>OY288272.1:6086872-6781831 GCA_958450335.1 Hibiscus tridactylites | reverse complement strand
GCCTCAAGCCACGCTTTGCCACGACATCTTCGATCACTGAAGTTGATTTTTCTTCGACTTTCCTGCAGGTTACAGTCTACAAGGCCCAACCCTTGTAACTTACTTCTCGTTGGTAGGTTCGACTCCCAGGGCAATCCTTGAAGTCAAACTTTAGTGAATTAGCCACGGCAATCGATGCTAACCCAGATCTGTGTTAGTGCTGGAGAAGCTCGTGCTCGGATATTCGTCTCGATGAGAGTTGTTTCCGATTTCGATTCCCCTTAGTGGACCGCCACTAAGTTTGTTCTTAGGGAGTTGAATTGGCTACAAACTTTTCCTCGTCCCCAACGATGGATCTAAACCACTTCAAGCCGATGCGCGCTCTCGGAATGAAACAATTGCGATGCCTAAAGATTAGGCCGATTGCCTAATCAATTTTGCAGAGAATCTAAAAAGGAGTTGTCGAAGGATTTAAGTATTTTTCTAATCTCACGAGGTTTGTCGGGTTTGGCATTGCTTTTGGCTAAAGGGGATTTAGTTAAGCATGGTTTGTGAAAAAACCATACTTAATAAAATAAACAAAAATGGAGAAAAATGGAGAGCTTTATTACTCAAGGAAGAAGAGAACAATGGAAAATGTTTGATGAATAATTCACCCCCAAAGTGGGGTATTTATAGTAGTTGAAAAACCCTAAAAACCTAAGATGATAAATCTTAAAATAAATTTAAATAAAATTACATAAGATAAATATCAAAGTTTTGAATTTAAAAGATAAAATTCGGAGGATAGGCTATCTTGATAAGTGGACTGATAGGTTATCAAGCTTGCTGACGTCATCTTCTAGAAGGTGCTGACGTGGCGCCCAGTCAGCATTCATGCCCTGGTTCATGCCCACGAATTCAGTATTTCTGCAGCATTTCAACTCATTTCCGGCATTACGTAACCTGCACGAGAACAACACAAAAACAGCCCAATTAAGTCCTTCAAATATATATATTCGATCAAAACAAGGACTAAAAATATAACCAAAATAAACACTTATCAATAGGATAAAAATTATAGTTTATTTTTTCTTTCTATTGCTTGGTGCAACGAAAAAGTGAGAGAGAAAAAAATTAAACTTTGAAAATTATAGTTTATTTTTTATTTTTATAATTTTAGTGCAATATTTTTAATTTGATTATTTTTATTCAATTAGTCCTTAAAATTGTTTATTTAATCTAAATTGACTCATATTTGTTTCTAATTTTTATAATTCAATATAACTTTTTTAATATAGTTTTATAGTTTTCAATTTAATCCCTAATTTTTTCTTTAATTCAAAATTGACTTATATGTATTTCTATTTTTTATAATTGAGTCTAATATTTTTAATATGGTTTTATTTTTGTCTAGTTTAGTCCATAAAATTTTTATTTAATCCAAAACTAACCTCTATTTATTTCTAATTTTTATAATCTAATCCTGAGAGTTTGACTATCAATGTAACATCTAATACACGGTACAAATGAATCCAACCCGAATATCGAATGCTACAAATGGCTCATTTGTTGCCTAAAACAAATTAAAAAAAATCAAGCATATTTGATTACATGAAAGTAAACAACCAACATGAACATAAAGGAGAAACAAATAACTAAAGTCACCCGAGAAAATAAACTTTTAAAAACTTTAGAAAATAAACGATTTAACAAAAAGACATCTTGGTAATTTTACAAGACTTGAACCCAAAAATTCAAAACTTAAATAAAAGTTTAATATAACTAGAAACATTGTATACTTCTGCTTTGCTAAAAAGAAGTTCAAATTGAAATAAATTTAACCGAATTGGGGTTTAGGGACTAAAATGTAAATAGAGTGTTAATTGCAAAAAAAGTAGTTTATGGGTTATTTTGAAAACATTCATAAAATACAAGGGACATTTTTTCAAAAAGTGAAATTAAACATTCCTTTATGAAATAAATATCATCATTGACATATAGACCAAGTTTCAGGTTAATCCGAGCTAAAACAAGTCTTTCATTGCAATTATAAAATTAGTGACTGAAATGTAAAGCTTGCTATTATAAGATAATGGACTGAATTATAAAATAGAGGTCAATTCTAAATTAAATAAAATTTTAGGGATTAAATTGAAAAAAATCATAGTAAAAATATTAGATAAAATTATAAAAATTAGAAACAAATAGGGTTCAATTTTAGATTAAATAAATATTTTAGGAACTAAAATGAACAAAAATAATATTATATTAATAATATTAAATTTAATAATAAAACAAAAACAGATAAGGGTAAATTTTAGATTAAATAAAATTTTTTAGGGACTAAAATGAATAAAATAAAATTATAATAAAAATATTAGATGAAATCATAAAAATTAATTATAAATATGAATAAAATTAAATTAATTTTTTTAAACATAATTTCATAATTAAAGTGGGAACTTTCACTTTTCTTTCATATTATTCACCAAATTTAGAGAGAAAATTATTTGTATAAAAGCAAGAAAATTTATCTCTCCTCCTATTTTTTCATTTTAATTTTTCAGAGCAATCTATAAATTTATTTTCTTTTCAATTTTATTTCCCCTCCTTTCTCTCTACTACTTTTCCTCAAGACTAAGTAAAGTTTTAATGTTTTTACTTTTTATCTATTTAATTTTTATTTTTTAATTAATTTTATCATGAATTCTATCATTTTAGTTAAATAATTTTGAATTTAACGGGAACGATTATTAAATTGTTAATTTTTTCATGGTGCTAAAATGGTAATTTACACAAAAATCTTCATTTACTTTATTGTTTTACGTGACACTTTTTTATTGGCGTGATAGTTTATATCGTCTTACATTATTTACAATATTTTTTAAAATATATTTTTATAATTTTAAAATCATTCGCTAATGAGTGACACCAGTTACGAAGTATATATAAAGTATCACATGAGTTTGTCACAAAAATTTAAGGGTGAACTACTTGGGTGACCCCTTGACTATTAAGTTTAATCTATTTTGACTATTGGATTATAAAAATTTAAAATACGACCACCAAACTATTTAATTACACTTATTTTGACCATAAGCCGTTAAAATTTAACGGAGAGGTGATGTGACAGTTAAAGAAAATTTGTATAATTTTACATTTAATCCCTATTAGTTACATAGTATATCAATTTGATTATAATTTTAATTTAATAAAATAAAATTAATCAACTAATCGGATGACGAAATGTGTCATCATCCGATTAAATAAATTTATTCTTATTTTTAATTTATTTAATATATTTATTTTCCTCTCGTTAGTGGGACCACCCAATTAAAGGAAAATTAAAGAGTTAGAATTGTACTTGGTGTGGGTTAAACCGGTGATCTCTTGGGTAAAAAAACCCAAGCCATTACCACTGCATCAACCTATTCATTTTCTGTAGAAGAATCGCAGAGAATTCTGAACAAAGCGTTATAGCTTCTCACCCATCCATACCGGTACACTTCCACTGAAATGATTTTCACTAAGATCAAGAATAACCAACCACGTACAATTTTGCAATGCAGAGGATAATTCTCCAAGGTTTAGCACGTCAATATCTGTATATCTCAAAGAAGGTGGGATATTCCCAGTGAAATTGTTGTTTCTCAAATTTAAGTTTTCCAATTGATACCAACAGTTTGGAATCTCTCCGAAGAGAAGATTTGTATCGATGTCAAGGATCCACATATTTTCTGGATTTTGTTGAATTACAAACAAGTTCAACAAGGGACCCTGAAAATGAATTGTTTAACAAGACTAAAGCTTCTAAAGTTGGTAATACTTCTGGCAATAGACCCGTGAATTGGTTTGAACTCAACTCAGCAATGGAACTTACGTTCAAATATGAAATTCCAAAACCAAGCGGGAATTACATCTGAAATTCCTGCATGGGAGATATCTAAATCAGACAAGTTCCTTTGGGATTTTAACCACCTGGGAAACTTGGAGTCAAGATACCAATGACCCATTTCGATAACTTCACACTGAAACGGGGGAACCCTGCTTGACTTTGGTTGGAACCTAAACATGTTTCCGGATGCCTTCAATTCTGTCAATCTCCAACCAATGACCCATTTCAATAACTTCATTTTTGAACTCTTGATTTGGTACGAGAAAGAAGAGCGCATATATATAAAAAAGGTGCAGTTTGTATCAATATAAATAGCTTGGTGTACTTGTAATGATTTTGGTTTTTTTTACCTAGGAGATCCCGGGTGATGACACATGTCGTTATTCGAGTGGTTGATTAATTTTATTTGATTAAATTAAAATTATGATCAAAATTATATAATATGTAACTAATAAGGGCTAAATGTGCAATTATATAAATTTTCTTTAACTGTTAAATCACCTCTCTGATTTTAATGGCTGGTGGCCAAAATAGGTTAAATTAAATAATTGGGTAGTCAAATTTTAAATTTTTAAAGTTTGGTAGTTAAAATAGATCAAACCTAGTAATTGAACTGTCACCCAAGTAATTTACCCAAAATTTAATGAGCTAATTGTTTTTTTAATGAAAACAGCAACAACCGATGACATCTGCCATCTTCGCTAGCTTAGGAAAAAAATCTCATGTTTTTTTTTTTACTTTTATATGCGCAACGGTAAAATTTTAAATTTTAAATATTAAAAATTAAACCCTACTTTAAATCTCTTTAACCTTAATTCTAAGCTCTAATCTTAAACTTTAACCCTAAACCTAATTTTGGCTTAATTTAGAGCTCTAATTCTGCTGGGAATAATAATAAAATATCACATTCTCAACGAGAAAATTTAAATTCAACCTCAAAAAACAATGTGAATGATGCATAAGTTGTTTAGTCTGTTTCCAGCTATTAGACCTGTTTCGATGCCTACAAAGAAGAGGCGGCATATGCAAAGCATTAAACCTTGCCAATTTGTGTTGCATAGTGCCGAAACTGGCACTTATATACATGTTCGTGATTTTGGCATTTTGATTGGAGCCTGGAGGTGTGGTGTGCATCAGTATGATAAACAATGGAAAACCAGTCGCCAAAAGTTTAATGTAATCATCAACCATGGGTTATTTCCATTTCCAGGAAACTCTTGTAATATTGAAGCCTTGGGCTAGTAATCCAGTATCCTTCCGTTTTAGTAATTTCTTTGTTATATGTACTGCAAATTGAGACAACTTTAACTATTGAGCTGCAGTCGGCTAAACCCACCTTGTGCCATCGTGGATTTTTTTTGATCAAAAGAAATTTTCATTAATCAACCCATAAAAGGCAACTGCCTTAACAAACAAACCGAAAAAGGAAACAACTTCAAACTAAAAAGGAAAGGAAACCACTGTCGAAATAGTTAACAACTTCCTTCCTCCTAGACACACCGTAGACATCATCGGACAAATCGGCAGTAAGCACTGATATAAAAACAAAAACCTTAAACAGAAACCGAAGACGACGACGGGGCTCAGACGACCTGAAGCACCAGAAACCTAAAACGTAGACCCAACAAACATCCGTAACAACTAACGCGACCATCAGAATCACCGTGGTTGGCGTTTCCGAAAATAAACTTGCCAGACTCCCTCGGCAAGGAACAAAATCAGCCCACCACCACCAGCTGTTGTTGACGCTCCATCGACGATGCCTGAGAGCTCTACCCAGAGACAAACTTCCTACTAATAATGGTTGGTCCTTTTCAAGGCAAGCAACAACGAATAACATCATCGAGCTTATCGGTCGATATTGGAATATATTGAAGATGGTGAAGTTGGTTTCAACCGGCCAGCTGTGTGTGGGCCCTCTTTGGTTTTTTAGTCTAACAGCCTAACAGCTAAAACAGAAAGCTAACTAATACTTTTTCTGTTAGCTATGGGCTATATAAACCCATTATTGGGTACTGGCCCAAATATCTCTTTTGGCCTACATTTCAGAATTCCCTTTCTCTTTTCAGTTTTTTTTCCTTTCTTCTTCATTCGTTTAGGGTTTTTCTACTTTTTCCCTTTTCTCAGTTTGCTTTCGTTTTCTGTAAAGCTCATCGGAGTATTTCCGATATGGTATCAGAGCATTACACAGATCAAGGAAATCTGCGATCTGCTGGCGATCAGTGAGAGTCCAGTTGCAGCAGTGGAGCATATCGCAACCATTCTCAACGGTCTGCCAACAGAATATGAACCGTTCATTGTTGCGATCACTGTAAGTAGAGAACCTTACACTCTTGAATCTGTCACTGCTGTGTTACAAGATGCTGAGACTAGACTTCTAGATCCTATGCGTGTTTCTGTTGGTGTTAATATGACTCGCTATAGTGGTGAGAAAACAACTGAGTCTGTGGACAATAATTCGAGTAAGCTAATAGAGGTCGTGGTCAGAGTCAGCAGCCTAATTTCAGGTTTAGGAATAATCAGTCTAGACCCCAATGTCAAATCTGCGGGAAGTTAGGACATCTAGCTGATAGGTGTTGGAACAGATTTAATCAGAACTTTCAAGAGGGATGTGTCTCTGCAAAACAAGGATTCAGATGATATGCGTGCCAATATGTGTCACTATGGCACTGAACCTGAAGAACAATCTTATACTCCTTTTGCTCAGAATGAAGTTGGTACTGCTGTGTTACCTTCAGAGATGGCTCAGGATACCATTCAGGTTAACTCTCTTGTAGCCAGAGGTGTCCTCTCTACCACTGATAAGTGGTACCCAGATTCTGGTGCTACGCACCATGTTGCTCGGGGTCAAAGCTCTGTCATTCAGAATAGCCCCTATGGTGGTAATGGTAAGGTGTTTCTTGGAGATGGTTCATCTCTTAATATTTCACATGTTGGTAAGGTTGTCATACCTACTGAGTCTGGTTCATTGTTTGTTAATAATCTGCTTTGTGTACCCAAGATTACTCGAAATCTTCTTTCAGTATCAAAGCTCACATCTGATAACCAAGTGTTTGTTGAATTTCATGCTGACATATGCTTTGTCAAGGATGAATTGACTGGCTCTGTGCTTCTTGAAGGGTTTCTTGAAGATGGTCTATATTGCTTTCAGGTTTCTTCTGCATCTTCACATGTTACTGCCTGTAATACTTTGTCTGTTACCTCTGCTGATTCTGTCAAACATTCTGATCATGCCTTGTACTGGTTGTGGCATCAAAGACTTGGTCATGCTTCACATGATATTGTTAGTCTTGTTCTGAATAAATCTGTTGCTGTTAATAAGACTGAAGTGTGCTCTGCTTGTCAATTAGGAAAGTCCCATAGGTTGCCTTTTCATGCATCCACTACTGTTTACTCAAGACCCTTTGAACTTGTTGAGATTGATGTTTGGGGTCCAGCACCCATTAGATCAGCTGGTTGGTTGTACTATGTTTCCTTTGTTGACATGTACTCTAGGAACTGTTGGGTGTTTTTGTTGAAAAATAAGTCAGATGTTGTTGTTGCTTTTAAGCAGTTTCATGCCTTGGTTGTAAATCAATTCTCTACTCATATTGTTGCTATTCAAACTGATAATGGTGGAGAGTTCATTGCTTTAGCTTCTGATCTTAAGAACTTAGGCATTC
Organism: Hibiscus tridactylites; assembly: GCA_958450335.1. NCBI lineage: Eukaryota > Viridiplantae > Streptophyta > Magnoliopsida > Malvales > Malvaceae > Hibiscus > Hibiscus tridactylites. The sequence goes on along the minus strand of OY288272.1, from coordinate 6,774,313 downwards.
AACATAGATTCTCATGTCCATATACTTCTGCTCGAAATGGAGTTGTAGAAAGAAAGCATAGGCATATTATAGACACTGCTTTATCTTTGTTGGCACAAGCTTCAGCACCTCTCAAGTACTGGTCCTTTGATGTTCTTAGTGCAGTGTTTTTAATAAATAGATTACCTTCTGTTAAACTTGGTGGAGTTTCCCCTTTTGAGAAGTTGTATCATAAAAAGCCTAATTATCAGAACCTCAGAGTCTTTGGATCACAGTGCTTTCCTTGTCTTAGAGATTACAACAAGCATAAATTTGACTTTAGGACTAAGCCTTGCGTGTTCATTGGGTACTCTCCTCAACACTCTGGTTATCAGTGTATGGATGAAACTGGTCGTGTTTATGTGTCTCGACATGTGAAGTTTAATGAGCACATATTTCCTTTTGCCCTTACTTCTCCTCCTTCAATGGCTCTTCCTCGATCACAATGTGTTCCTTCATGTGAGTTCCCATTACCAGCTTCTTGTGTGGACACAACTTCTGTTTCTGTCGATTGTTCTATACCTCAGAATGGTGCTTCACCAGTTGTTCCTCTCAATTCTTCTTCCCTTTCTACTTCTGAGCCTATTGAAGCCTCTTCCTCTGAATCTCCTACTTCTGAGCATACCGTGCCTCCTTCTTCACCTGTTCTTGATGAAGTTCTTCCTGAAGAAGTTGCTGAGCCTTGTGATACTCATGTTGATACTTCAGGTTGTGTTAATTCAGATACTGTCTTACCTGCTGTTCTTGATGGTTTTAGTACTGATAATCTTCAGCCTACTGTTCATATTGATTCTCCTTTGCCTAATGCTGCCACTTCTCTGCCTGAGTTGGGTTCTGGTTTGGAATCCTCTTCTATCTCATTTCGACCTTCTGAGGATAGTTTTCGTCACTCTCATGTATCTCCTGCTAATCCTACTACCTCCATGCCTCAGAATAGTCATCAAATGGTTACCAGAAGTAAGGATGGGATTTTCAAGCCTAAAATATATAATGTTGAGAGTCATGCTCTTCCTGCGAATGTTCATGAAGCTCTTCTGCATCCTAAGTGGCAAGTTGCAGTTTTAGATGAGTATAATGCTTTGCTTAAGAATGATACTTGGGAGCTTGTGCCACTCCCTGCTAATCGCAAAGCTGTTGGCTCAAAATGGTTGTTTCGGGTTAAGCTTAATTTTGATGGCTCAGTAAGTAGATTTAAGGCTCGTTTAGTGGCAAAGGGGTATAGCCAGGTTCCTGGGTTTGATTTTGCTGAAACTTTCAGTCCCGTGGTTCGTTTTTTCACGGTTAACATTCTCTTGTCTCTTGCTGTGTCTAATGGTTGGCCTGTTCACCAAGTCGACGTGAACAATGCTTTTTTGAAGGGGGATCTGCATGAGGAGGTGTTTATGAAACAACCTGAAGGTTTTGAGAAGAATGGGTTGGATGGTACTAAGCTGGTTTATCGATTAAAAAAGGCTCTGTATGGCCTCCGTCAAGCCCCTAGGAACTGGTTTCTTAAGTTGAAGGAGTTTCTGTGTAGTCTCAACTTTCACTCTTCTAATGCTGACTCCTCTTTATTTGTTCAACATGGTGACAATTGTGTGATGTATGTTGTAGTCTATGTTGATGACATACTCATCACAGGTTCCTTCCCTTTGCACATTCAACAAGTCATACAAGCTCTTGATGACAAGTTTTCTCTAAAAGATCTTGGCCAAGTTAGTTTCTTTCTTGGTATTGAAGCCATTCATGTTGCTGGTGGTATTTTACTTAGTCAGAAAAAGTTCATTGATGAATTGCTTGTTAAGACTAATCTGGTTCACACAAATTCTGTTGACACACTTATGGTAGTCTCACCTAAATTGTTCAAAAATTCTGGGGAATTGTTCAAAGACCCTCAACTTTATCGCAGCACTGTTGGAGCCCTTCTATATGTCTGCCACACACGTCCTGACGTGGCCTTTGCTGTTAATAAAGTGTCCCAGTATATGCAGCAGCCCACTGAGACCCACTGGTCTGCTGTAAAGAGAATCCTTAGGTATCTCAAGGGTACCTCTGACTACGGTCTTTGGTTTTCTGCTCCAAACTCTTGTGTAAATCTTCAAGTCTTTTCAGATGCGGATTGGGGTAGTGACCCAGATGACAGGAGGTCTATCTCTGGTCACTGTGTTCTCTTTGGTTCTCATGTGCTAGCCTGGAGTTCGAAGAAGCAGCGTTCAGTCTCAAGATCCACTGCTGAGGCTGAATATAGAAGCTTGATGCTGCCAGTGAGGCTACTTGGATCACTGTTGTGCTGCCTGATATGCAGGTCTCTATATCTGGTGTGATAACACCAGTACTGTTGCTATGGCTGCAAATCCAGTCATGGATGCTAAGACTAAGCATGTTGAACTGGACCTTCATTTTGTTAGAGAGAAGGTTCTTCGTAATCAGTTGGAAGTCAACTATATTCCTGCTCATGATCAGATTGCTGATGCTCTCACCAAGCCTTTGCCTGTTGTTCGTTTTCATGCTCTTCGTCGGCAGTTATCTGTTTGGTCGATAAGTCAAGTTCGTGCTGAAGTTTTTGAAGAGTCAGAGGTTCAGAAAGTAGAGTGAATATTGGAATATATTGAAGATGGTGAAGTTGGTTTCAACCGGCCAGCTGTGTGTGGGCCCTCTTTGGTTTTTTAGTTTAACAGCCTAACAGCTAAAATAGAAAGCTAACTAATAGTTTTTCTGTTAGCTATGGGCTATATAAACCCATTATTGGGTACTGACCCAAATATCTCTTTTGGCCTACATTTCAGAATTCCCTTTCTCTTTTCAGTTTTTTTTCTTTCTTCTTCATTCGTTTAGAGTTTTTCTGCTTTTTCCCTTTTCTCAGTTTGCTTTCATTTTCTGTAAAGCTCATCGGAGCATTTCCGATAGTCGACTTAAAGAACCTTGCTCCATCTGACACTTTTTGATCCCTACACCAAAATTAAAACCTAAACACATTGAGAGCATATATGAAAACCCTGGATCACAGGTCCATGAAGGTGTCCTTAAGATCCAAGGGGAAGGTACAAAGGTGATTTCTCGTCTGGGACCCTTCCTGTCGCAGACAAGATGCAAGCAAGGCTTCATGGATCCTCCGGATGACCCTCCAAGGAGTCATCCGGTTACGGGGCTATTTCAACCTTGTTAAGAGCTGGAGCTAACAATTTAAACTTTTCCTCATCATCGCTAACTTGGATTTCTTCATTTAAGAAGAAGTTATCATCAATGCACATCAATGGTATTTTAGTGATCTTTTTATCAAAAGGGTCAATGCCCAGTTCAATCAACTCCACCTCATCGATCATCATCCTTAAGCATTTCATGAAGAATTTACGGCAGGCTGCTTTTCTGATAAGGGTAAGCCTCTGAGAACCAAAGGTTTTTCCCCTTTTCTTGCCTTCGATGTCTCATATAATAGTTGAGGTATTCATGAATGAAGTTGAAAATAATGGAACTTTCAACAAATCATTATTTGCAGCCTAATCCTTCTTAGATATGCACCAGTTATTTGGGGCCACTTGGACAATCTTGTTTGAGATTGTTTCCCAAATTTCTCTTCTCTTTGCTTGGCCAAAGGACTCTAAATCTTCATCTGGTCTTTTTATTTTCTTACAAATAGAAACTTCCATGTTATCAAGACCTACAACAAGTAGGTTACACCAGTTGGCCAGCTGCATTGTATCAGTAGTTACTTGGTTTTGAATGAGACAACTCGAAGATTGAAAGACAAGGCTAGGATTTGCTGTAGATTGACAATCTAGGCCTTTGCTAAACTTGGTATCCCTTTCCTTCGAACTGCCAAGCCTACTAGCCATAAAAGATTTCAAAAAAGGCAAAGAAAGGTTGACTTTCTTAGGATTAGAAATGACAGCTGAGGCTTCATTGTTCGAGGTAATCTTAAACCCAAGATTTACCTTGGACTAAGCCTGCATTGGGAGACTCACCTTCTTGTCCTTTGTGTTCGAGAGAGGCTCGGAGTGGTTTGCCTGGGGTAAGGTCCTGGTACGTTGTGGCCTATGTTTGCCACCATAGGAGGCTCTAAGCCATGGTCCATACTTCCCAGCAAGCTTGAACATGGAGATATCACTTCTACAATTCCTCTTAGTATGACCAATCCTTCCACATCGAAAGCAAAACTTAGGTAGATCCTCATACTTGAAGACGATCTCTAAGGGCTTATCCTTCCTACGGTTGAGTATGAACCCTGTCTTTAACGGGGGTTCAACTCTTATAGCTACTCTGTGCCATCGTGGATCTAACAGGTGTAGATCTAGCAATTTAAATTTAGTGGTTCACCTATTTACTTTATTTAGAGGTTTAAGGCTTTAAATCTCTCCAGACAATCAATTTGAGTACAACAAATCAAATAAGCATCCAAAAATGCATTTTGTTAAACAAATCTCTCTACGTGAACAAAGAATTAGACAAATAATAACAATCCTCAATTGATAAAAGTGATAAAGAAGTTAAATTGATAAAGGAATGAGTAGAAAAATTTAGGATCAGCCATTTTTTACTTGTCAAATTGAACGTTTAAAGAGATAAGTGTGATATCTTAAAAAATTTTCCGAGTTTCAAAGACAAATGTTATCAAAAGTTCGATCATTTGAGGATTGACTCAAATGTAATTTTTGTAGCATCAATTTTTAAGTATGAAAAGTAACCAAAATGTAACATTACCCATAATTGGGTGATCTAAATGTAACCTTACTCATATTTGAGTGACTCAAATATAATTTTAAAAAAATATGTGACCCAAATATAATATTATCTATATTAAGTGACATTCATTATAATTTATTTAAAAGGTTATTGGCGGGTCACGCGACCCATCAAGTAACTTAATAGATTCACCCATGGATCTAGCATGGCCCATAATACAACCCTGCCAAATTCACATCATCAATTATAACTGAACATTTTCTTTTGTACATAATTTCTGAATATCGGCTATCGAACTTAAAAGTTTTTCGATATATATAATAAAACAAAGGCTATTTTTATGAACTTTGTATCATTGTTTTATAAATCAGTTGTTAATTGTTAAGAGGAACGTTATGTAATTATTATGATAATTAAAACGTTTTGAAATTGTGACTATGGTGAAACTTTTAAGTGGACGGTCAAATCTCATGATTTTTTATTTTTCTATTAAACAATTATCCCCTTAAAATTGTGTGCCTCGTGTTAATTTGTAGATTGTAAGTGGACTATCAAATTATGTAAATATTATTATGGAATTTGCTTCATCTTGCTTAAATACAGTTGAATATTTATTTTAATTCAAATTAATTTATTCCTTCAATTTAACTAAATTAAATTCTCACTTTAAAACATGTCAGTTCGATCTAGCATGTAAATTTTACCACCTGATAATTAAATTTGATTATAAGCATATAGAACGGATATGTTAATTGTAATAATAATCATAATCTAATTTATGAATCTGTTTTTCTTTGATTAGAGAAATTTCTATTTGGATTAAAATTTATCATTTTTCTTAGTACTGTTAGTTCCTCAAGATTTTGTAAAAATATGCTCCAAGGAACAAAGCAATCGCAGCCGTACATTTGTTGAAGGCGCAAAAAGAAGAAAGTCATAGCCATTAATTTGACTGGACCCTCATATTTCTTCGTGACTTGCTGCCCAAGATGCCACCAAAGGGCAAAGCCAACTCCAGCTTTTGACGGTTAACATAATTCCTACTTTACCCTCCAAAAAACCCTAACGACAACGGAATCTCAAAAAATGAATCAAGGCTAAAACGGTCCTTCAGTCGCAACCATTCATGTGTTAAATAAAGCCACCAATCACATTTCCTAAAACCCTAACACAGTCTCTTAAACCCCTCCTGCTTTCTCAAAGCATTTTCGTCCCTCTCATCTCATGGCTGCTTCAGTTCTACGCCGTGCTTTACAGCGCCGTGAGCTTCACCACGCTTCTCTCTCCGCTTCCAGATCCGTATGTTTCCTCTTTTCGCCGTTTCTGCCTCTTCTTTCTTGATATGTTTTCTTTTTTTTTCTTTTATTTTGATGATATCTGATTCTTTGACTCTGTTAATGGTGGAGAATTGTAGAGCTTTTGTCCCTTGTTTATGTTTGCTTAATGTTCATAGATTTTATGTTGCAGCACCATCAATGGACGTTTTCCGCTTCTTTTATTTCCTTCTTCTCGGGTCTTAGCCTTGTTGTCGATTGATCAGATCGATGTTAAATGACTTTTCTTATTTCTTATGTTGGGCTTAAATCAACATGAATTGCTCACCGTTGCTTTGTGAAGTGAATTTGATTTTAGTTATGGAGTAGAACCTATTTATAGTTATGAGATTTTCTGAGCTTAACTTTAGTGAACGAATTTGAATTATTGTTGTAAGGGATATTTACGATCGGATTTTATTGTGTGGCTTATTAGATTTTTTGTTTTACTATTTGTTATAGTTTACTGGAAATGCTAAGACATCTTTGGCTAGCTCTCCACTGTTGAGATGGGCATCCTTGGCAAGGCCCTTCAGGTATTCTATTGTTTCTTGAAATTGAAAATTTATCTAGCTCGATGGCTTATTGTTTGCTAAGGTATTGTTGTTCCTGCTGCAACACAGTGCAAGACCTGTTGGTAATGATGTTATTGGTATCGACTTGGGTACCACCAATTCATGTGTGTCAGTGATGGATGGAAAGGTAGATTATTTTCCCTGTTAATATTATTTTTCATTTTGAAGTATATATTAGATTTTCTTGTTTGGTTTTAAGTTCTACTCGAGTTTGAGTCATTTTGGGTTCTTTTTCTTCATTTTGCAGAATGCTAGAGTAATTGAGAATGCTGAAGGTGCTCGAACTACACCATCAGTGGTTGCCTTCAACCAGCAGGGGGAGTTAGTTGTTGGAACCCCAGCCAAACGTCAGGCTGTGACTAATCCCACAAACACATTTTTTGGAACAAAACGTTTGATTGGGAGACGTTTTGATGATGCTCAGACACAGAAAGAAATGAAGATGGTACCTTACAAGATTGTTAGGGCGCCCAATGGGGATGCTTGGCTTGAAGCCAATGGGAAAACTTATTCCCCTAGCCAAATCGGTGCATTTGTTCTAACAAAGATGAAGGAAACTGCAGAAGCATACCTTGGTAAAACAGTGACCAAAGCGGTCATCACTGTTCCCGCTTACTTTAATGATGCACAAAGGCAGGCCACCAAGGATGCTGGGAGGATTGCTGGGTTAGATGTTGAAAGGATTATCAATGAACCAACTGCAGCCGCACTTTCTTATGGGATGAATAACAAGGAGGGTATCATAGCAGTATTTGACCTTGGAGGTGGAACTTTCGATGTGTCTATATTAGAAATTTCTAATGGTGTTTTCGAGGTATATGCTTCTTTCTCCTTATTTGGTGTTTTGTCCATTGCTTTGCTTAGTTGATTACTTGATTTGCTCAAGCGCACTTTATCAGGTAAAAGCCACAAATGGAGACACCTTCTTGGGTGGAGAGGATTTTGACAATGCACTATTAGAGTACTTAGTGAGCGAGTTCAAGAGAACTGATAACATTGATCTCTCAAAGGACAAGCTTGCCCTCCAGAGGCTTCGGGAGGCAGCTGAAAAGGCTAAGATTGAGTTGTCATCTACATCCCAAACTGAAATCAACCTTCCATTTATAACTGCCGATGCTTCTGGAGCAAAGCATTTGAATATAACTCTAACCAGATCCAAGTTTGAGACTCTGGTGAGCAGCTTGATTGAGAGAACTAGAATTCCATGCAAGAATTGTGTGAAGGATGCTGGGGTATCCCTCAATGAGGTGGATGAAGTATTGCTTGTGGGAGGAATGACTCGTGTCCCCAAGGTGCAAGAAATTGTTTCTGAAATTTTTGGCAAGTCTCCAAGCAAAGGGGTTAATCCTGATGAGGCGGTTGCAATGGGAGCTGCCATTCAAGGTGGTATCCTTCGAGGTGATGTTAAGGAGCTGCTTCTTTTGGATGTAACTCCTCTGTCACTTGGTATTGAAACTCTTGGTGGAATCTTCACCAGGTTGATCAACAGAAATACAACTATTCCTACAAAAAAATCACAGGTCAGTATTATGATACATTGGTAGTGTTTATAAGGTGAATATGTTGCTTCAAATGAATCTTTGCTATCTTGTGTAGATAAAAGTTATTTTTGAATAGCTTTTAGCCTTTTTTGCTAGCTAGTAACATCGAGTGTTTAAATTTTTAACCATCCTCTTTGTGCAGGTTTTCTCTACTGCAGCAGACAACCAAACTCAGGTTGGCATTAAAGTTCTTCAAGGTGAACGTCACATGGCAGCTGACAATAAGACTTTGGGTGAGTTTGATCTCGTTGGTATCCCGCCGGCTCCTAGAGGCTTGCCCCAGATTGAAGTCACATTCGACATAGACGCCAATGGAATTGTAACTGTTTCCGCCAAGGATAAGGCAACCGGGAAAGAGCAGCAGATCACAATCCGATCATCCGGTGGTCTTTCGGATGATGAGATTGAGAAGATGGTGAAGGAGGCTGAATTGCATGCTCAGAAAGATGAAGAGAAAAGGAATTTGATTGACTTGAGAAATAGTGCGGATACAAGCATATACAGCATTGAGAAAAGCTTGAATGAGTACAGAGACAAGATTCCCAACGAGATTGCCTCGGAGATAGAGTCTGCTGTGGCAGATTTGAGGAAGGCAATGGCAGGGGAAGATGTAGATGAAATCAAGGCCAAATTGGATGTTGCAAATAAGGCCGTTTCAAAGATCGGTGAGCACATGAGTAAGGGTTCGGGTTCTGCGGGCGGTTCCTCCGAAGGTGGCTCGGGTGAGGATCAGACCCCAGAAGCAGAATATCAGGAGGCCAGGAAATAAAACGCGAATCAAGTACGCATGACGCATAACATATTTTTACAATTATTACTTTTATCATGATTTTTGGAAATGGCAATCATCAAGTATAACGATGCTATTATTTTGCATTTAGCAATTGCAATTGTTAAAGAATACCCTTGTTCTCTGGTGTTGATTTGATAATTTTGGGATCTCTCATTTGTCTCTCTTTTCCTTTTCCTTTTCTTCCCTTCAAACCCAAACGGCAGAAAGCTGGATTTGTAAGTTGATCATTCGGTACAAACCCACCTCCTTTGATCCAAAGGATGAAAATTTAATTAATCAAATAGATAATATTTTTAACCTTTTTTACTTTTACTTTTAATTATTTGTTTAACTAATTTTTCAGTTGTTTTTTTTTTCATTTTCTATCCCAAGCAAAATTTAAAGGAAAATCAAAACTAATATTTATACTGATTAAACATATATTAAATGATAATTTCTGAAACCAAAACGTGTTTCCAAACTTTTGATTATAATGAAAATTGAGAGTTACCATTACAACTTTGAACGATAATATGCTCATAAGTCATAAAGACTTAATCGATATGTTTATTTAATTGAAATGGCTCGCGACTTGAAATAATAATGATTAATTTAGCTTACAACATCAAATATATTAAAAACAAATGATTAAAAAGCTTGCCCTTACATCACCACGTTATACTAATCAATATCATCAACCTAATTGTCACTACTATGATATATGATAGTTTGTCCTCCAGGCTGACATGAAAAGGCAATTTTGAGTTAAGTTTTAGTTGAACCAACATCCTTTGTCATAAAGAAAAAACAATAAAAAAAAGTTTGCATATTTTTTTATGATTTAAGATCCGATAATATATATATATATATATATATATATATATATATATATATATCATATGACCTAACTTTTGATGGTGAATTCCACTATAACAACTGGTATTGATGTAATCAGATATAGCTGTGGGTGTTGATTGATTGATATTGTGGTTTTACAACCCCACTCTCAACATCACCCTCAAGTGTTTGTTGCCAAAACCTAACCTTTCATTTCTTGATTTGGGGGGGCATTGGCTCTGTTTGGCAATTAACGGATAGCTGATAGCTGATAGCGGATTATATTAGCTGATAGCTGATAGCTGATTGCATTAGCTGATTTGACTAGCGGATTGTATTAGCTGATTGTATAAAAGTGTTTGGTAAAATTAACTGATAGCAGATAGCTGTTTGATTATTTAACAAGCAAAATGACATATAAGGACATGGTTATATTTAATACTTGTTTGAATAATTTATCAGTTATTAATATTTTGTATCTAATAAATATTAATTAGATTTGTAAAAATTATTTTTTAATATAAATTTCTAAACATATTTGAAAGATTTATATGTTAATTTATTATTTATATAATTATTAAAAAAATTTATATGCACATATAAATATGTGATAATAAAAAATAGAATTAACTTACAAGTGTCACCGTATAAATTAGTAGTAACAAAAAATAAGTCCAATATTTAATATGTTTTTATTTATATTAAAAAATATTATTATTTAATTTAGGTTATTTGGAGATTTTTGGTAATTGTTAAGGGTAAAAGAGTCATTACAACTCTAATACCAAACATCTAATCTCAAAAAGCTCATATTAGGAGCTTTTTCAAAATTAGCTTTTTCACCCCAATCCGCTCTTTCAATCCGCTATTTACCAAACATCAATATTAGCGGATTTGACTAGTCAAACCTCTAATTGTACCTCAAACCTCTAATTTTTGCCCAAACCGCTATTTACCAAACAGGGCCATTGTCTCGTCCCTTTTCCATTTGATAGTATGGCTAATTTATTCGTTTTATATTTTTTCATTTTTGAGAATCAAATATAAAAATAATTAAATATATATAGAACACAAGACTGGTTACATATTTTTTTAGATCTTCCTGGTAAAAGATAAGGTAATATGAAGTATGGTTATAAAATTTGATATTGATTTCAAAAATGTTGATGTAAATTCAATTAACTATTTTCACATTAACATCACAAAACAAAGCTTTTGAGTGGTGGGTAAATCTATATTTAGTAAAAAAACTATTAAAAAAACAAAAAAGGAATTAATTTCAAAGATAAGGGATAAGGTTTTTATTTGATGTGAAGATAGTGTTTCACAAAATAAGACTAATAGACAAAAAGAGAAAAAAAGGGTAAGAATAAAGCTGGTTTCTCTAGTTTAGTGATTAGTTCAAGACTTGAGATTTCCTCTTTTATACTTAATCAAAAAGTGCACTTGAATCCAACTTGTAAGGCCTTCCAAAAATTCCAAATTCCTCCACTATACCATATCACTTCAATTCAATTGAATAACATTTTTTTCTTTATTTTTTTTAAATAATCAACCCGCTAAAGCCATGAGATGCGGTGTGATGGTTACTTACCTTATACCTTAATTATGAGGTCATGAGTTCGATTCTTACTAATGAGATTAAAGTACATTTCATGGCCAATCGTTTACCTCTTAGTGAGAGCACATGCGGCGAGAGGAAAAAATATAATTAAATAAAACCAATATTTATATAAATATTTTTCTAAAACAACCAAAACTAAATTTCTACCAACAAGTAGGAGTGATTCGTATCCGGTCCAGAAAAAATTAGATATCCGGTTTTTTGGATACCGAATAATTGGATCGGATATTCGATTATCTGAAAATATAATTTGATTCAACTATTTTTTCGAATTTGAAGGTGGTATTTATGAAATTTTTAGAATTTCGAATATAACAAACAACAAATTGCTAAATATAATAAGATTCACATCTATGAAAAATTCGATTTTTTAAATTTTTGGATATAACAAGCATCAAATTGTTAAATATAACAAGAATAATATTAAAAAATAGATTTTTGGGTTTTTGAATAATCCGAAACTTAAAATATTGTGATCCGTATCCGATCCAGAAAATCTATAATCGTATCAAATATCTAATCCGAAAATAAAAATTAAATCGAATATCTGAATTTTTGATCGGATCAATGGATAATCGGGTAAAATACACACTAAGGAATGAAATGAAATGAAATTGAAAGTTGCAACATCATCATAAGTGTTGGGATAAGACCACTTAAAACCCACTAAGGAATGTCTATGAATGAAAGGATGTGAAACTGATTTTGGTGACGAATGCATAACACAACCCATTTGCTTTGCTTATTGTCCGTACGTTTTTGCAAACCCTAACTTTCACTCAATTCTAACGTGATGTCCCAGGCTGCCAAAACCCACCCCTCCTTTTCATTTTATTCTTTATTATTTCATTTCTAGGTAGTTGAAGACGATGAGGAAAGATGCCATTGGCAATATTGCAATTCGGCAGTTGAGATTTTAAAGATCAATTAATGGAGTTGGTTAGGGCTTCTTTTTTATAATTAAAAATGCACTACTTGTTCAATAAATTAATATTAATTCCTCCTATCAATTTGAATAATCGCTTCATAAATAATTAAGCCTTGGTCATAATATGCATAAATCATCCATAATTAAAAAATTGGGTAAAATACACAGGTGATCACTTAACTTTGGTAAAAAGAACAAATTGGTAACCAAACTTTCAAAACTCACAAAATGATAATTAAACTTTATGTTTTATAATAAAATAGTAACTAGACGTAAAATGCCGTTAAGTGACTGTTATAAAATTTGGTATAATAACACATTTAGTCCTTCATATTTATACATTCAATTAATTTAGTCCTAATTCGAAACAATTCACTAAATTTAGCCCTCGTTATTTACGAATTCTTTCAATTTGGTCCTTAAAGCAAAATTCTAAAGTATGGTAACATGATAAATAATTACAATTAAATTTTTATAGGAACTCGAAAACTCGACTCGAATCGAAAGAAATTCAAATAAAGTTTGAGTTGTAAAATATGACGCGTCAACTCGAATAACTCGAAATTTTTTGACTCGACTCGATCGAACGCTCATCTCTATCTTAAGATATGACACATCAACTCGAATAACTCGAAATATTCGAATATTTTAAATCATTTTTCTTTTAAATATTCTTTTTTTTAAATAGAATATTTAATATTTTTATATTTAAATCACATCGATTATTTAATAACAACTTTAAATGTTCGATTTAAAGAAAAAATGATTTAAAACATTCGAATATTTAATTAAAATTTTATAGGAACTCGAAAACTCGACTCGACACGAATCAAAAAAAATTCAAATAAAGTTTGAGTTGTAAAATATGATGCGTAAACTCGAATAACTTGAAATTTTTTGACTCGACTCGATCGAACGCTCACTTGTATCTTAAGATATGACGCGTCAAATCGAATAACTCAAAATATTCGAATATTTTAAATCATTTTTTATTTTAAATCAAATATTTTTTAAAATAGAATATTTAATATTTTCATATTTAATCACATCGAATATTTAATAACTACTTTAAATATTCGACTTAATTTAAAAAAAATTCGATTCAAAAGAAAAAATTGATTTAAAATATTCGAATATTTAATTAAATTTTTATAGGAACTCGAAAACTCGACTCGAATCGAAAAAATTTCAAATAAGGTTTGAGTTGTAAAATATGACACGTCAACTCGAATTACTCGAAATTTTTTGACTTGACTCGATCGAACGCTCATCTCTATCTTAAGATATGACGCGTCAACTCGAATAACTCGAAATATGCGAATATTTTAAATCACATCAAATATTTAATAACTACTTTACATATTCGATTTAATTTAAAAATATTCGACTTACAAAAAAATAATTTAAAATATTTGAATATTTAAAGTAGTTATTAAATATTCTAATATTTAAAAGAAAAATATTTAAAATAGTTATTAAATATTCAAATATTTTAAATCATTTTCTCTTTTAAATCAAATATTTTTAAATTAAATTGAATATTTAAAGTAGTTATTAAATATTCGATGTGATTTAAATATGAAAGTATTAAATATTCTATTTTACAAAATATTCGATTTAAAAGGAAAAAATGATTTAAAATATTCAAATATTTCGAGTTATTCTAGTTGACGCGTCATATCTTCTGATAGAGATAAGCGTTCGATCAAGTCGAGTTAAAAATTTTTGAGTTATTCGAGTAGACGCGACATATTTTACAACTCAAATTTTATTTGAAATTTTTTCGAGTTCCTATAAAAATTTAATTAAATATTCGAATATTTTAAATCATTTTTTCTTTTAAATCTAATATTTAAAGTTGTTATTACATAATCGATGTGATTTAAACATGAAAGTATTAAACAATCTATTTTAAAAAATATTCTATATAATAGAAAAATGATTTAAAATATTTGAATATTTCGAGTTGACGCGTCAAATCTTAAGATAGAGATGAGCGCTCGATCGAGTCGAGTCAAAAAAATTTGAGTTATTCGAGTTGACTCGTCATATTTTACAACTCAAACTTTATTTGAATTTTTTTCGATTCGAGTCGAGTCGAGTTTTCGAGTTTCTATAAAAATTTAATTGTAATTATTTATCATGTTACCATTTTGTGATTTTTAAAAGTTTGGTTACTATTTTGTTTTTTTTACCAAAGTTCAGTGACCGTCTGTGTACTTTACCCTAAAAAATTTAATAGAAGTAGTTGGTTTTATTAAACGAGAAAATACTCGTAATTACAATAAGGGTTTACAATTATCATTATAAACTAAATACATAATTTAGACATTTTCCTAAAATTAACCATTTTAGATCATGCAAGGATCATACATGAAAAAAGTTAAAAACTCATCCAAAAGACTCGAACAAAAAATAGACACGAACAAATCTGACTGCATCAGCAAACGAACCACAAAAAGAAATTAAGATATTGAAATACCACCCGAGAACTGCAAGTCAGAGCTAGGCGTCGTGAGAAACTATCCACGAGGGCATACGCGGTTTCAAATTCAATTTGAGGGTCCAAAGCAAGAAAGATCAGCAGGATTACAAATAAGCAGCATCTTGATCAGTCGTTGCGTTGTCAAATCCAACTCTAAAAATACAAAATAAAAAGACGGTCAAACGACCGATAAAGAAGAAAAACATGCCTGATAAAAGGGTACGTTGCTTCAGAAACAACGCTCCTTGTTCGTAAACGGATCTAGGATCGTAGCAAACATTTCTCTGCAATAAAACACAAGAATGGACATTTTTAGATAGTTAAAATAAAAAAAGAAAAAAAACAAACAAAAAAAAGGATAGAATAAAGGTGTAGGAATTTCTGGACAGATTTGGACTCGAACAAGATGAAGGCTTCAACGGAATTTCATGGCTGTTACAGAGACCAAAATATGGAAGAAACGTTGCTGGAAAATCAGCGAAAGTTTGGCAACGTTAAACTCGAAAGAACTCGAACAATCTGCTGAACGAACCCGAATCGAGTCTGTCTAACGTCAAAGACGGAAACCTCGAAAGAACCTGCACAATATACTGAGCAAACCCGAATCGAATATGCTTCTCGTCGGAGGACTTGGACCCACTAGATAGCGATCTAGGAACCCAAAGTATCAAGTAAATTTGACAATTCAAAACAAAGTCTGAAATGTCAAAAGATAGTTCTAAAAAGAACCGAACAAGAGAAACTCTCTCAAACAAATTTTATTTCCAAAATGTCTTCCCAAATTACATTGTTTAAACACATATATATAGGTACAAGGGCTGCCAAATTCGTTTAAGTTGTGTGGCTGATATTAAAAGGAGTTTAAAAATTAAATTTGAGTGAAAATAACTCCTTTTGGGCGGACTCAATTGGCAGCCACAAGTTTAGGCGCCCAAAACACATGAAAATCACATTTAACATGTGATTTTTATGTTTGAAATTCAAACATAACCACTCGGGCTTATCCTTTCTTGCAAATGGCACATAATGAAGGAGAAAACGGACTGATTCGGCTGCACATTCACACACACGTGTCAAGCTGCCACGTGGGTGCTGGAGATGACCGGATGCCACCTAGGCTGCCACATGTGCACTAGCACACTCCCCGATATGCAAGACGTTTTTCAGCTACTTCTGGACTTGTCAGCTGAAGTTGAGCTAGTGGAGCTAAAGTTGAGCTGACTGGAAATGAGTTGAGCTGAAACGAACTAGCTGAAATTGTGATGAGCTGAAAGTGAGCTGGTTACACTCTCCTGAGCTGGGACCGAGTTGCATACACTCTGGTGAGCTGGGGATGAGCTGCATACACTCTGGTGAGCTGGAGATGAGCTGCATACACTCAGTTGAGCTAGAGTTGAGCTGCATATGCTCACTTGAGCTAGTGTCCTCCTATGTACCTATCACAAAACAATGAAACTCCTATCAAAGTTTTGTAAACTTATTCAATAACACTTAAACAAGGATAAAAACATAAATAAACGTGCTACAAAGTTAGAGCAAAACGTGCCACAAAGATAGAATTATTTTATTAAAAAATAGATCTGACGATCGACAACTAGCGTTAAAATAGTTTCGGCCGCCGATTAAATAAAAAAAATAAAACTTACGACGCTCGGTAGATGAAAAGGGTTGCGTTAGAAAAAAAAAAATAAAGAGCGGCAAGGGTTTATTCTATCGGCAATTGAATTTAAATGATTGAATTTAATAATATGAGTATTAATTATTACAAATAATTATAAATATATAAACTGGATTTTTTTTCTTTTTAACCTATTCATTTAATCATCTTCAAAAGACAATATTTATAAATTTAAATTATCATCATATACTATACTTGAAAAAAATCATAAATTCACAATTCTTTCATATAATAATAAATAAATAAATTGGAACTGTTATACATATATGGAAATTTTTCTTTAATATTGCTCCCCAAATTTTTTTCCAATATATGTCACTAGCCATTTTATTTTCAAAAATATTGTGGTTTAAACAGTACTTTAAAAGTCGGATTCAGCTGAATCCGACTATAAACAATGTTTTTTAAAAAAGTCATACAAAAATACCTAAAGTCGGAACCTCCTGACCCCGCCTTTCAAGGGCATTTTTATATTTTCCAACCTAAAGTCGGATTCAGCTGCACCATCCTTTAAGGCACTGTTTATATTGCAATAATTTTGGAAATAAAATGTTTTGTGCCATATTTAAAAAAAATAAAGTTTGGTGCAATATTGCTGGAAATTGTCATAATAATTTTGATATTTCATATAAAACTTAATTCATATAAACAATATCGAAATCTTAAACTTTAATTTTTAGACTTTAAATCTTAAATTCTAACACTAAATCTTAAATTTAAAACTTTAAACTGAACGTACTTGTAAAAATAAATTTTTTACTCGTCTTTTAAACAACTAAAATTAATAAATTTAATATGAGAAATGTGCAATATCTTAGTCCAAGGGGTTGAAGTGGTGACCTAATTTAACTATTTGAAGCAACAATGAGTTGAATTTGATTTTTCTTCACTCCCCGCCTTCCCCAGTACCCCCAAAACAGTTTCCACTTCTTTTCATCTGCAGTAATCAATACCCCGAGGATTCTCATTTTGTTTATTATTATTTGTCTATCACTCTTTTCAAGTATAGTATTTTGTAGATTTTTTTAAAAAAAACACTATTTATAGTTAAATTTAGCTGAATTCGATATTTAAAATATTATCTAAACTACAATAGTTTCGGAAATAAAAGGGCTAGTGTCATATATTAGGGGGAAAAATTGGGGAGCAATATTAAAGTAATTTTTTCGATTTATTAACATCAACTCGTCATGTAGCATGAAAAAGCATGGTGCAATAACGTCAAGGGTGAAATCGGCCATATCTTCAACATTGCATTACAATTTACATGCTTCACATTTCGTTTTCCTGGTTTAACATGACACCTGTCATGGCATTCCATGTTTCTTGTATTTATCTCTTTCTTTCGTAAGCCACGTGAGAAGAACATAAACAAAAAGACATGAAGTTTGTTGCGTTAGTTTAAATGTTTTTGTTCGGTTACTGCTTTAACTAAGTTCATTTGGAGCTTACTTGTAACCATACGATATCTAATCCCATTTTCTTATACATAATCCAAAACATTCCGCGTCTTGTCTTCTTTTTCTAAGTACTGCTTTCTCGGTTGAAAATTGAAAATCCAGTTTCATGGGTTCTAAAGTTACAGTTCCCGCAAATTTGGGACATTTCAATCCTCTGCAGTTATTAAATGGCTTCTAACCAAACTTTCCGCTCTTTCTTAATGTAAAGATTAAAACCCCAATTGTTTCTTCTTACCCTCTTGATTTCCAACATTTTACTCTGACTAATTCAAATTGAGACATGCTTAAATGATACAAAGTTGTTTACCACTTTGACCAACGTGTTTAAAAGTCTCAGTACTTGGGTGGTTATACATATAATATAACAAAATCTTAATTATCTATGGCTACACCTTTTTTCTACCAAAATGGAAATTGGGATAATACTATACCAAGAGGTCGTAAAACAAAAGATACCCACTTATCAATCATCATTAGCATGGAAACTGTGGTTTTGCTTGACTTTAAAGTTTTCCCAAATTGATAGAAAAATCCTACAGGTTTGCCTAATTTTTGACACAGACCTCCCACTCATTCTTCACAGACAAGGATTCCCCAGAAAACAGGGTTCCCCTTTCGCCTAACCGGCTAACCCCGAATAGTTAAATTGGTATATTGCCGAATACATTTGAACAGCAAGTTAAAGTAAAGAGAAAATAAAATATATTGGAACAATTACTAGCAAAATATTACATTACATTGGGGATTAAGGAAGGGTCTGTAATAAAAATGAATGAAGTACATAATCTATAAAATTAAGCAGGGAATTGGAATTTGGATCTTGGCTTTTATGGATAAGAAGCCATCTCATTTTCCAACTGACAAACAATTGGAATCTTCTTCCTTGAGGGGAATGATGGCGTGAAACTGTTGTAAGCAGTGAAAAAGTGTATACAAATTTACCTGTAATTTTTTAAACCTGGGGGGTAATCCAAAGATGGTAAATTTAATTTCCTACCCATCATTTTCCTTTTCTTGTACTGGTGAAAATTAATCTAAATGGTCCAATATGTACAATAAATCGTCAATTTCCCAATCCGAAAGGAACCGGAAAACGCGGCGGCTTGGGCGGCTTCTCAACATTTACTTCCACCTTGTCTTGCCGTGGAGGTTGACATGGACATGGTAACGCTATGAACTTTGGGATGTCGTCTCCCGGCATTAACACAGGCAAGCTCTGGCTTTGGTTTTTCTCCAATTCCTGAAATACAGTAACAACAGAAACTAAGGTAAGCTTCAATTCTAATCTCTTTTTTCTGAAAAGAGTGTGGGCAGAGAAACAAATTTACCATGAAATCAGGCTTGGGTTTGGAGGGAGAAGCTTCGATGTCGTCGTCAGCGTGGGCACCGTCAGCGAAAGCTCGGCGGAGTGATCTGAGCTTGTCCCAGTGGTAGCAGCAGGAGAAGATGCCACTCAAGCTGAAAATGACGATTAAGAGCAGAGCTGTGCCGAGGGGGAAGCCGAGTGACGGCCGAGATGCATCCACATGGGGCGGTGAAACAACCTGATTCTCCATCGGATAAACTCCTCTTCTCCGGTGATGAATTACTGCGTCTTTCTGCTGCTGTCGTTGTTCCTTTTCTCATATGTATGAAAAAAACCAGAGAAAGAAATAAGCGGTAAATAGCCTGCAAAATTATGGTATAAAAACGATATTTCAGTGAAAATATGAACTGGTTGAAGGCAAATTGAGGAGGGAGATAGGGATTTTATAGAATGAAGGGGGAGGTGTGTAATGTGTATGTGACCAATAATACCATGTGGAAAGATCACCGCCAAATGTCCTTACTGTCCGGGCCATGGTACGGATTTTAGTGGGTCCAAATGTTGCGTGCTAGCCATGACCCAAAAGTAAAAGCTTAAGAGTCCAAAGTTTTACTGGTTGAGTAACAAGTTGTCCTTTTTTTAAAGCTTATCTTTATATTTTCAAGATTCGAATTTAAATTCTAATATCAAAGGAATATCTAAAGGAGTGTGTTTAGAAAGGTGTGAAAGGAAATTCCGGGAAATTTAGAACAAGGTGGCTCCATTAGCTGGCAAGTTGAGTTTGGTGAAATGCTGGGGGTCAGGTCTCGGTCTCCCACTTTTATTACTTTTGCTTTCTGGCAACGAAAACAGCTTACAAGTGATCATATTCTATGGACGGCAGCCGCCTACTTGTGTCCCAAGCATAAGTTGTAAGGATTGGATCCAACTGTTTGTACTTCCAAACTTCAACCTTTGCAACTACCATTATGTCTTAACTCACAGCTAATTCCCTTCTGCATTTGAAAACAGCTTATACTTTCACAAAAATGTGGAATTTGCGTAGAAAAAAGATTTGTACTTTGTCCATATACCCTCCGTAAACCAAAGCTCAGCCCTTTGTCAAACGAAAAGGGGACTGGTGTCCCTACAACAACCGAGATGTGGGTATTTGATATGTGGCCTTTTGGAGTTGTTAAAGGGCAAAATCATAAACCAAACCCAAAAAGCGATTAATTGGGTCATTTCATTTTTTTCTTGGTTTCACAGTAAAAAGCGAAACTTTGAGAAACTGCAGGATGTTTCTGCAATACAAGAAAATAAAGCAAAGAAAGATCCGGCAATAACCAATTGTTTAAGACATAAGAGGCATGCATATTTTTTTTGCCTGTGGATTATGACTGATAGCAACATCATGGTGGCTATGCATTCTTTACGGAGAAGAAATGTCGTGTAGAATCCAAATTCGAATGCTTAAGACAGATTTTTCAGATCTCTTTTGACTTTCCTTCCCATCAATACATACAAAAACCAAATCTTTTCCCCCCATCGTTTTTCTTTAATATGGGGACCGTTTTTTTAGGTTTGTTTAATAGTTTGAAACTGACTTGTTTGCATCTTCCTACGTAGTAAAACGATATTCAGGAATGTCGGCATCATTTCAGAATTCAGACTCTGATTCTATACATGAAAGTTTCAGAAATTTTAGTTGCAATTTGGGGTTTCGGAATTGGATTTTGTTATTCTCTAAACTTGGAATATTTGAATAATTTGTAGCCCGAGAAAAGATTACTACCCAGATGAAGGTCATTCTCATAAATTTCTGGTCTCCATTTTACCTCGTCTGCTTTTATTTTTCAGCCTGTTCGAAACCAGGATAATATTCTACTACTTGGTGCCGTCATTACCTTTACCGTTTTAGATCCACAAAAAGATATGTAAAATTTGGGGACCATGAAGCAAGAAGAGTTGAGGAATGTGATAAATTTTCAAACTTTGGGACAGTAATTGTAGATAGGAAAGGTTGATAGCCATTTCCGCCTATTGTGAAAATGGGACCAGACTGTTTTTGTCAGTTTCCTACACATTAGAGATAAAGCTAGTAAAAATTGAATCACAAATGAACCCAACAAGTAGTTTTAGTAAAAAAATACGATGTTTATCTAAAAATTCGGTTTCAACAATTCTATCTATAAAGTATGTGTATTGTCAAAAAATAAAAATATGTATGAACAGATACTATTATGTAATTGAATTACCAGATTTAATGTTTTGATAATTGATATTCATTTTTAAATATGGGACGAACATGAATATTAAATAACGATATATCAAAAAACTAAATCAACAAAAATCATATCAATAGAAGAATCAAACAAACATGCTTTATGGTTTATTGAAGAAGACATAAAGAATTGCAGGCAGCAATAATGGAGAGATGATAGAATAATTGCATATCCTGTGTCGTTAAGAAGACGAATTCCCCTGAACAAAGAAAATAATTTCCAGAATCAGAACAGTCCATCCACGGGGAATCAAATATATATTCTCCATTATTAATTCAAACATGCATACACCCTATTTTTGTTAATAATTAAATCTCATAACACATCATTTTGCAGCATCAAATGCCTGAAAGATAATGAAAACAAACAGTGCAGGTTTTATTACCTAAACTTTTTCATTTTTCAAGCATTCATAATTATGACTATGATCCTTAAAGAATCTTTTAAAAGTATATACCTTTTATATTCGTAAATCTATATTAACGAAATAATTTAGTATTCATCAAATTACTCGTAAAAGGTTTACAACAGGGGAAGAAGACAACTGAGAACTAAAAAAACACAGCTAAATATTAAATTTTACCAACCGAGTCAGCAGCTTGATTGCTAAAACGAATAACATAATAAAAAGTACAATAAATAAATCGAGTTGAAATTTCAAAAATATCTTTCTCAATAGCAGTTGAATCCCACGAAGTGGTTAAGATATCACATCCTACGTAGTACAAGTACTGCTTATCAATCTAGTAAATGGACTTTTGTATAACATACCCGCATTCATATTTAATTATAACTATTAAATATGTCAGTTTTTTTTAATGATACTCGTATGTTTGAATATAAGCATAATATTTTTCATATAACAAATTTATTTGTTCTTATTTTTAATCTTTTCATTGACCTGCTACATTAGCAATTTAGTAGGTTCGGGTGGAGTTGATTGCTGAACCCAATTTAAACAGGACAAAGCACAAGTGAACTGTGCACCAAATAAAGTTTAAAAAAATATCGAGGAGATAAGATATTTAAACAAATATGAAATCATTATAAATTGACAAGCGAGAATCGCGGTAAGTGAAGTGTTTAATATCTTTTTATTTAAATTTTGAAAAATTTGAGAAGTTTATGCATTATAAACAGAAAAATATTATTTTTAAAGATTATTATTTCACACATTGTAAACAGAAAAATATTAGTTTAAGGGTTATAAAAACCTTTGATTTTTTTTTTCAAAATCAACTAAGATCGTTTTTGCACCCCCAATTGAGTCCTTGGACAAGCAAATTTCATTAGTTGAGATTTTAACCGACGAGTTTCATTGTCAACTATTATTATGCTGATTTGTTCATTAATTTTATTAATATGGCAATTGATATGTGAATGATGTAGTAAAAAAAGACACGATTGATTTCATTTAAAAGTTATTTGTTTTTTTTTTGGAAAAAATTTCACAGAGCAACATAGGGACGACCATAGGTCGGGTTGGGTCGGATTTTTGGTCGATCTGCACCGACCCAAAAATTTAACACTCCACTTAATCTCGACCCGAATTTTAGATTAAAAACCTGAACTCAATCTGACCCGACATAAATAAAAAATTGTCAATTTTCATTATTATTCGATAAAATATGGAGCTAATTGAAAAAATACAAATAGAGAGGGATCATTATAATAATTATTTCATTTTTAGACAAAATAGGGAGATAATTGAAAAATACATATAGAGGGGCATTGTAGCAATTATACCTAAATATTTAGAATAAAATTAAACTATTATTTCGAGTCGTGTAGAGTATTTTTCACCTTAAACCCAAACCTAAACCTGACCCAACTCGATCTCATCCTCAAAAAATTAGATCTGAACCTAATTTAAAATAAAAAAACTCGATCTTGTAAGATCAAGTCAGGTCAAAACTCATCGACACCGGGTCAAATGGTCATCCCTAAAGCAACATTGATCATGTGTAATATTATAGATGATTAGTATGGTGATATAAAACTCATAACAACGCCTAGCAATTTTTAAACTTCAAAAAGTGTACTCTGTTTTCAAAAAAATTAAAGTTACCGGCAGATTGAGTGATAAACCAGTTTTTAACAGTTTATGGGCTCGTCGCTTTGGTAGAGTTGTTTACTTATGAGCTCAAAAAAGGCTTATGATTTCACCAATTCAATCACCGGGCCTAAGTTATCATAGCTACTACTTTTATTACGATTTTAGGTTCATGCTGACTCTGGGACGGAAATCTCCGATGAGAGTAAGTGAAAGGATCTTTCAAACATTTATTTACGAATTATAAAATAGAAATTTCAATAACTCGACTCATAATTTCATAAACTCGACTCAAAATTCAAAATAAAGTTTGAATTATAAAATAGAAATTCCAATAACTCGACTTGACTCGAAAAAATTAAATTTTTTGGTTTGATGTGAAAATACTCGACTCATAATTTCATAAACTCGACTAAAAAATACAAAATAAAGTTTGAATTATAAAATAGAAATTCCAATAACTCGAATTTTTTAGTAGTTAGTGGACTAAATTTTTAAGTTTGAGTTATTAAATAGGAGCAATCTGGGCACCTAAGTTTCAAAGGGTATACTTTGGGCACCTATTTTTCATCTAAGCATTTATAATATTATTGTGTTAATTGATTGTAAAGTTTTAGGATTGAAAAATGAATTTTTAAAAATTTAATGGTGAAATTATAAAGAAACATTTTTATTAGTGACTATAATGTTTAGTTTTTTAAATTGAGGAGAAAAAATGTACATGAGATAAATTTTAATGGCTATTGCAGTAATTTATCCTTATTTTAATTTCGTCACATCAGCAATCCGCTAGGGGACTAACGGAGTATAACGTCGGAGTGACCAAGTATTTACACATCGAAAACGTAGAGGACTATTAATTGACACTTTTCAAAAGTGGTGACTAACTCTGTACAGACGCTAAACGTAAGTGACCCTTGCAGTAGTTTACCCTCAAAGGAAAGCTAGCTGCTGAGTTTTAAAAACAACACAGGCTAACTTTAAATGCTCTTGGTTTTAACGTTTCAGCTGTAAACATGTCTGTTTATTACTTTAATAACAGTGTTTAAAAATAAAACAAATGTATGGACCCTCTCCTAAGTCTCCTTTAGGCTTAATTCAATGGAAAAAAATTAGGAATTCAGCCATTAAGAAGTCTAAATTTTTTAAAAATGCCCAAAACTTTTAAAATTTACGAACTATTCTTATGAATTTTAAAAAACCAAAAAATTATTAGATTTTAATCCAAGAAACCACCCCAACTAATGAGAATATGGTCTTGGACTTCATTTTAATTCAAGAAAATCATTAGATTTTCTAATTTAGTATGGATTTTAATACTTCTTTTATGATTATATATGTATATATATTAGAACTATTTTATATTTGACGTACAGTGGACTGAATCTCTCTAATTTGAATAATAGTTAACGTTATACAAATAACAGTAAACATGCTTTTACATTGGATGCATGTATATTATATATATATTATGAAGACACAAAGGATAAGTAGTAATTAAATCAAAGATAATGAAAGAGGAAATTGAGAAAACGACATGTCTAAAGGCGTAGAAACAAAGGAGCTAATTAAGCATTGTCGTTGCTAGTAGAAGCAGAAATTAGGGTTTCTAGTACCAGCATGAATGTGGAAAGAATGTATATTTACAACAAACAGTACACCATTACTGACCAGCATTGCTACCATCTCCACATTGGCTGCATCACGCAACACAACACCACTTTCTAGTTCTACACATTCTTGATTCAGTCTAAAAGGAAACACGGTTTTTAAATACAACCACATGGTACAAATTAGGGTTTTTTTACATCAGAAATTCAGTTGCCTGCACTGTGTGGCATTGATATCGGATGGACAGTACGGACACTTGAAAGTTTTTGAACCATTCTTCGACATCTTGTTGATAGACTGTTTGCAGAGCACATGACCGCACAACATCAGCATCGGTGGGTTATCATCGGTTGATTGCTCCTTCGACACAGGGCACACAAATATGGAATGGAATTGGAACTCTTTATCCAATTCCACCGGCACTGGCAATTGCTTCATCGATTGCCACTCCTGCTTCTTCCCAGCAACGACAGTCATAAACTTCAGAAGAGGAGGTAGCGCTTGCACACCTGCAGCTATTGTCACACTCAATGGACTCTCAGAAGATTGCCCCAGAAGATTGCAGAACTGCCTGGTGAGCTCCTCAGCTACTGTATCCCAATTGGTTGGCGATAATAAATGAGCATATGGAGACTGCTGAAGTCTATCAGAATACAAGAGACATCCCATGAGTTTCTGAATTTCGGCCATGTGGCTTCCAGCAAACGAAGCAAAGTTTGTTCTTGCGTACTTGAGTGCTTCGTCTCTGCTTCCCTTTTGTAGTATTTTCACAAACTGCAAATGGTGGAGTCTTGGCAGAAGGTCAGAACCATTTTCTTTGAGTTTATTGGAGTTTGTGGTTGCCCATTTAAGGGCAGGCTCTAGGTTCCTATTCTTCATAGCTTCAAGAATTTGATACATTTCTTGGAAAAGTGGTCTCATAGAAGCAGTGGCTTCTGCACCCCCGGCATCAGTTATGAAACAATCACCAACATCGAACAGCCCCTGCCGATAGAAATGGCTGGCAATTATTTGGTTAACTGTATGAGAATCAAACTCTATATTTCGATATGCCTTGGATATATCAGGATTAAAGGCTTTGTCAACTGCTTTTTGGTACTTGCTCAGTGCTATGTTGAGTTCCTTCTGTGTGCCTTCTAGCTGACTGAGTGGAGCAATTTCATGCAACTTTTTCTTCAGTTCAGTAAGTACAGATTTATAATCAACAGTGGTTGACCGCATCATATCTATTGCCTTCTCAATTTCTTGGATAAGCTGGTCTGTGACTTCCTGGGTTCTCGAACAGGACAGTTTTTGCTTCTTTGCAACACGATCAACTGCATCTTTCAGGCTATTCAACTCCATTTTCAGTTCCATTCACTCTGTCAGTTGTATAAGAATGTTGCTACAACAGCACCTGCATAGAAAGTTACAAACATATAGGTCAGTATTCTAATTCCAACAAACATCTATGTGCCTACGCAGAATAAATAAATAAAACCAAGATCAAATCCACAGCTAAGAAATTCACAAATAAAACCAAGATCAAATCCACAGCTAATAAATTCACAAATATCACCAATATCAAAGCAGTAGGCACACCAACAGCCAGCGTGGAAGAGAGGTTAAGCATATGTTCCAAATCCAAAACTCGGGAGAAGAAATTATATTATCTTTGGAAGGAAAGATCAGTGCACAAATGTACGGTTTTCCATTTGGATTAGTTTCATTAGGTTTAGAGGAAAGCATTTATTTTGGTGTGGGGGAGGGAGTCACCGGTTATCGTGTAAAATAGCCTTCTATGGAACCTAGATGCTGCTGACCCATGGTCCATCAATTTTGAAGTTACAAATAAATGTCATAACCTAATTTAGTAAACGACTGAGAATTATTGAATAAATTTCAAAAGTAGCAGAAGACAGAAGTGGCAAAGTTATGGCATAAACCATACATCCAAAATCAACAACCTATATTTCAGTACACTACATCCAGGACCCATTTATTGGTCTTTGTTGGCTGTGCTATGACCTAAGGAAAGGCAGCATTTTGAAGTATTCAAAATTTATTTCAAATGCTCTTATTTTACTTTTTGCATTTCAAACGGTCAAATTTATCCTTCCCCACTCAATTTCCTCCACACTGCATTGTTTGTAGTACTTATAAACGGATACTAAAAATTCAGCACAGCCGGAGATAGATAGATAGATAATTCACTGCCAATACAGCATCTTACAGTCGATGCAATTTAGAACTTTGCGCAAAAAGTTAGATCGATCAAAGAATTTCTAGGGGGGGGGGGGGGGGGGGGGGAACATGATCGCCACTCAGATGCCAACTTTATAGCTTTGAAACTGAGATCGGACTGAGCTGAATCAGCATCTATGGTTAGAAATGAAGGAAGTTGAAGGCAAAGGAGGATGCATATTAATCTGTGTCTCAGATAAACAAATTACTATCCAATTAACAAAATCATCTTTTTCCAATGAGTTCAAAGCAATTTTCTGTATATAGAACTCCTAATGATCCTAAGCTTATAATAATAAAGAAATAACTCAATATGGGGAATCAGTTTCAAAGTGACATTTCAGTACTATTCACTCAACAAACTGAAAACTCTTCTAAGAAGCAACTAAACAATAATGGCTGTGAAAAAATTACAATAAATGAATCAAAATAAACAGGAAAGGAAAAAAAATAATAGCAGTAAGAAGCATGAACCTCAAATTACAAATCTTAAGTTGCGGCTCCTAAAGTAAGATTTGGAAACGATTCCTGCACACAAAATGAATAATCAAATTCAGTGTTCAAATCAATCTAAAAACTACAACATGGATTCATTCAATGCAAAATTCGCCGAGATAAATTCAACTTCAGAGTATGAGATCAAAGAACTAAATCAACAATTTAATCGAAACGAAAAATTAAATTAAAAAAATATCAAACCAGTTACAGAAAAATATAAAGAACAACAAATTCATAATAATTTCATCTACAAATACGCGATTGAAGAAAAAATGAAAGGAAAAAAAAGAGGGAGACGAAAAATAAGGAGAGGTAAAATATTTTTATTTAGATGTAAAATAAGAAATGAAATTTGAATATAGAATTTATTTTTATTTCTTAAGGGAAAAATGAAAGGGAAAACGTACCGATTTGTGGAGGAGCGAATCAGTGAGAAGAAGCCATGGTGAGAAGCAAACGCTGCGTGAGGGAGGAGGAAGAAGAAGGGGATGATTGGGAGGAATGAAATGACAATAAAGGGCTTAGTGGTTTGATATTTTTCCCTTTCTGTACCGTTTGAGGGGAAATGGGTGAACTGGAGATTTCCTATGTTTGGTTGGTCGAGGAATCCTGGCCGTTGGCGCCAGTCGGTTCCTTTTGCGGTGGGCCCATGTCGGCTTTCATTTTTTTTCTTCTAACAAAAGGCTAAGATCTAGAAAAATTAAATGTCGAGAAAAGTGTAACTTGTAAGAGTAGGATATAATAATTTTATTCGATTTTAAAATTTAAAGAATAAAGTAAAATTAAAAAATAAATTAACCAATAATTAATAAATTTAATGGGACAATATATTAGAGGTTTAAATACCAATGTTATAAATTAAATAAAAATAATTAAAAGTATCATTTTATCACAATTTTTAGATTGTTCGATTTAAATTAATCTACGAACAAATAAAATATTGATGTTTATAATAAAAATATAATGTCAACTTAAGCTCGTTGATAGCGTTTTAGACTTACTGATTTTTGTGATTAAAATTGATTTTCAGACGGCCTCAAATAGAAACAACAGAAAATTGTACATATAAAATTATATTGATTACAACAGCTCGAAAAAGACCAAATATTTGCCAAGTGCCATGGGAAGTTGGTAAAGTACAAAACTCAAATCAGGCTAAGAATACTGTGGAAGTTGCTTCACCATTCTCTGGCACAAATTTTACTTTAAAATAAATGTCGTCCGATCAATGTAACATATCATATTAGCTAAAGATACAACAGGGGACTAGGAGCCCTTAGATTCCTGGGACTGGCACCTCCGTTTTGCTAGCTCTTCTATCTTTATTTAGTTTACGGTTCGGTCTGCCGGACCTCCTTGGTGCAGTGGTCCATGTCCGATTGTCCATTGAGTGAGAACCTGTTATTGCTAACCGACCGGTAATACTCTTCCTCTCCATAGACTTTACTGAACAATCAGAGCAAGAATATAAGTCGGACACGGGAAAAAAAGTCGTAGCAACATAGATTTCTACTTCATAGTATCACATAGGGTATTAATTGCATGTTCTGTTTTGCAGTAGTTTTTTTTTTAACAAACTGTTTTGCAGTAGTTGAAGTTTAGCCAGGGGAGGATCTGAATATAATACCACATGGAGAAAAGAAGTTACATGCATAATGCAAGATGGGAAACCAAAAATCAAATTGCTTAAGCTGAAAAAGGTAAATCTAAAACTGGGCTTACGCTAGATCTGCCAAATTTTCCGACTTGATCACAGCTTTTCCTTCGGGGAGTTCGAGGCAGGAATAATGCACAATCATCTCTTTTAATGTGTGCTTCGTGCTTTTAACATCATTATCCCATAATATGCTCTGAAATAACAAGTCCAAGAAACTAGTAAACTCAGTAACTCGGGCAAGTCTGATCCAATACCAGAATATGAAACTTAATCAGCACAACAGAAACCAATAAAAATTGAAAGAAAAAAAAATATTCAGTGGTGACCAAATTTAGGAACATAGATTAAAGAAATTACTTTATCTATGAACATTACACTCAAAAGGAAATGTCATTTGCATAATTTGTATTTTTTTTTCCGATTTCATATCAGGTTTCTTTTACCTAAGACATATTTGTAAACATTAATAAATAAAGCTAATAAAAACTTGTTCCTGTCACATAGAAGTGGATTCAAGAATAAATATTATCATTCTTTCCAACGGGAACTGCATAGCACAATTTCGAGTTGTCTTGCAGTTCTCGAGTTAAGAGAAACCTACCTTCCTAACATAATCTCTTTTCACATCCTCCCAATGTGCTTTACCTTTAGGAGAGAAAATTGAAGCATTCCAGAGAGCACCTCTAGCAGCCATAACTGATGAAGCACCTTAAAGAAAAATATTATGATATTACACATATCAGGACACAGTATAAAAACAAAATGTGAAAGATTTGGAGTTAGGCAACAGCCTAAAAGTTCAAACCGTCTGGAAACCAGTGGAAAACCATACTTTTGGTGAAATAATTTGGCAGTGGTTCGGGCAAGGAGGATAGTAAACTGAGCTCCAGCCACTTACATCCGTTTTACAAGAAATAAAATAACAGAAACAGATTTAAAGACGTCATTAGAAGTTAGGGAGTATCTTATGGCCACCTGTTGCAACTTTAATGCGTTCAAAATCATCATATTCAAAAACATCACCATTTGCAATAACGGGAATAGATAATGCTGATACAACATCAGCAATCTCATTCCACTTTGCAGGATCCCTTGGCCTATCTGGAACTTTTCTGCAATTTGTACAAGAAAAAATCAATAAAGCATTAAGAAAACAAAAAAAGAACTCAAAATCCTAAATGAGTAAAACTAAGAACATAAAAGATGGCAGCACAGAAACATGACCCCTTTGGTGCCCTTAATGCCTAATTGATGTCATGCCAATGTTTTATGTACAATTATTTTATCCCTTAATCCATTTAGGCTATATAACTTCAAGCTAGCCACTGAAATTACAAATTTCAACATAAAATCATAGCCAGATGTCAAAATATTTTGATTTACTATCACTATTATCAGTTATCGAAATATGAAATCACGTGAAAGGCTGTTTTCTTTCTTAGACAAAAAGTATTGAATATTCAAAATAAACAAACACAATTCTGGTAGCAATGCCAGTAATATAACAGAATTTTCTTCTTCATCTTCTTTTTCTTTTTTTATTTAAATGGAAGTCCAGAGCTGATCAAACAATTTTTACATGAAATTATTAGTACAGATATTACCATGACAAGTACATTGCATACTTGTGGGTCTTGACCAAAGGGAAAAAAATTACATTACATACTTGAGCCTTTTTAAACAGATTAAACAGTCAACTTTTTAAACAGTTACCATTTTCTCAATGATTGACAAATTGCAGTTGTGCAAATAAGTCGTAAGGGTCTCAAACAAACGAAATGTCTACATATAAAGTTACCTTCCATGGACAGCAAGAGCTGAAACACCTGTTTTCTCAATTCTTCTTGCAAGTTCTACTGTTTCCGAAGATGATTTTAGAAGTCGAATTTTGCATGTTACTGGTGTGTCTATATTTCTCCTTAAAGTCGTTAAAATCTGAATTAGCAAAGGATAATGTCAAAGGTCAAGGTTTAATCATAGATATCCACAAGGATTTTGCCAGAAATAGCATCACATACATCATGTATGAGATCAGGCTTTGTCAACAAAGCAGCACCCATCCCCCCACTCACAGAAAATGACTTGGGGCAACCCATATTGATATCCACAGCAGCGACATCTTTACACCTACCAAAGGATATGAAAGTTAAAAGAGCTTTCATCACCAACATGAAGAAATTATGACTTCATTTATATTAAATTTATTTTTAGAATCATCAAAAATAGAATATTTTGCTTAAGTAATCATATATTTGTCACGTAAGTGGTTGAAATGAGGCAATGATCAGATTACCGTAATGACAGTTTTTTTAAATAAAAGTTAATGATAAGAATCCTTCAAAAGAATCTTGCACTTAATAAAGTAATAAACCCATCCTCTTGTTACATGGGTTTTTTTTCTTATTGCATTCAATTGAGAAACAAATGTAGATGGATTCCAAATTCAACCCTCATACGTAGTTAATTAGTTCCACATTAATGTAAGAGCTTTATCCATCCTAATTAATCTACAACTCTAGCCAATCTGCACACTGAAGAAAACTTTTAGTGGAAGAATCGCATAAGAATAAAAAATGAAAGTAATTTGATCATAACAAGTGAGTCATCAGAATCCAACAGAACAAAAGGGATAATTCCAGATTATCATACAATTAACATAACTAATTGTACTTGACTTGAAGCAAAAAAAAAATGACATGCGGAAGGACGATGCAAACAAAAAACAAAGTTCAGGGGCATCATTAAAACTTCATGACAATAAGAAAAAAAAGAAGAAGAATGCAACCGGAATAAACTTACACTATTTGAGCAGCCTTCAGAGCCCTCACAGCATCAGAAGTGCCCATTTGAAATACCACCCGATCCCTCTCTTGGCTGCAGGTTCTGAAGACAATATTATTGGTTCCCTTCTCAACAAAATCAGTTGAGCCAATATGTTCTACAACAAAAGAAGAAAAAAGAGTGAATATAAGCAGAACTTTCTACTGTGTTTTTTTTTTTTTTTTGTTACTCTAAATTTTGAAGTATAATAGTAAATTTGCTCCAAACTTAAACAATTGAGAATAGCATTGCATCTGTTGAAAGATTGATGGTAAACTCAGATCATTCACATAAGTAGAGAGGTAAATTCATACCTTTTAACAATAAGCTTTGAGCTTAGTGTGTGGGTGCGAATATATATCAACCGTATTAAACATTCTCCGATAGCTTGGCAGGTAATTCAAAACCGTTTGCCTACTAAGGACAGGCTTATTAAACACGGTCTGATTATAGAAGGAAATTGAGTTTTTTCTGTGCAGTCGAGATGCAAAAAAAAGGGATCATTTGTATTTTGAGTGCAGTTTGAGAAGGTATGCTGCAACTCAGTGAACGAGAAAGATCAGTCATGAGTTGGCAGCAGGAGATGATATGGGCAACTACCAAGTTGAAAGAGAAGTCTGTTATTTTGAGAATTGCTTGGAATGCACATGCTTACTTGATACGGAGGGAATGGAACGATTGGCAATTTGGAGGGAAACAGACAGCAAGCTAAAAGATGTAGTGAGATTGAGATTATCTGATATGAATATTTGTACAGATACAGATAGCATAGAAACAGATTGAACATGAAGCAGTTCTGAATCTTTTGGGATAAAGAAAATCAAGTTCATCCAAAAAAGGAGTGTATATCAACCTTGTTTGTGTGTGAAATTGATGTTCCGATTGTTTCCAAAAACCAAAATCATGTGCATGGCCATGAAATTAAAGCTAAATTTAACTCAAAAGAAAAGAAAATCCTAAAATTTCTAGCACCAACAGAGTTATCCAGCATAAGTTCCAAAAAAATAAAACAAATTGAAGCAAAAAAGCGTTACCGTACCATTAACTTTACGCTCACATTTTATCATTTTATGATCAATAATCTCCTCGGAATAAGTAATATCTGCACCGTAATCAGCAGCTAGCAATCTAAACGGAAGCGTTCCCTGAATCAAACCCGTACAATTATAGATGAAAATTCCATATACAGAAAAGAGGAGGAAAGAAAAACAGAGTAACTGAGTAAGATAGGTATGATTTGCAACAGGAAGTCCAGTCTACTTACGACTCGAACCATGGGAGCGAGGACGAGTTTGTTCTCGTACTCCATTGTTACTGCTTCAAAGTTGGACGCCAAACGCAGGGCAAAATGCCGTGTTGAGGAAACGAAAGAAGAAAAAGTCGGC
Source organism: Hibiscus tridactylites (assembly GCA_958450335.1). NCBI lineage: Eukaryota > Viridiplantae > Streptophyta > Magnoliopsida > Malvales > Malvaceae > Hibiscus > Hibiscus tridactylites. Next base: position 6,740,606 of record OY288272.1, on the reverse strand, counting down.
AAAGTTTCAAACTTTCCGATGGTTGAAAAATGGCCACTTTATACCTTTGGGTAGAAAATTGACCCACTTTAAAAGCCCGTTATATCAGAATTGGGCTAACACATATGTCAGCTCTCCATAGTATTTCCCAACTCAAAAAAACAATATTAGGCCCATTCGAACATTATATTTGCGTCGGACTAAAATGTAATTAAAAATGGATGAATTTTCTATACACAGGCGGTGGAAACTGAAAGTTTCCACAAGCGTCTTAATTTAAGGGTATAGTGAGTTAATTTAGGGTATAGGGTTTAGGGGTTTAGGTGTGGCGGGTTAGAATTTAGGGATAGTTGTTTCAATTTAAGTTTTAGGGTTATAATTTAGGGTTTATAGGTTAAAACCTAAATCCTCACCCTATTACCCTAAAAACTAAACCCTAACCTATAAACCCTAAATTATAACCCTAAACCTTAAATTGAAACAACTATCCATAAATTCTAAACCCCTACACCTAAACCCCTAAACCCTATACCCTAAACTAACTCCCTAAACCCTAAAACTAAGGCGCTTGTGGAAACTTTAAGTTTCCACCGCCAGTGTATAGGATATTAATCCATTAAAAATAGGATTAATATCCTATACACTGGCGGTGGAAAGTTTTTATTTCCACAAGCGCCTCAATTCTTGGGTTTAGGGTTAGTGTTTATGGTTTAGAGTTTAGGGGTTTTAGTGTAAATGTTTAGAATTTAGGGTTCATGTTTAGAATTTAGGAATTAGGGTTAGAATTTAGGGTTTAGGGTTAGGGTTTAGTTTTAGGGTAATATGGGTGGGGATTTAGGTTTTAACCTATAAACCCTAATTTTTAACCCTAAACCCAAAATTTTATCAACAATTCCTAAATTCAAAACTACTACACTTATACCCCTAAATTTTAAACCCTAAACGAAGACTCTAACCCCTAAAACTAAGGCGCTTGTGTAAAAAAATTTCCACAAGCGCTTGTGTATAGAACAATTACCCTTAAAAATATGATACGAAGATACCGATTTGCCAAAATTTATATAATATTAATTGTTTTTATACATATTACAAATACTTCAATTAAGCATAACCTACAATCCCTAAATCAAAGACTTACAATTAAATTGCACGAAATTAATAAAACAATTGTTGTTACTAAAGATCACATCAGTCGGTGCCTTGGCTTTGCAAACAACTTTTACAAGCATCTTCTCTCACCAATACACATCATTCATGCTCAATCCATGGCTTCTTCAAAATGATTGAGACTTTTGTATGGACATTCTGACATTCATAACTTCAAATTGCCCATGGCCGATCTTCTTCTCTCAATGTGAACATGGTGCCGCAACTTGATGAACTTGAGCAAAGCCAGTCGTAGGCTTTTCACAAGATCCTTCACTGTCATTGAAAAACTCAGCTTCCATCTGCAAAAAATAACCAGGAAATTAAGACTAAAGTGATTTAGGGTTGCAGATTATAAGCTAGATTGCCTTGGAGAAGCAAAATGAAATTTACCTGAGCTGCAATGGTTATGTCAAGAGCTGCTTGTTCAAAGGGCAAGAGACTGGTATTCAGCACAGAGAGATGAAGCTTTTCGACCTCGTTAATGATGTTCGATGTGCACCCTTTCTTGTTCTTGCAATGGATTCTAATCATCTGCACAAAAAAGACAATTCGTTATTTTTGTTCGACAATTTTTAGGATCCTTCTCAATAAATACTAATATACTATAGCCAAAGTCCGCCAGCTGCGTGCAAGAAAGAATAGAGACACTACAAGAAAATGCTTTTTTAGTGACATTGAAAATGATAACAAAAAGTGTTAAATTTAGCCATTGGAATTTACAGTTACTATTTTTTAGAGTCGTCACCAGTCATCACTAATAACTCCATTATTATTATATTAGTGACAACTTTCATGCATTTCGTCACAATTAGTTATATTTTTCTATGACTACACTTTTTGACACAAATGATTGTTAATAGTGACTAAAATTTAGACACTAATGTTATAAGTGATAATTCTATCACAAATACATATTTAAATAGTGTCTAAAACATGTTGTCACTTTTAATAATAAAAAATAATTATATTTTTAGTTGTAGCCATTTTATATAGGGTTTAAACTAATCATTTTTAGTGAACAAACTTTTAATCTTTCATTAAGGAGGTCACTGAAATTTAATTATAGATGATGTAGCACATTTAGATGTCAATTTTTAATAAATAGATGCAATGCATGGCTTCAAGGAGGAACGAACCTGGAACCTTTAGGGTGAGAGTGCAATACTTATCCACAAGGCTAGGCAAAAAATTTAATGCTTTTTTTTAAAAAAAAAATAGTATTTAGGTTAAATTGAAATTGAAATTAATTTTTTTTATTTTTAAAATATGTATTAACTATAGGGAAAATATATGATGCACTAGCGGTGGAAACATTTTGTTTCTACAAGCGCCGTAATTTTAGGGGTTAGAGATCTAGTTTAGGGTTTATAATTTAGGGGTTTATGTTTAGGGTTTAGGGTTTAGAGGTTTGGGTAATATGTTAGAGATTTAGGTTTTACTTATAACCCCTAAATTCTAACCCTAAACTCTAAATTCGAACCATAATCCATAAATTTTAAGTACATAAACCTAAACCCCTAAATTATGAACCCTAAATTGAGTCTCAACCCCCTAAAATTAGGGCACTTGTGAAAACAAAATGTTTTCATCGTCGGTGAATGGTATAATTACCCTTTATAACACTAATTATTATAATAATAATTTAACTATTTTTTCTAGGGTTATTTTGGCAGATAATCCAAAATGGATTATTAATTAGGGATATAGGGGACTTTGGGGGATATTTTGGCACCTAGGCCAAAATCTACAGGACCACGCCACCTCCTTATGGCGTGGTCTACTTTTTGCCCAACCTCGCCACCTCCTTATGGCGAGGTGCTTGGTGGCTCCCTTATGGCCGGCTGCTCGGCTCGAGTGGTGGCTGGTGGCTGGTGGGAAGGGTGACCTCGCCATAAGGAGGTGGCGAAGTCACATGGGCCATGCATATACGTAAAGTGCATGGATAAAATAAGGTGGGAAGGGTGACCTCGCCATAAGGAGGTGGCGAGGTCACATGGGCCATGCAAAAGTGCATGCTATCCATGCATGGTTAAAATAATTTCGGGGTTAGGTAAATGTTTAGGGTTTAGGGTTTGGGGCTCATTTGTGGTTTAGAGGCGAGGTCACATGGGCCTACATTGTGGCGAGGTCACATGGGCCATGCATTCTACGTAAAGTGCATGTTATCCATGCATGGTTAAAATAATTTCGGGGTTACGTAAATGTTTAGGGTTTAGGGTTCGAGGTTCATTCGTGGTTTAGAGGCGAGGTCACATGGGCCTACATGGTGGCGAGGTCACATGGGTCATGCATTCTACGTAAAGTGCATGTTATCCATGCATGGTTAAAATAATTTCGGGGTTACGTAAATGTTTAGGATTTAGGGTTCGAGGTTCATTTGTGGTTTAGAGGCGAGGTCACATGGGCCTACATGGTGGCGAGGTCACATGGGCCATGCATTCTACGTAAAGTGCATGTTATCCATGTATGGTTAAAATAATTTTGGGGTTAGGGTTTAGGGTTTGGGGCTCATTTGCGGTTTTGAGGTGAGGTCACATGGGCCTACATGGTTAAAATAATTTAGGGGTTAGGTAAATACTTAGGGTTTTGATCAACTTTAGTCTATATATGTTTCAAATTTTAAAATTTTAATCCTAATCCTAACGGGACACCGACAATATGACTAAATTACAAGGACTAAAAATGATCAAATTAAAGAATAAAAAATAAATAAGCAAATTATGTATAAGAAATTGGCTAAAAACAAAATTTTACTTAACATATTTAAAGACTACTATTCATATCAAGATCATAATTTCAAAATTTAAAAAGTATAGAAACTTAAAGCGACCAAATTAAAGTAAAAAGACTAATATGTAATTTTAGTATAATATATGATACCATGCATGGATAACATGCACTTTACGTAGAATGCATGGCCCATGTGACCTCGCCACCATGTAGGCCCATGTGACCTCGCCTCTAAACCACAAATGAACCTCGAACCCTAAACATTTACGTAACCCCGAAATTATTTTAACCATGCATGGATAACATGCACTTTACGTAGAATGCATGGCCCATGTGACCTCGCCACCATGTAGGCCCATGTGACCTCGCCTCTAAACCACAAATGAACCTCGAACCCTAAACCCTAAACATTTACATAACCCTGAAATTATTTTAACCATGCATGGATAACATGCACTTTACGTAGAATGCATGGCCCATGTGACCTCGCCACAATGTAGGCCCATGTGACCTCGCCTCTAAACCGCAAATGAGCCTCAAACCCTAAACCCTAAACATTTACCTAACCCCGAAATTATTTTAACCATGTATGGATAGCATGCACTTTTACATGGCCCATGTGACCTCGCCACCTCCTTATGGCGAGGTCACCCTTCCCACCTTTATTTTATCCATGCACTTTACGTATATGCATGGCCCATATGACCTCGCCACCTCCTTATGGCGAGGTCACCCTTCCCACCAGCCACCAGCCACCACTCGAGCCGAGCAGCCGGCCATAAGGGAGCCACCAAGCACCTCGCCATAAGGAGGTGGCGAGGTTGGGCAAAAAGTAGACCACGCCATAAGGAGGTGGCGTGGTCCTGTAGATTTTGGCCTAGGTTCCAAAATATCCCCCAAAGTCCCCTATATCCCTAATTAATAATCCATTTTGGATTATCTGCCAAAATAACCCATTCTATGATTTCTTATACGAAGTACGTATGTTGAAGAAACTATTTAGATTTTTTGAAGAAAAAAATTAATTATAATGGAATATTTGTTTTAAATATTTCACAAAATAAAATTTTCTATCATATATTATACTAAAATTACATATTAGTCTTTTTACTTTAATTTGGTCGCTTTAAGTTTCTATACTTTTTAAATTTTGAAATTATGATCTTGATATGAATAGTAGTCTTTAAATATGTTAAGTAAAATTTTGTTTTTAGCCAATTTCTTATACATATTTTGCTTATTTATTTTTTATTTTTTAATTTGATCATTTTTAGTCCTTGTAATTTAGTCATATTGTCGGTGTCCCGTTAGGATTAGGATTAAAATTTTAAAATTTGAAACATATATAGACTAAAGTTGATCAAAATAGAATGACTAAAACAACAATTTACACATAATATAGAGACTAATAGAGATGTTTTACCTTTTTGACAAACTAGTTTATGATAACTTTAATTTTTCATAGTTATAAAAATAAATTTATTATTGTAACAATATCTAATTTGTCATTACTTTATTTTTATTGGTGACAAAATTTATTGCAACAAAAGGTAAAATTTTAAGTGACAAGTAATATCATTGTCACAACAAATAATAGTGATCACTTCACATATCGTCACTACCATGTGTCAAAATTTTAGACACAATGAATTTTGTGTCACAATTATAGACTTATAGTGAGAATTTATTTGTGAAAAATATAATCGTCACAATTACTACTATTACAGTGACCAAATAAAAATACGTCACAATTACTTATATTAATAGTGTCACACACAAACACTACAACAAAATAGGTTTTTAGCGGCGTTTTTTTAGTCTTATAGCGGCGTTTTTTAGTGCCGCAAAAAACATTCCCGGCGCTTAAAAAAGCGCCGCGAGAAGTGCCGCTTAAAGCAGCGCCGCAACAGTTCGCGGCGTTTTTTAGCAAAAAATGCCGCAAAAGGGCAAGACCGTTTACAAACGCCGCGAAAAACTGTTCTTTAGTGGCGTTTGCTTTTACAAACGCCGCGAATAGCAACATGCTTCCAAAAAAATTCAAATAAAAATAATACTAATATTATATAATAATGATTCAATCTGTTTACAAATGTTGCACCAAGTTAATTTATTTAGACATCCAAAGAAAAGAAATTAAAATGTGAAGAGAGTACATCATGGTTCTCTACTTTAATCTATTTACATGATTAGGAGGGACGTGCTTCCCACTTTCACCACTTCTCTTCACGCCGGCTACTTCCTAGCCTCGCTATAGCGCGAGTAAAACAAGATGGAAAAAATTAGAATGACAGATATAACTTGAGATTAAAGATATTTCCAGCACCAAGATACAAACCTGCTACAGATACGATAAAAGCTGAAACCACCCTAAAAATTTGTCATGAAAGAAGCATCAAACACTAATGTCAATTTACCAGATTGCAGTAAGTTTAAAATTCAGCAACTCACACAAATTTGACTAACTGTCACTTTGAGGACATATATGAGAAAAGCAAAAATCAAACTAGTATAAAATGGGCTGTCACAACTTACAATATAGCCTCAAATCACCAATCTCAGCCGTGGACCAACAAAACTAAAATGCATTTTGGACTCCACAAGTAGCATCTTTTAATGATAGATAAATAAATGATCTCTAAGCTTTTTTAAGGAAAGTACTAAATCATGAGAATCAACTGATTTATAAGTCAAAACAACACAGATAAAACAGACTTCTAATGATCAAGTAAATACTCCATTCAAATTGACCAAATAAATGATCTCCAAGCCAGAATGACCTTGAACTTTTTAGAAGCATCTGCATAAATGAAGTGGAGGAGATAGAAAACAAAGATCAAATTTTAGTGTTCAATCTAAGCGCTTGATCATATAGTAAACTAGAATATGCAACACTTTGACACGATAATTTCCTCAAACTAATCACATCTTTAAAGGAAACAAATATGCATAATTGTGTAAGTCAATTATGACCACTTGTTTTATAATCCTGCTTTGCTTGACCTTTTTGACTTATTCACATATGTTCAGAATAGTTCAAATTTTATAACCACACATATCTTTACTTAAAACAGTTCTCTAATGTTTATATTCATGCCGAATTTATCCATTATACTTGCATACACAATTTATATATCAAAATAGTCCCTAAACATGTTTATTTTCATGAGAACAGTCCCTTTCACTCACGTGCTCTTATATCTTATAAAAACAGTCCATAAATGCATAATATCCATGTACTTTCGAATCTGCCATGTTTTCATACTTTTGCCTTTTCATGTTCAAAACAGTTTTGAGCAATACTCATGACAAAATCAGTCCTCATACATCATTAACAAATGATTTGTTTGCATCAGAATGAGCACGCGAGCAGACATAAATTCACATTACTTTTCCTTGCTAAATGAGGGAATGTGTATAGAAACTTGCCTTGTTGTTTGGTCCACTCTCACATTACATAAACAAAGGCATTTTGATAGCCTTCAGCTGGGATGGTGAGCAGCAAATTGATAAACTGTTCAACATTTGGATCACTCAAATGAATCTGCAATTAAATAAATGCAACGGTGAGAAAATTTATCCACGTAAAAGATGAGTGCAGACTGAGATCTACCCATAAATCTGTAAGAACTGAAATAGAGAGCAAAAATGGTAGAACATTAGGACTTAAATTAATAAAAACCATAAGGTCTGTTCTGTTCCAGAAATAATAAAAATGGAAACAAGTTCTAGGCTGAGCTTGGGAACACAAAAAGAGGATAGATGAAGATTGACAGAAAATCATGTTTTGGAAAGTAAAGACTACTATCGGTTGAAAACTAATTTGATAATTGCACCTCACAAAGGCACCAACGTGGTTTCAACATACTGTCGAATTCTAAACTTGACGGATGTCACATCTTAAAGATGGCTGCATGGACCAACTTAGTTTAGTTATGTTCTATGAAAGTATTTTCAATTTTTGACAGATAACCGCCTCATTTCCTTTCTAAATTCTGTAGCGATGGTGTGAAATTAACATATGATACTCGCACTAGTATGGCACTTTTCCGATCATTCACTGCATCAGACTATGTAGCTGCCCAATGTCTCAGGTAAGGCTAAATGACAGATGGGAAAAACATTTTTTCCTGAACTTTAAATGGGGGTCGGCTTTCACTCTAGTAGCAAATAATATATCTAAGATATTAGGGATATTTGAACTCTGGTTCAATTTTTACTTGGACCGACTTGTTTCGGCCTTTCAGACAAAGGCTAATGCACCACCACATGGAGATCTTCAAGAAGGCTGATGTCATAGTGACCCCAACAACTGGGTATGTATGTTTAACATTACCATACAACTTCTGTGAATGAATTGATTCAAACATTTTCTTTTAAGAGTTTAGCATTACCAAGTCGGTAGAAAAGATAGGAAATTGTGAAAATTTACCATACACCATTCTTTGTGCATGCTGGAGGAATCCAAGCTCTGTTTCTTAAAAATGATTTCCTTACTTTTCTGCACCACAGCATGACAGCACCAAAAATACCACCTAGTGCTTTGAAAGACGGAGAGACAGATATGCATGTTACACTGCCTTTATATTTGTGAAATTGAATTAACTTCTGCAATTCGTTTCTCTAACTCACCAAAATTCAACAATCAATGTCAATAAAAAATCAGCAAAGGGGGCAAATGCAGATGAATGATGCAAAACTCACCAAATGCTTAGCTCCATGTTTCTCTAAAAGCTTAATCACTTCATGATTCTTATAATATATAGCATCCGCCAAAGGCTATTACTCCAAAACAAACAAGAATTAGAAAAAGAAAAGTTACGAAATAAGCTAAACAGAAAGCGGTTTTTTGCTTACAGTGCTTCCCTAGCGATCTTTAGAATCGACGATGGCGCCATATTGAAGGAGCAAGGAAACGACGTCGGTCTGTCCTTGACAGACAGCGACATGGAGAGCCGTCCGATCATCGATGTCGCAGAAATTAACGTCAATCTCGGAGTCCAAGAGCTCGCGGATGGCGGTAGAAGAGGAACGGACGGCGATGATTTAGCATGGAGAGATCAAAGGGGAAAAACGCCTCCCTTCGCGTCTGAGAGCAGCCATCTCCATTGCTTACTGACACAGATGAAGAAAAAAAACCTAGAAAAGGCCGATTTCAAGCATAGACAAATCCATTAGAAAAAAAAGTGACGACTGAGATGAAGGGTGGGTTTTGATTTGGGGATCGGATGAGGGCAAGAGAGTGATAGTGCTGGTCTTTCCATTCCGGTGTTTGATTTTGCAAACGCGACTAACGTAAAATTTATTGCGGTGTTTATTCTAAAAACGTCACTAAAGAGAAGTCTATTGCGGGGTTTTTTTCTAAAAACGCCACTGAAAAGAAGTCTATTGCGACGTTTTTTTTTCCACTAAAAAGAAGTCTATTGAGGCGTTTCTTCTAAAAACGCCGCAACATTTTGTTATTTGTGGCGTTTTATTTGTAAACGCCGCAATACGTTAAAAATTAGTGGCGTTTAACTCTAAAACGCCGCTAAAAATGCCGTTATATACCAAGTTTGGTGTAGTGAAAAATATCACAAAAGTTTAATATTTGTGATAAAATTGTTCCTAGTCACTATTAATTTGTCACTAAAAATCTATATTATTGTAGTAAGAGATGATAATTGGTACGACTTTTGACCCAAAGACTAAAGTCATCGTCTTTGATGTAATTATGGGGTACGTACGGTTGAAGAATAGTTGACAAATAAATGCAACTCTAATTTTCTTCTTTTTTGGATACGATCAGTGGAGTTCTGGAAATGTGCAAGTGGAGCGATCGCACAAGACCCCAAAAAGAAGGGTCTCAAAAATATAGACCATATATAAATTAGATAATTATAATTTTTTGAATAAAAATATATATAAATTTTTATATTGATAATTAACAACTTACAAAAAAACTTACATCATCCTTCAAATTAATTGCAAAATATGAACACTAATATTTCCTAAGTTTATAATTGAGTGTTTCTTGTATATTATCAATCAAGTCATTATTTCTTTGGATAAGAAATTTGAACAACATCATTTATATGAGAATATTTATGGCTTCTTGTTCATTATGATAAATCACTTTCATTAATAATTTTGAAAATGCTCTTAAGAAGGGTAAGTTATCTGATGTTGATGGAAATGTGTCTTTTATTGAGATGAAATTATTTAGAGAAATTTTACCCAAGGGAAAAAATAAGAACAATGAATTTATTAAGGTTTTTAAAACGTTTAATTGCTTCTCAAATGCGAAAATTTATTATATAATCTTGCTGACTATTCTTATTATTGTTGCTTCTGCATAACGAAAATTTTCAAAATTGAAGTTGTTGAAGTCATATTTACGGACAACTATGTCGCAATAAAGGTTAAATGGACTTGCTTTGATGATAACTGAGAGTGGTATTTTGGAAGAAGTTAATATTGGAAATGTTGTAAATGATTTTGCTCAAAACATGCAAAAAGAGCGGCATTTTTAAGTGAAAATATTAGAGTTTTAGTTGTTTATATGTAAATTTTTGTTGTTCAAAATAATATTTAAACAATTTTTTGCATTAAGATAAATTTTTAGAAAAAAATTATTTAAAATATAACTTAAGAAGCTTCTTTTAATAAAATGCATAAGGCCCCATAAATCTTTAAACCGCCTCTGGATACGATGTAAACAACAAAGGAGCGTACAAGAAAAGTTAAGCAGAGTAACTAAACTGCTATCGTGAGGTAAGGCCAGGAGAAAGACATTACTGTAGATGCAGCTTGTCGAACAATACGTATGAACCTGTCCTCATGATAGGAGGGACGATGTTAGAATTAAACATTGAGGAGACAAAAGCCTATTAGCTTTTAAATTAAAAAATTAAAAAATAGAAAAATTTTATTTGACTACTATTTAAACTAAAGGAACATTAATGTCTCTACGTGAGAAGGTAGGAAACATAGGCGGAGCTATATTGGAGCTCAAAGGGATCCAAACCCATGTTGAAACATATAAATACTTAATAAATTTGTTCTAATAATATTTTAATCCCTATAAAAAGTATTTAAACTAAAAAATATAAATATTTATTAAATATTTAATCAAGTAAATGATGAACTAAAGAAGGATGAGACCGTACTTTCAAATTTGTTGGTCTAATAACAATTTAAGTTTCTATAAATTTAAATGTTATATAAATTAGACATTGTCCCTTTATTTTGTGTTTAAATATTAGATAATTTATTATATTCTTTAAATTTAATATTTAGATCATTTTCAATATTTAATATTGACTCCGTCTATGATTGTTAATGTCCATTTTGATTGGTTTGAGCTTCCAATGAATATCGACTTCGTGTGAGAATGTATTTCCACCTTGTGGTTGTGTGTTTACAAAAGAGATTGCTTCCTCCAAATTTAGATGGAAATAAGAGGATATAACGCAGAGAGACAAGTTTGACATAAAATTATGAACATTTTAATATTTTCAAAGGGCTCGAATTATTTTTATTTTTTGAGAAAAATATTGTTTTTATTATGTGTTTACATAATTTTAGAGTTCTTTCATCAATAAAACTAATCATAGATGATTTGCAACAAGAAAAAGAAAATTCATATGTTATATTGTAATGAGTATGGATGAATGAGAAGTTAAAAAAAATACAAAGAGTGAATCTCACAATACTCTAGTCAGGAGGAAAAAAACTTATAAGTAATTACTTTTTTTATATTTGAATAAAAAGTTAGCATACGATCAACGCTAAGTTGGTCGAATGAGACAAAGTATTAGATCGCTTAAAAATTAAAATAAAATTAAGAATTTAAATCATAACATTATAAATAAAATAAATTAGATTATAAAAATCGTCCCGTAATAAACATGTACATTACTCGATTCGTATTACTCAAATAATAGTTTAGATACCAATTGTTATCTGAGCCCAAAAATAATCCTAAAAATAATTGGAAACTTGAAGTTTCTTCATATATGGCACCCAAGATTTATCTAAGCCCAAAAGAAGGTCCATATTGAGCGGTTTAAAGCTTGGCGAATTGCATGTGTTTGGGCTTGAAATCCTGGACTTTCTATGCCGTGTCTCCTCAAGCATGCAAAAAGAAGAGATTCACCTGGTGACTTCAATGTTCCTTTTTGCCGGATTTTTGGGACATGTCACTTCCACAGGGTACAAAATACAACTGTTTACCTATGAAGTGACATCCATTAGCAGGTGCAGGTATGTCGGTTGACAAACACAGATTCTCAGCTGATTTAACCTGAAAATGAAAATATGAAACGTATGGCAGTAGCCTTGAAACATTTTGAGTTCTGGGGAAATTCAAGACCAGTTCGCGAGTGATTTTTGACTCTTCATACAGAAAGGACAAGCATGACTTTCTGGTACAGAGGCATGTTTTGATATATCATTATCTGTTGAAAGAGAAGATGTCTGAATGTGTAAAAAACTATTCCAAATAATGTCCATGTAAATCTAGGAAGAAATCAGACAAGGTTAAGAATGTTCATCATTTTACTTAACTCACTAAGGGGGGCAAAAGGTAACAAAACAAGAACCGGTGCCGACATGACCCAAGTGCCTGTGTTGTGTATGTTAATCTTGACAAACTGAAAATGACTCGAGCAATACTAGAAGACAAATCTGCGAAAACAGTATTGTCTTTTCCATTGTCGATTTCCCACAACATCAATGCCATTTGCCTAAGTTTCAGATCAATTGCAGTTAAGTCTTCACTTCACGGTTCAAGCTCTTAGTCTTGGCTCTCACATACATATTCATTTTTAAAAAAGTTCCAACCATCCCTTCCGCCCATTATAAAAAATAATTATAGTTCTTTTTTATTTTCAAAAAATATTTTATATATTAAAAAAAAAAGACAATTGTCATGGAATATCGAAAACAAAAGAAGTGCATATTACATATATTTTGAATAAAGAATGGTGAGTGCAGAAACTCTCTTTCTTTTAAGGCTGGGAAGATTCTTGATAATAATTTGAGGCAGGTGATGAATACCACTGAATGGAGATGCAGCTTTTGAGTTTGAATTCATTGGGTAAGAAACCCTAATGGTAATTATTGCCTTGTAAACTTGATTAAACTCTTACTTCCCTCCTATTTTGAAATGAAATCCAACCAAAAGTTTACAATGGTTTTGGCTTATAAGCCAACAAAACTAAAACAAATTAATTATACAATCAAATCTACTAATATCAATGTTATTTGAATTTCGAATTCAATATTGACATCCATTGTTTGAATTCATTGGATAAGAAAACACTTAGAAAGCCGTTAAACTTATGTTTGACTCCTAACAGATTTTTTTTAATTGTATAAGTTTGAGCCGAATACCTTAATTCTATCCGATATATATATATATATATATATATACGAAGAAATATATGTGTATTGTATATAGTTTTAGTACAATAACATTATAAATGTTTACAATTAAATTTGAATAGAAACTCGCACAATTAGACTCGATTCGACTTGAAAACATTTCAAATAAACTTTAAGTTATAAAATAGGGCTAGTCAACTCGACTAACTTAAATTTTTTTTAATTGACTGGACTCGATCGAATATCTACCCTACTGAACATGAGAAGAAAGTGCGAGAAACAAAAAAACATAAGAGTTAGGGTCTATTTTTTGTTGCAGTTGCGGTGGCCAACAGTCGTTCACTAGCAACAGCAACCTTAAACACCTACCAAATTAGCTTCAAACATGCGTTTACCAACTTATTTATAAGCTCAATCGTCCGTGTCGCAGAAATCAAATTTTTTAGCTTTTGAAGAATGCCCGTTTGCCCCAAATTTGGGTTGGGGACTTCAACTAAAAACAAAGACTTAGTATCAGGAATTAAATGTCTGACGAAGTTGAAAGAAATATTTGTTTAAATTTGGTATTGTAAATGTTTCTCGTTCCCACAAAGAATTCAAGTGATGTAAGAAAAGGGGCAGACAAAGGGAACTGGCATTTGCAGCCTGCAGGCTCACATCCTTTATGGGTTAAAATCATGGCTTCGATTCCAGTAATTATTTTAAACCATGCTTTCCTCCTTCTACATTCAAATGGAGGTCCCCATATTCCTTTTCCTTTAAATCACGTCTAATAATGATAAATATTTATGAAATACATTTCACAATATGACAAATCAATTAATGGTCTCGACGTGCAAGTTATAAAAAATTAAGGTACATCGAATTGATTTGATGCGACAGAAATACGTTAAATGAAAAATAGAATAATTAGGATGGTAATTTATGAATTATCCTTATTTATGTAGATGTAGATTGGAGTTTCGGATATCCGTACTTGATTATAGAGGTGACAAACGGGTCAATCGGTTCGGATTCAGTTCCGGTTATTTTCGGTTTAAATTTAGTTTCGGTTGGGTTCGGTTTTAGTTCGGGTCTATTTTGTTTCGGGTCAGTTGATTTTCGGCTCAGTTATTTTTAGTTCAATGAGAGATCAATCGATTTTAATCAAATTTTTAGGTTGGTCAGATTTTTATACCCTATATATGACTTTATAAAGTCAATATATTTCATTTTAGTGACTTGTGTGGATGTTCATAATTTATCTTTTTTTATTTCTATTAATCGGGTCCATTCGGTTCGGGTCTATTCCGTTCGGGTCTATTCGGTTCAATTTTGATTCGGTTTATTTCAGGTTTCTGATCCGATTTGGGGTCAATTTCAGGTTGATTTTCGGTTTCAATTCGAGTAATTCGGTCCGAGTTTCAGGTCTCGAGTCAAGTTTACCAAGTGTACTTGATTGTGAATAATAGAATAGAGAATTTGTTTGCTTTTAAAAAAATTTGAGCCTTAACCATCTGGAATTTGAAGTTTTAAAGATTTTATTATTTAACTTATAATTTTAAACTTTGAATTCAATTTTTGTGAATTTGAATATTCGGTAGATAAATATATTTAATTTTGATTCAGATACTAGTAGTATGATAATTTGAATATAAAAATTTGTTCAGATTTCTATACATATTTCAAATTTTCGATAATTCAAAATTTACAAATATTTGATCAACTATCATTCTTAAAATATATATGCATAGAATACAAAAAAAATGAATGTATATAATAAAGAAATTTTGAGGAAAAGAAAGTAACAAATATAATCATTTTCAATACCGATATTTTAAAACTAATAATTATTTGGAAATAACTAGTTTATTATATAGTGTCGAAATTCAATAACCTAAACAACATTATCCATTTCCCCGTTCATATACTTACAAATGCACATTTTTTAACGAAAACAATTGTGGAATGCATAGGAATTAATTAAGAAGAACATAAATTTTGGATTATTAACACTATCATGTCGTATCGTTTACACTGCTCGCATTCCTAGAAAATATTTTACGTGAAAGGGAAGAAGAGATGAACTAGGGTTTGTTGCCCTAGACAAAGCAATCACGAGATAATTTGGATTGTTAACCGGAGGATTAGTACAGGGTAAAGATATCATGTATTCATGTTGTTGAAAAAATATATTAAATTAATTTTACTTTTTCCAAAAAAAAATTGAAGTAAAACAATTATTTAAGAATGCAAGTAACTGTTTTTCTATATAATTTAGAACAAATAATCAACGCATTACCAAATCTTATATCATTTCAATCAAATGAATGAAGTTGGGAGAATTCCGCTCATTAATTGAGTGGTTAAGAATGTATATTATATTCTTATATTATGTGAGTTCAAATCTTAATATTTACATTAAAAAATATAATATTTTTCTAATTAATTATAAAAAAGTTAAGCATGTTGTTTGGAAATGGGGCAAGAGGAATGCCGTGCAACGCAATCTCATAAAAAAGGTGATTGCATGTAATGTGTTTTTAGTAAATATTTTTGAAAAATTGAATTTCGTTCGAGTTGTATTTTTTTTGTTGGTGCAAGGACATAAAATTAAATATATTTAAAAGTTTATTATTATCAAATAAGGTGAGGACTAAGGAAAAGGTTTGAATGGTATAATATTATACTATCATTTTTTTTAATTCTTTTGAATCTCTTTAATCAACGAGGATAACATTTGTAGCTGTGCCTGTTGAATTACAGAAATGTCCTTCGGATCACGTGGCTGTTGGGCACCCTGAATGGGACACTTGGTTTTTAAAGTTACTGAGATCCACCGCCGAGAGATGAACCTCCCAACGCATTATAAAGTCCCTTTCCCTTACCGTGTAAGGATTGTTTGGTCATTTTATCACCACTGAAAGCAATCCCACTTTTGTTTCATCTTTTCCCTCTTCATGGTCTTGGACCATCTCCGGCTCCTACTGTTTCCCCTTTTGTGTAGCTGGGTCCCCCGCCTTACCGAAGGGGTAGTTCGGGGTAAAATAGGAATTTCATGGCATGGTGAGGTTATAGTGTGATTTCATAAAATGTAAGTGGACATATATATTAAATTTATTCATCAACTTTGATTCATAAATTTTGATTTGATGTAATTATATCACATAAAACGTTAATTTTAATTTAATTATATAAATTTAACAAATTTATTTATTTATTTATTTATATTAAATATATATACCGTGTCAACATAATATAAGTATTAGTAGTTTGTGAAAAATTATATAAAATTAAAGTGTATATATATCATATATACATTTTATCAAAGTTTATTTGTACTTTTTGAGATTTATACCAATTATTAATAATATATTTCCTTTTAATAAATTGTGTACAATATTTTTTTTGTATAACATGTATATCACTCATTAGCTTACTAATTTGTATCATGTATTGATTATTGCAAAGGATAATTACGGGTGATTCTTCTAACTCGATTTTTTCTATTCACAAAATAGAGAATTAAACCCCCTAATTTCGTTGATAAGATTTAATACATCATCTCACTAGATGACCTAAATATTGTGTATAAATTATTGGTTTAAAAAATAATTAGAATTATATATTTTTTGATAATTAATATTTTTAATATATTAATTTGAATTAAATAATAATTAATTTTTTTTAACATAATTAATAATTGAAACCTAAAAGCTCTAATTTAAGATGACATTTCACGATTAAGGCAACGCACTAGGATAGACCAATAAATGAGGTTTTTACAATAACATCATATTTTTTAATTAAAGTATCCATCATTAATAGTAATAATTAATTATTTTATTGTTGTTGTTCTTACTAAGAGATTATAGCTGGATATAAAATGTACCATTTTCTCATAAATAGAGATCAAATCTTTTATCTTATAGTTAAAAAATGAACTGAACAACCACCGTATCATATCTCATAACTTCTTTTACTTTATTGAGCATAGAATTTTCAATTTCATAAATAAACTTTGAAATTGTTTTTCTTCAATAGAAATCCCATTTTTTTCGTCTCTCAATTGTTTTTGGATGTTGTGGGCCAAAATTTGACAACCTTTCTTTACCTTTATCACTTCCCTCGGCAAAATTATTACTATTTAATAATTGTAAATAGTAAATTTCATAATGTTGTTAAAGATCCGATAATGTGGAATATAATAAAAAATAAATACCATACGAATATATGAATTATAAAAGAGAAAAAGTAGAATGTCAAGTTAAGGAAATGTTGAATCTAACGAGTATTTTCGACGAAAAAAATCATGTTTATTTAAAAAAAATTCAAATTCAAGTATTTTTTTTTTGTAAAATATATACACGTTATCAAAAAAGTTAAAAAAAAAATAGGCTTAAGGGTGTAAGAAGCCTTTGAACTTTTGAAAAAAATCAATTAAGCCCTTAAACTTTTTTTACACCTAATTAAGCCCTTGAACCATAAAATTTAATCAATTAAGCCCTTAAACCAATAAATTGAATCAATTAAGTCATTTGACCAACTTTGACCATTAAATCTTAATAGTTTTATTCGATCCATTGTTGTAGTGCACTATGTCACAATGTTTCCACTTGTCAGTTTTCGGAATTTTTTATTTTATTTAAAAAATTCTTTAAAGGTTCTAAAAATTCTAAAAAACTTATAAAATTTATAAAAAATACTTTTTGAATTTTTTTTGTAAATGCGGCATGATCAAACTGCAGTGTACCATGTGCCGATAATATCTGAAGAAAAAAAGAGTCAAGATTTAATGGTCAAAATTGGTCAAAGGGCTTAATTGATTCAATTTCTTGGTTCAATGGCTTAATTGATTCAATTTCTTTGTTCAAGGGCTCAATTGGGTGCAAAAAAAATTCAAAGACTTAATTGATTATTTTTCAAAAGTTCAAGGGCTTCTTACACCCTTAAGCCAAAAAAATATAAACAAAAATTACCTGTAAATTACCTTAAGACTTTAAAAAAGTAAAAAAAAATGCTAGTGAAATTTGTTTAAGACAATGCAGTCACTTGAGGAAAATTTGGAAATGGTTGGATGGTTTTGGTTTCTTGACTCCTGTAGTAAAAAAATCGATGGTAAAAGTAACATACGAATGAATAAAATTAACTTTCACCATAGGATGAGTCTATTACGCTTGACGAACACCGTTGAATATCACTAACGTTGAACATTGTTGAACATCATTAAATTGTAATAAAGATTAAAAATATTAATGACTCACCATATAATTATAAATTATTTAAAATAAAATTTTTAATTAAATTATATTTTACGTATTATATATTTTTTTAAAATAATTGGCTCAAATACCAATATTAATCAATTTAAAAAATAAAAACCATAAACCCTAAATTGTAAATTATTAACTACACACCCAAACCCTAATATTTGGATTTAGGGTTTATGGTTTATAGATTACGACTTATGGTTTAGGGTTTGGGTTTTATGTTTATGGTTTATGGTTTATGTTTTAGAGTTTTAAGTTTAGTGTTCATGGTTTAAGGTTTAATGTTTAGGGTTCATAGTTTTTATTTTTTAAATCGACTAAGGTTAGTATTTGATCTAATTATTTTAAAAAATATATTAAAAAATATTATATATATAAAAAATAATTTAATTAAAATTTTATTTGAATTAAAATTTATAATTATACGTTGAGTCATTGAGATTTGTAATTTTTATTAATTAATTTAATAATGTTCAACGGTGTTCGTCGAGCGTTGTAGAATTTTCCTTTACTATAACATACTTACGCTCCCTTCTAGAATTTTTAATAATATTGTATTTTAATCATTATATAATAGGTGTAATATTTGAATTTCTAATTTAATAAATCTAAAGTTACATATTAAAAAATTCAATGAGTGATCTCAAAGGATGGTGTTGTCTCTCTTAAATAGTTCCAGTTTGAACATGTAATTTACAAATGTACGTGAATTTATTTAAACTTAAAATCAAACTTAAACAATACATTTTAATTAAATTAGAATGGTAGAATATGAAATGCACTAAGAGTCTAAGATGTAACACAAAATGATAAATATTTAAAACATGTGATTACGTTGAAAATCAACTATATTACAAAATTACACTAACACTAACATATTAAATCTTTTTGAAATTATTTAAAAATAAATAAATCACTACGACGAACTAAATAGAATGCAATACAGTACAACACCTATCATGGATAGTTATAGGGATGGATAGGGTGAGTGCGGTCGCACCCTTTGAATATTCAAATTCCTATTTAATGTATATATTTTTATATTTCGTGTCCTAAAAGTTTGTAACTTCACAACTTAAAATTTTTAAAATTACTTTTTAAAAGTGTGCACACATGATATAAAAGTTATACGTCTATATGTGAATACGACAAATACAAGCGAACAATCAAGATATATGTAAAATAATTATTAACATATAAATTAGTATAGTTATTTGAACATACAAAAATAATGTGATCGTTTATGTATGTGTATATATATTAGCATAAAATACACAAATGGGTTGGATTTGCCATAAAACAGATGGTTAGTGACTTAGTTTTAGGATTCCGAGTTAGATTTTATGGTGTAGAGGTTAGGAATTTAGAATTTAAGGTTAAATGTTAGGATTTTGAGTTTAGATGTTTGTCTAATATAGTTATAGATTTAGGTTTTAACTTATAAACCTTAAATTATAACCTCAACCCTTAAACTCTAACCACAACTGATTATTTCTAAACCACTAACCTTTAAACTCTAAAATCTAACCCTAAAACTAAGACACTTATTGATTTTTTTGTTTCTATCGCAAGTTTATTGAATAATTACCTAAACTTTAATATTTTATAATGAGTAAGTATTCCATGCAGAAGCGCTTGTGAAAATTTTGTTTACACAAGTGTATTAGTTTTAGAGTTCATGGACTATTTTTACGGTTTAGAATTTAAGTATAGTAGTTTTGAATTTAAGGACCGTTGATAGAAATTTGAGTTTAGGATTAAAATTTAAGATTTGTAGACCTAAAACTATATATTTAATGCAAAAACCGATACAAATACATTTTTAATTGTTGGAAAAATGTGAAAATGAGTAACTATCTTGGTCCAATAAAAAAGAGTATCTATGAATCTCTTTATTGAATTTATTTGTTTGAACACTTGAAATATAATATTTATATATAGCATACAAAAAAAAGTTATTTTATTTGGGGTTATATAAGATAGAACAAAAATATAATCATAAAATAATCGTTTAATATTTACACATTTTGTTAATTTGATATTATTTATTTTTATTTTTTTGAATATATATTATTTATTTTAGTATGACCTTCAATCATTTTGTTTTTAGTTAAATTATTGTGCTTTCAATTAAAATGCTTACTGGACTGTTAAATTTCTCATGACACTTAGGTAAGACAATTCACATATAATTTGTTGTTGACACTTTACACTATTTTATAATATTTTTTTAAAAAATATTTTATATTTTATATTATAAAGATATTCGCCCTGTTTGGCAATTAGTGAATAGCTGATAACGGATAGCGGATTGCATTAGTTGATAGCTAATTGCATTAGCTGATTTGACTAGCGGATTGTATTAGTTGATTGTATAAAAGTGTTTGGTAAAATTAACTGATAGCTGATAGATTATTTGAACAAGTAAAATGACATATAAGGACGTGTTTATATTCAATACTTGTTTGAATAGTTTATTAGTTATCAATATTTTGTATCTAATTATTATTAATTAGATCTATAAAATTATTTTTAATATAACTTTTTAAACCCATTCAAATGATTTATATATTAATTTATTATTTATATAATTATTTTAATATTATTTTAATATAATAAAAAAATAAATAAGATTAGCTTATAAATAGGGTGAGAAAATATTTAATTTAGGTTATTTTGAGATTTTTGGTAACTGGTAAGGGTAAAAGAGTCTTTACAATTCTAATATCAAACCTCTAATCTCAAAAAGCTCCTAGCCTCATATAATGAGCTTTTTTAAAATTAGCAGTTTCACCCCAATCCGCTCTTTCAATTCGTTATTCACCAAACAACAATATTAGAGGATTTAACTGGTCAAACATTTAATTAAGCCTCATGTTAGGATTCGACGGACAAGCTTCTGAGTGATATGAATGATGGAAGAAGAAGGAGGAGGAAAACGTCAAACGAATAACAACAGAAAAGATGAAAACTGATATTGATTTTCTATATTGGACTTGGCCCAATGGGCGTTACATTTATAGACTAACCCAAGGGAGAGGTCTGTTAGCAGATCTGCCTAACAGATTTACTCTAACAAACTAACCGAATGGGCCCAGAGGGCTTTACAAAGAATAAACAAATCTGACATATTAAATGTATTCATTATACTTTAATATTTCCCTGGTTCTCTTCTTCCTCGAGCATCTTCAAGAGAAATCATACCCAGTCGTGCACGCATCTGAGCAAACATAGTTGGAGGAATTGGCTTGGTCAAGACATCTGCTATTTGTTTAGCAAAAGGAACAAAATTCACACACAACTGCCCAGCTAAGACCTTCTCGCAAACAAAGTGAATATCAATCTCTACATGCTTTGTTCGAGCATGGTGTGTGGGATTGGCAGCCATGGACACTGCAGAGGTGTTGTCACACCACACTGTTGGCTTTCCTACAACTGTAATACAAATTTCAGTCAGAAGACTTTCAACCCAAACTAAATCAGAAACTGAATTAGCTAAGCTTTTATACTCAGCTTCAGAGGTAGATCTAGATACCACATTCCGTTTCTTTGAACTTCAAACTATTGGATTTCCACCAAGAAATATACAGAAATCAGAGGTGGATCTTCTGTCTTCAAAGAATGAAGCCCAATCTGCATCAGTATAGCAGACCAAATCAAGATTCTCAGACTGTTTGTAGCACAACCCATAATCAAGAGTACCACACAAGTACCTAAGAATCCTCTTAACAGCACATCAATGACTCTCAGATGGTCCATTCATGAACTAAGACACCTTATTACAGCATAGGCTATGTCAGGTCTTGTCAAAGTAACATATTGTAATTCACTAACAACACTTCTATATAGATGTATATCAGCAAACTCTGAGTTATCATTCAGCTGTAACTTATGTGCAACAACCATTGGTGTAGGTGAAGGACGAGAAGATAGCATATTAGCTTTGGTGAGAAGATCTACAATGTACTTCTTCTGACCCAAGAAAAGACCAGTAGATAGGTTATGAACTTCCATGCCAAGGAAAAATTTTAGCCGACTCAAATCCTTTAAAGAAAACTCAGAATTTATAGTCTAAACAACAGTATCCACTTCAGACTCATCACTACAAGTGATAACAATATCATTTACCTAGACCATTAATAACAAATAACTGCTGCTAGAGTTCTTGATAAACAAAGAAGTGTCACTCTTAGAAGCTGTAAAACCAAACATCTTAACAAGAAACCCTTTCAGTGTTTCATACCAAGCCCGTGGGGCCTGTTTAAGCCTATATAAAGCTTTGCGAAGATGACAAACTAACACTTCTCCATTAGGACCAAAGCCTGGAGGCTGGGACATGTAGATCTCATCATTCAATTCTTCATTTAAAAATGCATTGTTGATGTCAATTTGTCGAAGAGGCCACTTCTTTGCAACAGCTGTAGCAAGAACAATTCTGATGGTGGGGGACCTAACCACATGACTATAGGTTTCTTTGTAATCTCAGCCGACAGTCTGAGAGTAACCTTTGGCCACTAGTCTGGCCTTGAATCTATCAACAGTGTCATCTGGCTTCCTCTTGACCTTGAAGAGCCACTTGTAACCCACAGGTTTACGAGACTCAAGTAGGGGCTTCAGTTCCCAGGTCTCATTCTTCAAAAGAGCCAAGTACTCAGCATGAACAACATCTCTCTAGCAGGGTGTTTGAAGGGCAGTGTAAACATCTGAGGGTTCTTGAGCATCATCATGTACTAGATAGACTTTAGGTTTAAATATCCCAGCCTTACTTCGAGTAACCATGGGATGAGAATTAGAGTCTGTTGTATTGGAGGGTACAACTGATGGTACAACAGTGGGCATGAAATGATTGGAGATGAAAGATGGAACAGTAGAAGTGACAGATGGTGATAGAGATGCAATGGGAGATGTAATAGGTACAACATGAATGGAAGATGATGAAAGAGATGTAGGGGTAAGCGAAATAGAAGGTGTATGAGTGGAAGATGGTGATAAAGATGTAGTGGAAGATGAATTAGTCATTGTATGAGTGGGAGATGGTGAAAGAGATGCAGTGGTAGGTGAATTAGAAGGTATATGAGTGGAAGATGGCAATAGTGATGCAGTGGGAGATGGAATAATTGTCTCTGTTGCAGGAGTGGAAGATAGTGATAGAGATGCAGTGGGAGATGAGATAGTGGTAGTAGGAATGAAAGATGAAATATGGGATATATAAGGAGAAGATGATAAAGGAATAGAAGTAGTAGTAGTAATATTAGGAGGAAATAAGGATGGAGGAGGAGACAAAAGAGAGTCAAGAGAAGTGGAAGTAAGACCATGAGTAGTGTGAATTGAAGAAGGATTTGAAACAACGGGTACATGAGACTTAGTAGTGGGAAAGTCTGAAGAATTGGGAATAGCACAAATTGGTGGGAAAGGAGGGATTTGAAGATTGTTTATGTTACCATGGGTGTAATGCATATGAGCAGGAGGTATAATGGGCACTTGGGAATACGAGTGTCTGTGATTAACAGTTTCAACATTTAAATCAGACAAAAAAGAAACAAATATACAAGACTCATTTACAAAGGAACAAGATTTTTCATAGGAAAACAAATTTTCATCAAATTTGACATGTCTAGACACATAAATCCTACCAGAAGCATTAAGACATTTGTATCCTTTTTGAACATGAGAAAAACCCAGAAAAACCCAAGAAGCATATCTGAATTGAAGCTTATGTTTATTATAAGGTCTAAGTAAAGGAAAACAAGCACATCCAAAAACTTTCAATAATTTATAATCTGGTTTCTGATGAAATAGTTTCTCATAAGGTGACATATTAGCTAACACTATAGTTGGCAACCTATTAATAAGAAAAATAGCAGGAGAAAAAAACATCATACCAAAAATGTAAAGACATAGAAGCTTGAGCTAAGAGTGTAAGACCTACCTCAACTAGATGTCTATGCTTCCTTTCCACTAAATCATTCTGCTCATATGTATGAGGGCAGGACATCCAATGAATAATGCCCTGAGCTTGTAAGTAGGCCTTGAGAGCTATGAACTCTCCACCAGTCAGACTGAAGAACCTTCAGTTGCTCACCCAATTGCCTCTCAGCCTCCTTATGAAACTGAGTGAAAGCCTCCTTAACCTAAGATTTAAATTTCAAGAAATACACCCAAGTGTATCTGAAAAAGACATCAGTAAAAGCTAGATAGTATTTAAAACCATTTGAACTTACAAGGGCGGGACCATATACATCAGCAACAACTAATTGCAAGGGTTTAGTATACTGAGTGTGTGAGGTGGGAAAGGGTAATCGATGAGCTTTACCATATTGACATGCTTTGCACAAATTAGAAGTATAAGTACTTTTATTAGTATTAAAAGAAATATTACAACTGGATAAGGCATGATTCATAACATCAAGGGATGGATGCCCAAGTCTCTTGTGCCAAACATCAGAGAAAACATTATTACATGCAACTAAATGACATTGAATCGAATCTGCATTATTAAAAGAATGACAGTGAATAGCAGAATCACTAACTAAAGGACACTTGGAAGTTTTAGAGTCACTAGCAACAGAAGAAAACTGAGATAAGCCTCCCTGGCAATATAGACCATTATTTTCTTGACCCGCAAGGACAACCTTCTTTGTATGTAGATCTCTTACTTGACAGAATTTGGGGTAGAATTCAAGAGAGACTCCATTATCCTGTATGAACTTGGACACAAATAGTAAGTTCTTTGTAATTCTAGGTACAAACAATAACTTATTCAAATGAAACACTTTATTATTTTGAAGAAAAAAAAGCTTGACTAGAAAATTCAATATTTAGGGCATTATCATTTCCAACAAGGACATTACATGAACCAGGATAAGCTGTGCCAACTTGCATATTACTGAAATTTTTGGTTAGATGATGGGTGGCTCCAGAATCTGGGTACCAGACATTATCAGCAACAATTTCAGGTATGGCCAACAAGGCCTGAGGTGTTACATGAGCAGGTGCCATACTGGAAGAAGGATGAGCTGTGTAGGAAGGACTGCTTGCAGAATGAGGCACAAGCATCTGAGCATATCCAGAGGGATTTACAGTATGTAACTGAGGTGCACGCATCTGAGCAACAAGTGGCAAAGAATAAGGAAGTGACACACTCACAACTGGTGCAGAAGGAGGTGTATGGTACATGGGACTATAGGGTGACAGAGGATGAATACTGGGAGAGGCACTATATGTGAATATATGTGCTTGAGGAGACTGATTCTGAGTAACAACATTAGAAGGAGTAGAATTCTGAAAAGACCTGGCAGATTCATTTTTAAATGTGGTATCAAACCTTGAATAACATCTTTCCACCAGATGACCAAGCTTACCACATAACTAACATTGAGGCCTAGAACCATTAAATCTCCCTCTACCTCTACCTCTATATGCATTACTGTTATTATAAGAATATTGACCAGTTTGTGTTTCAACAATATTGGCCTCACTATACTCAGATCCTGAGACATCTTGAACCTCTGGAACAGTGGGCTGAGAGGGTTGTGAGAATTGTGAGGACAAGGAAGATTGAGTGAGAGATTGAGTGGAAACTTGACGGGAGGAAGAAGGGACATGATTATGAGTAGTGAGATGTACAAAAGCAGAGATAGGTTTTGTAAGTTGATTTTGTCTAGCATCAGCATCTAGGAGAATTGAACTAACAAAGCTATAATTAGAGGGGGAAGGAGATGCATTGATCACAGTGATTACAAGATCAAAATCAGCAGAAAGACCATTTAGAACAACAGTTATGTGTTCATATTCTGAGATGACTTCTCCACAGCTTGCAAGATTTCACACACTGATTTGATTTTCATAAGATAATCTCTCATACTAAGTTACCCTTTCTTTTGAGAATGTAACATTCTTCTAAAAGACATCAACTTAGTAGTTGTTCCGCCACTGTAAAGCCTATGAAGAGTTCCCCAAGCAACATAGGTTGTACTAAGACCTATCAAGTGAGGGAGGACACCAGAACTAACAGTAGAGAGACGCTATGTGGTGAGAGCTCCATCTTGTTCCTCATAGAGCTCAAACTCAGGGTTAATGAACACTACTCCATCTCGAGAAACATATTGGGAAGGGGGTGTGACCTTAGAATCAATGAATCTAAGGAAATGATTCGTTTTTATGATAAGATAGACTTGTTGGTGCCAGATAAGGTAATTAGTGTCATCTAAAGTTACATTTATCTTCTTATATGAAAAAACCTTACTAGACACAGATGACTGAGCAGATACATGAGTAGTACCATTATTCAAAACAATAGTTGAGTTTTCATTTGACACATTATCAGTAGGGCCAATATCATTACCAATACCAGGTCCATTAACATCAACACCAGCCATGATCAACCAAGACCAGATATCAAACAACCACAACAACCACAACAGAAGTAGATAGCAAATACAATAGCAGAAAGCAGATCTTACGCAAGCAGAGCAAACCAAACAAAATCACATAAAACTATTCAGGTGCACAAACGATCCAGATTGCTTGAATACAAACCAAACAACAACAACATCCACTCACTCAGAATCACGAGAAACAAACAGTAACAAGGATGCAATCATTCAATTATGTTTGGCAGCAAGAGCAGATACACAGATAACAGGCAGATGAAACAAACGATTGAATGACAGAAAGCTCACCAAACACGATCAGCAAATGAAGCAATTGATGTAATCAACACGGAATCTAACCAATTGGTGCAGCAAACGACGCAGAGACAAATTAAACAAGGAAAAGAGGTATACTAGAGTAACCTTGCAATCATTAGCAGAAAGATCGCATTGCTCGTCCGAGAATCAACACTCGCTACAACCACCGCGTATTATCATCGAAACATCACCACCGAGACATCAACGGTAGCAATCAAGCATTGCGGCAGCCACAAATAAAGCTCTGATACCATGTTAGGATTCGACGGACAAGCTTCTAATTGATATGAACGATTGAAGAAGAAGGATGAGGAAGAATGAGTGTAGCCGTGAGAACGGCCGTGAACGGTGTCATTAGGGTTAGAAAGTAAAAAGGGGAAAACGTTAAACGAATAACAACATAAAAGATAAAAACTGATATTCATTTTCTATATTGGACTTGGCCCAATGGGCGTTACATTTATAGACTAACCCAAGGGAGAGGTCTGTTAGCATAACTGCCTAACAGATTTACTCTAACAAACTAACCGAATGGGCCTAGAGGACTTTACAAAGAATAAACAAATCTGACATATTAAATGTATTCATTATACTCTAATACCTCAAACCTTTAATTTTTGCCCAAAGCTCTCTTTACCATACATGTCTATTTTGTTATATTAGCATACAATATAAAATAGTGCATCATTAACAATAAAATATATGTGGACTACTATGCAAGTTGACACGGTAATAACATGAAAATTATAATATTTCAATCACTATTTTAGTTTAAATTACGACAAATTAATAAAAAAGACAAGGGTGATGATCAAAATTTAGTATAAAATAATTATTATTCATTGGCTTGACATAAAAATAAAAAAAAATCTACAACGCTCAACGAGTACCGCTGAACACCACTAGGGGTGAACACAACTGAACACCATTAGCGGTGAACAGAGCTGAACACCACTGAACACTTTTAAATTAATTAATAAAGATTAAAAATTTCTAGGACTAAACATATAATTATAAATTATTTATATTAAAATATTAGTTAAATTATTTTTCATATATAAAATTTTTGTTAATTTTTTAAGAATAATTGGATCAAATACCAACCACTAAGCCCGAAATCCTAAAGCCAAACCCTAAACCATAAACATGAAGCCCTAAATTCAAATATTGGGTTTATGATTTAGGGTTTAGATTTTTTTTAAAATTGACTAAGGTTGGTATTTGATCCAATTATTTTTTAAAAAATAAGTTATATATATATGGAAAATAATTTAATTATGTTTAAATAATTTATATTACACATTGGGTCTTTTAGATTTTTCATCTTTATTAATTAATTTAATCGTGTTCAGCGATATTCATCGTTAGTAATGTTCAGCGGTGTTCGTCTAACATGGTAGACTCATCCAAAAATAAAAACATTTAAAGATTGAATTTAGTATCATATCAATGAAAATAAATAATTACCGTATAAATAAAGGAGAGATTACTAATTGATGAAATTAAATAAACGAATGCTTTGAAATTCATTAATTGACCGGTTAATCAAGAATATTTATATATTTCATCTTATAAGAGACAAATCTTAATAATTGTCAAAAATGAATTTACCTCCATAATAAAAAAATATCGAATGCCTTTAATATAATGGTAACACCCGTAGTTTATGAACAACAATTCTTTACTTTTTTTAATGCTCTTATTTGTGTTTCTACACTAAAAGTTATGTTTAAGGTTAGAATTTGAGGGATTTGAGGTATGGTATAAAATGTAGGGTTTATGATTTAAAATTTAGAGTTAAAGTTTAGATTTTTTTTTATTTTTAGTATTGATGCATAAAAAAATATCGGAAAGTTATAGGGAATTTTATAACGTATTTTATAGCAAAATTGCGTCTACTAAAAGTACAAAAACTGGTCTACGAGTAATGCCAAAATCCTTGTACTCTACATTAATGCTACAGCTACAAAAGCATTATGTTGAAAGAAAAATACGTACAAAAATACCACACATATAATAATTCACAAACAATCCCATCCTCCATTCTCAGATTTCAGAAAAGAAATTATAGAGATTCAAAAGAGCAAGTCATTTATCCCAATTTATTCGGATATATATATTATGTACATATTTTATTTTATAATATTTTTTGTTGACGGGTAGAATAAACAGTGTTCTTGAGTTGGAAAAAAAGGTTGCTCAAATTGTAAAGATGAAGGGTCTTTAGTTTCTACAGAGGATGTGTCCCTCACTCTCTATTGTATGACTCCTTATAAGAGTTTGGACAAGTGTTAATAGAGAATTGTCGTAGCATGAGTATTAATTAAACGTCCTAAAATGTAATGGCCTAGGTCGAGTAGTTATCAAGGAAGATCACCGTGGTCCGAAATTACGCATTTTAACTCGTTAGGTTCTTACGATTGACAAACTTTCACCAATAATCATCCGCACGTTATGTTCGCGAGAAATCACAGAATATTGTCCGTACGCTTTAAAGTTTGCACTAAAAAAGACTCGCATGGTGAGAGTTCGTAGGGGCTAACACTTTTATATTATTTATATTAATGTTTGTCATGATGATATGTATTTTGTTTCTTTTTCCTCGTTTGTGTTTAAAGATATTGTATTTTAGATGTATTTGATACACTAATAATTCATTTTTATATAAATTTTAATATGATCATACATTTATATTTTTTATATAAACCGTGTTGTATTGCATTCGATTTAATTTTCTATATTTTATTTGAAATTATTAAATTTATTGGTATTTAAGAATATGTTGATTATGACCCTATTTGGTAATTAGCGGATAGCTAATAGCAGATTACATTAGCTGATTTGACTAGCTGATTGCATTAGCTGATTTAACTAGCGGATTGCATTAGCTGATTGTATAGAAGTGTTTGGTAAAATTAATTGATAGTTGGTAGCTGTTTGATTATTTGAACAAGCAAAATGACATATAATGACATGATTATATTCAATACTTGTTTGAATAATTTATTAGTTATTAATATTTTGTATATGTTAATATTAATTAGATTATAAAAATTATTTTTTAATATCATTACTAAGCATATATAAAGGATGTACATATTAATTTTTTAATTGTGAAATTATCTTTTTAATAATTTTAATAATTATTAATTTTAGATGTATATGTTGATTTTTTATTTATGAGATTATATTTTGAATATAATTTTATTAATGATTAAATTTATATGTATATATTAATTTTTTATTTATGATTTTTAAAATTTATGTTATTTAGAAAAAAATATAATTATCAAGGACAAAAGAATTTTTACAAGTCTTTGATTCAAACATCTAACTTAAAAATCACCTAAAAAGGGCATTTTTCAAAATGAGAGGTTTCACCACAATCTGCTATTATAATCCTCTATTTACCAGACATCTCAATTAGCGGATTTGACTCGTCAAACCTTTAAAAATGCTTCAAACTTCTAATTTTAGCTCAAAAAACTGTTTACCAAACATGACCTATATATATTTTTTTTATCAAATATGTTAATTTTATGCTGATAGCTATATTGCCCAAATAATTATGTGGTATTAATATTTTCGTGTCAATTAGATCACGCTTTTCAGCTATACAATATATTAATTAAATATGCTAAATTTAAATATTTTTCTTTAAATGAATAGCATCACTTGAAGTTATTTTTGTAATACTATCAAAACGAACAAGCTCATTAGATCAAATTAATAGTTCGATAATTATATTCTATTATAAAAAATAATACGTTAGTGTTAAACTCTTATTATACCAAAAAGTAATATTAAGAGTTTAGTTTATTGAATTGTATCAAATTAAGATCGAATTGATAGTCTGTATAACTTTTGGAGATTAAAAATGTAATTATAGCATGTTATGTTAGAAGAAAAATGACTTGTTTGTAACAATATGTTAATTAAGTTACATATTTATAATAATTTTTAATTATATAACATGTTTATAATTGAAGTGACATGTTTGTAACAATTATGTTAATTGAAATACCTATTTGTAACTTTTAAAAGAAATATACATATTTATTACTAAACTCATATCTAGATGACCTTAGATGTAGTTTACCATTGATTAAAGAATTAAAAAGATATTACTTGGGTAAAAATCCGAATAAAAGTTACTTTTCCCTACTCTAATTTTCTATTTCTATTTCAATTACTGTTTTAACATTGTCCCTTCATCCCTTGCAAATGCAACAAAAAGCACTAAAATAATTATTAAATTTAATTTTAAAAAGAGATTAAATTAATATAAGAAATAAAATTCAAATATTAAATAAATTCAAATAAAAATCTTCTGTCCCTTTTTGTGTCTATTTTTAATTTTTATGTCTCAACACAAAAAATTAAAATTTAAGTCTTAATCTTAAATTTTAAATCATAAACCCTTAATCTTAGAAAGTACGTCATTTCTTTGATTTCTTAAACCCTAATCCTAACATTAAATTTTAATACTAAACTATAATTTTAATGTTTTAACGTGAGATATAAATAAGGACACCAAACAATGATAAATTATTTCTATTAGAAGAAAACCTTTATGAAGTTATGAAAAATTCATTTTCCCTAAAAACAAAAATCTATTTACCTAACCAAACAAATAAAATCACACTTCTCATCTTCTTTACCTTCCCTCCATTTCCTCTCAAATCCGTTTCGGGTAGCGAAAACAAAAAAAGAAACAATGAGGTGGCTCCTCCTCCTCCTCCATCTTCTCTGCCACATTTCCCGTTCCTTCACCGCACGAGCCGTCTCGGAGTCTCAGGCTCTTCTGACTGTTAAATCCTCCATCACCGACGACCCTCAATCTTATCTCTCAAACTGGAATGAAACTACTCCGCTTTGCTCATTTACCGGCGTCACGTGCGACTCCGTCAGTCGTCATGTGTTAGCTATCGACCTAAGTTACTTAAACCTGTCCGGAACTCTTTCTCCGTCGTTTTCCCACCTCCGTTTCCTTCAAAACTTCTCCGCCGCGGCCAACCAACTTTCCGGTCCGATTCCAACGGAACTGGCGGCCCTATCTGCTCTCCGTTACCTCAACCTTTCCAACAATATTTTCAATGGTTCTTTCCCGACCCAACTTTCCCAACTCAAAAGCCTCGAAGTCCTTGATTTGTACAACAACAACATGACGGGAGACTTGCCGATTTCCGTCACGGAGCTACCTAATTTGCGTCACTTGCATTTGGGGGGAAACTTTTTCAGTGGCCAAATCCCGTCGAGTTACGGCCGTTGGGAGCATCTTGAATATTTAGCCGTTTCTGGTAACGAGCTCGGCGGTAGAATCCCACCGGAAATCGGTAACTTAAAGAAGTTGCAACAGTTGTACATTGGTTACTACAACACATTTGAAGGTGGTTTACCGCCGGAGATCGGAAACTTGTCTGAACTTGTTCGTTTCGATGCTGCTAACTGCATGTTATCCGGCGAAATACCACCGGAAATTGGCAAGTTGCAGAAGCTCGATACGTTGTTTCTCCAAGTCAATGCACTCTCTGGTCCCTTAACTGCCGAGCTGGGAACCTTGAAAAGCTTGAAATCCATGGATTTATCGAACAATATGCTGGCTGGAGAGATTCCAGAGAGTTTCGCAGACCTCAAGAACTTGACTCTGCTTAATCTTTTCAGAAACAAGCTTCACGGACAGATTCCCGAGTTCATTGGTGAGTTGCCCGAGTTGGAGGTTTTACAGTTATGGGAAAATAACTTCACCGGAAGTATCCCTCAGAAGTTGGGAAGTAATCGAAAGCTTCAGCTTCTCGACCTTTCCTCGAATAAGCTAACGGGGACTTTGCCGCCAGACATGTGTTCCGGCAACACTTTGCATACGTTAATCACTTTGCAAAATTTCTTGTTCGGTTCAATCCCAGAATCGTTAGGAAAATGCGAGTCGCTCAGTCGGATTCGAATGGGTCAAAATTTCCTCAACGGATCAATCCCAAAAGGCCTTTTCGGGTTACCTAAGCTTACTCAAGTTGAGCTGCAAGATAACTATTTAACCGGGGAGTTTCCAGTTACTAATTCTTCCATTTCGGTGACCCTTGGGCAAATTAGTTTATCAAACAATCATCTTTCGGGGCCATTACCTGCTAGTGTTGGTTACTTTTCAGGCGTTCAGAAGCTTCTTCTTGATGGAAACAAATTTTCGGGTCGAATCCCAGCTGAGATTGGAAAATTACAACAGCTTTCAAAGATGGATTTTAGTCACAATATGTTTTCAGGCCCTGTTGCTCCGGAAATTAGTAAATGCAAGCTGTTAACGTTTGTTGATCTTAGCCAAAACGAGCTTTCCGGTGAGATTCCGACTGAAATTACAGGTATGAGGATATTAAACTACCTGAATCTGTCAAGAAATCATCTTATCGGTAGCATTCCTCCATCAATATCCAGCATGCAAAGTTTAACTTCAGTTGATTTCTCATATAACAATCTTTCTGGTCTGGTTCCGAGCACTGGTCAGTTTAGCTACTTCAACTACACTTCATTTTTGGGGAACCCTGAACTCTGTGGCCCTTATTTGGAGCCTTGTAAAGATGGGGTTGCTAAAGGAACTCATCAAGTTCATGTTAAAGGTGGTCTCTCTGCTTCTTTGAAGCTTTTTCTTGTCATCGGGTTACTTGTCTGCTCAATATTGTTTGCAATCGCCGCTATAATCAAAGCAAGATCCTTGAAAAAGACGAGTGACTCTCGGGCATGGAAGTTAACTGCTTTCCAGCGCTTGGATTTTACATGTGATGATGTTTTGGACTGTCTGAAAGAAAAAAACATTATTGGCAAAGGAGGTGCTGGGATTGTTTACAAGGGAGTTATGCCTAATGGTCATCAGGTTGCTGTTAAAAGGCTACCGGCAATGAGCCGAGGGTCTTCTCATGATCATGGATTCAATGCTGAAATACAGACGCTGGGCAAGATAAGGCACAGACACATCGTGAGATTGTTGGGTTTTTGCTCAAATCACGAAACAAATCTTTTGGTCTACGAGTATATGCCCAATGGAAGTTTAGGAGAAGTTCTTCATGGGAAGAAAGGGGGTCATTTGCATTGGGATACGAGATACAAGATTGCAGTTGAGGCTGCTAAGGGACTTTGCTACCTTCATCATGATTGCTCCCCTTTGATACTCCATCGAGATGTCAAATCTAATAACATCCTGCTTGACTCGGATTTTGAAGCACATGTTGCTGATTTTGGTCTTGCCAAATTCCTGCAAGATTCGGGCACATCTGAATGCATGTCTGCTATAGCTGGTTCATACGGATACATTGCTCCAGGTACAAATCAACCTCCCCACTTAATGCATTATCAATTATGATTCCTGCAAGAATTTGATGTCTTTTGAGCGAACTTCTTTGACTCTTATTATGATCTGGTTAATATCATGCATTTATTTTGCTACCTACAAGTTTCCTGTGTACTTTGATCTGTCTTGCTGAATATTGTTAGTTAAAGTTTTCTTCATTTCAATCAGTATAAGCAGCTTTGAAAGTACGTCGACTTTGGTTAGGTTTCATCCATTAAAGTTCATATTTTGACTTGTTTCTAAAATTTGACTGAGAATTTCATTGTCCTGCTTTTTTGCAGAGTATGCCTACACGCTGAAGGTGGATGAGAAGAGTGATGTGTATAGCTTTGGTGTAGTCCTTTTAGAACTTGTTAGTGGCAGAAAACCAGTAGGTGAATTCGGAGATGGCGTGGACATTGTTCAATGGGTTCGAAAAACAACAGATTCAAACAAGGAAGGAGTGCTCAAGATCCTTGACCCGAGACTCCCATCGGTCCCCCTCCACGAGGTGATGCACGTATTCTACGTCGCGATGCTCTGCGTCGAAGAACAGGCCGTCGAGAGACCAACAATGAGGGAAGTGGTTCAGATTCTAACTGAAGTCCCGAAACCACAGAACTCAAAGCAAGGAGACTTCACAATAACAGAGTCGTCACATTCACCAGCCTCAACTTTAGAGTCTCCCACGGCAAAGAATCCAACACCTGATCTTCTTAGCATTTGAAGCCCCTTTTTTATGTTTGGGATAGAGATTGGCTTGTGCTCTAAATTCCCTGAATTATGCTAGTTTACTACTTAGTGTTGTTTTAGTTTTATGTTTGGGTGGGAGTTTGCTCTAACTTTAAGGTGTTTGTTTTATGAATGTTGTTCCTTTCTTTGTACAGTAGGATTGGTGGGGGGTATTTTTTTCCTTGTAAAACAGTCTTCATCAAGATGTACTATCTGTTTGGGGGTAAACAGAGTGGTGTGATTAGGGTTCTGAAACCGTAATCATAATTGGATTTGAGTGGGTTGGTTTCCTGAGTCCAACTCTCGCCATTAATAGGGTATTGGGGCCTGGGGGACCAGAACCGTGAGGGTTTACATTGTTTCTTCGGTCTTTGGTTTTGGGGGCAAGGCAAATGGTGGCCTTCCGTGTTGGACCCCATTTGTGGCTTCTGCCGAATGCCATGCGACTTTGAATTCACACGCAACCGCATTACACACATGACATCATCAAAAATTTGATATTATAAATCCTTTTATTATTTTTATAGAAATATTATAAATTAATCGCAATTTAGTTTTAATTTTAGTATTATAAAGTATTTTTTTACTCATGTATAACATTGTTAAAGAATAAATATCAAAATGGTACTCAATCTCTAATTATTTATTGAAATGGTACTCGTATATAACGTTTTTAGCTTAAGTGGCATCGAGAGGTTGGACTGCCTAGTGCCTACAGGATGTGGCTTGTGCATCGACAGTTTGTTTTGCAAGAAATAAATAAGTAGATATTATTGTTTAAAAGGACAGTGACAAAACCCTACGTCCTGTTCGGTGGCGGTTGTCGGTTGATGGCATGAATCCTCTTGCTTTCGGCTACCATTTGCAGTGTTTGTTTTGATTCGATTATTTTCTCAACTGAAAATTGTAACATCCATACACAACAATAATTGAATATTGATTGTACCTCTATCTAGTGACGTGAAACGTTGTGCAAAATTAAAGCATGGAGAAGGTGAGGACTGACGAGTGATTTTTTCGTTTTCAGATGCTCCAGATCAGATCAGGGACGAAGTTAGAATTTGAGGTTGAGATGCAAACTATAAATGTTTGATAATAAGGCAAATTTATAAATAAACAAATTTTTAATGAAACTAAATAAAGAAAAAAAAATTCTTCGAACGTGAGAAGGGGCAATTGTAGTTCCGTATCTGCTCTAGATTTTGATTCATGGGATTAATTTCATCTTCTTTTATTTTCATCCCATCAATGTAAAATGCTAATTTGTCTCGATATTTTCTTTTAAGGTTTTAAATTTTAATCCTAATACATCATTAAAAAAAATATTTTTTTTTTCAATCCACATAAGACTAACATGTAGTATACACAATATGAGTTTTATTTTATTTTAATGATATATTTTAGCACTACAATAAATAATGAGTGTCGCCTCATATTTAACCCGCATCTAACAAGAGCATATTCATAATTCACGTTTTACCGACCACATATTGGCCTTATATTGACGTGAATTTTTTAACATCCTTAAGTTGATGTACAAATATTAAATCATAAATTTTAGCATAGAAAGGTTTACGAGCATGTCGATCTGATAGACAGTTTCTGAAAATGATTCTAACGTTTTATTCTTTTTTCATACTGTTTCTCCAATTTTAGAATATAATTTCACCTTTCTTTTGGTGGGTTTTGTACCCGCTGCTTCAGGTTTTTAACATTTACTCACGTAAAGTTTCAGAGTTCCTTTTTTCCCCTTCTTTTCCACAATGTTTTTATATATTTCACTTTTTTCGACTGTTCATAAAAAATTATTTGAATTTTAAAAAGTAAAAGCAATTTTTTCATCACATTCTTATTTTATCAATCGCTTCGTTTGTTAAATGTACTGATTCAGTGATTAAAATCTTTCATGAGTAATTGTTTTAATGCACAGGCGGTATATGCAATATGTTTTATAATTGATTTAATTTTTAGGTTTAGGGTTAGAATTTAGATTAAAATTTTAGGGGTTTAACTTTAGTGGTTTAAAATTGATGAGTTGTGGTTAGAATTTAGAGTTTGAGGATTATAATTAGGGTTTATAGGTTAACCCCTAAATCTCTAATTATATTACCCTAAACTTTAAGGGTTATATTTTGATACACAAACTGTGTAAAAAATTACACAACCATTCTATATAATTTAAAACCTAAATTACAAACCCTATCACACTAAAACCTAAACCTTAAATCTCTAAACATTAAACTCTAAATTCTAACAATAAATCTTATATTCTAAACACGCTAAACCCCTAAACCCTAAAATTAAAAAGCTTGTGTAAACTAGCCACAACCCATAAACCCTAACTCAAAGTATCAAAGTATTTCTCAAATTTTAAACCTTAACTCATAAACCCTAAACTCTAAATTCTAGCCACAACCCATAAATTCTAAACTCTTAGACCTAATCTCTAAACTTTAAACCTTAAATTTTAACTCCAAATTTTAAAATTAAAATACTTATAAAACTTTTTATTTTCACCATTGTGTATACGAAGTATAAATACATCTCCTAATCCCAAACATTGTTTTTTTCAAATATCTCGCACCAATTTAGTTAAAAAGTTAAATCGTTAAATTCTTATTAAAATTTCACAAAATATTGTTTCATTTTTTTTTACTTTTTCTTAATTCCCTTTATTCTTTTGAACTAAAAAAATACGGTGTTAAATAATTTTTGAGCCCAAGTTCTTCTCTAATCATCCTATAATGTATATGTACGCGCGCGTGTGACATTTTATGTACTCTGTTCCATCATCCCATAGTTTATTTTAGGGGTGTTTATAGTAGATTAACCGTACCGTTTAGCTTAAACGGCTGGTTAACTGTTATAGCGGTTATTATTCGTAATTTAACCGTTACTAACCGTTAAGAAACGGTTAATCGTTAATTTTTAAATGGTTAACTATTATAGTGGGTAACTGTTAAGGAACTGATCGGTTACAGGTTAACTAGTAACATATTACGATTTTCTTTTCAAATGTTCATTATTTCTTTTTTAAAATATTAAATATATCTCTCCGATAAATATTTTATTAATTTTTTTAGAAAATTAACTTAAATAGAGAAATTTTAAACACAAACTTTATGCTTAGCTAAATTAAAGTACATATAAGTTAACCTATAGTTTAACCATTAACCGTCTTTTTAACAGTTCAATTAACCGAAACCGTTTAACCTTAACAGTTAGATTAATTAACCTATAAAATAAACGGTTATATCGATTAACAATTACGGCTTATTTTGCACCCGTAGTTTATTCCCCCAATATTATTTTTGGTTTGGCAAGATAATTAGTGAAGTATCCAAGTATGCCTAACATTTAATAGACTTCGCTTCGATGTGCCAAGTTTGGTGGTATTTGACCATAATCTGCCCTTGACTCGATAATATAAACAATTCCTTAATTTGCAATTGTTGGGCGGTTTAGTAACATTAGTAAGAAGTTTATATTTCATACACGTGATTTGCTTGCTCGGTCATTTTTAACATTCAAATATATTTTTATTCTGAACCCAACAATTATTTTAGTGAAAAAATAAATAATGTTCATCTTAGGAGACACGAGTTCAAATTACTTTGTCTATAAAGTATATGTCCATTGTCAAAAGGTTAAGAATATGTGTGAACTGATACTACATTGTAATCACCTTCAGACTATTTAAAAATATATATTTTTATTCTTATTTAATTATTTTTATGTTACATATATAATTTTTTTATTCCAAAGATCTTCTAGAATTAAACTAAATGACAAGGAAAATAAATTGGGGTTTCTTTATGTTACATATATAATTATTTTTTACCATTCATCTCATAATTTTATCAAATCTATAAATAAAAGACAATTACACTTAAATACATTCAAGCATAAACTAAAACAATAAAGCTAAAATTTTGAGTTTCAGTCGATCTATTATTTAATGAAACTATGAAAGCTAGAAGGAAATGAAAATTAAAAAAATTGAAGGAAAATTCAAAGGTTGTGTGATTGCTCAATGATTGATGAATAATGGAATTCATAGGACCATTATTACTAAATCCAGTTTGAAAAAAAGACAAAATATTAGGAATGAAGGACAAGGAAATGCAGTAAATTATTGTGATAAGGTGGGAAAAAACAGAACGTGTTTCATATTTCTTGTGAATGGGACTTCACTTTGATATTTGAAGAAAAAATGATTTGAATAAATGTCTTTTATTTTCTTACATTGCTCCCATGGTCTTAGCTCCGCAACTTGTAGTTTTTAACCATTTTGAAAACAGTTAACAATATAACTTAAACATTCATCAATCAAATACAAATAGATAAGAAAACTTGACTCAAATGCAAGAGAAATCTCAAAAATAAAAAATTTATGATCACTTCTGATTTTTGTTCTGATATCATCAGAATCTTATCAATAACGGGTTTTGCCTTCATAAATTAATTATGAATTTGCTATTCACTTTTCAACATTTATATTTTATCCACGATTAAAGGTGACAAACGGGTCATTCAGTTTGAGTTCGGTTCAAATCGTTTTGGTTTCGGTTATTTCAGGTCTGATCATTTGGTTCAGATTCTGTTTTGGTTTCGATTCGGTTCGGTTATGATTCGGATCATTTCGAGTCGGTTGATTTTCGGTTCGGTTGAATTCGGCCGGGTCAACGGGAGATCGGTCGATTTTAATCAAGTTTTTAGGCCGATCAATTTTTTTACCATATATATGACTTTACAAAGCCAATATATTTGACTTTTTGGTGAGTTGTGCAACTGTTCATATCCCATATTTCTTTATTTCTATAAATATTTTTTATTTATTTCGGGTTGTCTTCAGTTCGGGTCCATTTCGGTTCAGCTAAAATTCGGTTCGACTTCGGTTCAGTTTATTTCAATTTTTAGATCAAATTTCGGGTCAATCGATTTGGGTGTCGGGTCAAATTTGCCAGGTCTATCCACAACTTCGAACCATAGTTATGTCCCTGAATCTAACATACTTAAGAAACAGAGCATGTGACCAAAACAGAGCTCCATTGTCTTGCTTACATCCTTCGTCTTTGTTCTAACTAATTCGGGCCGATTCGTATTGTATACTTAGCTTAGGTGGATAAGTCTTCCAGCTGAGATTTTCTGCATACACAAGACCTCAAAATTGAGACTTACTTAAACGATATCAAACTACTTACCACTTATATCAACTCAATTGGTACAAACCCTTTCGGCTTTAATTTATGTATGAATATTTATTTATGAATAGACAAGTGGTCCAGTTTTATGTAGCATGTTAACTAACGCGAGGCAAACAATAGGGAAAGATGTACTGTTCGTTTAGTTAATTCATGTTGGGAGCTAATGTCTAAAAGATCTGTCGAATTTTGGTACTCCCAATAAAAGCTGAAATTAGGGTAGAATGAAGCCAAACTTCACAATTTAGTAGGTATAGGGCTTTAATTTGTAAGTTAGAATTTTTGGACCACTTCATTTATGAACAATACCCAATTTTTCATTCCTTTTTTCTAAGGTACCATTCTTGCTCCACATGCCTTCATTTATTATGTTTTCAGACCCCTTCCCAACACTTATCTAATTAGGCCGATGATACTTATCTATTGTTCTAAAAATAATGAATATGTATACGTTCATATGGTATTGGACCTATTGGTAAACTAGTAAGTGTTAGATACAATGATAATGTACATGATATTTTAAGGTGTTAATTTAAGTTTATTTTTACTCGAATCATAAATTTGATATTACTAAAAAAACCGTCACAAACCTTTAATATAAACGGTAAATAAATATGTACATAAACTGCGAAATAATTAGAGATGGGCACGAGTCGAATTTTTAGCCCACTCGAACCCGAAAACTATATACTCAAAACCGACCCGACCCGAACTATTAAAAACAATAAATTTTAGGGACTTAATTGTAAAAAAAAATTAAGGACCTAATTGTAAAGAAATTAAATTTTAAGGACCTAATTATAAAAAAGTAATTTTAATGACCTCATTGTAAAAATATATATATATATAAAGAGTGAGCATTATTGTGAATATTCTTAAAAATTTAAAGAAAAATTACACTATTAGACCAGAGTCAGGCCGGGTCAGATTTTTTTACTTAAACTCGAACTCGACCTGACTTTGCCTTTTAAAAAACCTATCCAACCCAAACTTGAATTTTTTACGAAAAAAAAATCTGATCCGATCTGGTCGGGTAAAATACCCATCACCTATAGATAATAATGAATTTCTTTTGACTTATTTCTCTAAATAATTATCGCTATCTATTTTCTTAATTATTATTATTTTCCTTATTATTTCTTTAAATAAGCCTGACAAAGTTGCAGGGACTGATTTGAATTCTCTTGCATTTTCCTTGTCTGTTTTTTTCTTTAATAATGAAAGTTTCATGTTTAGTTTTTTTTGTACATCATAAGAGACAATGAGTAGGGGCCCAGGTTGTAGGGGGCAACGTTATTTCCTTGAAAAAGTATGTAGGATAATTAGACAAAGAAAAAGATGGTATAATATTGTACATTAAAAGAAAAAAATAATGATAAAAGATAAGGAATAAAGACGAGAGACACGATGATCCAAAATTCAGGAGAAAAAGCATTGGAGTTGTTGGAAAGGACACTAGTGGGGGTAGGGAACGTTTAATTCACCCAAAGTAGCAACCAAGTTTTAATAACAAGTAAAAGGTTAATTGTTTAAGTAGGCAAGAATATTCATTCATTTTTGAAATCTGACATTTGTATTGAGAATATTAAAATATAATTAGATATAATATTTTATTTGTGTCAGCTCGAATTTGAATTGATTCGAAATTTTGAGCACCTAAGAAAAGAAACTGATATTAATCATTGGAAAATACATGCATTCACTTCTAAGGTTGATTCATAGGCAATTGAAGATCAAAACCGAAATGGGTAGCTAGAGACTACATCTAATTAAGATGAGGTCTAAAACTTTCGATTGAACGAAAAAACATGTCTCGAAATAGTTTGAATTTTTGAAGTGTGGGTGTTTGGAGAGAGGATTGCTTGATTCCAATACAATCCACAGGAATCAGTGCATGCAGCTTTGATGAATCAAGAAAAATACTGTACACATCTGAGATTGATGCAGCATGTGACAAGTAGGCCATTCATTTTCATAACTTTAGGAAATTGCAGCATGGTAAGCAAAATTTACAGCAAATTGGACTTTATTCCAGCAATTTTAGCAACAAAGCAGAACATGTGTAATGATAAGCGTGGGGCTAATTAGTAATTACGTGGGAGCTGGGGGGTTCCATGTACACCAATAAAGCAACCTTTGTACCAAAGTCCACCTCACTCATTAAATTATATATTTGCAAACCTGCTCCCTCTGCAGTCTGCACTTTTCAATAGTGGAAAACAATTGCAGGTGGCAATGTTATCTGATAATTATGGAAAAACTTTGAAGGGTGGGAATGGATTTAATAAAATAGCTTTTGCAATCATGTTATATATATTATTATATAAAAAGAGAGAGCAAGAATATAAAGTAGAACATATTTAAAAAAAGCAGTATAAAGTAGAAGGGTAGGAAGTAAGAGTCAAAGCATAGGATATAAAGTAGCAGTAGCATGGAATTGCTATCATGTGATCTTTATATGACCATCTATAGTCTATACCCAAAAGCCGACACACACGTTTGCCATCATAATTATCTTCCTTTTCCCAAATAAAGAATTCATCAAAAATGCCCTCAAGAATCATTATTTTAATAAAGTTTCCATGTTTATCCCAACATTAACAACAAAATCAAGTAATATAAAATAAATTTATATAAAAAAATTAAAATTTTTTACAAGCGTGTTAATTTTAAAGAATAGAAATTTATTCCATCAACTCGGCTCGGCCGAGTATGTGAAACAGAAAATGGGTTTATTCCATTTTAATCAAGTAATATATTTTTGAAAGAAATTAATATTTGTTTTTGATCAAGTAAGATAAATATTGTTTATTCCATCAACTCGGTCCAATATGTGAAACAGAAAATGGGTTCAGAGATGTTGGTTTTTGCCCAAAAAATGTTATAGGCTTTTTAAGTTTTTAATCTCTTATGGACCACAAATCCTAAACATTAACCCATACGGTCAATTGGCACCATAAATTTGCTTTCTTATTCCTAGAAACATTAGTTTATCAGAGAAAAGACATAAATAGTGTTTCGTAGGGGAAACCAAGTTATCAGCTACCCCTATTTATTTGTTGACAAATGAAATCCCCTTGTGAATGCTAGCTTCAAGTTCTTTCTTTGCCTTCTCCAAGCCAATCCTGTTGATCAATCATTAGGATTTTCAGGGTGAGATTTATGTATAAATAGTGGGGAAATGAGATATTTGATTCACATTCAAATTATATCTAACAGAGATGGTCACTGTTACAGACCTCTCATACTCGTTGAGTGGGCCGAGAGGGTGTATTTCCTCAACTCCGGTACGACCAAGTCTTACCTTGGATGCAAAGAAGGGTAATTCAGTTACCTACAAAAGGAAATGCATTAGTTGTTACGAACCTATAACGTGAAAATAGGGGAAAGAGAGGGGGATGAAGAAACAGACGAAGGAGGACCCGAATAACATACATGAGATGCCACATATGCACATTCGACAATTCCGGCATCTCCTCTTAAGCCTCGGAGACATGCATCAGCAAATTTAACAGCGGCATATGCCTGCACTTGCATTTATGTTTTGATATACATTAAGATCCAGCTAAAATCATGTCTAACATACAAAACAAAAATGTATATGTGCTTAGTGGTTGAGAGAGAGTGATAGGGAATACGCAAACAAACAAACACATATTACTAACCATTGATAGTGTTGCAGATCCAGCGCCAGC
Source organism: Hibiscus tridactylites (assembly GCA_958450335.1). Classification (NCBI taxonomy): domain Eukaryota; kingdom Viridiplantae; phylum Streptophyta; class Magnoliopsida; order Malvales; family Malvaceae; genus Hibiscus; species Hibiscus tridactylites. The sequence goes on along the minus strand of OY288272.1, from coordinate 6,696,500 downwards.
CTTTGCCTGCAAGATATTGCACATACATAATGGGTCACTAACCAGATTTCAACCGTATATACATCACAGTGGGTACCAAAGACCATAATAAATCAGTTTCCAGAACCCAGGGAATGATAACACATGATAACATAAAGTAACTTAAGCGGATAACCTCAGCAAAACTGAGTGGCACATGAAGTACAAATGTTGTGCGCTCAACTTCTTGTCTTACCATTGATGTTGCAAGGAATACCATGACTGCTAATAGTAAGAAGTTATGAATCCATAAAGAAAAATAGAAATGCAAAACCCTCTATTCTTACTGTTAAAATCTCAGCCGTGGATTAGATGACAGGCCTAGGTTTATTTGTAGGACAACCTAAAATGTTTAAAGGCAGCTGCATCATATCAAATAACACTCAATCCCCAGCATTATCTTTTTACCAGTTAATTACAAAACAATTCTCGATCACTAAATCATGCTGTAATTCATAAATACTGCACAGCTAATTTTTCAGAGCATTGTGTTTCAGTTGAAGTTGATCCATGTTATAGGCAAAGAAGAGTTTCTTCTACCCCATAACCTGTCTTTTTCGCAATCCCATTATGCAACTGGTACTGTTTTTGTATAGATAAAGCTGCTGGATAGCAAGATGGAAAATGCACACTCTCTAACAAAAATGACCTATGGAATGCTATCTAGGTCTGTTATATACTTAGATTTAATTACTGTTAAATGACCAAGGCATTTCAAGTTATTCGAGTTTTCAGTCTAGGAAAAAATGCTTTACCTCAACGACCTCTGTACCACCATTCTGAATACGATCTGTCAGATAATCAATTTCTTTTTGGGTGAAAGAGCATGGAGGTTTAACCTGTAAGGGGAATAGTAATTGTTATACAGAGTGCCATTTTATTACAAATTAGTGGGCAAGTAAATGTTTGAAAACAAGTTCTTTGAACCTGAGATAGAAGAGGTAAAATAGTAACCCCTGCATGTCCCCCAACAACCGGAACATCAACTTCCCGTGGATCCAGACCCAAGACTTCTGCCTATATGGAAACCAAAATAATGGGGGCGATAGATATTAGTGAATAACAGCACTGAACATCAATGATAGCTACATTGCGAACTTTTAGCTTCATCACAAATAGTATGCCTTTGCCATACAAAAGCGGACATTGTCTAACAAAATCAGCATTGACTAATCAAGAATGGCAAAATTTGCACTTTCCATGGAAATAATGGCAGTAATAATCTAGAGTTGGTTAAACAACAATGAAAAAGAACAAATCAATATGACAAGATTCAAATTTACCACAAAAGTATTTGCTCTGACAACATCAAGCATCGTGACTCCCAGAAGTCGCTTTGGATCGAAGGTTCCAGCCTTTTTAAAAACTTCGGCAGCGATCGGCACTGTGGAATTAACAGGATTACTAATCAAATTGACAATAGCTTTGGGACAACACTTCGCTATTCCTTCACAAATAGTCTTAACAATTCCAGCATTGATGTTGAAAAGATCATCCCTTGTCATTCCAGGTTTCCTAGGAACTCCAGCTGGTATAATTACAAGGTCCATTCCTGTTAGAGCCTCCTCCAATTGCTGTTGCCCCAGAAACCCACGTACCTAAATATTCAACAAAAAGTTCTATAATTCTTAGCAAATACCTCCAATGAAGCTCTAACAGTCTCGTACTTAATATATGTGAAACGAAACACTTGGTTAAATTAAGTTCTGTGCAGTAAACGGCAAAGCAAAATAAGTATAGAACTTGGGGTTATTTCCTATTGATTTCAAGCCTTCTTAACTACATATTATCACACTTATCTCCTGATTCCTAATCAAAACAACGAATTGAGTGTAGCAATTCCAGTATTCCAACACCAATAAAAACAGCATTTATGGATTTCAAAAACCAAAAAAAGAAATATATTGTTATGTAAGGGAAACATTAAAATTAACATAAAACATACCACAGCTCTAGAACCCACGCACCTAAAGATTCAACAAAAATTTCTAAAATTCTTGGCAAATACCTTGAATGAAAGCTCAAACATTCTCATACTTAATATATGTAAAAAGAAGCACTTGGTTAAATTAAGTTATGTTCAGTAAACGGCAAAGCAAAATAAGTATAGAACTTGGGGTTATTTCCTATTGATTTCAAGCCTTGATTTTCATTCTTCTCTATCTTAAGTTCTTAATTACATATTGATCACACTTATCTCCTGATTCCTAATCAAAACAACGAATTCAGTGTAGCAATTCAAACATTCCAACACCAATAAAAACAACAATTACGGATTTCAAAAGCCAAAAAAAGAAGGGAAACATTAAAATTAACATAAAACATACCACAGCTCCGGTGTCCATGTGGCTAATATCAGCAGTAACACCAGGGGTATTAACTACATCATAAAGATGAAGAACAGAGACCAAAGGGTTCATCTTCATCAACATTGCTAAAGGTTGCCCTATTCCCCCGGCTGCTCCCAAAATAGCCACCTTGAACCCAGCCGACCCACCTTTGGCTCGGCAGATGCCTCGCTCCAAACCCAAACGACCCTCCGTTAAGGAATTACCGGAAGGGTTGAGATGGGCTGCGATGGTTGCAATACGTTGGATGAGTTGAGAATTGTTAGCCTCCATATCTTTCTACTTAGTTTGGTGTTTTAGAAGATTGTGATTTGTGAGTGTGTGTTTTTATTGCAGGAATTGAAGAATTGGGAAGCGTGGAAACTGATCTTATCTCAACTGGATCTTCCAGATAACTAATAATTGCGGGTTTCGATGCTGCCGATTACTTGGAAAATTTAGAATTTATTAAACTAGTAATTTAGATTTTAAATTCAAATACAATTTGAATTTAAAATTTTGAATAATAATAAATTAAGTATTAAAATTATGTCGCTCTTGGATTTTAATTAAGTAATTTGATCATTTTATGATCTAGTTTATATTTATTTAATTATTTTTTTATTTCAAGTATGTTTTTTTTTTTTTATAAACTTAATTTATATGTTCTTCAATCACGATAAAGTACATGTGTAATTTCAGTTTTGTTTTTACAACAATTCTTTTCTTTTACGATTTAGTTTTTTAATTTTGTATTTAAATAAAGCTATTTGTGTTTGACTTTAAAATGCCTATGAGCCTATAACTCTTAAGATGTTAGAATATTAATTGAATTTAACTTAGTTGATATTATTGTACAATATAAAAGAAGAAGTGAAATTAAATATGTTTTAAGTATTTAATATTATTTAATTTAAAGATGAAATGAGATTAAAATAATTTAGATATTATATAAAAAATATTATAACATCAATGGTATCCAGTAGAGCATTGAAAATTATAGGTTTAGCGTGAATCAGATTTGTAATTTTGATAAAGAGGTGACAAATAAAGTCTCTTATAGGAAGAGAACCCAATTAAGCCCACCTTTGCAGATTTCCTCGACGGAAATAAATCAAGGCCCATAGCCAGTGTTACTCCGTTTGGTTGAATTGACCCACATATTTTCGTTTATTTTTTTTTGACGTCGCAAATCACGCACATGGTTTTTACAATTTAAGATTATTTTTTGCCCTTATTTGAAAATTTTAAAAGTTGTAGAAGCTTAAATAAATATTTTCAAAAAATTTAGAGGTTTTAACTTAAAAAAATATAAAAAGTTTAGGGGTTGAACTAAAATTTTCAACAACAAAAAAAAACTTATCAATAAAATTTAAAGATTTTAGAAAGGGATTTAATTAAAATTATTTTAAAATTTTAAATATAATAATATTTTTTAAAATTTTTAAAAGAATTAAATTAATATTCTAAAAAAATTAAAAGACCAAATGTGTCATTATAAATTTTAGGGGCCAATGCCCCACAGGCTCCAAAGAGCATTCATCCCTGTCTTTTGGTTTCTTAAGGTTTTATCTTGATTTATTTGGATCGATTTGCTTTACACATCTGCCTTTAATGGGTGGGTCTCTTCGGGCTTTGATGAGTAAACAATTTTGTATCGTTTAAGCATATTTTGAGTTCTTGCGTACGAAAAAAAAATTCGCTAAAAAATTTATCTACTAAAATTAAGTGTGCAACACAAATCGATCCGTATTAATCATAAAAAAAGCCCTGAAAAATTTGGGGACAACAAAAAAAATATACAATTTATATTATAAAAATAAACAAAATAAGACCCGTTCAGATGCACAAATCTATGCATAAGTCGGAACCAATCTCATAGATGAAGATATTCTGGCGTTTTAAAGATGATTGTCCGACAACACCTTCCAGGCTTCCACCGTTATCCTTACAAACCCCGTTCGCATCCCCCAGGCCCATAGTCCAGGCTTCAACCTTAAACATCGAAACGCCCAGACCCAATCCCTCATGGTTGTGCATTGGCCTGCTTTATGCAAGTGTAATTTCTCACTTTCCCGAGTTTCACATTTTCTAAATAAGCACAACAAAGTTACTACGCCCAATTTTATCCAAATGTCTCAAAGGAAAAATAAAGCTAATCAACACACCTTGGCATGCTACGGTCAATAATTTCAATTCATTTTTTTAATAATGGCATCTTAATTTTATTAAATACCATAAAAGATATTACAAATACAATATATAAAAAAAAGGACTAATTTACTAAAAATTTCATACAAATGTATAAAGAAAAATAAATCCTACCATAAAGATTAACATACCATGAAAACACAAACTTTCACGAATCTCTTTATATCAAGCCAAACGAAACGTTTTACAAGATGGAAAAAAGTGGTGAACGAATCAAATAAATTTATCATTATTTTAAAATTTAAAAAGAACATAAAAGATTTATATAGATTAGAAAAACGTATAAAATGATATTCTTATAATCATTGGAAAAAAGAGATGAAAACTGTTAATTTATAAAAGGGTAAACTACATAAATGACCACCATACTATTGGAAAAGTCGCGATTTGACCACTTTACTTTTTTCGAAGCAATTAAACCACCAAACTATTAAATTGGGTGCAATGTGACCACTAGCCGTTAGAGGTTAACGGTAGGGTGATGTGGTAGTTAAAAAATTAAAGGTATAATTACACATTTGGTCCTTACTATTTACACGTTCTTTTAATTTAGTCTTAATTTTAAACTAATAAAATAAATTAATTAGGTGGTAACACGTGTCAACACCTTATTGGAGGAATTTAATTATTTATATTTGATTAATAAATTATTTTCCTCCTCCAATCAGGTGGTGACACGTGTCACCACCTATTTGGAGGAGAAAAACAAAATTCCCAAACTTGCTCTTGGTGGGAATCGAACTTGGGTGTAATAGGGATAAAAGCAAAACCTTAACCACTACACCAAGCCCATGTTTACATTATAAATCACCAATTGTATTATATGTCTTATTATTTGTTACCATTCAAACTCATCTTCTTCCTCAAATTGGTGATTTTCCAACTTCAAATGCTCACCGATGTCGACAAGCCGAGGTAGCGTTTCCCCAGCACCGGCAGCATCACCACGTTTATGTTGCTTTTCAAGACAAACACTTCCGGTTTGGCTGTCTACGAATTCCACTTGTGGTCCCTGTAACTGAGGAAATAATGTCACGGTACAGCTTCGGTTTACTTCTTGAGAATTTTGATCCCTCGTTGTTTCACCATCTTCGACTCTCGTAGAAATAGATGCCTTCTTCATGTCTTGCTGCTTTCCTTCTGGAATAATTACACCAAATACATTTCATTAGTGTATGTTCAATGATTACAACTTTCCATGGGGGGGTAAAAATCAATCGTCTCCAGAGGACGAAAACTCGGTCTTTCGTATCTATTCCATGCAAAGCGGGATCGTTCTAACTCCTCGAGACTCCAAAACACTTAAATCTTCATTTGATTGATAGATTTTGGTTGCACCAATCGATTAATACGATGATTAGAGGATAGGGACACTACAGATAGAACTAAAAAACAAATCAGATCAAACTTCTAGCCTCACTAATGCTCTTATTCTAATAGAAATTAGATTTCGCTGTTACTTGTTCCATAAGCAAAACCAAATCATAAGCATATCATACCTGCAGCATCCATTCCATTGTTCCGGAAACTAGAGACTACATTGTTCTTCGAAATGCATTTTTGAATTCTAGAAATTGATCTTGGGGCTGATTCCGACGAGGCTTTATGCTCTTCTCTATATTCTGTCAAAGAGTCCTTCAAGGCAGGTTCAGGCTCTGCAGCCTCCGCAACCACTTATGGAACCTCCTGAAGTAGGCGTGAACGTTCTGAAGGTGTCTGAAGCAGGAGGAAGAAGATGAGTTTGAATGGTAACAAACAATGAGACATATAATACAATTGGTGATTTATAACACAAACATGGGCTTGGTGCAGTGGTTAAGGTTTTGCCTTTATCCCTATTTCACCCAAGTTCAATTCCCACCAAGAGCAAGTTTGGGAATTTTGTTTTTCTCCTCTAAATAGGTGGTGACACGTGTCACCATTTGATTGGAGGAAGAAAATAATTTATTAATCAAATATAAATAATTAAATTCCTCCAATAAGGTGTTGACACGTGTTACCACCTAATTAATTTATTTTATTAGTTTAAAATTAAGACTAAATTAAAAGAACGTATAAATAGTAAGGACCAAATGTGTAATTATACCTTTAATTTTTTAACTACCACGTCACCCTACCGTTAATCTCTAACGGCTAGTGGTCACATTGCACCCAATTTAATAGTTTGGTGGTTTAATTGCTTCGAAAAAAAGTAAGGTGATCAAATCGCGACTTTTCTAATAATATAATGGTCATTTATGTAGTTTAACCTTTATAAAATTAGAGACTTAACAATTACATACTAATGTGTCGGCATTTCTGATCGCAAGCTTAGCAATGTCATAAGAAAAAGAAAGAGAGCTTCTAGAAAAAGTAATATCGTTTTCAACTTGCAATCAGTATAATATAAATATAATACAGAATTTGAGAATTTTTTTGAAGAATGATGATGGCATCCTTTGAATAAAGAGAACCATTGACGTCTAAGGCACAGCACTTGAATATCCATGTCATTGTCAATTAGGAAAAAGGTTGGTTGTCTTCGTGTTGCGGTTTTTTATTTTAATATCATAATAATAAGAGTAGGTGTTTTTTTACACTGACATTAATAAAAAAATATGATTTTATTTGATTTTTTTAATAAAAATCAATAAAAATAATCTTGTCTGATATTGATATTTTTCTTTAATAAGTAACATATAAAATTGGTATGATTAGATTAAATAGAATTGTAATTTCCTTTATCCAAATCTTTCCGTTCCCCTGGAAATCTTATCATTTTTACCCAATCTTAATCATATTAGTTAGCATAAAAACAAAATGAGAATGTTTGTTAATCCTTTAAGGCGAGCAAATTTCTAAAAAGAAATATAAAAAATACAATGCAATAAAAGGCAAGAACATCATAATGAAAACTGAGAAACAATGTCATTTCACTTGGAATTCAAGGAAATAATTAAATATAGATTGTGCTAAATAAAGTTATAAATTGCTTTGGACCGGTTTGTTCCATCTTATCCCAAAACGTGTACAGGAAAATAAATTGATTCTAGTTTTATTTATTTTTGCTCTCACCCTTATCATTAACCTAAAATATTTCATATTTGTTTGCAATATCACAGGTTTTAATTTCAGAATTTATTCCCAAACTTAATTACTAGGAAAAAATTGTAACGTAGTGTAAATATTGAGATTTCTTTTAAATTAATCATTTTCAATTATATTTATAAATAAAGTTAGGATTAATATCCTATACACTGGCGGTGGAAATTTTTTATTTCCACAAGCGCCTCAATTATAGGGTTTAGGGTTAGGGCTTAGGGTTTAGAGTTTAAGAGTTTTAGTGTAAATGTTTAGAATTTAGGGTTCATGTTTAGAATTTAGAATTTAGAATTTAGGGTTTAGGGTTAGGGTTTAGTTTTAGGGTAATATGGGTAGAGATTTAGGTTTTAACCTATAAACCCTAAATTTTAACCTTAAACCCAAAATTCTATCAACAATCCCTAAATTCAAAACTACTACATTTATACCCTTAAATTTTAAACCCTAAACGGAGTCCTTAACCTCTAAAATTAAGACGCTTGTGTAAAAAAGTTTCCACAAGCGCTTGTGTATAGAACAATTACCCATAAAGTTATATCATTTATTTTCACCCAAAAAAAAGTTAAATCATTTATCACCAAACCACATATTTAATAGACAACAATATCAGAACCTAACAAGTGATTTTAGGGAAAAATTAAACGACGAGACTCGAATTTTAGTAGAAAAATATATATTAATTTATAATTATCTTTAAATTATTTAAAAAATACCAATATTACGATTTAACAAAAATACATTTCTTATTCAAATTTGGACTTTGACCTTATCAAATAATTTATATTTTGTATTCTTAATTAAAAGATTTTAAAAATTAAAATTCGGAATGAATGAATATTTGGATTTCGGACCCTTAAAATAAAACAATTCGCAAAGACAATGAAAAAAGAGTTTGCTATGTCTTACCAGAAGGGGAAAAAAACCAAAGGGTAAGTTGAAAAAGGTCTTTCACCGGCCACCTAAAGCTAACAAAGCAATTGCTTAGGCTTCGGCTTTTGGCTTTGGCTTTGGCTTTGGCCTTGGCGTTGGTCCCTCGAATAAAGAAGAAAAGTTTATTCCCCCGCATGCATAAAAATGGCGTTATTCTACCTCTCTTTCATTCATCTTCCTCCCGGTTCAAGGCAGCTGGGTCCCTCCTTTATAACGCCATCTCCATGTCCTCTCTCATTCTTCAAACTTCTTCACACCTCTTTTTCGTGGGGTTGGGGGAGGGGCTGAAATGGAAAACTTCCACAAAATGGCTCCAGATGAGAAGCGATTCTCAGCTTTCTCAACCACCCATTTCTCTATACTGACCATTGGTGAGACCAGATTGCCCTTTGTAATCCCAAAGGTCGTCATATATACTTGGGCAAGCCTGCAACTTAATGTATTAACTCGCTTCTCTCTTTCTTTGTCTATCTCAGTACAATTACAAGTTTACAACAACATTGCTTCATAGAATTAGAAAAAAGGAAATAGGCAGACAGGATGGAGCCAGGCAATTGTGAAAAAACTTATGGTTTTAGATTATTCTCATCATATAATATGCTCCTTTTGGTTTAATGATCTTTCTTATGTTTCCAAGAAGAAGGAAAAGCAATCCTAGCACAAATGTATGAAGAACAAATCATCTTCTCTCATGCTATTATTCGTGCTGCTGTTGCATTTTTCAGTACTTTGTATTTATTTTCACACATATTAATGATATGAAAGACCCTTTCTCTAAATCTTGCAGTCTGATTATTCTTGAGTATTTTCTGTTCTTTTTTTTTTCTGACTATTTTCATGATTTACGTATCTTTTTATTTGTAGAGGTACAAGATATTCTCTCTTTTTTTTTAACATGCGAATGTTCATGTCTTTTTCTATAGCGAATTGCATTCTCTGGGTATCTCTGTTACTTTCTCTTGTTCCTCTTATGTTAGTTCTCTAAACGTAAAAGCTGGATCGAGTTCAATCAAGTTCGAATAGTAAAAAAGAATACCAGAAAAGAATAGTAAGCGTTAACATTTTTTCCCCGCGTCTCATAATTAACCTTTCCCATGAAACTCTCCGGCAGGAAAGTTTATTTTCAGTAAGACTGCAGTTTTTGTTGACATTTCCAGTTTTTTTTTTTTCTGTCATCATAATGCAATATCCATGGTGGTGAATTTTGGTTTTTGGATATATTTTGAGACCATATTTCTTCCATAATTTCTTGGGTGAATTAAATTTTAGTTTATTCAATGTTATGTCCCCTTTCTAATTTATTCGGCACATAATTTTTTAAAATGTCTAGATATATGTGATAATGTTGCCATATTTACAATAAAATACTTTGGAGTTCAAACATGTCTGCTGTCCTTGGATGCTGCATGTTTTCATAGACAAGTTTAATTTATGTGAACGGTTAATGTGAAGTACCCAACAAATAATTTCGTTCCAAAAAAAGACTAAATTACTAGTACTACCAGACCAATACAATTACTTGATCATAATTTGTATCATGCACGTGGGATCTTTGAAGCACACATATTTTATAATTATTTTGAGAAAAGAGATTCGGAATTTTATGTAATATATTTTGAAGCACTATATATAATATTTTTATAAATTAAAAAAAATCAATTAGATTATCAAGATTTGAACCCTACTACTCTAATATAAAAATATAACAACATCATTACTTCTAATTCTATCATAACCATGTCAGATGCTCTAGTAATAATGAGTGAATCAAATGCTTAATTAAGTACATTTACATAGTCAATCCAACAACATTTTAATGAAGAGAAGATTGATTTACCATACTGTAAGTGATGACATACGTTACTGTAATAATAAAATAAAATATCAAAAACGATAATATAACAGTAAACATGTTTGTCAAATTTTAAATTCGGATTTGTATATAATAAGTTAAAAATGGGCTCAATAAAGTAATATAGTACTAATAAACTAAAAAAGTTGAACGACCAAGTCAAAAAATGCGGAAATATTAGAGTACGCATGAACGGTGAAACCAAGGCATAAAGTTGTGCATTGAGAACCCGACAAATTCATCGTAATGGAATAATTTTGGAAAATATTTTTTTAATTTTATATAAAAATTATAAAAAAATTAATATTAATTGAGCGGAATATTTACACTAGTTTTAAATTTTTGACACTTGCAATTTAAATTTAACACATTTTTTTTTAAAATTTTGATATCTTAATTGAACGGTGAAACCACTGTCTTGTTTTTGGGTCTCTTCCAGGCCCATCTTATATTTGTTTTAAGACCTGGTGGGGCAAATTTGCTTGGGTAAATGATATGGAAAAACAGATTTCGTGAAGTGGAGCGGGTGAAAATTTATTTCATTTAGGGTATGTTTGTTTCACTGAAAACTGTTTCCGAAAAATAAATTCTGGAAAATGAACTACAGTTGTTGGAAAACTAATTGCAGAAATCATTTTCCGGTGTTTGGATGATGTTGTACAATTCATTTTACACTGTTTGGCAGAGTTTCCTGAAAATTTCATGAACAATCCACAAACAAGCATCGATAATGGTAAAAACAAGTTCTAATCAAAACATGGTTTAATGTTTAGGTTAGTGTTTAGGGTTTAGGGTTAATTTAGTGTTTATGATTTTGTTTTAAGGTTTAGGGTTTATGTTTATGATATAGTATTTAGGGTTTTGTGTTTATGGTTTAAGGTTATGTTAGTATTTAGGGTTTAGCATATATTGTTTAGGGTTCAACATTTAGGGTTTAGAGTTTAAGTTAGGATTTATGGTTTAGTATATATGTTTTAGGGTTTATGGTTTAAGTTAGGGTTTAGGGTTTAAGTTCCCATTTAGTGTTTAAGGTTTATGTTAGTGATTAGGGTTTAGGGTTTGTTGTTAGTGTTTAGTGTTTATGTTAATATTTAGGGTTTGTGTTAGTGTTTAGTGTTTATGTTAATATTTAAGGTTTAGGGGTTTGTGTTTAGGGTTAGGGTTTTTAATATTTAGTGTTTAACATTTATTGCTTAATGTTTGGGGTTTAGGGTTTAAGTTCTTATTTAGGGTTTAAGGTTTATGTTAATGTTTAATGTTTAGGGTTTGTTGTTAGTGTTTATGTTAATATTTAGGGTTTAGGGTTTGTGTTAGTGTTTATGTTAACATTTAAGGTTTATGGGTTTGTGTTTAGGGTTAGGGTTTTTAATGTTTAGGGTTTAATATTTATTGTTTAATGTTTGGGGTTTAGGGTTTAGGATTTTTAATGTTTAGGGTTTAGGGTTTGGGGTTTATGGTTTAGTTTTTATGTTAGTATTTAGAGTTTAGTTTTTATTTTAGTATTTAGGGTTTAGGTTTTAAGGTTTATGGTTTAGGTTAGTATTTGTAGAGAGGATGGGAGGAAGGAAAACGACTTACCGAAAATCCATGGGTAAGTCATTTTACACTAAAATAAGGTCTGTTTTCCATTGACTGTAGTTGGTTTTCCTTTGACTTTTTCATTTTCCATGAACCAAACAGCGGAAAGTCATGAAAACGTTTTCAGGAAAACCAATTACAGGGAAACAAACAGATCCTTAGTAGAGATATTGCTACAGTAAATTAATAAGTCGTTGGGAAGAATAAAGAAGTTTTAAAAAATGTTGAGAAGACAAGACTATTTTAAACATGTACGAAAAAATTTGTCCATTTTGACGTTTTTACTTAATTTTTAAACATGTACGAAATCTTTCTCCCCACATCACATAATCCAAACAATTTCTCAATGCCCTCCATTATTCTTCAAATTGTTTATATTTGTGACATCTCTAATTATCAGCTACAAAGGGAAAAAAAAGATAGGGTTAATGCCCTTGCTTACCCTTTCACTATCTCTACTTTTAAAAGGTATTCTTGATATTTGTACTTTCATTTTTTTTCCATTAAAAGAGATGAGGTTAGCTCATTTAAGCTACTACATGTAAAAAAAGAGAAGCTACTACATGTAAAATATCACCATGGGGGTTTAAAATATAATATTCTATTGGCATTTATAACAATTAAGGGTAAACTACACCGATGGTACCCTAACTATGTCTGTATTCCTACTTTGGTCCCAAAACTATGTTTTTCGGCAAAAGAGTCCCTTCCGTTACATAGTTTTCCTGTTTTGGTCCCCCGACGTTAAATAACTAACGGTTTTGCTGATGTGGCATTTTTTAATATTTTTTAAAGCTGACGTGGCATTTTTAAATATTTTTTTAATCATTTCTCTCTCCTCTTATATATTATTTTTATTTAATTTTATTCACCCAATCATGTTGTGACACGTGTCACTACACTATTAGGTGAAAAAAACCCCCCAAATATCCTAAAAATCAAAAGTGGTGATACTGGGATTTGAACCCAGGACCACCAGCCCACCAAGCATGCACTTGAACCATCTAGGCTAGGCTGAATAATTGATTCAAATCTACTAACACTTATATTTAAGCTGTACAAATTAACCCAAAAAAAACCTTGAAAACAGAACTTGTGAAAATCTATAGATGATTCTGAGTTAACACATGCCAACTGCTTTTATACTTATTTGTGTATAATCCTTGCAACTGTTTTTTTTTTCTGTCCAAATTCTCATAAACTGTTTTTGTTCTTCCAGACACACTTCATTCTCCCAGAATATCTGATGCTGAAGGATCAGAATATCTGATGCAGAAGGATCAGAACATTGATGAAGCTAAAGACAAGTTGAAACAGGCTGGTATATCCGAGGATGAAATGGCTGCTCTTCAGAGGAAGTTATTACCTGCTGCTGATAATGCTATTGCCAAAGATAACTCTAGGAAAGTTGGGTTTGTGAGTGCCGGAGTGGAGACACAGACGGACGGTGGGATGAAAACAATAGCGAATCTCGAAGATATTGATTTGCCTGAAGAAAGCGACTCAGATGAAGAAAAAGTTGAAATTACTCAAAAAGATGTCCCATCGGCGGTGTTTGGAGGTGTTCGGAAGAGAGAAGATAGCGATGGTGTTGATGGGGGAGGTGATGCCTCGGGCGGGAAGAGCCTACTGGGTGCACTTGAGCGAATCAAAAGGCAGAAGCAAGCTCAGTAGTACTACAGTCTACATATTCAACTCCTACTCAGATATCTGATAATTCAATGAATTAACTCTGTAATCTATATACTTGAAGCCAATTCGTGTGTTGTATTTTTGAGGAATTTGTATATCGGATAAAAAAATCAAGTCGATTTCAAATTTTGAAATTCTTATTCCATATTAAAAAAGAAAATCAAAATGACAGAAGAAGAGATAATTATTCACACCCATCAATTACTTACACCGAAAGGCAAAATAGGTGGTTTATCAGATGATAAGTGGTATGTTGTTTTTATTTTTCACCCAGCTCCAGCCAAGAAGTGGGTTTCCTTTTTCTCTAAACATGAATGCTGATCAAAATTCAACTGTTGTTTGCTTCGACTCTTCAACGCTTTCTTCAAACTTACTTTCACTCTCCAAAACATGTTTCTGCATCGTTTCTTACCATACTTTCCCATAAAATCCATATGTCTTTTTATTTTACTTGCAGTATTCAACACCAAGTTCTGTTTTTAAGGGTTTTTTTTGGGTTAATTTGTACAGCTTAAATATAAGTGTTAGTGGATTTGAATCAATTATTCAGCCTAGCTTAGATGGTTCAAGTGCATGCTTGGTGGGCTGGTGGTCCTGGGTTCGAATCCCAGCAGCACCACTTTCGATTTTTAGGATATTTGGGGGGTTTTTTCACCTAATAGTGTAGTGACACGTGTCACAACATGATTGAGTGAATAAAATTAAATAAAAATAATATATAAGAGGAGAGAGAAATGATTAAAAAAATATTTAAAAATGCCACATCAGCCTTAAAAAATATTAAAAAATGCCACATCAGCAAAACCGTTAGTTATTTAACGTCGGGGGACCAAAACAGAAAAACTATGTAACGGAAGGGACTCTTTTGCCGAAAAACATAGTTTTGGGACCAAAGTAGGAATACAGGCATAGTTAGGGTACCACCGGTGTAGTTTACCCAACAATTAATTAGATGGACTGGTCATATTTAAAATAAAATTAACACAAAACCCTAAAGTCAATAACAGCCACAATAAAAAATTTATAGTGAAAATTATAAGAACTAAAATAATTTAGTCATTAAATCGAAATGAATCTTTACCAGTCATATATTTATGCGTCAATTTACACTTTTTATTTGGAGGCAAAATTTGTTCACTAACAAGTAACAATAGCATAAATAAAAAATAACATTTTTAAATAAATTATAACATAACTAACAACTAATAAATATATTTGTTAGAACTAGAGGTGACAAAATGAACTCGACTCTAAAAATTTAACACAAGACAACCTGAACTTAAACTTGTTTAAACTAAATATGACTCCATGTAATATGTGAGTTCGAGAATAGTAAAGAAGACAGGTTGATTAAAAATAAAAACCAAAAGTTTCTAGTGAAAATTGAAAAATCTCGAAAGGTTTTTGAGGCCAATTTAGAATGTGATTTTGGATCTCTTGGAGCCCATCTCGTGAAGATGTTGACAAAGGCTTCAAAGAAAAAAAAAAAAAACTAGCTCAGATTGTTGACCCAAGGATGAACCCATCACCATCTGATTTCATGGAGAATGAGAAAGTTTTAAATGTGTATCTTACTTGTACTTCCTCGTTCCCAGTTAACAGGCCTTCCATGAGAAAGGTAGTTGAATTGAATTACTAAAAGACCAGGGATGGACACAACTGCCCCCTAAAAATTTCAATTTTTTTATATTTTATATATTTCATTTGTATTTTCTATTGATAATCTAATCCTGCACTTCTAAAATCTTGTAATTTTACACCTTTACATTTCTAATATAGCTTCATAATAGTTCACACTTCTTTACATAAAATTCTACGCCCGTCATGTAAAGGACCACACATGTGCTAATATGGCGACTTACTCCGTTTGGTTCTAGAAAATATTTTCTATTTTTATTTTTTGTTTTCATTTTCAAAAAACAGTTTTCATTTTCAGTTTTTAAAAAATTGGAAAACATGTTTGGTTAATAAAAATGGATACTTGTTTTCAAAAATGAAATAATGAAAATGTGTTTGGTATCTAGTTTTCCAAAATAGAAATAAACAAATGATTGCTAAATAATTAATTAGTATTATTAAAAATTATTTTATTAAAATAAAAATAAAATATGACTAAACAAATCAAATTTTTCAAATAAATAAAAAATAATTCTTATTCTTGAAATAAATAAATATTATTACGACTACTTCTTAATAACTATATTTATCTTTTTGAATTTTCAATTCTGTCTATAATTAATCCATAATGATGTGCAATCTCCTCTCTAATTTGAGCCATTTTAGCAGTTTGTGACATATCAAATGTAATATGCTCCTCGTTTGACCCCGAAGAAGTTGCCTCTGTGTCATCAAATTCTTGTCCATTGTCTCTTTCACCCTCTTCAAATAATTCATCCTTTTTAGCTTCTAGCCTGATAAAATTATGAATTGTACAACATGATTTTGGTATATAACGTTGTTTTCTAAGAGGATAATTGAGCATATCTCTCAGTATAGGAAATCTTTTTTTCAACACTTCTATACTTCGCTCAATCACATTTCGAACAGAAGAATGCCTCATATTAAATAATTCTTCTTTCCCTCTGGGTTGATGTCTACCTATAAAGTCACGTGCATGGTACCTTTGTCCACGAAATGGTGCTAAGAAACCTGGTATATTTGGATATCCGGCATCAACCACATAATATTTACCTACAATTTCAACATAAAACACATATTAATAAAAAATTATATATAATACATTTTTAATGTTAGTCAACTAATTTTTATCAAAAAATAATTAAGCTAATAAAATATACCAGCACTTGGCATTGGAAGAAAAATTTGTTCAGCGTGATTACTTAATACCGCATTAACAAAAACTCTAGTATCATGAGCTGTTCCTTCTCATCCAGCACATACGAATGTAAACAACATGTCATGAGAGCAAGCTACCAATACATTTTGAGAAAGGTTTTGCTTTCTATTCCGAAATGGTATATGCTTTGATGCAGGAGTCCAAGCAGACACTTCAGTTCCATCAATAGCTCCAACACAATCAATAATTCATAAATATAAATAAAATCACGATATAAGTTTAAAAAATTAAAAAAAATAAAATGTATATATACATGTATATATATATCACATTTAATGTACCTTGAAATAAGGAAACCGATTAGAATTTCTAGCAATTTCTGGCTGAACATCACCTCGATCTCTATGACAAATAATTTTAGTTCTCAATTTACATACAGCTATCAAAATCTTTTGAAACCATGTTGATACAGTTCCGGTAGAATGTTGAAATCGATCAGCTATAAGTCTTTGTGTTGCATTCTGACCAATTATAAATAAAAATATTGCAACCGCTTCTTCTACTGAAACTTTTTTCTCATCTTCTAAAAGTTTATCAACCTTCAACCTATCACAAAAAATTAAAAAAAACATGTTTTTTCATGCGAAGCATTTCATAGCACACCGTTGGATTTCCAGATAAAATTTCCATAATATAAGTCTTGCCATCTAGTATAGAAGTCTTGCATGGCATTTTAGGTATGAATGCATTGTAGTGATTATGAACATATTTTAGAAGAAGAAATTGACCCATTTCATCATCTAAATCAGACGAACTTTCTGAACTAGAGCTCATTATAATGTCCTGCATAATATAACCATAAAAAATTTGTTAATAAAATATTTCATATATTAAATAATATAATGATAAAATGTCTTCAAATACTCTATATAATTAAATGATAGTTTAAAATATTATTACACTGCATAAAATAAAAATCAAATGATAATTAAAAAACACTTAAAACTAATCAAAACTATCCACCCAATCCTTTCACCTTGCTTCAGACATTTCAACAAAAATTTGCCTCTATTCTGCCTGTGTAAACTTTTCAATTGCTTTGTTATAAGAACGTGACGAAACATACTCCATTTTTTCCAAAAGCTCCATACATATTCCAGTAGAATAAAGATCAGGAATTGATAATTTGTATCTCTCAGCTTTTGCTTTAGCAGCTTCTTCTTTTGCACTTAATGTGGATGCCCACTTATCTAAAAATACTTTCATCTTGTTCATTTTATTCATCTTGTTAGATCGACGGTCTCCAGAAATCGAATCAATCTTATGCTTTTTACCTTTTTTGAGCTTTTCACTTTCTGAATTATTACCTTCCAAGTCAACATGTATAGAACCATATAAAAACTCCTCTTCCAAGCGCTTCTCTTCATTGGAAGACAGTGGATCTTCAGTGGATAATTGTTGGAGTTTTCCAGTTGCAGTTGTTGTATTAAATATTTCACCAAGTAATTCATAATCTTCACAACCTTGTTTCTTAAACTTTTTAAACTCTTTCTGTTTTTGTAACATAAGAAAAAAACACGCATTAGATAAATAAATATTATGTATTTTTTAAAACTTTTGAGGAGAAAACAAAAATAATTTTACCTTAAAAAATTCTTCACAAATGTCTTGTGATGCATGAACAATATTTGATGTCATATTCCATTTGACTCCGGTATGCCCAATCAATTCAGAAAAATGTCGATACTTTGTACGTAAGCGATTGAGCTTACCCTTCAATTTGTCAATACTATAATCTACTCCGATTGCATCACATATCTCACTATTAATTTCAGACCACACTTCTTTTTTAAAAGTAGATGATTGTAACTTTCATTCTCTAACTTTTCCAACTAAAAGTTGAACCAATGCTACCTCGTTCGCTTTCGGCCAATCTTTCATATCATTGGGATCTTTACCCTTTCCGCCCATTTAAATTACTATTTAACATACAAGCCAAACATAAATAAAATTATTATTCATAAACTAATTACTAATTAATGAAAAATACATTCTATAAGTAAACCTATAGATCCTTAGATCCACACGATACAAAAAAAACTCACTGGTTATAAAAGCTATACTAATAGACATTTCAATACTAATCAATCCACAATTGTATATGAAAAAAATTCAAAAATCAACATCTACAAGATACACGTTTCAAATATTTCAAAATATAAAATGCATTAAACAAGAAAGATACACAAAATTAATAATAAATTTCAGTTAGTTATTTACCCGGTAAATGTGAAAACTACAGATCAACTGCTATCTTAAGTTTATGAGTTTTGAAATATATAAATCATTAGTATTTATAGACTAGACGAAAGGGTTATAAGGTAATTAAAAAGTACTTTTAGGGTTTGAAGAGATACTAAAGAATATAGTTAAATGTCATTTAAATGAAAAATGTACTTTTTTTACTCGGTAATATATTCTATTAAATTAAGAAATAAAGATTGTTCTATTACACATAGATCATCAGAAAAATTAAATTAGAAAAAAAACTAAGACAAACAACATCGTAATGCTATCATTCAACTAGGAAAATTACATGTCCCTTGAAATAACCTTTCATGATGTATGTTAAGTACATATAATATAGAATTTTCATATACATAGTTACCACCAATCAACTAGACAAATTACATGTCCAAACTTGAACCATTAAAGATCCACATCAAATAACATAATCTTATGAAAGTTCCACTAATGCACACGGCCAAGAAACCAAACTATGTTTTGATATGTTTCTTCGTATTATTTTTAAATCTCGCAATGTTCAATAAACATTTGAATAGAACTATAAAAGTTTACTTACTTCTCTTTCTCTTGAATTATGACAAGTAGGTGAAGAAGGCCAACATGATCGTCAATCAAATACATCCATAAGCATTGTCTCTAAAATGTACTTTTGTTGTTAACTAAAATATCAGCAAGAAAATGTCAAATTGCTTTTGTGGTTAAGACGACAATTATGCTAGATGACTTAAAAGACTGCAAGAAAGTAAATGAGATCTATGCAAAATACTTCCCTTCACATGCGTCGGCTCGTTCGACATATCATACATCAGCATTGTCATTGGACGCCAAGATTGAAATCGAATGCATTGCGGCTCTCAAGGCATGATGACAGGGAGATTGAAGTTGTTGAGACAAGAATCTACAAGTTGTCAAAAAGAAATCAACCTGCCAAACCATGCTAACATTTGCTTAAAAGGCTGCAAAATCGATCTCTTAAAACAAATTCTTAGTCACCACAAAGCTGTTTTTTTAAAGTAGATATTTTATTATATAGATACATTACCGTCGGCCTCGTTAAAAAACCTCCCTAAAGCCTATGGAGGAAAAAGAGTGCACGGCGTTAATGTTTATACAACCATACCACAAATCTAGCTTACAGACGCCACGCGAAACACACAAACTCAGCTGAACAAAAAAAGTGCAAAACTTTTCTCATCACCATGCTGCACATGCAATTTCAAACGCAACCCTTGTAGCTGCACAAGCAGTTCAAACGCAGCCCTTGTAGCTGCACAATAGACCACCTTCCTATGCCCGGTCAAGAGACCAAGATTTTCCAACACCCCTGCATCACAACTCAGCACTAGGACTAAACAACAATCTGTAACAGGCTTTTCAAGGGAGCAAATTACCTCTTTGTGTACTATCAAGGTAACCATTTCTTTAACATTACCTCCCAGGGGCATATATCCAATTTTTCTACTACCTGATATTAACATGCCTGAGATCACAACAACCTTGTTTATTCAATACCTGACTTCGCCAGGGCATCGACTCTCGTGTTGCAGCATACGAAGCTATTTTTTAAAGACCATCAATCACTCCTGAACTACAATGATCTTGGAAGACATGTTGAAAATGGGGAAATCACAAATAAAATTTCACATAACATAAAAATAAAAATTTTCACACATATATGAAATAATTGATCTAAAATTTGAAATATATGCTGAAAAGGGGAAAAATAGAAAGACCCAAAAATTAATTGAAACTTTAATTGAGACAAGGTTTGACAGTAAAAATGGCGATTAAGCTATGGAGATGGAAGATACGATTATATTCAAAGCAACTACACCAATATAATTTTTCAAAAGAGAAGTTTGTTTAAAATAAACGATTTTGTACCTTAAAGAATAGAGAAAACCAGAATGAGAATGGGCTACTGGGATCTACTATTCCTTTCTGTTCTTCGCGATTATGGTTTTTTTTGAGTGATTGCAGAGATAAGCATCGTCCTTTTTTGTGTAAGTTAAAAAGCTTCAAATCCCGTGTTTTCCCATTTTCTAAATTTCAAAACAATTTCTAGGAAAACACAAAAAACATCTTTTTATTGTTTTCTAATTTTCTATGGCAACCTGGGATTGGTTCTGTGCCAATTTACGGGAGGTAGTCTTGTCATGCCTTCGACATGAATCAGTGGCTTTCCTTATTTGGGATTGTGTGTTGGAAACTCTGAGAGAGACGAAACAAACTTCTCTTTGACCCTGATTTTGTGGAGATAGAGGACTTGGTGGCGGCGAGTAGACGCTATTTTAATATGGTAGTGACAGCAAGAGTAACGGGGAGTTCTAGGGAACAACCTTTAAATACAGGCTAAAGAACGACTGACATGTTTACCGAGTAAAAAGCGGTACACAAATTGTTACATGAAGCGGTACACAAATTGGTACAATATTGTAATAAAAGAATGTATATACAGTTTTATTACAGGATGCACTGTTTACCGGTACACAAATTGTTACATGATGCTGTACACAAATTAATACACTTTTGTAATATAAGAATGTATATACCCTTTTATAACACATGCACGAATTTTTGGAATGGATTATGGACGTGTAAGGAAATGTGTACATACAGAATTTCTTACCCGAAAAGCATATTTTGTTACAATAGAGGTATGGAACTGTGTATATACATATATTACTACCAAATATACAGAAATTTGTACAAATTTGTAAGAGGAAAAGGTATATACATTTTCTTGTACACGGTTTGACGAAGGTTGAAAATGGACTTGTACTTGTAGGGAAATGTGTACATACAGAAATTCTTACCCGATAAACATAATATTTTACAAGTTTTGTTAAGATTTGTGTATATACTCTTAATAGGACGAATTGTACATGAATTGGAACAAATTTGTAAGACGAAACGGTATATACCTTATATATTACAAATGTGTAAGATGGAACAAATGGGTCATTAGTTGTAGGAAATGTGTACATACACAATTTGTTACCCGTAAAGCATATTTTCTTACAAGTTATGTAAGGAGTTGTGAATATACACGTAATAGTACCCAATGTACACAAAATAGTAGAAATTGGTTTGAGGAAATGTTATATACCTTATTTATTACAAACTGGGTAGAACTCTGTACGTATACTTTTTTTATTACACAAAATTTCCCAGGGTCGTCGAAATGTCCAATTTGTTTGTAAGGAAATGAGTACATACACGTATTCATACACAAAAAATACTTTCGTAGAATTTATGATAATGGCATCGAAACCAGGCCAAGGTGGGTTCGGTTCTGGTTTTGCATCGAAACCTCGTATATAGGGTTTCGGTGCTGGTTAAGCGCGAAAATATTTGAAGGTCTTTAACCTTGTGAGTGAAAATTACTTGGTTTGGTATGAAAGATGAAGAAATTTTATGACAGAAATAAAATGCATTCCAATCCAAACAACGTTACAACGTTCAAATACATTAGATATTAAAAAAAAACATAATAAATCCTCCCCTCCTCATTCCTGCCCCGAGAAACGACCTGCATGCCCGCTGCCACCCATGGCACTGGAACCAGCCTCTGGTTGGTGCTGACCAACCATCTCTGAATAAGATCGGATATCATATTTGACCCTATTGTTGCCTAATGAACAAAACATGTATGCATTAGTATGAGAAGAAGTGAATCTTGTAGAAAAGAAGAAACTTATGATAGAGACAACCTTGAGAGTGGTGGCGGTTGAAGTAGTCTATGTCCTCTTTCGTAGGCATGAAACCATAAAGTTGGCGCTTTGTGCCTGGAGCATAGAAGATGCCTTGACATTGTTCCCAAGCTTTTCTATCGAAACCTTGGGCAGCAAACTTGTTATGCAGATCCTGGGCGTCGAGATAACCTCTTGCTGTGCTCTGAAAAATCAAAAGGCTCATCCCACGATGGCCGTCGGGTCCATATGAATGGCGAGGCTTGGCAATAGTATTATAGGAAGGGAAAGAGTCCCGCAGCTCTTGGTTTCCCATGCCAATCCACTGAAGCATAAAATGCAAGAGATTAGAAGTGAAGCAATTGTAATAATATTGAAAACATAATTCAAATTTGTTAAATAACTACCTTCCCAGTAGCATCCCTTTCCAGCTGTGTGTTCATTATCATGACCATGGGCGGCCAGAGTATTTGGTGATCATGAACCTCGTTGTTTGCAGGCAGGGGGCAGGCAGTATTAGCAGCAGTGGGATCATCTCTCAAAGCAGTCCATTGGCCAAAAGCTTGACCCTGAGGAATAGAAGAAGTGCCCCTTGCAAGCAATTCCTCATCCAAGAGTTTAGCAAAATGGCGATGGAGCTTCAGCTTTGGTCCACCTTTCGTTGAGGCATGTGACTTTAGGGACCCAATGCCAGTAAACTTCTGAGAGGCACCAAGACCTCCTTGGCAGGCTGGACATAACCATTTTGTAGCAGGTTCAGTGATGGTCACCATTGTAGCAATGGCCTGGAAAAAGCTCCTGAACCATTTGCTTTGTCGGAGAGTTTCATTGCTCGGTTGTTCATCGTCGTCAGAATCCAAATATAAGTCATCATCAGAATTTGAGTCAGACTCAAATTCTAATTTTCTCTTCGAGAAATGGTGAGGAATATTTTTTGAAGATCTGCTTGAACCCATCTTAAATGAAAGAAGTTTAAAGTATTTGGTTAGGAAGAGAATATAAAGAAAGAAGGGTTCAGATGACTATAGGGAATTGTTGATGTTGTAAAGAGTATGAAGAAGAGTTGTATATTTATAGGGGAATTCAGTTGGGAGGGAAAGTGAAAAAGTGAAAAGGCTGAATCGTTTTTGCTTGGTTTCGAAAAAGTAATTGGTTCTATGGAGGGGGTACCTACTTTGAGAAGGCACGCTGTGTGTCTGTTCATTGCACTAGGTACATGAACATGAACCCCTTCATTAATTAGAAGACAGAAATCTGAAAAGGCTGAATCGTTATGCTTGGTTTCGAAACCAGCTGTAAACACGATGAGGAAGAAGAAACGGTTCATGTGATTATAGTGAAAAGACATAACAATGAAAAGGCAAGATTCCTTTTAACAGGTTCGAAACCATCTGAAGGGGTTTCGGAACTATATACAGTTATTAGTAGCAAAATGTACACAGATCGGTACAAGATTCCAAAAGAAATCGGTATATACATGACTTTATTACACAGTTTCATGAATTTTCAAGTTGGGTCATTTAATTGTTAGGAAATGTGTACATACATAAATTGTTAACCAAATGCAAAGTACATAATTTTGAGGGGCATCGAAACCACCTCAATGGGGTTTCAGTGCCTGTTTGAAGTGCAGAAAAAGTTACTAACTTGTTCGTAGAAGCCAGCTATAAAGTTCTGCGATTATACATAAAATATTAGCCCTTTCATGTAATTGTTTAGGTTTAAAAATGCCTCACGAGATGTCTGCTCATTGAAGCAGGTGAAAGCAACTGAAAAAGCCTGACTCGTTCTGGGGGTATCGAAACCAGCATTATTTTTGGGTAACACGCAAGGGTGCAGGTGATGACAGTGAAAAGACAGAACACTGAAAAAGAATATTCCTTTTAATGGTTTTGAAACCAGGATATGGGGTTTCGGTACTATATACACATAGTACTTGTAAGAATTGTATAGAAATGCGTAGTCGCTGTACATGATGTGTACGAGGTATCGAATCTACAGATAAGGGGTTTCGGTGCTATGATTTCATTGGGGCATCGAACCCCATTTGATGGGTTTCGGTGCCTTTCGGTTTCGAAACCCCCTTAAGGGGTTTCGGTGCTATATACACATATCTTCACATACCCTGTGTAGACCTTTTTTACAATAAGAGTTGTACATAAATACGTTGTCTTTGTACATGATGTTGGTTTTGGTACAAAACTGTAAATGTATCATGTTACAAGTACAAAATTTCTTGCCAATAATATTTCTGAATATATAAGATTGTATGTTATAATTACAGAGATACAAAAGACGTTTCAAAACATATAATACAGAGGAGATTAGAAGAGAAAACTTGGTTAATCCAATTGCCATCCACGGTTTCAGCTGCATTTAATCCAAAAATGGATGATGCTTCACGTACTCCTGTACATTGTCTGCTGCGGCCATGTTTTCTACATATACCCTAATGGAACCACCTAATTCTATGATCAAGTACAAGTACATAATTAGGTTGCAAGTACATTGATTCATTTTTATAATGAATAAGTGTCATTTTAGGGTGTTGTACCTAATGCGTTATGAGTTCTCTCATCTTCTGGGTTGTAGGATTTAGGACAAATGTAGTTGTTCTCCTGAAAAATGAACATAATCGACAACTTAATTATTTGCTACAGATTCATTGACTATATTGCAGATAGTAATGAGCAAAATTGAAAATAGTTGCGTTCTTCACTGACCGGATTATTAAGCATTTTAGCTTCGGAGTCGTCAACCAACAGCGTGTTTCCTTCGTTATACTGAGGCATATTATCCCACACGCGCCTCAGATTTTTTGTATATACATTTGGATAGGATGGATGTTTTTCGCAGTGTCTTTGATCCTGCAATATTCAAATATAGTCCATCAGATTTGTCAAATTCTATTTATATGCTTTACCGAAGATGAACTTTGAAGTTACCCAAATGAAGGCAATTCTTGGTTTAAGATCACTAATTCTCCAAAGTGCCCAGTGTAGGTTTTCTCTGCATTGATGAACAGTTCAGGCACAAATAAAGTCAATCCACAAATTATCTTAAAGGATCGTGTAATTATATACATTTAGGGTGGTGACATATGTCCGCATTACCTTGTCCTTGAGGACCAAATAGCAACCTCATACGCAGTAAAACAATAACACAGAAACTCAAATGCACCAGGTCTGAGTTCCACAGCTGCAATTGAAAAAACATAAATTCCTTAATTTATTGTATTACCTACCAGCCCATCTGTCAACTTATTGCAATTTAAAGTGGCAGCTGATATTAAAAGTTCTCCACAACTACTTCTCCTTATTTCATCATCAACGTCAGAAGTAATAAAGGAAGGATTAAAAAACATATCGTTGTAGACCACTTTTTCCATCTTCCGTCTGTAAACATGGCTGGTGTAAGAGTTGAGGAAGCTCAAATTGGTGAACCAGATGAGTGCAACACAAATGAAGTTGGTGCTTCCGATAATTTGGTTGGTATGGTGTTTAACTCTCGTGATGAGGCGTGGAACTATTATCGACTATATGCGAAGAATAAGGGGTTCAGTGTCAGTCATGCAACAACAAGGACTGATGGTATGGGAAATGTACATACGCAAGAGTTTTGTTGTTCAAGGGGAGGACATCGCAGAAGGAAAGTTAATGACTCCGACCGGAAACGTGCGCCTCGTGATATAACACGAATTGGTTGCAAGGCAAAGGTGATTGTCAAGTGCAAAGAAGAATCAAGGTGGGAGATAGCAGTATGTCACAGTGAGCATAATCACCCGTTGTGCCCACCTATAATGCAACCGTATCTTCGGTCGGCTAGAGAAGTTAATGAAGATGATGTACTTGAGGCACAGGCTTTGAAAAGTGTTGGCCTGCGGACGTCGGAGGTAATGAATTATTTCACGCAACAATCGGGAGGTTTCCACAATGTTGGTTTCATTCGAAAAGACTTGTACAACTCCCTTCAAAAAGCAAGGGCGGATGAATATCGTGACGGTGATGTCAATTCTCTTCTTGCATACTTTGACTTCAAGAAAGATCAAGATGCAGGATTGTACGTGCAGTTCAACACTGATCCATTAGGGGGGTTGCATAATATTTTTTGGTCGGACTCAACATCTAGGTCCGACTATGTATGCTTCGGTGATGTAATTGCATTTGACACAACGTACAAGGGTAACATGTATGGCCGGCCTATAATGCCTATTGTTGGTGTTAATCACCACCATCAAACCATTATCTTCGGTGTCGCAATTTTAGCAGACGAGACTGCAGACACATTTGAGTGGGTCCTTACTGAGTTCATGCAGGCAATGTCTAACAAAGCTCCTGTCTCAGTCGTCACGGATGGTGATAGGGGCATGCACAGGGCTATCAAGACAGTGTTCCCATGTGCCCATCATCGCATATGTTCCTGGCATCTTTCTCGAAATGCCCAGGCAAACGTAGGTGATCCCAAATTTACATCTGCCTTTACACGGTGCATGTCCTCTTGGTGGACAATTGAGGAATTCGATCGCCAGTGGAGATCAGTTATGAAAGATTTTAACGTGGAGCAGCATCCCTGGGTCGTGGAGAAGGATCACACGGTTGGTATGTGGGCACAAGCATATCTCACAGGACATTTCTTCGCAAATCTTCGCTCAACACAACGTTGCAAATCTATGAATTCCGCCCTCAACATTATCCTCGAACATAAGAAGACATATCTTGAAGTGGTCCGTGCCATTGACAAGGGAATAAATGACATGCGCTTAAATGAGTTGAACGAAGAATACAAAAATTGCACCTCGAAGCCTTTCCCACTGACCAAATTGCATGACCTTGAAGGGAGTGCAGCTGACATCTTCACCCGGGCATCGTTTGACAAAGTTGTGAAGGAACTAAAAAATGAGACACTGTTTTGTGCTCTCCATCCGATACTTACGACTGAAGGTGCACGAACGTATCGTTTGACACAGTATAAGGATCCGGATGCCATCTATGAAGTTGTGCTTGATTTCACAACACATAACATTACATGCAGTTGTCGGAAATTTGAGACGATCGGCCTTCCATGTCGCCATCAACTGCACGTTCTTAAGTTGGAAGACTTCTCCGCCATCCCAAATTGCTTAATACTACCGCGGTGGACAAAAAATGCTAAGGTATCTGCTCCATCTTATCTTCACAGCAAAGTCTGTCCTGAAATAAGACAAATGTCTCGATTTGCATCGCTACGCTCACTTTCATCGCGGTTGTGCTACCTTGCGTCTCAAACAGACGAAAGTTTCAAAACCACAAAAGATGAGTTACTACGGCTAACTGCTCAATTTGAGGAGTCCGTAACATTCAATGACTCCTCATCACATAGGGTACGCCAAAACAACGTTCGAGACCCGCAAACGAATGACGCAAAACGAAAGCAGAAAATAAACACTAATGCGTCCACAAAACGGAGGAATCATTGTTCATTTTGCAAAATGGAGGGACACAATAAGAACACATGCCCGGGACTGAAGCTTCAACTTCCAATGGGTACTACGGAACTTGACGACCAAGACATGTCTCAACCATAATGCAAGTGTCATTCAAATCACTGTAAGTAAAACCTAACCATGTGCATATGCTACTTTTATCCACTGAAATTTATCATATATTGCAAAATTTCTGTACAGGCGTTTTACCACATTGTGGCCCTGAAATTGCATAATATACATTCAAAATTTGTACATTTCACTCTTACCTAACCTATGTATGCTTGCAGCACATGTCATATACAAAATGTTTTCAGTTCATATACATCCAAACATGGTTACGACCCATAAAAAAGTGGGTTCCTTTACGCACTGCAACGCCACAAAAAAATAAGTCAAAATCCATTGCCATCCACTCACCACTGCCCCATCCCCTAACATGTTCTTCACCAAACAAAATTGCATTAGATTAGAATAATGAACAACATGTCCTACTGCATTCAAATACATAATAAACAAAGCATTCAGTCCTAAAGCCTTACCATTGCGGCCGCTTAAAACTGCCATGTTTTGGAACCTTTGGTTCGTTTTCCTTCATGCACCATTGACCTACAGCAACATTGATATTCCTCCGCAATTTATTCTTATGATAACTGATAAGTTCGTACAAAAGAATCATCCGATCCCATTTTCCAACGCTCTATTAAGACAAGTACAAACAAATTAAGCTTTTATTATAGACCATTATACTATACATGACCAAAGTAAGGAAAGTTGAATGAAGATTAACCTAAACCCTTACCACTTCCCCTATATGCTTCTCATTCCAAAGCTGCATCCATCTGATGCAAAACATACCACAATCATCTCTGTTAGAAAACAAATCCATGTTAACATAATACCACGAGTAATCCTTCCCAATTTGTTAAACAAAATTAACACAAAGTACTAGAATATGACAACTCTGTACCCATTATCCTGATGTTTGACTTTTTCCACCATCACACGCAGATCGGTCAACGGCCTTGATGGTGAGCCAAACACTTGGACAAACTTCTTATCTTTTAAACATTCTTTTAGACTATTGGTCTACATGCAGAAACATTTTTTCTGTTTTTACATACTCTGTAACATCTTAAACAATGGAAGAATAAAAGTTCGTAGTTCTCGATTATTACCAGTTTCTCTGCCATACACACTCTTGCACCATTGCCTCGGGTATTTGGGAAGCTGTCCAGTAGCTTCACTACACCAGCATCAATATCGACGACACACATAAACCAATGAGTGTTGCTCTCATTCACGGGGATAAAGAGCTGAAACAAGCAACGATTTCCATTGTAATATACAGATGACATGAAACTGCATGAGATGTTTAATTTATTAATGCTTCTTCGTACCACTTTACAGTCCGTCAACAAGCCATATGGATTGCCAACCTTATTCCAATACTGAGCGATTATATCAACATTTACTCTGTCCAGAAGCTGAGACTACAATAGATCATTTATTATTAACCATGTATCCTTACAAAACCATATCCAGTTGTTCATAATAGACATAAGATTCTTTAATATTTTACTTACACTCAATGCACACGGGATGTACCCTCTCCTTCTTTTAGATTTCTTCCTTATATCTTCATCAACAATGGTAAAACCAACAGCATCTATAACCTAAACCGCAAACATATAGCAACTATCATACTAAATTTCTTGTAATATATACAAAATGCTTAAAAGGAATAGTCAAACCTACTAACCATTGAACCCACCCAACATCCAGGTTGTATAGTATCTGCATCGCTTACAGACAAATATGTGTGCCCAAAATCTGCAATTGATTTACTGCACCCATACAAAAAAACTTACATATTATATTTAACATAACAACATCATTGAGGATTACTTTCAAATTCAGATTGCTTACGATTCAGGCAATGACGTATTCCATATATAGACACAAGTATCTTTTGTTGACTTGCCTACTCCTTCCGGTACTTGGACGTATGTCAGTATCTGCAATGCTTACACATTTCTTGTTCAATACTTAATCTACTTAATAAGACAAATAAGTACTTCACGTTCAAATATATAAGTTTTATTAGAAAACCTCATTAGTTATTCAAGCACTAAACAATTAGTTTGAATAACATTGGAATTTCATCCATATTTCTCTGTAATAAATGTACTCATACACACACAACATTTATTGTGGACACAAATCCAACTTAAAACCAAACATTGTCACACAGCATTCTTCATTCAATGGCTGACTTTATTCATGTTCCGAGTTCGAATTCTTATTCTTATTCCTTTGCCACTAACCTTTGCAGTAGCTATAGCTGTTGTCTTGCCCTACAAGTTAACACAAACAATATCAACAACAATACTCTCAATCCTTAACATCTAGAAAAAGTTGATCAAATGAACTTATTATACCTTTTTTATTGTTTTCGGTACAGCAACGGCTTCTTCATTCAACCACTCGACTTCGTCCTCCATCATTGGGTCCTCCTCAATATGAACTCCTTCGTTCGGATCAGAAACTTTGACTTGCCCTTTGTCAACCACTTCTTCTCCTTCTTTAACATGAACAACAATTTCTCCATCAGATTTCCTCAATGACTTCTGCAATTCTATCATGTTAGCATTTAAACCCTTGCTTTCCTCCTTCAATTCCCTTATACTTTCTTCGATTTCTTTTTCCTTCTCCAGACGGGCTTGCAGACTATCTTTTATTCCACCCAACTCTACCAATACAGTCTGCAGCATATCCATAACAACATGATTTGTTCCATTCTTTTGATCCCCTTCTTCCCCTTCCACTTTCTCATCATCATACCCAAGTACCTGGAAACATCATCATTAAATTATTTCATATAACCACAACATCCTATATAATCCCAAGTTGGTTTAACCCACTTACCTTGGGTCTTTTTGGATAGCTTTCTTCCTTCAGGCTATTTACAATCTTCTTTACTGCCTTCTTGTTGCCCCATGCATGTATGCGACCGCGACCTTGAGAGGCAGCAACTATTCTGCTCGTGACTCCACTCCAAAAATCAAATAACCTCACCTACATTTATTATTCATCAAAACATTATAATCTACCTCAATAATCAATCCCATGAAACAAATGCTACGTTCGAACAAAACATAATTTTAAACATATATTACCTCTAATATCGCGATGCATCCGGTCATGTATGCCAAACCACCACGAACTTTCCAGTTCTATACTCCATCAAGTAACTTGTTGTATGCATATTTGCACCAATTGAGATTTCCCTTCAACCCCTCTGGGCACAACAACCGTAAATGTTCCGAGGAAGGCATATTGTTCGCATTAGGACTTATAAAAACACCAACAATGAAAAGCAGAACCCGAGCTTTCAACTCGTCTCCCTCAAATTTACCGCTAACTATGTCCTCCTCAAGTTCAATCACCCTGGCATCCCTCTTTATTCCGTACTTCGATGCCATTTCTTTTGCATTAACATTTCTCGTTCCAATTTCAACTTCGACTCCTTCATTCTTCAAACCCAAAACAGCCTCCACATCTTCCACCAAAACTGGAATTTTATGTCCATCAAATTCCATGATCGACCTCTGGACATCAAAATTCTCTACTAAAGTGCGACATAGGTCGCGATGAATAGCTCTCAGTTTTATTTCCAGTAAAGGACCAAACCCTAACTCATGTACCACACCCTCAATATTCATCTTCCTCATCTCTTCAAACACCTCTGACAGCTTAATGAGGCTACATCTTGAAGACTTCTCCTACAACATTTCATAAATACATTATTTACTTCACTATTGCACAAATATACCTAATGTTAGAACAATTTCATCTCTTTCTCCATAAATAATTTCAAAAATTCACTTACCTTTTTCTCTTTCTCTTCCTCAGGTACTACAATATCCTTCACATTCGAGGCTTTCCATTCAGCTAGAGCCTGCTTTTGCTCCTCGAACATTTTTTTATAAGGCTCCTTTTCATCTTCACTCATCTGTCTCCACCTCAAACCCAATGCTTTTCTTTCCCGTATCACTCTCACAATTAGTCCAATACAAATATCATGTACAATTAACAAACCATTACACAACATACTTACATTGTTGTTCATTGTCTTCTCCCCCTCCAAACGTTTACATTCTGCTTTACTGTAAAACATAAATTCTCTGTTACGTTATGCAACTCATATTTAATAAATTTTACAGTTCTATATACATTTAACTTCAACTTACCAGAATTGGAAATATACTGTACATAGCTTAGGTGCCTCTGCATCCCCTTTATGAGACTTCTTATGTTTCATTGTCTGCAACCAAATACAAGAACAGTTTTTAAACCATCTCAGCCAACATTCATAACCAATACATGCATTTCAACTAAATGATTCTTACAACTCCAATCTCCTCGAAAATATTTCTTTCTTAAAGAATTCAAAACTTCTTCTTTGGTTATCTTTTTTAACTACTGTTAAACACTTCTTCAAACCACTGTTATCTTTTTTTCCCAAAAACCCTTAACAGAACACTAACCAAAAACACCGAAAATTCCTTCCAATCCAATCTCCTATACAAAATTGATAATATTTTACAAAGAAATTCACATTCGCACGATTTATACAAAAACCTTCACCTTTCGCTGAAATAGAAAAAAAAACCCCGAAATAAACCCGAAATAGAAAAAAAACGAAGCAAGAAGAAAAAAGCAAGAACTTACCTAAAAACCGTGCTCAAACCCAGCCTCCTCGACAAATTTCCTTCAGATTTTCTTCTTTGGTTGATGCAAAAACCAGCTCGTTGTTTTGTTTTTCTTTTGGGTTCGATGCCCTAAAATTTTGTTTTTCTTTTCCCGCTCGTCGTATTTACTCAACTTATACAATCGTTAAAAGGGTTACCGGTTCACCGGGTAACCTTATCCCACGTTTTTTTTTCAATCCAACGGCCTATATTAAACCGGCTCCATCTAATGGGGTTTTTTCCTTGGTTGGTATTTAGTTGGTATTTAAGCCGCCTGTTTTTAGAATTGCCCAAGAGTAGCTGTGGAAATTGTACGGAAAATATTCAAGAATTGTGGGGATTTGAACTGATAGGACGGGGAATAATCGAAATTTTTACCCACGGAGACGAGGACGGAGAAATTTTTATCATCGAAACTCAAATGAGAATGAGGGCGAGGATTGCTATATCTGAATCGTGGGAATAATCGAATCGCAACCGTATAAATAACTGTGGGGCAGTGGCGGAGTCACATGTAGGTTAGAGGGGGTCAATTGATCTCACTTGATTTGTTATGGTATAAGATTTTCAAAGAGTGAAATGGAATTTTCAAAGAGTTAGTATAAAATTTTTCATGGAAATATTAGAATTGACCACACTTGATTTGTTTACAACAATATTTATATTGTAGTGGTAAAAGAATTCTCGTATCTCAAAGTTACTATGACCCCACTATATGAAAATCCTGAGTCCACCACTGCTGTGGGATCCATAAAATATCCACAAGGATTCACAAAAATTTTAAAAAATATATAATTAACTCTCATTTACATGTATACCTACCTATCTTATTATCAATATATTTGTATATTTTGTTTAAACATTATTAAGTTTGGGTGAGCTCTCTAGTAATTTACCATTTTTTTGTTAATTATATAATCTATTTATCTTTCTATTTATGCCCGTTCATTTTATACAAAAATCTTATTCCCTTTCAACCATATGTTTAAGTGTATTGAGTATATGACTTGTAAATTGAAATCGACCATATATTTTGGTCAGTAAAATAATAAATTTTGTTTAACTTTTGGGATGAGAATTCCCCGAAAATCACAAAAAATTAACCGAAGCATGTAATGAGGATTATCCAAAATCGTACTCGCAAGTGTTGGGACGGAGTGGAAAATACAAAACCGTCCTCGAACTGACCGATTCCCGCCCCTAAGCAAGAGATCGTATGTTGCCTCATGCGATGAGTTCTCGTAATCAAGCTTGGTCACCGGTGATATGGTCTTTGTCAAATAGGGGATAGGTGAAGGTTAATGTTAATGGTGTGGTTGATCCTAGAGATGACGCTGCCACGGTAGGGGGTGTTGAATTTGGTGATTGGTTATTTGGTTCTCACGGAACATAAGGAAATGCTCAGTTCTTAATGCGGAATTTTGGGCTATGATTGATGGACTACAACATGCCTGGAGAATTCTGTCGTATTGTTTTGGAGTTTGATTGTCGGAAAGCTGTTGAGAGGGTGCAAGCTCTTGGGGTAAATTAATCTCGTAATGGGTTGATTACTATAATTCAAGAGATGTTTCATAGTGATAACCTATGTTTTTTTAACAAATCTAATTTTGATAAATAACACGCCCATTTATAACAATTCAAAGGAGAAATTAAACTATCCAGATATATTAAATGAGATGTTTCAACTTAGCTAGTTTCTTTGTATTCAAGTTAACATGTGATGTTTATTTAATTGTAAACGGGTCTAAAATGAAATCAACTTGAAGTTGGGTAGGCTTGGGCTGCGACATATTTAGGGCGCGGTTAAAAGACAGTAAGTTTTGAAATTTGTCTACGAACTGAAAATATTAGACTTCTTGATAATATTTTTGGTTGATTTTTTTTAATTTTTATTTTCAAGTATCAATACTTGTTTTCGGTTGGTCTAAACTGTTAGATTTCTTGACAAAATATCGATACTTGAAAAAAAACTCAAAAAAAGCTAATTAAAAATGTTATCAAGAAGTCTAACATTTTCAGTTCGTAGACAAATTTCGAAACTTACCATCTTTTAGCCGCACCTTAGACTTACAACATGTTGGACTCGCCTCTTGAAGTTGCATAAACTTAAATTATTCTCCTATAGATATTTATAAGAGATGGCAGGTTTCTATTTTTATATCAAATCATGAATGCTTAGCTTACAAGCTAAGGGTGCATAAATTATCAACCACATGACAACAACATTCGACTTGCCAATGTAAATGGCCTTGCATTTACACCTTTCTTTATTCATTAAAAATCCAGGGTAAGATCATTTTTGGACTTTTGGTTTATACTCTTATATGATTCTATATACAAGGTAATAGGATATTTAACAAATTTTAATCAAGAATTCAATATAATCTCAATTAATATGCTTAAATGATTAGTGGTTTTTACCCTCCAAAAGCAAAATCTTAAAAAAAGACATACGACGTCGTATAACTGAAAACTACGAAATTGTTAGTTTAATCAAACAAAAAAATTGAAATTGTACCGTTATGAAAAATCCCACTAAAATGAAACCGAATCCCAACTAATTTTTGGGTGGTGATTAACCCATTTTGGCAATTTTCAACCTCCTTCTCGATCTATATAAAGCCGACTCCGCAAATGAAATCCCACATTCCATTTTCCCGTCTTAAAAAAAGTAAGAACAAAAAGGAAGGCGTCTTAATACACGCTTCTCTCGGTTTAAATTTTTCGAGTTTTCCTCTTGGATTTTTTCTCCCGTTTTATCAGAGAGAAAATGAGAGAGTGCATTTCGATCCACATCGGTCAAGCTGGTATTCAGGTCGGCAATGCCTGTTGGGAGCTCTATTGTCTTGAGCACGGCATTCAGGTAAATTTTCAATTTCTGAGATTTCTTCTTCGTTTTCTGCTGATTGTTCAAACGATTTTTGTGTAGATCCACGGCTACTTCTTACGAATTTTTCAATAATTTCGCGATTGTTGTAGTATTTGACATCGAATTTCGTTTGATCATATTATGCTTAGATTGATATACGGGAAAAAAATATTTTGGCATCGGATTTCATGATTTGTTTGATAATGACATTATAATCAACTGAGTGTAAAGCAAACTATCGTTGTTATGAGATTTTGGATATATTTAGTCTGATTTTTATCAGATCTAATCTTTACCCCAGACACATTGCTCACTCAATAGCAGTCTCATTAGTATATCGTTTTCCCGGCAATGGAATTGTTCTTTTAATGCTGACTATGATACGTGTGATGAAAGATTGATCAATGTTATATTAAATTTCTTTCTCCGATCATATCACGGTGTTGAATTTGTCATCTAAAATATTAGAATCGAGTCCAACCAAATCTAACAATATTTGCTAAAAAAATGTGGATTCAAAGGGTGAACAGCAAATTCCAAGTGTTAAAATTTTGATTTTTGTAGGATTGTTTTTGTTAGTTTTCAGTTCATTGAGATAGTTTATCAATCCTTTAATTGTCAATAGCTCTAGCTATATTTTCCATTTATAATATTTCTGAAACTTGTATTTTGTTCTATATAGCCTGATGGTCAGATGCCGAGTGATAAAACCATTGGTGGAGGTGATGATGCCTTCAACACCTTCTTTAGTGAAACTGGATCTGGAAAGCACGTTCCTCGTGCTGTTTTTGTAGATCTTGAGCCCACTGTCATTGATGAGGTTAGGACTGGAACATACCGCCAACTCTTCCACCCTGAACAGCTCATTAGTGGCAAAGAGGATGCGGCTAACAACTTTGCTCGTGGCCATTATACCAGTAATAATTCTTGTATCTTCTTTTTTGTATTATACTTGTTGCTGCTTGGAATGCTGATTGCTTTAACTACCATCTGGTTTTCTCAGTTGGGAAAGAGATTGTCGATCTTTGCTTGGATCGCATCCGCAAGCTGGCTGATAACTGTACTGGTCTGCAAGGGTTCCTTGTTTTTAATGCTGTGGGTGGAGGCACTGGTTCAGGACTCGGTTCCCTTCTCCTGGAACGCCTCTCAGTGGACTATGGCAAGAAGTCCAAGCTGGGGTTCACTGTGTATCCCTCACCACAGGTTTCGACCTCTGTTGTTGAGCCTTATAACAGTGTCCTCTCCACTCATTCCCTTCTGGAACACACGGATGTTGCTGTGTTACTTGATAATGAAGCAATCTATGACATTTGCAGGCGGTCTCTCGACATTGAGCGACCCACTTATACCAACCTGAACCGCCTGGTTTCTCAGGTGTATTTCATTGTCTCATCTGTTTAACTCTCTACTTGTTAGCAGGGAATGCAAACTAATTCTCTTATGACTAATGATTCAGGTCATATCATCACTGACTGCCTCCTTGAGGTTTGATGGTGCCTTAAACGTGGATGTCACTGAATTTCAGACCAACCTTGTTCCATATCCTAGGATTCACTTCATGCTTTCTTCTTATGCCCCTGTCATCTCAGCTGAGAAGGCCTACCACGAGCAGCTATCCGTTGCAGAGATCACGAGTAGTGCATTTGAGCCCTCATCGATGATGGCGAAATGTGATCCTCGCCATGGCAAGTACATGGCCTGCTGCTTGATGTACCGAGGTGACGTGGTGCCTAAGGATGTCAATGCTGCTGTGGCCACCATCAAAACCAAGCGCACCATCCAATTTGTGGACTGGTGTCCTACTGGATTCAAATGCGGCATTAACTACCAGCCTCCAACCGTTGTTCCGGGTGGTGATCTTGCCAAGGTGCAGAGAGCAGTGTGCATGATCTCAAACTCAACTAGCGTTGCAGAGGTGTTCTCTCGTATTGACCACAAGTTCGACCTCATGTATGCAAAGAGAGCATTCGTGCACTGGTATGTCGGTGAGGGCATGGAGGAAGGTGAGTTCTCCGAAGCCCGTGAGGATTTAGCTGCCCTGGAGAAGGATTATGAGGAGGTTGGTGCTGAGTCTGGCGAAGGTGAAGGTGAAGATGGTGACGAGGGAGATGAATACTAAGAGATGAATGTGTGTGTTGCTTGTTGTCGACCAATGCCTTGTGTTTGTTACTATGCTTACAAAATCGTTGGGATTGGATTTCGTAAGCTTATGTAAAATTTGCTGCTTTTGTTGAAATAACCCTTTGCTAATGGATATATATATATATATATATATATATATATCATTAATTCATTATAATTATCATATCTAATTTATTGGTTAACTAATTTAAATCGAAATACAAATTCATTATAAGATGACTTTCTTAATCAATGATTTGCTTGTGGGTGGTTTTGTTCAAATGTTTTTCACTTTTCGTATACATATTTGCACATTTGAACAAAATCACCAGCAAACATAGTATGATACACGAGACATAGAGGGGAAAAGGGGAAAAAAGGAAAAGAAGAAGAAGAAGAAGAACAAAACCGTTGTCGACAGGGGATCACCTCACCCCAAACCGTTATTGAGAGCACCAATCACCATGTACCGGAATCGATAAAAGTGGTTTTCCTCAAAACTCGATACGAATGAGGTGTAAAAGAAAGCTAAAAGACCAGACCATCGAACACCAAGAAAAATCTGTCGACCCACTCCCTGGTGAAAATGTTATAGTCAAATTTGAAACAATAAACTAAATCTACAATTTGACCTATGCTTTTAATTGTAAAATTTGATCATTTAGTCATATTAAAATTTTAAAATTTATTAAGTAAAGAATTTTAAAATATAAAATTTAGAATACAAGGATTAAATACACAAAAGACAGATATAATACAAATATTATTAAAGGGCAATCTTTACTCGTGGTCACTTTTGTTTTGGGTTTGTGCTATTTTGGTCACCCGAATTAAAAAAAGACTATTCTGGTCACTTACGTTCGAAATCGTTTCTGTTTTAGTCATTGGACCGTTAACCTCCGTTAATTAAAAATAATAATTTCTAATTTGACCCCCAAACTTTCAAAACTTCATTTTTCATCATCTTCCCCAAAACTCAATGAACCAAATGAGCTCATTCATGTGTATTTTGACATCTGAAGTTCCCAAGATGGATGTAAAACTCCGAGATTATTGTTGTTTTAAAGTCTATATTTCAATCGTGTGTTAGTTTTCCGGAAGAATTAGCATTTATTATCTACTCCTCCCTTAATTATATGTTGTAAGAGGGGGACTAAATACTTTGTTTTATGAGGTAATAAAATCAAGTTCTTAGTACTTACTACTATGGCATATATCAAACTCTAAACTTCAATAGTTTGCAAAATGAATCAAAGGTTTTTCGTTTTTTTATCGACGAAATATTACATCAGCATCTTCTACAAATTTTATGCCCTTTGGTATATCATCAGGGAAGAGAACAGCAACAATATCATCATTGTGCTTCCCAGCAATACTTTTGGTCAAAAATTCTTTATCTGAAACTTCCAAACCAAACTGCTGAAACAAATTAAGAGTAAAACCCAAAATTGCTCTTAGATATGTAACTACAAAACAGGTTGAGCTTGACAAGAATTGAAATAAAATAAGATAGTAATTTAGTTCCTCTGAGTTATAACATATTAAAGGAAAGTGAAGAAATTCAACAAATACTTGTGAGAACATTTCATAGAAGGCATAATAGTGGAGAGGATCCGAATCACATAAAGTTCCATCGACATCGAATAGTACTGCTTCCAAAGGAGCAAAATCAGGAATAGACTTGTTGCTGCAATCCAAAAGGGAAAAAAAGAGGACAATTAGACTGACAATGCAAAATATTTTTAATTAACTGAGGTTAATGGTCCAAAGGAGCAAGATCAAGAATAGAGTTTTGGGGAAGATGGTGAAAAATGAAGGTTTGAAAGTTTGAGGATCAAATTAAAAATTATTATTTTTAATTAACGGAGGTTAACGGTCCGGTGACTAAAACAGAAACGGTTTCGAACGTAAGTGACTAGAATAGTCTTTTTTAAATTCGGGTGACCAAAATAGAACAAACCCAAAACAAAAGTGACCACGAGTGAAGATTACCCATTATTAAAAGAGTTTCACAAAAAAGAACTCTTAATCTTTAGGTCGAAATACATCTCAGGTCACTCGATTATGTGTTAATTAATTTATCATCTTTAAAAATTCTATTAGTAAAGTGATTGTGTCTACTAGTAGACGACGTTAGAGTCACAATGAATATATTTTCTCAGTCTGTTAGTTGTATAATAGTGAAATGATTGTGTTGAGCTATCTCAAATGTTGTTATCGAGTTGATGAACAATAAAAATGAGTGTGACAAGTGGTATGCGCGTGTATTAGAATGGTATAATGTCAATTTTTTAAAATATAACATGGTTAATTTTATTAAATTATTTTTAATCAAGACGAAATTAATAGAATATATATATATATATATATATATATATATATTTTGATTAAATAAGAAGGTATTACATTTCTATATCGAGATTCGATCCCATACAAAATGAGATAATGTGAACATTCTTAGCCATTAGGCCAATCAATGAATCTCTTAGATATATATATATATATATATATATATATATATATATATATTTGGTGACTAAAAGAATTGATTGACGAAAAAAACCTATTTATAACAAAATTTAATATAATGACTAATTTATAACTTTTTAAAAAATGACCCATTTGCATTAAAAAACACAACCGAGTGACTTGTAGTGTATTTTATCCTAAACTCTATTTTGGTTAAAAAAGAAAAAAATAATCTTCACCCGTGGTCCTTTTTGTTTGGGGTTTCTTCTATTTTGGTCACCCAATTCAAAAAAGATCATTCTTGCCATTTACGTTTTGAATCGTGTCTATTTTGGTCCCTTGGCCGTTAACCTCCGTTAATAAAAAATTAATTTTTAATTTAACCCCAAACTTCTAAAACTTTATTTTTCACCATCTTCCTCAAAAATTATATATTTTATATACTCTAAAACATTTTAAATTCCACCTTTCTACTTTTTCAGATTCTTTGTTCCTCAAACTCACTTCGAACACTTCCATTCCCCTTTCTGCAACAAAACTCAAAGTAAATTTTTGATGAATCATTAAAATTTAATCTCATCAAAGATTCAATAAACGATGGGTCACTTGAATCTCAAGCAATTCTCTCTCAGCTTCAGCAATCGGTAAATCTCGACAGTTTCTTTAGTATTCATTGATAACTCGATGAGACTTAATTTTAATTCGTTTTTCCGTCAA
This sequence comes from Hibiscus tridactylites, assembly GCA_958450335.1. Taxonomy (NCBI): domain Eukaryota; kingdom Viridiplantae; phylum Streptophyta; class Magnoliopsida; order Malvales; family Malvaceae; genus Hibiscus; species Hibiscus tridactylites. The sequence goes on along the minus strand of OY288272.1, from coordinate 6,655,624 downwards.
CCCCAACATGTAATTCTTCGACTCTCTTTCTTTCTTTGTTTCCTTTTCTGGGATTTAAAATTCAATTTTCATTTTGTTTGAACAGAATGAGTTTCAATCAAATTCTGCGGCAAAATTTTTTGACCCTTAACTGCCGATTCCACCGAATAATAATTATTATAGTAGTGATAGTAATTCCAGTGTTATGCCATTTCTAAATAATGTTAGATTCATAAATAGAGCTAACCAGCAGTTTCTTACACCAAGTAATAATATGGGGTTTCCTCATTTTAGTCCAATTTTTTCAAATCCGAACAACCTTTCAATGTTGCAGCAATTTCCTGCTCAATTCAAACACTTTTGCACAATCCAAATCAGTTAAATTTGTTGAATTTTCCTCAACAAATTAATACTGAACAACAAAAATAACTTTTTTTACAGAATCAATTGCAGGATTTAAACTAGCTTTTGAATGTTCAACTCTCTGATCTCTTTCAACTTGTTTTCGGTGGTCAAGTAATGAGATGCTCCAATCTTACCGCTGTTCAGAATCTACATTTTTGGTTTACGCAGCCAAACCCAATGCAGCAGCAAGCTAGTCAGGGTTAGCAAAAATTTAGCCGATGTAAATGCTTCCAATTTAAAACATTTTAAGTATATAAAATATATAATTTTTGGGGAAGATAGTGAAAAATAAATTTAAAAGTTTGAGGTTAAATTAGAAATTATTATTTTTTATTAACGGAGGTTAACGGTTAAGGACCAAAATAGACACGATTCAAATCGTAAGTGGTAAGAATAATATTTTTTGAATTCAGGTGACCAAAATAAAACAAACTCCAAATAAAAGGGACCACGGGTGAAGATTACCCAAAAGAAAAATACTTATTTCCTTTTTTGAGTATAATTTCCCAGGGTTTTTTTATATTAACTTACACAGCGTAACAAAATCTTTGTAAGCACGCACAAGCACAAAGGCCGGTTTGAAAAGTTGATTTTTGGTGTGCGATATTTGTCGCGCAAGATTCATTTCCTGGGCTGCTATGTTGAGAATTGGAAATCACAATCAAAACAGGTTTCGGGTTCTTTCAAATGCTAACATTCAAATTTTGGTCTTTCTGGATTTTTTATTTAAATTTTGTTTTCTTGGGTCTTAATTTTTATTAAGTCCGATGTTTCATTTGAATGTAGAAAACAATGATACTGTAAAATGTTGAGCAATCAAGTTTTAGAATGAATCATAATAAAACAAGTCATCAAAATCTGGGAGAATTTAGAAATTGTATGTAATTTCTTATTGTCGACCATTTCTTTTAGATGTTAGATATGAATTTAATTTGTATTGCTTCATTACTTTTGTTGGATGGTTTTAACTGGCTAAATAATAGTTGCATAAAGACCATTAAACTAGATTTTGTTTTGAATGAGAATATGTTTGATTTACGTTTATTATAAAACCAGCATGTGCTGTGAATTGAGGACATGAAATAGGTAAGCTTAAGAAAATTGGCTAGTTATATAAATAATGTCCGGCAATATAAGTTCTCTTATTATATACTTTGAATAAACAGTTAAATTTATAAGAGAAGCATAGTAACCAACCGTATAACCGTTAACCATTACGTAGTTACGATTTGGACTTGTAGATAATGGTATGGATTTGGCTGGTTTATTCTTAATTCAAACCAAAAACAGTTAGATGCTAGCTAAATATACACTTAATGATGTCTAAAATGTGCACCATATTAATTATTATAGTTGCATAAATGCATTAACTACATTTTATATCTCAGTTTGCCTCTCTGAAATCATGCTAAAAGTTTATTTCTGAACACCGAGAGCTAGATAATTCATGGAGATCTGATATTGGGCTAGCTGGACATTTTGGCCAGAAAAAGGGTGTGAATAGTTATCCCAAGATTAGAAACTCTTTAAAAAGCTTCTTGATATTGACCTTCCTCGCGGCTGATTTCATATACAACTTGCTTCCCATGGTTGCCATGCCTATCTATATTAGCATCAACACTGGGATGGTCAGAGCGGATAGCATTGCTGCCCAGAGAGAAATTGATTAAGGCAGCCTCGAGAGCACATAAGGTACACAGCTCAATGGCTTCTTCAAGAAGTCGGGTAGATGTTTGGTAAGCATCTTGCTGAGCATTGATACTCTGTTTCAAATCTTTAGTTTTCTCAATTGTAAATGTCTTTTATATACTGTTTTTTCACAAAAAAATGTCTTAGCATTGTTATAAACGAAGGTTTATTAAGTTCATCAAGGCTGATGATAAAAATAGTGGTATAATTGGTTTTAAAAAAATGCGAGAAGTACAGAAAATTATTTGATATCAATTATATGATGTAAAGCTGCAGAGTATGATTTGAAGGATCATAACATATTAAGAGTAATGGCGGTCAATTTCATCCATTTAGCTTAGACTTTCACGTATCGTAGACTTCTGATTCCTTCTTCGACTGTCTTTGACCATCAATTCTGTCATTGAGAAACAATTAGAACTATAATGAAAAGAAGTGTTTAGATGATGATTTTCTAAAGTTGGGAGGACAAAAACATGTTATTAGTAGGACTTTGATAAATAGTCTAATTAGTTAGAGTTATCCAAGTCACGTTCTTGAATTGGTCTCCCCTATTTCTTGTCATATATTATCTTGTCAAAATAAACTCTTCTATTCGCTTTTACGATACATTAGTAAATGATAATGCTTGAATGTACAAAGTTGGCATAATAAAAATAAACTTGTTCTCGGATTACTTTATTGACATTATGAAACCCACCATAATATTAACATATCAGTCTTAACGGAAAATATCTTTCATAATGATGTATGTGCATTTCAATTAGAAATGATACAAGCATACTAATTTAATGTAATTAGTAGAGGTTTGGAATTATTACCTATTCTAATGATGTAATTGTCTTGTTACTAATTCTTAAGCTGATCTTAATTGACTTGCCTTTTTTGAGGAAAATTTCCGGATGGGTTGATGTACAAGTGTACGGTGCTCTGAAAAGTCTGTGGTCCTAGGTTAAGTTGAGTCACTTGGAACACTTTATGTCGAAGACTAATGAATTCTTGTTCTGATTAAAAGGTTTCTTTTATGCTGTAATTGGAGGTATCTTGCATGTCTTTGAATTATATAGTGGCATTATATTTTTTTGTAGGTAAATGTGGTCTGCTCATTTCATTTTTTTGCAACTATGCTAGGTTTATTATCGAATTTAATTGCCATTTGCATCTAAGCACTAAAAGCGTGATTGGGTTTTATCATGCAAGTTTAGGACCTTCAAGCATTGGCATTTGCTAGTAAGTCATAATAGGAAATTAGAAGAGTTTATTTTTTTAATCTATGTCAAGATAATATATGGCAAGAAGTAGGGGTGACCAATCCGAGAACGAGACTCGGACAATTACGACGAATTAGTCTAATCATCAAAGTCTTAGAAGTAACATATTTTAGTCTCCAAACTTTACAAGTCCATCTTCAAAACACTTCTTTTAATTGATGTTCTAGTAGTTTCTCAATGACATGATTGTCTGTCAGGAGCAGTCGGAGAGGAATCAAAAGTGTACGACACAAGGTGAAAATAGTCCGCAGGATTCTTATACCAAAAGCTGACCCGAACTCTTCAAGGAGGTCAGTGAGCTGTGTAACTTATGTGCTTTTGAAGATGCCCTAATAATTCTCTCCTAGTGACAAGGTTGTCTCCTCTGGCCATCCCGACGTTGATACTAATACAAAAAGACTTGCCACCAGGGGGAAGCTAGTTGTGTATGAAATCAGCCCTTTTGGATGATAAGTAACTCAAAAAGATGAAGACAGAGTCAAAGAAAGGGCCAAAGGTTGGTGGGTAGACCAATTGATGAACTCAACCTTGATGAACAATTGATGAGTTGTTCATACTGCATGCTGAAATGACAGAGTTAAGCGAAAAGCTGATAAAGCATCACCAAGAACGTTTGGTTAAGGATGTCACATCAAGTTCAATGTCTGTTGGAGGAAGTAATGTTCTCCTCAATAGTTCTACTGACGGTGGTTCTTCTGCGGATCCTCATGAACATTGATTTACCCCGAATCAGTCATTTTAAATAGGGTTTGTCTGAGATGTCGTGCCAAAGCTGCTTTGGTTTTGTGAATTGGTCTGAAAAGTTGGTCTTTGGTGTGGTATATTTCTGATATCAAGATTCATTTCCTTGGGTGTTTCTGCTGCTGAGGATTTCTCTCATTTCTTTGATGCACATTGGAGATCATAGTCAAAATGAGGTTTAAGGTTCTTTCAACTGCTTATGTCTCGTTAACATTCACTTAATTTTTTGTTCTGGATTCCTTTTCACATTCATGAATCATGTTAGTGTAGTTTATCCTTTCTTTGCATTTATTTTTGGAACTTCATTCAAATTTTGCTTTCATGGGTCTTAACAAAATTTTAGTCTGTTATTTGGTTTGAATGTAGAAAACGAAGGTACCTCAAAATTTTGAACAATGAAATTTGAGAAAGAAAACTAGATATAGAATGAAAGAAAGTCATCAAAAACTGGGGACAACTAGAAATAATTTCTTAACTGTTGATGTCTAGATATGAATTGTTTGAGATGGTCAGAGCTGAACTCAATTATTGGTTGATTTTAACTGGATAAATAATAGAGGAACGAAGACGAACAAACTGGAAATCTTTTTGAATGAGAATATGTTTGATTTACATTTATTATCGAACAAACTTTTGTTGTGAATAGGGGATATCAAATAGGTAAGCTTAAGGAAACTGGATAGCTGTATAAATAATGTTCAATAACATAAGTTTCCTATTATATACTTTTAATAAACTATTAAATGTATAAGAGTGGCATGGTAACTAATACTAGAATCGTTATGTACTTATGCGTTAGACACATAGATTACGGTATGGATTTGGTTGGTTCATTCTTAATTCAAACTGAATATGGTTAGATCCTAACTAAATATCCGGTTAATGAAGTCTAAAGTGTGCGTCATATTCTAGTTTCATAAGTGTATTAACTGCATTTTCTATCTTAGTTTTTCCTATGCCTCTCTGAGTTGAGTCTACAAGTTCATTTCTTGACAATTAGAGATATATACAAAGTAGAGAACTAATATTAGGCTTGTTGAACATTTTGGCCATAGAAAATGAATGTGTGAGAAATTATCCCAAGTGTTATGGTAAGGTCATAATATATTAGTGCATGGAAATCAATCATAAAAGACAAATTAATCTTGAAATCAAGGCATGACCGGAATCTTTTTACCTAGTATTGTATTGATGAGTGCCTACTTATGTGAAACTGATCTTAGCTTTTCAGTCTTATTCCACTCTACTAATACCTAACCTAGTATTGTATTGATGAGTGCCCCATTTCCAACTAGTTTCAACTGAAAATGAAAAGAGGAAGAAACAACTTCGTTCACACAACAAAAGTATTGATAGTATTATCATTACATCTAGAACATTTGAGACCAGTTAGACTTAAATCTTTGGTTTATGATCTTCCGTTTTCTCAATTGTAAATATATATTGTTTTTCAAAAAAGAATGTCGTAGCATTGTTTTTAATGCTGCCGTCTTTTGCATAGTTATGGTACGTGCAACCCACTATGATGGGTTTATGAAGTTTGTCTAGATTGATGATAAATATAGTGGCATATTTGGTTTCAAAATGCGAGGAACACAGGAAAAATATTTGGTATCAATTGTAAGATCTAAAGATGCAGAGTTTGATTTGAAAATATCATAGTATGTCATATGAGTAAAGGCCGTCATACTCATCCATTTAGTTTTAAACTCAAGAGTAAACGAAATATGGAATTTTTACTCGGTTCTCAAACACACTAATCGAGCTCCCCTACTCTTCTTATGCATAAGCTTTAATGTTAAAAAACAAGATGCATATCAGTAAAATGTATTCTATTCTAAGTCAGTACAAGCAGAACTCTTATCTCAGCTGAAATCTCTCTTTGAGTGGGTTACTTTCTTATCCAATTTGTGCAAATGTGTTGGAAGAAATATGGCTGTGTTCATAGTAATCCATTTCCTAATAGAATTTTCTAGCTTAGGTCACACCATTTATGCTTGTTGTTGTGGTAACTCTATAGCCATTACTATGTTATCAAGACTCGGGGTGTCAGATACGGATATCTGTCCAACTTGAATATGATCAATTTTTTGCAAGTTTTTGTCATATATTTGGACGACCATACTCCTACACTCCAGCTCAAATATGTGTCAAAATTTGGTATCGGAAATTGAAGAGTCCAAATAACATAGACTATAATCCTAGGAGTTCTTGTGTGAATTTGTTTCACATGATTATAGTACCTCAAAAATCTGGTGTATGGATTCCTTGATTGGCAATGAAACCTGCCATAAAATTAAAATATCAGTCTTAACCGAAAATATCTTTCATCATGCATGTATCTGCATTTCCAATAGAAATGTTACAATTCATACTAATTTAATATAATTAATGCAGGTCTGGTATTTTCACCTAGTATAGTGTTGTAATTATTTTGTTTCCATTTGATATTAAGTGACCTGTTTTTCGTGAGGAAAATATCGTTATGGGTTCCCATACGAAGTATATGGTGCTCTTCAGACCCTGTGATCCTCTGGAAAGTTGAGTGTTTTGAATTATTTAGTGCCATATATTTTCCTATTTGATAAATTTGGTAGGCTTATTTCATTTTTTTGCGGCTATGGCAGGTATATTATGGAATTTAACCTCCATTTCCATCAAAGCACCAAAAGTATTATTTTGTTTGGTCTTGCCATCTCATGACATTCAAGCATTGTCCTTTACTAGAAAGTCGGAAAAAGGAAAGTAGAAGAATTTGTATTATTACATGTCAACAATTGTAATATATGGCAGGTAATATAGGTGACCAATCGGAGAATGAGACGTGGATATCTCCACCAATTTGTCTAGCCATCAAAGCTCTATAAATGCCATGTTTTATCCTCCAAATTTCACATCTCCATCTTCTAAATTTTTCTTTTCATTTTTGTTCTGATTGTTTCTCAATGGCAGGATTGGTACTCAAGAGAAGTCGGAGAAAAAACCTGAAGCCTACGACAAAAGGAGAAAATGCTCACCAGGATGATTATACCGAGCGTCGATCCGACTTCTTAAAGAAGTCAATTGAGCTGTGTAACTTATGTGATTTAGAGGCTGCCCTAAACAATTCCTCTCCCGGCAGCAAGGCCATCCGCATTGGCCTTCCTGTTGACGCTAATATAGATAGGCGTGGAAACCGTGAGATACAAGCTGTATTTGAAATCAGCCGTGAAGACGCTCAAAGTTTGGTCAATATCAAGAAGTTTTCAGAAGAGTACTCTGAGGTATGTAAAAAAGTGAAAGCTGCAAAACTTCGAGGTAAGCAACTTGAACAGATGAAGTTGGAGAATGAAAGCAAGGGCGAATGGTTGGTGGATAGACCAATTGATGAACTCAACCTGGAGGAGTTGCTGACACTTGATGCAGAGACGACGGAGTTCATTGAGAAGCTGAAAAAGGCTCGCCAGAAACGTTTGGCTAAGGATGCCGCTTCAACTTCAATGTCAACAGAAAGAAGTAATTCTTCCCCGAATGGTGGTTCTTCTGTTGGTCCTTGTGAATATTGAATTTCCCCCAACCAATCAGTTTGTGAACATATCTAGCAGTCATTGTCTCTGTTTGTCTGTTGGACTGAGAACTAGAAACATAATAAATTGAAAATCAATCAATAATAATAATAATAAAATAATAAAGTTGTTTTTCCATGTCTACCATGTTTTCTTTTTCTTTCACTTTGTTTGTCTAATTCAATTCATGAAAAGATGGCCTTGTGATCCGTTTTGAATTCATGTGTGCTATGTTTTCATGAGAGTCTAGACATAATTGTTTGCATATATTTGGAATTACATGAAAACAGTGGGGAGACTGATAAACTGTTATTGTCTGCATATATTTGAGGGATTGGAACTCCCTTTTTATCCTATCTGAATTTGTCTGACAGTAAAAAAATTCAAGCTGTTTATCTATCTACATGAGTGGACTGAAGATAAGAATGTGAGGCTTCCTTGCATCTTGTTCCTCGTTGAAATTGACATTCTTTAAAAAAATTCTATCAGTGAAGCGGTTGTGTCTACTTCTAGATAGTGTTAAAGTCAGAATGAGTCTATTTCATTAGTCTTTTAGTTATCGAATTTTTGAACAGTGACAAGGAATGTGCCAAGTAGTCTTAGGGTTCTTAGGAGGATACATTGTAGAAAATTTTAAATATGACAAAATTAAATTTATCAAATTATTATTGAATTAAGATCAAATTAATAATATATATATATATATTGGTGACTATATTTGTTATTATACCGAACCATATTTCAATTTAACAACAAAGTAATATTTGTATCAAAATTTAATTACAAGACTAAATTATAACTTAAAAAAAAGATTTATTTCCATAAAAACACAATTGAGTGAATTGTGGTGTATATTATCCTAAACCTTATTTTGGTTAAAAAAGGAAAAACAATTATTTCCTTTTTTTCTCTATATGGTCTTTATTTAAACATAATTTCCCCAGGGTTTTTATACAAGCTTACATAGTGTAAACAAAATCTTTGTAAGCACGCACGAGGTCCCGGTCTGAAAAGTTGGTTTTTGGTGTGATGTTTGTGGCAGTTCATTTCCTGGGCTGCTATGCTGAGGATTTGTAATCACAATCAAAACAGGTTTTGGGTTCTTTCAAATGCTAATATTCACTTAATTTTGTGTTACTTGTTCCAATGACGTTGATCTTTCTAGATCTTGGTTCAAAATTTTCTTTCTTGGGTCTTAATTTTTATTAAGTCCAATGCTGAAAATTTTGACCAAAAAAAGCGTGTTAATAGTTATCCCAAGATTCGAAACTCTTCAAAATGCTATTTGATATTGATCAAAATTTTAACTTTTTCGCGGCTGATTTCATATATAACTTGCTTTCTAAGGATGTCGTGCCTATCTATATTAGTCTCAACACTAGGGTGGTTAGAGCGAATAGCCTTGCTACCATGAGAGAAGTTGATTACGACAGCCTCAAAAGCACATAAGTTACACAGCTCAGTTGCCTTCCTCAAGAAGTCGGATCGATGTTTGGTATAGGCATCCTGCTGAGAAGAAACATGTAGTCTACGATATAATGAGAAAATTCTCAACAAGATGCTTATACCAAACGTCAATCCGACTTCTTGAAGAAGACCACTGAATTGTGTATTTATGTGCTTTCGAGGCTGCTGTAATCAATTTCTCTCCCGGTAGCAAGGCTATTCGCTCTAACCATTTTAGTGTTGACACTAATATAGATAGGCACGACAACCTTAGGAAGCATGTTGTATATGAAACCAGCTGCGAGGAAACTAAAATTTTGGTCAATATCAAGAAGCTTTTTGAAATGTTCTGTGATGCATGCAAAAAACTAAAGGCTGCAAATCTTCGAAGGAAGCAGCTTAAACGGATGAAGTTGGGGGATAGAACACTTGATGAACTCAACCGGGAAGAGTTGCTGACACTTTATGCAGAGACGACGAAGTTCATTGAGAAGCTGAAAAAAGTTCGCCAGGAACGTTTGGCTAGGATGCCGCTTCAATGTCAACAGGATGAAGCGGCATTGAAGCGGCATCCTCAGCCAAACGTTCCTGGTGAATGGGTTGCCGAACAATGTGGACGGTGCTCTGCAAAGTCTGTGGCCCTAGGTTAGGTTGAGTTACTTGGCCAACTTTATGTCGAAGATTAATGAATTCTTGTCCTGATGAAAAGGTTTCTTTTATGCAGTAATTGCAGGTATCTTGCAAGTCTTTGAATTATTTAGTGGCATTATATTTTTCAGTGGATAAATGTGGTCTGCTTATTTCATTTTTTTGTGACTATGGTAAGTTTATTATGGAATTTAACAGCCATTTGCATCCAAGCACCAAAAGCGTGATTGTGTTTTATCATGCTAGTTTAGGACCTTCAAACATTGGCATTTACTAGTAAGTCGTAAAAGTAAATTTGAAGAGTTTATGTTTTTACATCTATGTCAAGATAACATATGGCAAGAAGTAGAGGTGACCAATCCGAGAACGAGACTCGGATAACTCTGACAGATTAGTCTAATTAATTATCAAAGTCTTAGAACTAACATATTTTAGTCCTCCAAACTTTATGAGTCCATCTTCAAAACACTTCTTTTAATTGTTGTTCTAGTAGTTTCTCATTGACATTATTGTCTGTCAAGAGCAGCCGGAGAAGAATCAGACATGTATGGCACAAGGTGAAAACGCTCCGCAGGATTCTTATACCAAAAGCTGACAAGAACTCTTCAAGGTCAGTGAGCTGTGTACCTTATACTGCATGCTGAAATGACAAATTTAAGTGAAAAGCTTTTAAAGCATCGCCAAGAATGTTTTGTTAAGGATGACACGTCAAGTTCAATGTTTGCCGGAGGAAGTAATGCTTCCCTCAATAGTTCTACTGATGGTGGTTCTTCTGCAGATCCTCATGAATCAGACAGTTCAAAGAGGATTTGTCTGAGATGTCGTGCCAAAGCGGCTTTGGTTTTGTGAATTGGTCTGAAAAGTTGGTCTTTGGTGTGGTATATTTGTGATATCAAGATTCATTTCCCTGGGTGTTTCTGCTGCTGAGGATTTCTCTCATTGCTTTGATGCACATTGGAGATCATAGTCAAAATGAGGTTTGGGGTTCATTCAACTGCTTATGTCTCTTTAACATTCACTTAATTTGACGTTTTGGGTTCCTTTTCACATTCATGAATCATGTTAGTGTAGTTTATCTGTTCTTTGCATTTATTTTTTGGCACTTCATTCAAATTTTGCTTTCTTGGGTCTTAACAAAATTTTAGTCTGTTATTTTGATTTGAATGTAGAAAACAAAGGTGCCTCAAAATTTTGAACAATGAAATTTGGGAAAGAAAACTAGATATAGAATGAAAGAAGTCATCAGAAATTGGGGAAGATTGGAAATAATTTCTTAATTGTTGATGTCTACATATGAATTGTTGACCATTCAATTTTTAGTTGATTCTAACTAGATAAATAATAGTGGAATGAAGACCATCAAACTAGAAACCTTTTTGAATGAGAATATGTTCAATTTACATTTATTATCGAACGAACGTATGTTGTGAATAGGGGATATCAAATAGGTAAGCTTAAGGAAACTGGATAGTTGTATAAATAATGTTTAATAACTTAAGTTTCGTATTATATACTTTTAATAAACAATTAAATATATAAGAGCGGCATGGTAACTAATAGTAGAATCGTTATGTACTTACGCGCTAGACACTTAGATAATGGTATAGATTTGGTTGGTTCATTCTTAATTCAAACTGAATATATGATTAGATGCTACCTATATATCCAGGTAATGAAGTCTAAAGTGTGCATCATATTCTAGTTTCATAAGTGTATTAACTGCATTTTCTCAGTTTGTCATATGCCTCTCTGAGTTGAGGCCACAAGTTCATTTCTTGACAATGAGAGATGTATACAAAGCATGATTAACTGCATCATATTCTAGTTTCATAAGTGTATTAACTGCATTTTCTCTCTCAGTTTGTCATATGCCTCTCTGAGTCGAGTGTCTTGAATTATTTAGTGCCATATGGCAGGTATATTTTGGAATTTAACCTCCATTTCCATCCGAGCACCAAAAGCATGATTTTGTTTGATCATGCCATCTCATGACATTCAAGCATTGCCATTAACCAGTAAGTCAAAAAAGGAAAGTAGAAGAATTTGTATTTTACATCTCAACAATTGTAATATATGGCAGGAAATATAGGTGACCAATCGGAGAATGAGACGTGGATATCTCCGCCAATTAGTCTAGCCATCAAAGCTCTATAAATGTCATGTTTTATCGTCCAAATTTCACATCTCCATCTTCTAAACTTTTCTTTTCATTTTTGTTCTGATTGTTTCTCAATGGCAGGATTGGTGCTCAAGAGAAGTCGGAGAAGAAACCTAAAGTCTACGACTCAAGGAGAAAATGCTCAGCAGGATGCTTATGCAAAACGTCAATCCAACTTCTTGAAGATGGCCACTGAGCTGTGTAACTTATGTGATTTAGAGGCTGCCCTAAACAATTCCTCTCCCGGCAGCAAGGCCATCCGCTTTGGCCATACTAGTGTTGACGCTAATATCGATAGGCGGGGCAACTGTGGGATGCAAGTTGCTTATGAAATCAGCCGTGAGGACGCACAATGGTTGGTCAATATCAAGAAGTTTTCAGAAGAGTACTCTGAGGTATGTAAAAAACTGAAAGCTGCAAAACTTCGTGGTAAGGAACTTGAACAGATGAAGTTGGAGAGCGAAAGCAAGGGCCAATGGTTGGTGGATAGACCAATTGATGAACTCAACCTGGAGGAGCTGCTGACACTGGATGCAGAGACGATGGAGTTCATTGAGAAGCTGAAAAAGATTCGCCAGGAACGTTTGACTAAGGATGCCGCCCGCTTCAACTTCAATGTCAACTGGAGGAAGTAATTCTTTTTCGAATGGTTGTTCTTCTGCTGATCCTCTTGAACATTGATTTTCCGCCAATCAGTCAGTTTAGAGATTGTTTGTACTGGAATTTTTTAATGAGAATATGTTTGGTTTACATTTATTATCACTTGAACATATGCTGTGAATTGAGGCTATGAAATAAACAATTAAATGTATTTGGGAAGCATAGTAACAATCGTGGAACTGTTATTCCGTTACGGACTTCCATGTTAGACCCTTAGTGGTATGGATTTGGTTGGTTCATTCTTAAACTGAATACAATTAGATGCCAGCTAAATATCCGGTTAATGATGTCTAAAACGGGCATCATATTCTAGATACATAAATGTATAAACTGCATTTTCTGTATGATTTTTTTTCTTTGTGTCTCTCTGAATTTAAGCCACAAGTTTATTTCTTGACAATGAGAAATATATACTTACTGGAGAACTGATATTGGGCTAGCTGAACATTTTGGCCAGAAAAAAATGAACGTGTGAAAAGTTATCCCAAGAGTTATGGTAAGGTCCGAATGTATTTCATGGAAATCAATCATAAAAGCTAAATTACTCTTCAAATCAATATATGTCTGGAATCATTCTACCTAGTATTTTGTCGATAAGTGCCTACTTATGTGAAACTGATCGTAGCTTTTTAGTCTTATTCACTCTACTGATACCTAATCTTACTTATAAGACTTATATTTGGAAAATTAGAATTTATAATCCCGCTTTTACAGTAGATGTAAAGAGTTCTAGCATTGTCAGTGATTAAGAGGAAAAGTGGGGATTGTGGGTGAAAAAGAAAAGAGTAAGAAACATCTTTGTTCACACAGAGAAATTATTTAAAGTATTATCATCACATCTGGAACATTTGAGACCAATTAGACTTGGATATTTTGCTTCTGATCTTCAGTTTTCTCAATTATAAATGGCTTTGATATATCAGTTTATTTTTACAAAAAAAATTGTCTTGCCAAACCATTTTTATAAATGTTGCAGTCTTTTGCATAGTTATGAGGTTTATAAGTTCATCTAGATTGATGATAAATATAGCTGCAGAATTGGTTTTTAAAAATGGGAGTAACAGAAAAACATTTGGTATCAGTTGTAAGATCAAAAACATTTGGTCACACACTCAAGAAAAAATGAAATATGGAATTTTTAGTTGGTTCTCAAACTCACAAGTATGAGATCCCCCCCCCCCCCCCCCCCTTGTTTTTTCTTCTTAAGCATAAGCTTTGATGTTGAAAACCGAGCTTTAGACCATTAACATGTATTCTGTTCTGAGTCAATACAAGCAGAACTCTTATCTCAGCTGCAATCTCTCTTTGAGAGAGTTGCTTTCCTTTCCGATTTGTGTTTGATTTAAGTGTTTTATTATCAAAGCTGGACTAACATGATTAGAGAAATGAGGGTTGTCCGTTGAAGAAACAACACTTGATTGCCTTTTGCAAGGTTTCATATAGCTCTACTGAATCCAGTTATTGTGGTCATCTCATCATTACTATTAATAAAAATGAACTACTCTGCTAATTTTTGGTGTTAGAGAAAATATTTATTTGTGCAAATGTGTGGAATAAGGCTGTGTTTATAAGAACCCATTTCCTAATAGTCTCTACTATGTTATCCAAACTTGGGGTGTCAGATACGGATATCTGTCCACCATGAATATGCTCAACCTTTTGCAAGTTATTTTCATATATGTGTAAATGTAAGTATCGGAAAATGAAGAGCCTGGATAACATAGACTCTATACTAAGAGGAGTTCTTGTGTAAAATTGTTTCACATGATTATTGCCCCTCAAAAATCAGGTGCATCTGCATTTCAAATAGAAATGTTACAGTTTATACTAATTTAATGTAATTAATGGAGATATGGAATTATTACCTATTATAGTGTTGTAATTATTTGTTACCAATTCTTAAGCTGGTCTTAAGTGACTTACCTTTTATGAAGAAAATGTCCAGATGGGTTGCCATTAGAAGTTTATGGTGCTCTGCAAACCCTGTGGACCTCGGTAAGTTGAGTCACCTGGTTAGCTTTACACAGAAGATTAATGATTTCTTTTGTCCTGATAAAAAAATTTCTTTTTTGAAGTAATAGCAGGTATCTTGCATGTCTTGAATTATTTAGTGCCATATATTTTCCTATTAGATGAATTTGGTAGGCTTATTTCATTCTTTTGCGGCTATGGCAGGTATATTATGGAAATTAACTTCCATTTCTATTCAAAGTACCAAAAGCGTGAGTTTGTTTGATCATGCCAACTTAGAACATTCAAGCATTGCCATTTACTAGTAAGTTGAAAAAAGGAAAATAGAAGAGTTTATTTTTATTACATCTCTGCAATGGTAATATATGGTAGGAAGTTGAGGTGACCAATCAGAGAATGTGGCATGATAACTACGCCAATTATCTAGCCACCAAAGCCCTATAAATAGCATTCTTTTGTAAAATACTGAAAGCTGCAAAACTTCGAGGTAAGCAACTTGAACGGATGAAGATGGAGAATCAAAGCAAGGGCCAATTGTTTGCGGATAGACCAATTGATGAACTCAACGTGGAGGAGTTGCTGACACTGCGTGCAATGATGGTAGAATTATCTGAGAAGGTGAAAAAGCGTATCCAGGAACATTTGGCTGAGGATGCCGCTTCAAATTCCAAGTCAGCAGGCGGAAGTAATGCTTCCCTGAATGGTTCTACTGACGGTGGTTCTTCTGCTGATCCTCATGAACATTGATTTTCCCCTGGTCAGTCAGTTCGGAGAGGGTTTGTCTAGTATGTCGTGCCAAAGCTACTTTGGTTTTGTGAACAGATCAGTCACTCCCTCTTTGTTTTTGTCTGTTGGACTGAGAAATTGAAACAGAATAAGTTGAAAATCAATAATAATAATAATAAAGTGGTTTTCCCATGTCTACCATGTTTTCTTTTTCTTTCAGTTTGTCTGATTCTATTCATGAAATGATGGCTTTGTGATCCAGGTTGAATCCATGATTGTTTCATACAAAATCCTCACCAGAGTTCATGTATGATTTACTTTCTTGAGGGGTTGGACATAGTTGTTTGCATATATTTGAAATACTCGGAATTACATGAAAAACAATGGGGAGACTAATAAACTGTTATTGTCTGCATATATTTGAGGGACTGAAATTTCCATGTCTTGTCTGAATTTGTATGACAGATGATTATATTTGTAATGCCTTAATACTGTTCGTTTGTATTGGAGAAAATATCTACATGAGTGAATTGAAGTTAAGAATGTGCGGTGATGCAAAGACGATTATTTAATTTTGAGTTGATCGTGTTTATGAGATATAAAATATACAAAAGAAGATTTATTACAGTGAAGAGTGTGGTGGTAGTGGATGTATTAAGAAATCTTTGTGAAAAAATATTCCTAGCGATCAAATAATAGGCTATAACATAGAGGGTACACATTAACATTTACAAGTATAAGTTTGCAATGATGTACGAATTCGAAATATGTTTCCTTGTGTTTATAAAACAAATGAAATTAGTGTTATGTTATTCTCTCTACCTAACTCCAAGTGAAATTGGTGACTCTTATGTTGTCACATGGTGTTATTGTACATATGTCTTGGGGGCACTATCAGGTTTTATTGCTTTGCCAACCCTATTTGTCCTTGTAAGTTGAGCAACAAATTCATGGAATCGAAATGATGATGTAAGAGGCATCTAGACACATTTGCAGGGAAAAAAAACTTTCCTTCTTAAACAAAACGATTGTGTATACTAATAGACTGCTAGAGTCACAATGGATATATTTTGTCAGTCTGTCAGTTGTGTAATAGTAAAGTGATTGTGTCGAGCTATCTCGCATGTCAGTTATCGAGTTGATGAACAATAACAATGAGTGTGACAAGTGGTATGCACGTGTTAGAATGGTATAATGTCAACTTTTTAAAATATAATAGGGTTAATTTTATTAAACTATTTTTAATCAAGACGAAATTAATAAAATATATTTTTTTGATTAAATAGAGAGGTATTACATTCCAATATCGGAATTCGATCTCATATAAAATAAGACAATGTGAACATTTTTAGCCACTAGACCAATTATTAGATCTCTAATATATATATATATATATGGTGACAAAGAATTGATTGACAAAAAAAAATCTATTTATAACAAAATTTAATATAATGACTAAATTATAATTTTTTTTAAAAAGGACCCATTTGCTTTAAAACACAATTGAGTGACTTGTAGCGTATTTTATCCTAAACTCCATTTTGGTTAAAAAAGAAAAGGGTAATTTTGACATGTGATCCCTTATATTTGAAGTTTGTTCTATTTTGGTCACCCAAATTCAAAAAAATTATTCTGCCACTTACGTTTTGAACCGTGTCTAGCTATTTTGGTCCCTTGGCTGTTAAACTCCGTTAATAAAAAATTAATTTCTAATTTAACCCTCAAACTTTCAAAACTTTATTTTTCACCATCATCCTCAAAAATTATATATTTTATATACTTTAAAACGTTTTAAATTCCATCTTTCTACTTTCTCAGATTCTATGTTTCTAAAACTCACTTCAAACACTTACATTCCCCTTTCTGCAACAAAACCCAAAGTAAATCTTCGATGAACCATTAAAATTCAATCTCATCAAAGATTCAACAAACCATGGATCACTTGAATCTCAAGCAATTCTCTCTGAGCCTCAATAATCGACAAATCCCAATGGTTTCTTTAGTACTCATTGATAACTCGATGAGACCTAATTTCAATTCATTTTCCCGTCAACTCCAGCAGGAAATTCTTTGATTGTTTTTTTCTTTTTTTGTTTTCCTTTTTTGGCGATTTGGAATTCGATTTTT
This sequence comes from Hibiscus tridactylites, assembly GCA_958450335.1. NCBI lineage: Eukaryota > Viridiplantae > Streptophyta > Magnoliopsida > Malvales > Malvaceae > Hibiscus > Hibiscus tridactylites. The sequence goes on along the minus strand of OY288272.1, from coordinate 6,638,258 downwards.
ATTTTGTTTGAACATAATGAGTTTCAATTAAATTCTGCGACGAGAATTTTTAATCTTCAGCGGCCGATACCATTGAGTAATAATAATAATAGTAGCAGTAGTAATAGTAATTCCAATGTTATGCCATTGCTAAATAATGATGGATTCATAAATGGAGCTAACCAGCAGTTTCCTACACCAAGTAATAATATGGGGTTTACTCATTTTGGTCCAATTTTACCAAACCCGAACAACCTTTCAATGTTGCAACAACTTCCTGCTCAATTTAATAACCCTTTACACAATTCAAATCAGTCAAATTGGTTGAATTTCCCCCAACAAAATAATACTAGTTTGACAAATGGGCAGCATCAACAACAACAACAACATTTTTTTTACATAATCAGTTGCGGAATTTGAACCAGCTTTTGAATGTTCAACTCTGATCGCTTTCAGCTTGTTTTCGGTGGTCACGCAATGGGATGTCCCAATCCTACTGCTGTTCAGAATTCACATTTTCGGTTTATGCAGCAGCAAGCCAGTCAGTGCCGACAAAAATTTAGATGTTAACCTCGTGGTCCTTTTTGTTTGGAATTTTTCTATTTTGGTCACCCGAATTCAAAAAAAATTATTCTTGTCACTTACATTTTAAATCGTGTCTATTTTAGTCCCTTGGCTATTAACCTCCGCTAATTAAAAAATAATTTTTAATCTAACCCTCAAACTTTCAAAACTTTATTTTTCACCATCTTCCCCCAAAACTTAAAAACTTTATTTCTCCGCACACCACCCGACCCCGACCCTCTTTCCACCACCATAAATCCACCACTCTCTTCCCCCGAATATCAGTTGATCATTAAACATCAGATTCTATCCTCACAAACATTCATCATGATTGATGTAAGAACTGAAACAAACAACTTGTTGACAACAAATTGCAAAGAAATTCAGACCAAATTGCAAAGCAAGTACAACATAAATACTTCCCAAGAAATATTCAAAACTCTGAGCAAAATCTGGAAATATACCCACTTTCCACCCATTGTTTCTACCGTAAGAAATCCCCCCCAAAAAATACATTACATGTTTACATTCCATATGAATTGTTTTGGACTCTGAAGCTCAATTTCTTGCTGGAAAAAAAGTAACAAATGTACGTGTTAAAAAAATTTAATCTAAACTAATTCATAATGCATTAAAAATATAAATTTATTAACCGATTAATATAAATCAAATATTGTAAAAAATTATTATGATGACAATTTTTAATATAATTTAATTAATTTCCCTATTTTACAATGTGAATAATTGAACTTTTAACCTTACTCGAATCTGGTGTTTAATGATCAACTGATATTCGGGACGAAGGAGAGTGGCAGACTCATGGCGGTGGAAAGAGGGTCGAGATCGAGTGGTGGGCGGAAAAATAAAATTTTTAAATTTTTGGAAAGATGATGAAAACTAAAATTTTGAAAGTTTGGAGGTTAAATTAAAAATTAATTATTTTAATTAACGAAAGTTAATAGTCAAGGGACTAAAATAAACACAATTCAAAACGTAAATAACAGGAATAATTTTTTTAAATTTAAGTGACCAAAAAAAAATCTAAACAAAAAAACCACATGTGAATATTACTCTTCCTTTTTTAGCACAATTTCCCAGGGTTTTTTTATACTAACTTACACAGCGTAAGAAAATCTTTGTAAGCACGCACGAGGGGCCGGTTTGAAAAGTTGATTTTTGGTGTGCGATATTTGTCGCGCAAGATTCATTTCCTGGGCTTCCATGCTGAGAATTGGAAATCACAATCAAAACAGGTTTCGGGTTCTTTCAAATGCTAACATTCAAATTTTGGTCTTTCTGGATTTTGATTTAAATTTTTCTTTCTTGGGTCTTAATTTTTATTATGTCTGATGTTTCATTTGAATGTAGAAAACAATGATACTGCAAAATGTTGAGCAATGAAGTTTTAGAAAGAATCATAATAAAAGAAGTCATCAAAATCTGGGAGATTTTAGAAATTGTATGTAATTTCTTATTGTCGACCATTTCTTTGAGATGTTAGATATGGATTCAATCTGTATGGCTTCATTACTTTTGTTGGATGGTTTTAACTGGCTAAATAATAGCTGAATAAAGACCATTAAACTAGATTTTGTTTTGAATGAGAATATGTTTGATTTACATTTATTATAAAACCAGCATGTGCTGTGAATTGAGGACATGAAATAGGTAAGCTTAAGGAAACTGGCTACTTATATAAATAATGTCCGGCAACATAAGTTCTCTTATTACATACTTTGAATAAACAGTTAAATTTATAAGATAAGCATAGTAACCAACCGTATAACCGTTAACCATTACGTAGTTACGATTTGGACTCGTAGATAATGGTATGGATTTGGCTGGTTTATTCTTAATTCAAACCAAATACAGTTAGATGCTAGCTAAATATACACTTAATGATGTCTAAAATGTGCACCATATTAATTATTATAGTTGCATAAATGCATTAACTACATTTTATATCTCAGTTTGCCTCTCTGAAATCATGGTAAAAGTTTATTTCTGAACACTGAGAGCGAGATAATTCATGGAGATCTGATATTGGGCTAGCTGGACATTTTGGCCAGAAAAAAACGTGTGAATAGTTATCCCAAGATTAGAAACTCTTTAAAAAGCTTCTTGATATTGACCTTCCTCGCGGCTGATTTCAGATACAACTTGCTTCCCATGGTTGCCATGCCTATCTATATTAGCATCAACACTGGGATGGTCAGAGCGGATAGCATTGCTGCCCAGAGAGAAATTGATTAGGGCAGCCTCGAGAGCACAAAGGTACACAGCTCAATGGCTTCTTCAAGAAGTCGGGTAGACGTTTGGTAAGCATCTTGCTGAGCATTGATACATTGTTTCAAATCTTTAGTTTTCTCAATTGTAAATGGCTTTTATATACTGTTTTTTCACAAAAAATGTCTTAGCATTGTTATAAATGAAGGTTTATTAAGTTCATCAAGACTGATGATAAAAATAGTGGTATAATTGGTTTTGAAAAAATTGCGAGGAATACAGAAAATTATTTGATATCAATTATATGATCTAAAGCTGCAGAGTATGATTTGAAGGATCATAGCATATTATGAGTAATGGCAGTCAATTTCGACTGTCTTTGACCATCAATTCTGTCATTGAGAAACAATTAGAACTACAATGAAAAGAAGTGTTTAGATGATGAATTTCTGAAGTTGGGAGGACAAAAACATGTTATTAGTAGGACTTTGATAAATAGTCTAATTAGTTAGAGTTATCCAAGTCACGTTCTTGAATTGGTCACCCCTATTTCTCGTCATATATTATCTTGTCAAAATAAACTCTTCTATTCGCTTTTACGATACATTAGTAAATGATAATGCTTGAATGTACAAAGTTGGCATTATCAAAATAAACTTGTTCTCGGATTACTTTATTGACAATGAAACCCACCATAATATTAACATATCAGTCTTAACGGAAAATATCTTTCATAATGATGTATGTGCATTTCAAATAGAAATGATACAATCATACTAATTTAATGTAATTAGTAGAGGTTTGGAATTATTACCTATTCTAATGATGTAATTGTCTTGTAACTAATTCTTAAGCTGATCTTAATTGACTTTCCTTTTTTGAGGAAAATTTCCGGATAGGTTGATGTACAAGTGTACGGTGCTCTGCAAAGTCTGCGGTCCTAGGTTAAGTTGCTTCACTTGGAAAACTTTATGTCGAAGATTAATGAATTCTTGTTCTGATTAAAAGGTTTCTTTTATGCTGTAATTGGAGGTATCTTGCATGTCTTTGAATTATATAGTGGCATTATATTTTTCTGTAGGTAAATGTTGTCTGCTCATTTCATTTTTGCAACTATGCTAGGTTTATTTTCGAATTTAATTGCCATTTGCATCTAAGCACTAAAAGCGTGATTGGGTTTTATCATGCAAGTTTAGGACCTTCAAGCATTGGCATTTGCTAGTAATTCATAATAGGAAATTAGAAGAGTTTATTTTTTTAATCTATGTCAAGATAATATATGGCAAGAAGTAGGGGTGACCAATCCGAGAACGAGACTCGGATAATTACTACGAATTAGTCTAATCATCAAAGTCTTAGAAGTAACATATTTTAGTCTCCAAACTTTACAAGTCCATCTTCAAAACACTTCTTTTAATTGATGTTCTAGTAGTTTCTCAATGACATTGATTGTCTGTCAAGAGCAGTCGGAGAAGAATCAAAAGTGTACGACACAAGTTGAAAATAATCCGCAGGATTCTTATATCAAAAGCTGACCCGAACTCTTCAAGAAGGTCACTGAGCTGTATAACTTATGTGCTTTTGAAGATGCCCTAATAATTCTCTCCTAGTGACAAGGTTGTCTCCTCTGGCCATCTCGGCGTTGATACTAATACAAAAAGACTTGCCACCAGTGGGAAGCTAGTTGTGTATGAAATCAGCCCTTTTGGATGATAAGTAACTCAAAAAGATGAAGACAAAGTCAAAGCAAGGGCCAAAGGTTGGTGGGCAGACCAATTGATAAACTCAACCTTGATGAGTTGTTCATACTGCATGCTGAAATGACAGAGTTAAGCGAAAAGCTGATAAAGCATCACCAAGAACGTTTGGTTAAGGATGTCACATCAAGTTCAATGTATGTTGGAGGAAGTAGTAGTTCTACTGACGGTGGTTCTTCTGTTGATCCTCATGAACATTGATTTACCCCGAATCAGTTATTTCGAAGAGGGTTTGTCTGAGATGTCGTGCCAAAGCAGCTTTGGTTTTGTGAATTGGTCTGAAAAGTTGGTCTTTGGTGTGGTATATTTCTGATATCAAGATTCATTTCCTTGGGTGTTTCTGCTGCTGAGGATTTCTCTCATTTCTTTGATGCACATTGGAGATCATAGTCAAAATGAGGTTTAAGGTTCTTTCAACTGCTTACGTTTACGTCTCGTTAACATTCACTTAATTTGACGTTTTGGATTCCTTTTCACATTCATGATTCATGTTAGTGTAGTTTATCCTTTCTTTGCATTTATTTTTGGAACTTCATTCAAATTTTGCTTTCATGGGTCTTAACAAAATTTTAGTCTGTTATTTGATTTGAATGTAGAAAACGAAGGTACCTCAAAATTTTGAACAATGAAATTTGAGAAAGAAAACTAGATGTAGAATGAAAGAAAGTCATCAAAAACTGGGGACAATCAGAAATAATTTCTTAACTGTTGATGTCTAGATATGAATTGTTTGAGATGGTCAGAGCTGAACTCAATTATTCGTTGATTTTAACTGGATAAATAATAGAGGAATGAAGACCAACAAACTGGAAACCTTTTTGAATGAGAATATGTTCAATTTACATTTATTCTTGAACGAACTTATGTTGTGAATAGGGGATATCAAATAGGTAAGCTTAAGGAAACTGGATAGCTGTATAAATAATGTTCAATAACATAAGTTTCCTATTATATACTTTTAATAAACTATTAAATGTATAAGAGTGGCATGGTAAGTAATACTAGAATTGTTATGTACTTACGTGTTAGACACATAGATAATGGTTAGATCCTAACTAAATATCCGGTTAATGAATGTCTAAAGTGTGCATCATATTCTAGTTTCATAAGTGTATTAACTGCATTTTCTATCTTAGTTTTTCCTATGCCTCTCTGAGTTGAGTCTACAAGTTCATTTCTTGACAACTAGATATATATACAAAGTAGAGAACTGATATTAGGCTTGTTGAACATTTTGGCCATAGAAAATGAATGTGTGAGAAATTATTCCAAGTGTTACGGTAAGGTCCTAATATATTAGTGCATGGAAATCAACCATAAAAGGCAAATTAATCTTGAAATCAAAGCATGACCGGAATCTTTTTACCTAGTATTGTATTGATGAGTTACTTATGTGAAACTGATCTTAGCTTTTCAGTCTTATTCCACTCTACTAATACTTAACCTAGTATTGTTTTGATGAGTGCCCCATTTCCAATTAGTTTTAACTGAAAATTAATTGAGGAAGAAACAACTTCATTCGCACAACAAAAGTATTGATAGTATTATCATTACATCTAGAAAATTTGAGACCAGTTAGACTTAAATCTTTGGTTTATGATCTTCCGTTTTCTCAATTGTAAATATATATTGTTTTTCAAAAAAGAATGTCGTAGCATTGTTTTTAATGCTGCCGTCTTTTGCATAGTTATGGTACGTGCAACCCACTATGATGGGTTTATGAAGTTTGTCTAGATTGATGATAAATATAGTGGCATATTTGGTTTCAAAATGCGAGGAACACAGGAAAAATATTTGGTATCAATTGTAAGATCTAAAGATGCAGAGTTTGATTTGAAAATATCATAGTATGTCATATGAGTAAAGGCGTCATACTCATCCATTTAGTTTTAAACTCAAGAGTAAACGAAATATGGAATTTTTACTCGGTTCTCAAACACACTAATCGAGCTCCCCTACTCTTCTTATGCATAAGCTTTAATGTTGAAAAACAAGATGCAGATCAGTAAAATGTATTCTATTCTAAGTCAATACAAGCAGAACTCTTATCTCAGCTGAAATCTATCTTTGAGTGGGTTACTTTCTTATCCAATTTGTGCAAATGTGTTGGAAGAAATATGGCTGTGTTCATAGTAATCCATTTCCTAATAGAATTTTCTAGCTTATGTCACACCATTTATGCTTGTTGTTGTGGTAACTCTATAGCCATTACTATGTTATCAAGACTCAGGGAGTCAGATACGGATATCTGTCCAACTTGAATATGATCAATTTTTTGCAAGTTTTTGTCATATATTTGGAGGACCATACTCCTACACTCCAGCTCAAATATGTGTCAAACTTTGGTATCGGAAATTGAAGAGTCCAAATAACATAGACTATAATCCTAGGAGTTCTTGTGTGAATTTGTTTCACATGATTATAGTACCTCAAAAATCTGGTGTATGGATTCCTTGATTGGCAATGAAACCTGCCATAAAATTAAAATATCAGTCTTAACCGAAAATATCTTTCATCATGCATGTATCTGCATTTCCAATAGAAATGTTACAATTCATACTAATTTAATATAATTAATGCAGGTCTGGAATTTTCACCTAGTATAGTGTTGTAATTATTTTGTTTCCATTTGATATTAAGTGACCTGTTTTGAATTCTTTAGTGCCATATATTTTCCTATTTGATAAATTTGGTAGGCTTATTTCATTTTTTTGCGGCTATGGCAGGTATATTATGGAATTTAACCTCCATTTCCATCAAAGCACCAAAAGTATTATTTTGTTTGATCATGCCATCTCATGACATTCAAGCATTGTCCTTTACTCGAAAGTCGGAAAAAGGAAAGTTGAAGAATTTGTATTATTACATCTCAACAATTGTAATATATGGCAGGTAATATAGGTGACCAATCGGAGAATGAGACGTGGATATCTCCACCAATTAGTCTAGCCATCAAAGCTCTATAAATGTCATGTTTTATCCTCCAAATTTCACATCTCCATCTTCTAAATTTTTCTTTTCATTTTTGTTCTGATTATTTCTCAATGGCAGGATTGGTACTCAAGAGAAGTCGGAGAAAAAACCTGAAGCCTACGACAAAAGGAGAAAATGCTCACCAGGATGATTATACCGAACGTCGATCCGACTTCTTAAAGAAGTCAATTGAGCTGTGTAACTTATGTGATTTAGAGGCTGCCCTAAACAATTCCTCTCCCGGCAGCAAGGCCATCCGCATTGGCCTTCCTGTTGACGCTAATATAGATAGGCGTGGAAACCATGAGATACAAGCTGTATTTGAAATCAGCCGTGAAGACGCTCAAAGTTTGGTCAATATCAAGAAGTTTTCAGAAGAGTACTCTGAGGTATGTAAAAAACTGAAAGCTTCAAAACTTCGAGGTAAGCAACTTGAACAGATGAAGTTGGAGAAAGAAAGCAAGGGCGAATGGTTGGTGGATAGACCAATTGATGAACTCAACCTGGAGGAGTTGTTGACACTGGATGCAGAGACGACGGAGTTCATTGAGAAGCTGAAAAAGGCTCGCCAGGAACGTTTGGCTAAGGATGCCGCCTCAACTTCAATGTCAACAGGAGGAAATAATTCTTCCCCGAATGGTTCTTCCGATGGTAGTTCTTCTGTTGGTCCTTATGAACATTGAATTTCCCCCAATCAGTCAGTTTAACTTTAGAGAAGGGTTTGTTTAGGACGTTGTGGCAAAGTTATAGTTCAGTTTGTGAACATATCTAGTAGTCATTGTCTCCCTGTTTGTCTGTTTGTATGTTGTGGGTTTGTTTGTCCTCGTTGAAATTGACCTTCTTTAAAAATTCTATTAGTGAATTGATCGTGTCTACTTATAGATAATGTTAAAGTTAAAATGAGTCTATTTCATTAGTCTTTCAGCTATCAAATTTTTGAACAATGACAAGGAATGTGCCAAGTAGTCTTTAAGGGTTCTTAGGATGATACATTGTAGAAACTTTTAAAATATGACAGAATTAAATTTATCAAATTATTAATTTTTTAATAGAAGCCGCTAATTTTATTAAACGAGAAAAATATCCAAAATTAATTACGGTTTAAAATTTTCATTGCAAACTAAATACATAAATTGAACATTTTTCTAAAACTAGCCACTTTAGATCATACAAGGACCATACATGAAAATGTTAAAAACTCATTCAATAGACTCGATCGGAAAAAAGAAACAAACTAATCTGACTGCATCCTAGTAGGGAAGATCACCTTGATTACGAATAAGCGTATCTTGATCAGTCATGGCACCGTAGCAAACAATAGAATAGATTGTGCCACAAGAGCAAAATCATTTATTAAAAATTAAAAAAGTAAAATAAAACGAATCGAAAGATCCCGGCGGTCAGCAACCAGCATTAAAACCGGTGCCGCCATCAATGTTTAAAAAAATGATAAAGAGAGAGTGGCGGCTACACTGTTGGTAGAAAGAAAATTAGGTTTGTTTTTGAGAAATTATTAAATTATTATTAAATTAAAATTAAATTAATAATATATATTGCTGACTATATTTATTATTATACCGAACCATATTTTAATTTAACAAAAAAAGTAATATTTGTTTCAAAATTTAATTACTAGACAAAATTATAACTTTTAGAAGAAAAAATGATTTATTTCCATAAAAACACAAATCAAATTAATAATATATATTGGTGACTATATTTATTATTATACCGAACCATATTTTAATTTAACAAAAAAAGTAATATTTGTCTCAAAATTTAATTACTAGACAAAATTATAACTTTTAGAAAAAAATGATTTATTTCCATAAAAACACAACTGAGTGAATTGTGGTGTGTATATTATCCTAAACCTTATTTTGGTTAAAAAAGGAAAAACAATTATTTCCTTTTTTTTTCTCTCCATGGTCTTTATTTAAACATAATTTCTCAGGGTTTTTATACAAGCTTACATAGTGTAAACAAAATCTTTGTGAGGTCCCGGTCTGAAAAGTTGGTTTTTGGTGTGATGTTTGTGGCAGTTCATTTCCTGGGCTGCTATGCTGAGGATTTGAAATCACAATCAAAACATGTTTTTGGTTCTTTCAAATGCTAATATTCACTTAATTTTGTGTTACTTGTTCCAAAAACGTTAGTCTTTCTAGATCTTGATTCAAAATTTTCTTTCTTGGGTCTTAATTTTCTTTCTTGCCTAGCCTCTCATAAAAGTATACATCAATTTGTAGATTCAACACGAATCACAAAGCCATAGTTTCATGAATTGAATCAGACAAACAATCTGAAGGAAAAAGAAAACATGGTAGATATGGGAAAAAACTACTTTATTATTTTTATTGATTTTCAATTTATTATGTTTCACATTTCTCAGTCCAGCAGACAAAAATAGAGAATGAATGACTACTAGATTTGTTCACAAAATCAAACTAAGTCTAACTTTGCCACAACATCCCAAACTCCACAAAATAGAGAGGAATTGCTCTCTTCGCCCTGTTGCAGATTGGAAATCAGACTCAAAAGGAGATTTTCGGTTCTTTCAACTGTTAACATTCACTAAACTTGACTTTGTGTTCCTTTCAGTTTTTACGTACATTATTCAAATTTTGCTTTTTTGGGTCTTAATATTTGACCAAGTCTGATGTTTGATTTGAATGTAGAGAACAATGATACTGCAAAATCTTGAGCAGTTAAGTCTGAGAAGGAATCATGACCGAACTAGGTATGCGATGAAAGAAGCCATCAAAATTGGGGGGAAATTAGAAGTAATTTCCTGTTGTCGGCCATTTCTTTGAGATGGTACGTATGAATTCAATTTTTATGGTTTCATAATTCAGTACTCTTGTTGGCTGGATCTAACTCGCTAAATAATACTGGAATGAAGACCATCAAACTGAATGAGAATATGTTTGAATTACGTTTACTATCACATTTGGAACATTTAAACCCAGTTGTACTTAGATTTTTAGTTTCTAATCTTTAGTTTTCTCAATTATAAATGGCTTTGATTTATTGTTTTTTCACACACAAAAAATGTCTTAGCATTGTTAAAAATGAAGGTTTATAAATGCGAGGAATACAGAAAATTATTTGATATCAATGCTATGATCTAAAGCTGCAGAGTATGATTTGAATGTATCATAGCATATTATGAGTAATGGCGGTCAATTTCATCCACTTAGCTTAGAGCCTTAGACTTTATCGTATCGATGACTTCTGGTTTCTTCTCCCACTGTCCTTCACCATCAATTCTGTCATTGAGAAACAATTTAAACTACAATGGAAAGAAGTGTTTAGATGATGAATTTGTGAAGTTTGGAGCTCAATTTTTTCTTTATTTATAGGACTTTTATGGATAGTCTAATTAGTTAGAGTTATCCAAGTCTAGTTTGTGAATTGGTCACCCCTACGACACATTAGTAAATGACAATGCTTGAATGTTCAAAGTTGGCAAAATCAAAATAAACTTGTTCTTGAATTACTTTATTGACAATGAAACCCGCCATAAATTAACATATCGGTCTTAACGGAAATTATCTTTCATCATGATGTATATGCATTTCAAATGCAAATGTTACAATCATACTAATTAATGTATTTAGTAGAGAGGTTTGGAATATTACCTATTCTAATGATGTAATTGTCTGTTACCAATTCTTAAGTTGATCTTAATTGACTTGCCTTTTTTGAGGAAAAATTCCGAATGGGTTGCCGAACAATGTGGACGGTGCTCTGCAAAGTCTGTGGCCCTAGGTTAGGTTGAGTTACTTGGACAACTTTATGTCGAAGATTAATGAATTCTTGTCCTGGTGAAAAGGTTTCTTTTATGCAGTAATTGCAGGTATCTTGCAAATCTTTGAATTATTTAGTGGCATTATATTTTTCAGTAGATAAATGTGGTCTGCTCATTTCATTTTTTGTGTGACTATGGTAAGTTTATTATCGAATTTAACAGCCATTTGCATCCAAACACCAAAAGCGTGATTGTGTTTTATCATGCTAGTTTAGGACCTTCAAACATTGGCATTTACTAGTAAGTCGTAAAAGGAAATTTGAAGAGTTTATGTTTTTACATCTATGTCAAGATAATATATGGCAAGAAGTAGAGTGACCAATCCGAGAACGAGACTCAGATAACTCCGACAGATTAGTCTAATTAATTATCAAAGTCTTAGAACTAACATATTTTATTCCTCCAAAGTCCAAACGTTACGAGCCCATCTTCAAAACACTTCTTTTAATTGGTGTTCTAGTAGTTTCTCATTGACCTTATTGTTCGTCAAGAGCAGCCAGAGAAGAATTGAACATGTACGGCACAAGGTGAAAATGCTCCGCAGGATTCTTATACCAAAAGCTGACAAGAACTCTTCAAGGTCAGTGAGCTGTTTACCTTATACTGCATGCTGAAATGACAAATTTAAGTGAAAAGCTGATAAAGCATGGCCAAGAACGTTTGGTTAAGGATGACATGTCAAGTTCAATGTTTGCCGGAGGAAGTAACGCTTCCCTCAATAGTTCTACTAATGGTGGTTCTTCTGCTGATCCTCATGAATCAGACAGTTCAAAGAGGATTTGTCTGAGATGTCGCGCCAAAGAAGCTTTGGTTTTGTGAATTGGTCTGAAAAGTTGGTCTTTGGTGTGGTATATTTGTGATATCAAGATTCATTTCCCTGGGTGTTTCTGTTGCTGAGGATTTCTCTCATTGCTTTGATGCACATTGGAGATCATAGTCAAAATGAGGTTTGGGGTTCATTCAACTGCTTATGTCTATCTATATTAGCATCAACACTGGGATGGTCAGAGCGGATAGCATTGCTGCCCAGAGAGAAATTGATTAAGGCAGCCTCGAGAGCACATAAGGTACACAGCTCAATGGCTTCTTCAAGAAGTCGGGTAGATGTTTGGTAAGCATCTTGCTGAGCATTGATACTCTGTTTCAAATCTTTAGTTTTCTCAATTGTAAATGTCTTTTATATACTGTTTTTTCACAAAAAAATGTCTTAGCATTGTTATAAACGAAGGTTTATTAAGTTCATCAAGGCTGATGATAAAAATAGTGGTATAATTGGTTTTAAAAAAATGCGAGAAGTACAGAAAATTATTTGATATCAATTATATGATGTAAAGCTGCAGAGTATGATTTGAAGGATCATAACATATTAAGAGTAATGGCGGTCAATTTCATCCATTTAGCTTAGACTTTCACGTATCGTAGACTTCTGATTCCTTCTTCGACTGTCTTTGACCATCAATTCTGTCATTGAGAAACAATTAGAACTATAATGAAAAGAAGTGTTTAGATGATGATTTTCTAAAGTTGGGAGGACAAAAACATGTTATTAGTAGGACTTTGATAAATAGTCTAATTAGTTAGAGTTATCCAAGTCACGTTCTTGAATTGGTCTCCCCTATTTCTTGTCATATATTATCTTGTCAAAATAAACTCTTCTATTCGCTTTTACGATACATTAGTAAATGATAATGCTTGAATGTACAAAGTTGGCATAATAAAAATAAACTTGTTCTCGGATTACTTTATTGACATTATGAAACCCACCATAATATTAACATATCAGTCTTAACGGAAAATATCTTTCATAATGATGTATGTGCATTTCAATTAGAAATGATACAAGCATACTAATTTAATGTAATTAGTAGAGGTTTGGAATTATTACCTATTCTAATGATGTAATTGTCTTGTTACTAATTCTTAAGCTGATCTTAATTGACTTGCCTTTTTTGAGGAAAATTTCCGGATGGGTTGATGTACAAGTGTACGGTGCTCTGAAAAGTCTGTGGTCCTAGGTTAAGTTGAGTCACTTGGAACACTTTATGTCGAAGACTAATGAATTCTTGTTCTGATTAAAAGGTTTCTTTTATGCTGTAATTGGAGGTATCTTGCATGTCTTTGAATTATATAGTGGCATTATATTTTTTTGTAGGTAAATGTGGTCTGCTCATTTCATTTTTTTGCAACTATGCTAGGTTTATTATCGAATTTAATTGCCATTTGCATCTAAGCACTAAAAGCGTGATTGGGTTTTATCATGCAAGTTTAGGACCTTCAAGCATTGGCATTTGCTAGTAAGTCATAATAGGAAATTAGAAGAGTTTATTTTTTTAATCTATGTCAAGATAATATATGGCAAGAAGTAGGGGTGACCAATCCGAGAACGAGACTCGGACAATTACGACGAATTAGTCTAATCATCAAAGTCTTAGAAGTAACATATTTTAGTCTCCAAACTTTACAAGTCCATCTTCAAAACACTTCTTTTAATTGATGTTCTAGTAGTTTCTCAATGACATGATTGTCTGTCAGGAGCAGTCGGAGAGGAATCAAAAGTGTACGACACAAGGTGAAAATAGTCCGCAGGATTCTTATACCAAAAGCTGACCCGAACTCTTCAAGGAGGTCAGTGAGCTGTGTAACTTATGTGCTTTTGAAGATGCCCTAATAATTCTCTCCTAGTGACAAGGTTGTCTCCTCTGGCCATCCCGACGTTGATACTAATACAAAAAGACTTGCCACCAGGGGGAAGCTAGTTGTGTATGAAATCAGCCCTTTTGGATGATAAGTAACTCAAAAAGATGAAGACAGAGTCAAAGAAAGGGCCAAAGGTTGGTGGGTAGACCAATTGATGAACTCAACCTTGATGAACAATTGATGAGTTGTTCATACTGCATGCTGAAATGACAGAGTTAAGCGAAAAGCTGATAAAGCATCACCAAGAACGTTTGGTTAAGGATGTCACATCAAGTTCAATGTCTGTTGGAGGAAGTAATGTTCTCCTCAATAGTTCTACTGACGGTGGTTCTTCTGCGGATCCTCATGAACATTGATTTACCCCGAATCAGTCATTTTAAATAGGGTTTGTCTGAGATGTCGTGCCAAAGCTGCTTTGGTTTTGTGAATTGGTCTGAAAAGTTGGTCTTTGGTGTGGTATATTTCTGATATCAAGATTCATTTCCTTGGGTGTTTCTGCTGCTGAGGATTTCTCTCATTTCTTTGATGCACATTGGAGATCATAGTCAAAATGAGGTTTAAGGTTCTTTCAACTGCTTATGTCTCGTTAACATTCACTTAATTTTTTGTTCTGGATTCCTTTTCACATTCATGAATCATGTTAGTGTAGTTTATCCTTTCTTTGCATTTATTTTTGGAACTTCATTCAAATTTTGCTTTCATGGGTCTTAACAAAATTTTAGTCTGTTATTTGGTTTGAATGTAGAAAACGAAGGTACCTCAAAATTTTGAACAATGAAATTTGAGAAAGAAAACTAGATATAGAATGAAAGAAAGTCATCAAAAACTGGGGACAACTAGAAATAATTTCTTAACTGTTGATGTCTAGATATGAATTGTTTGAGATGGTCAGAGCTGAACTCAATTATTGGTTGATTTTAACTGGATAAATAATAGAGGAACGAAGACGAACAAACTGGAAATCTTTTTGAATGAGAATATGTTTGATTTACATTTATTATCGAACAAACTTTTGTTGTGAATAGGGGATATCAAATAGGTAAGCTTAAGGAAACTGGATAGCTGTATAAATAATGTTCAATAACATAAGTTTCCTATTATATACTTTTAATAAACTATTAAATGTATAAGAGTGGCATGGTAACTAATACTAGAATCGTTATGTACTTATGCGTTAGACACATAGATTACGGTATGGATTTGGTTGGTTCATTCTTAATTCAAACTGAATATGGTTAGATCCTAACTAAATATCCGGTTAATGAAGTCTAAAGTGTGCGTCATATTCTAGTTTCATAAGTGTATTAACTGCATTTTCTATCTTAGTTTTTCCTATGCCTCTCTGAGTTGAGTCTACAAGTTCATTTCTTGACAATTAGAGATATATACAAAGTAGAGAACTAATATTAGGCTTGTTGAACATTTTGGCCATAGAAAATGAATGTGTGAGAAATTATCCCAAGTGTTATGGTAAGGTCATAATATATTAGTGCATGGAAATCAATCATAAAAGACAAATTAATCTTGAAATCAAGGCATGACCGGAATCTTTTTACCTAGTATTGTATTGATGAGTGCCTACTTATGTGAAACTGATCTTAGCTTTTCAGTCTTATTCCACTCTACTAATACCTAACCTAGTATTGTATTGATGAGTGCCCCATTTCCAACTAGTTTCAACTGAAAATGAAAAGAGGAAGAAACAACTTCGTTCACACAACAAAAGTATTGATAGTATTATCATTACATCTAGAACATTTGAGACCAGTTAGACTTAAATCTTTGGTTTATGATCTTCCGTTTTCTCAATTGTAAATATATATTGTTTTTCAAAAAAGAATGTCGTAGCATTGTTTTTAATGCTGCCGTCTTTTGCATAGTTATGGTACGTGCAACCCACTATGATGGGTTTATGAAGTTTGTCTAGATTGATGATAAATATAGTGGCATATTTGGTTTCAAAATGCGAGGAACACAGGAAAAATATTTGGTATCAATTGTAAGATCTAAAGATGCAGAGTTTGATTTGAAAATATCATAGTATGTCATATGAGTAAAGGCCGTCATACTCATCCATTTAGTTTTAAACTCAAGAGTAAACGAAATATGGAATTTTTACTCGGTTCTCAAACACACTAATCGAGCTCCCCTACTCTTCTTATGCATAAGCTTTAATGTTAAAAAACAAGATGCATATCAGTAAAATGTATTCTATTCTAAGTCAGTACAAGCAGAACTCTTATCTCAGCTGAAATCTCTCTTTGAGTGGGTTACTTTCTTATCCAATTTGTGCAAATGTGTTGGAAGAAATATGGCTGTGTTCATAGTAATCCATTTCCTAATAGAATTTTCTAGCTTAGGTCACACCATTTATGCTTGTTGTTGTGGTAACTCTATAGCCATTACTATGTTATCAAGACTCGGGGTGTCAGATACGGATATCTGTCCAACTTGAATATGATCAATTTTTTGCAAGTTTTTGTCATATATTTGGACGACCATACTCCTACACTCCAGCTCAAATATGTGTCAAAATTTGGTATCGGAAATTGAAGAGTCCAAATAACATAGACTATAATCCTAGGAGTTCTTGTGTGAATTTGTTTCACATGATTATAGTACCTCAAAAATCTGGTGTATGGATTCCTTGATTGGCAATGAAACCTGCCATAAAATTAAAATATCAGTCTTAACCGAAAATATCTTTCATCATGCATGTATCTGCATTTCCAATAGAAATGTTACAATTCATACTAATTTAATATAATTAATGCAGGTCTGGTATTTTCACCTAGTATAGTGTTGTAATTATTTTGTTTCCATTTGATATTAAGTGACCTGTTTTTCGTGAGGAAAATATCGTTATGGGTTCCCATACGAAGTATATGGTGCTCTTCAGACCCTGTGATCCTCTGGAAAGTTGAGTGTTTTGAATTATTTAGTGCCATATATTTTCCTATTTGATAAATTTGGTAGGCTTATTTCATTTTTTTGCGGCTATGGCAGGTATATTATGGAATTTAACCTCCATTTCCATCAAAGCACCAAAAGTATTATTTTGTTTGGTCTTGCCATCTCATGACATTCAAGCATTGTCCTTTACTAGAAAGTCGGAAAAAGGAAAGTAGAAGAATTTGTATTATTACATGTCAACAATTGTAATATATGGCAGGTAATATAGGTGACCAATCGGAGAATGAGACGTGGATATCTCCACCAATTTGTCTAGCCATCAAAGCTCTATAAATGCCATGTTTTATCCTCCAAATTTCACATCTCCATCTTCTAAATTTTTCTTTTCATTTTTGTTCTGATTGTTTCTCAATGGCAGGATTGGTACTCAAGAGAAGTCGGAGAAAAAACCTGAAGCCTACGACAAAAGGAGAAAATGCTCACCAGGATGATTATACCGAGCGTCGATCCGACTTCTTAAAGAAGTCAATTGAGCTGTGTAACTTATGTGATTTAGAGGCTGCCCTAAACAATTCCTCTCCCGGCAGCAAGGCCATCCGCATTGGCCTTCCTGTTGACGCTAATATAGATAGGCGTGGAAACCGTGAGATACAAGCTGTATTTGAAATCAGCCGTGAAGACGCTCAAAGTTTGGTCAATATCAAGAAGTTTTCAGAAGAGTACTCTGAGGTATGTAAAAAAGTGAAAGCTGCAAAACTTCGAGGTAAGCAACTTGAACAGATGAAGTTGGAGAATGAAAGCAAGGGCGAATGGTTGGTGGATAGACCAATTGATGAACTCAACCTGGAGGAGTTGCTGACACTTGATGCAGAGACGACGGAGTTCATTGAGAAGCTGAAAAAGGCTCGCCAGAAACGTTTGGCTAAGGATGCCGCTTCAACTTCAATGTCAACAGAAAGAAGTAATTCTTCCCCGAATGGTGGTTCTTCTGTTGGTCCTTGTGAATATTGAATTTCCCCCAACCAATCAGTTTGTGAACATATCTAGCAGTCATTGTCTCTGTTTGTCTGTTGGACTGAGAACTAGAAACATAATAAATTGAAAATCAATCAATAATAATAATAATAAAATAATAAAGTTGTTTTTCCATGTCTACCATGTTTTCTTTTTCTTTCACTTTGTTTGTCTAATTCAATTCATGAAAAGATGGCCTTGTGATCCGTTTTGAATTCATGTGTGCTATGTTTTCATGAGAGTCTAGACATAATTGTTTGCATATATTTGGAATTACATGAAAACAGTGGGGAGACTGATAAACTGTTATTGTCTGCATATATTTGAGGGATTGGAACTCCCTTTTTATCCTATCTGAATTTGTCTGACAGTAAAAAAATTCAAGCTGTTTATCTATCTACATGAGTGGACTGAAGATAAGAATGTGAGGCTTCCTTGCATCTTGTTCCTCGTTGAAATTGACATTCTTTAAAAAAATTCTATCAGTGAAGCGGTTGTGTCTACTTCTAGATAGTGTTAAAGTCAGAATGAGTCTATTTCATTAGTCTTTTAGTTATCGAATTTTTGAACAGTGACAAGGAATGTGCCAAGTAGTCTTAGGGTTCTTAGGAGGATACATTGTAGAAAATTTTAAATATGACAAAATTAAATTTATCAAATTATTATTGAATTAAGATCAAATTAATAATATATATATATATATTGGTGACTATATTTGTTATTATACCGAACCATATTTCAATTTAACAACAAAGTAATATTTGTATCAAAATTTAATTACAAGACTAAATTATAACTTAAAAAAAAGATTTATTTCCATAAAAACACAATTGAGTGAATTGTGGTGTATATTATCCTAAACCTTATTTTGGTTAAAAAAGGAAAAACAATTATTTCCTTTTTTTCTCTATATGGTCTTTATTTAAACATAATTTCCCCAGGGTTTTTATACAAGCTTACATAGTGTAAACAAAATCTTTGTAAGCACGCACGAGGTCCCGGTCTGAAAAGTTGGTTTTTGGTGTGATGTTTGTGGCAGTTCATTTCCTGGGCTGCTATGCTGAGGATTTGTAATCACAATCAAAACAGGTTTTGGGTTCTTTCAAATGCTAATATTCACTTAATTTTGTGTTACTTGTTCCAATGACGTTGATCTTTCTAGATCTTGGTTCAAAATTTTCTTTCTTGGGTCTTAATTTTTATTAAGTCCAATGCTGAAAATTTTGACCAAAAAAAGCGTGTTAATAGTTATCCCAAGATTCGAAACTCTTCAAAATGCTATTTGATATTGATCAAAATTTTAACTTTTTCGCGGCTGATTTCATATATAACTTGCTTTCTAAGGATGTCGTGCCTATCTATATTAGTCTCAACACTAGGGTGGTTAGAGCGAATAGCCTTGCTACCATGAGAGAAGTTGATTACGACAGCCTCAAAAGCACATAAGTTACACAGCTCAGTTGCCTTCCTCAAGAAGTCGGATCGATGTTTGGTATAGGCATCCTGCTGAGAAGAAACATGTAGTCTACGATATAATGAGAAAATTCTCAACAAGATGCTTATACCAAACGTCAATCCGACTTCTTGAAGAAGACCACTGAATTGTGTATTTATGTGCTTTCGAGGCTGCTGTAATCAATTTCTCTCCCGGTAGCAAGGCTATTCGCTCTAACCATTTTAGTGTTGACACTAATATAGATAGGCACGACAACCTTAGGAAGCATGTTGTATATGAAACCAGCTGCGAGGAAACTAAAATTTTGGTCAATATCAAGAAGCTTTTTGAAATGTTCTGTGATGCATGCAAAAAACTAAAGGCTGCAAATCTTCGAAGGAAGCAGCTTAAACGGATGAAGTTGGGGGATAGAACACTTGATGAACTCAACCGGGAAGAGTTGCTGACACTTTATGCAGAGACGACGAAGTTCATTGAGAAGCTGAAAAAAGTTCGCCAGGAACGTTTGGCTAGGATGCCGCTTCAATGTCAACAGGATGAAGCGGCATTGAAGCGGCATCCTCAGCCAAACGTTCCTGGTGAATGGGTTGCCGAACAATGTGGACGGTGCTCTGCAAAGTCTGTGGCCCTAGGTTAGGTTGAGTTACTTGGCCAACTTTATGTCGAAGATTAATGAATTCTTGTCCTGATGAAAAGGTTTCTTTTATGCAGTAATTGCAGGTATCTTGCAAGTCTTTGAATTATTTAGTGGCATTATATTTTTCAGTGG
Organism: Hibiscus tridactylites; assembly: GCA_958450335.1. NCBI lineage: Eukaryota > Viridiplantae > Streptophyta > Magnoliopsida > Malvales > Malvaceae > Hibiscus > Hibiscus tridactylites. Next base: position 6,618,102 of record OY288272.1, on the reverse strand, counting down.
ATAAATGTGGTCTGCTTATTTCATTTTTTTGTGACTATGGTAAGTTTATTATGGAATTTAACAGCCATTTGCATCCAAGCACCAAAAGCGTGATTGTGTTTTATCATGCTAGTTTAGGACCTTCAAACATTGGCATTTACTAGTAAGTCGTAAAAGTAAATTTGAAGAGTTTATGTTTTTACATCTATGTCAAGATAACATATGGCAAGAAGTAGAGGTGACCAATCCGAGAACGAGACTCGGATAACTCCGACAGATTAGTCTAATTAATTATCAAAGTCTTAGAACTAACATATTTTAGTCCTCCAAACTTTATGAGTCCATCTTCAAAACACTTCTTTTAATTGTTGTTCTAGTAGTTTCTCATTGACATTATTGTCTGTCAAGAGCAGCCGGAGAAGAATCAGACATGTACGGCACAAGGTGAAAATGCTCCGCAGGATTCTTATACCAAAAGCTGACAAGAACTCTTCAAGGTCAGTGAGCTGTGTACCTTATACTGCATGCTGAAATGACAAATTTAAGTGAAAAGCTTTTAAAGCATCGCCAAGAATGTTTTGTTAAGGATGACACGTCAAGTTCAATGTTTGCCGGAGGAAGTAATGCTTCCCTCAATAGTTCTACTGATGGTGGTTCTTCTGCAGATCCTCATGAATCAGACAGTTCAAAGAGGATTTGTCTGAGATGTCGTGCCAAAGCGGCTTTGGTTTTGTGAATTGGTCTGAAAAGTTGGTCTTTGGTGTGGTATATTTGTGATATCAAGATTCATTTCCCTGGGTGTTTCTGCTGCTGAGGATTTCTCTCATTGCTTTGATGCACATTGGAGATCATAGTCAAAATGAGGTTTGGGGTTCATTCAACTGCTTATGTCTCTTTAACATTCACTTAATTTGACGTTTTGGGTTCCTTTTCACATTCATGAATCATGTTAGTGTAGTTTATCTGTTCTTTGCATTTATTTTTTGGCACTTCATTCAAATTTTGCTTTCTTGGGTCTTAACAAAATTTTAGTCTGTTATTTTGATTTGAATGTAGAAAACAAAGGTGCCTCAAAATTTTGAACAATGAAATTTGGGAAAGAAAACTAGATATAGAATGAAAGAAGTCATCAGAAATTGGGGAAGATTGGAAATAATTTCTTAATTGTTGATGTCTACATATGAATTGTTGACCATTCAATTTTTAGTTGATTCTAACTAGATAAATAATAGTGGAATGAAGACCATCAAACTAGAAACCTTTTTGAATGAGAATATGTTCAATTTACATTTATTATCGAACGAACGTATGTTGTGAATAGGGGATATCAAATAGGTAAGCTTAAGGAAACTGGATAGTTGTATAAATAATGTTTAATAACTTAAGTTTCGTATTATATACTTTTAATAAACAATTAAATATATAAGAGCGGCATGGTAACTAATAGTAGAATCGTTATGTACTTACGCGCTAGACACTTAGATAATGGTATAGATTTGGTTGGTTCATTCTTAATTCAAACTGAATATATGATTAGATGCTACCTATATATCCAGGTAATGAAGTCTAAAGTGTGCATCATATTCTAGTTTCATAAGTGTATTAACTGCATTTTCTCAGTTTGTCATATGCCTCTCTGAGTTGAGGCCACAAGTTCATTTCTTGACAATGAGAGATGTATACAAAGCATGATTAACTGCATCATATTCTAGTTTCATAAGTGTATTAACTGCATTTTCTCTCTCAGTTTGTCATATGCCTCTCTGAGTCGAGTGTCTTGAATTATTTAGTGCCATATGGCAGGTATATTTTGGAATTTAACCTCCATTTCCATCCGAGCACCAAAAGCATGATTTTGTTTGATCATGCCATCTCATGACATTCAAGCATTGCCATTAACCAGTAAGTCAAAAAAGGAAAGTAGAAGAATTTGTATTTTACATCTCAACAATTGTAATATATGGCAGGAAATATAGGTGACCAATCGGAGAATGAGACGTGGATATCTCCGCCAATTAGTCTAGCCATCAAAGCTCTATAAATGTCATGTTTTATCGTCCAAATTTCACATCTCCATCTTCTAAACTTTTCTTTTCATTTTTGTTCTGATTGTTTCTCAATGGCAGGATTGGTGCTCAAGAGAAGTCGGAGAAGAAACCTAAAGTCTACGACTCAAGGAGAAAATGCTCAGCAGGATGCTTATGCAAAACGTCAATCCAACTTCTTGAAGATGGCCACTGAGCTGTGTAACTTATGTGATTTAGAGGCTGCCCTAAACAATTCCTCTCCCGGCAGCAAGGCCATCCGCTTTGGCCATACTAGTGTTGACGCTAATATCGATAGGCGGGGCAACTGTGGGATGCAAGTTGCTTATGAAATCAGCCGTGAGGACGCACAATGGTTGGTCAATATCAAGAAGTTTTCAGAAGAGTACTCTGAGGTATGTAAAAAACTGAAAGCTGCAAAACTTCGTGGTAAGGAACTTGAACAGATGAAGTTGGAGAGCGAAAGCAAGGGCCAATGGTTGGTGGATAGACCAATTGATGAACTCAACCTGGAGGAGCTGCTGACACTGGATGCAGAGACGATGGAGTTCATTGAGAAGCTGAAAAAGATTCGCCAGGAACGTTTGACTAAGGATGCCGCCCGCTTCAACTTCAATGTCAACTGGAGGAAGTAATTCTTTTTCGAATGGTTGTTCTTCTGCTGATCCTCTTGAACATTGATTTTCCGCCAATCAGTCAGTTTAGAGATTGTTTGTACTGGAATTTTTTAATGAGAATATGTTTGGTTTACATTTATTATCACTTGAACATATGCTGTGAATTGAGGCTATGAAATAAACAATTAAATGTATTTGGGAAGCATAGTAACAATCGTGGAACTGTTATTCCGTTACGGACTTCCATGTTAGACCCTTAGTGGTATGGATTTGGTTGGTTCATTCTTAAACTGAATACAATTAGATGCCAGCTAAATATCCGGTTAATGATGTCTAAAACGGGCATCATATTCTAGATACATAAATGTATAAACTGCATTTTCTGTATGATTTTTTTTCTTTGTGTCTCTCTGAATTTAAGCCACAAGTTTATTTCTTGACAATGAGAAATATATACTTACTGGAGAACTGATATTGGGCTAGCTGAACATTTTGGCCAGAAAAAAATGAACGTGTGAAAAGTTATCCCAAGAGTTATGGTAAGGTCCGAATGTATTTCATGGAAATCAATCATAAAAGCTAAATTACTCTTCAAATCAATATATGTCTGGAATCATTCTACCTAGTATTTTGTCGATAAGTGCCTACTTATGTGAAACTGATCGTAGCTTTTTAGTCTTATTCACTCTACTGATACCTAATCTTACTTATAAGACTTATATTTGGAAAATTAGAATTTATAATCCCGCTTTTACAGTAGATGTAAAGAGTTCTAGCATTGTCAGTGATTAAGAGGAAAAGTGGGGATTGTGGGTGAAAAAGAAAAGAGTAAGAAACATCTTTGTTCACACAGAGAAATTATTTAAAGTATTATCATCACATCTGGAACATTTGAGACCAATTAGACTTGGATATTTTGCTTCTGATCTTCAGTTTTCTCAATTATAAATGGCTTTGATATATCAGTTTATTTTTACAAAAAAAATTGTCTTGCCAAACCATTTTTATAAATGTTGCAGTCTTTTGCATAGTTATGAGGTTTATAAGTTCATCTAGATTGATGATAAATATAGCTGCAGAATTGGTTTTTAAAAATGGGAGTAACAGAAAAACATTTGGTATCAGTTGTAAGATCAAAAACATTTGGTCACACACTCAAGAAAAAATGAAATATGGAATTTTTAGTTGGTTCTCAAACTCACAAGTATGAGATCCCCCCCCCCCCCCCCCTTGTTTTTTCTTCTTAAGCATAAGCTTTGATGTTGAAAACCGAGCTTTAGACCATTAACATGTATTCTGTTCTGAGTCAATACAAGCAGAACTCTTATCTCAGCTGCAATCTCTCTTTGAGAGAGTTGCTTTCCTTTCCGATTTGTGTTTGATTTAAGTGTTTTATTATCAAAGCTGGACTAACATGATTAGAGAAATGAGGGTTGTCCGTTGAAGAAACAACACTTGATTGCCTTTTGCAAGGTTTCATATAGCTCTACTGAATCCAGTTATTGTGGTCATCTCATCATTACTATTAATAAAAATGAACTACTCTGCTAATTTTTGGTGTTAGAGAAAATATTTATTTGTGCAAATGTGTGGAATAAGGCTGTGTTTATAAGAACCCATTTCCTAATAGTCTCTACTATGTTATCCAAACTTGGGGTGTCAGATACGGATATCTGTCCACCATGAATATGCTCAACCTTTTGCAAGTTATTTTCATATATGTGTAAATGTAAGTATCGGAAAATGAAGAGCCTGGATAACATAGACTCTATACTAAGAGGAGTTCTTGTGTAAAATTGTTTCACATGATTATTGCCCCTCAAAAATCAGGTGCATCTGCATTTCAAATAGAAATGTTACAGTTTATACTAATTTAATGTAATTAATGGAGATATGGAATTATTACCTATTATAGTGTTGTAATTATTTGTTACCAATTCTTAAGCTGGTCTTAAGTGACTTACCTTTTATGAAGAAAATGTCCAGATGGGTTGCCATTAGAAGTTTATGGTGCTCTGCAAACCCTGTGGACCTCGGTAAGTTGAGTCACCTGGTTAGCTTTACACAGAAGATTAATGATTTCTTTTGTCCTGATAAAAAAATTTCTTTTTTGAAGTAATAGCAGGTATCTTGCATGTCTTGAATTATTTAGTGCCATATATTTTCCTATTAGATGAATTTGGTAGGCTTATTTCATTCTTTTGCGGCTATGGCAGGTATATTATGGAAATTAACTTCCATTTCTATTCAAAGTACCAAAAGCGTGAGTTTGTTTGATCATGCCAACTTAGAACATTCAAGCATTGCCATTTACTAGTAAGTTGAAAAAAGGAAAATAGAAGAGTTTATTTTTATTACATCTCTGCAATGGTAATATATGGTAGGAAGTTGAGGTGACCAATCAGAGAATGTGGCATGATAACTACGCCAATTATCTAGCCACCAAAGCCCTATAAATAGCATTCTTTTGTAAAATACTGAAAGCTGCAAAACTTCGAGGTAAGCAACTTGAACGGATGAAGATGGAGAATCAAAGCAAGGGCCAATTGTTTGCGGATAGACCAATTGATGAACTCAACGTGGAGGAGTTGCTGACACTGCGTGCAATGATGGTAGAATTATCTGAGAAGGTGAAAAAGCGTATCCAGGAACATTTGGCTGAGGATGCCGCTTCAAATTCCAAGTCAGCAGGCGGAAGTAATGCTTCCCTGAATGGTTCTACTGACGGTGGTTCTTCTGCTGATCCTCATGAACATTGATTTTCCCCTGGTCAGTCAGTTCGGAGAGGGTTTGTCTAGTATGTCGTGCCAAAGCTACTTTGGTTTTGTGAACAGATCAGTCACTCCCTCTTTGTTTTTGTCTGTTGGACTGAGAAATTGAAACAGAATAAGTTGAAAATCAATAATAATAATAATAAAGTGGTTTTCCCATGTCTACCATGTTTTCTTTTTCTTTCAGTTTGTCTGATTCTATTCATGAAATGATGGCTTTGTGATCCAGGTTGAATCCATGATTGTTTCATACAAAATCCTCACCAGAGTTCATGTATGATTTACTTTCTTGAGGGGTTGGACATAGTTGTTTGCATATATTTGAAATACTCGGAATTACATGAAAAACAATGGGGAGACTAATAAACTGTTATTGTCTGCATATATTTGAGGGACTGAAATTTCCATGTCTTGTCTGAATTTGTATGACAGATGATTATATTTGTAATGCCTTAATACTGTTCGTTTGTATTGGAGAAAATATCTACATGAGTGAATTGAAGTTAAGAATGTGCGGTGATGCAAAGACGATTATTTAATTTTGAGTTGATCGTGTTTATGAGATATAAAATATACAAAAGAAGATTTATTACAGTGAAGAGTGTGGTGGTAGTGGATGTATTAAGAAATCTTTGTGAAAAAATATTCCTAGCGATCAAATAATAGGCTATAACATAGAGGGTACACATTAACATTTACAAGTATAAGTTTGCAATGATGTACGAATTCGAAATATGTTTCCTTGTGTTTATAAAACAAATGAAATTAGTGTTATGTTATTCTCTCTACCTAACTCCAAGTGAAATTGGTGACTCTTATGTTGTCACATGGTGTTATTGTACATATGTCTTGGGGGCACTATCAGGTTTTATTGCTTTGCCAACCCTATTTGTCCTTGTAAGTTGAGCAACAAATTCATGGAATCGAAATGATGATGTAAGAGGCATCTAGACACATTTGCAGGGAAAAAAAACTTTCCTTCTTAAACAAAACGATTGTGTATACTAATAGACTGCTAGAGTCACAATGGATATATTTTGTCAGTCTGTCAGTTGTGTAATAGTAAAGTGATTGTGTCGAGCTATCTCGCATGTCAGTTATCGAGTTGATGAACAATAACAATGAGTGTGACAAGTGGTATGCACGTGTTAGAATGGTATAATGTCAACTTTTTAAAATATAATAGGGTTAATTTTATTAAACTATTTTTAATCAAGACGAAATTAATAAAATATATTTTTTTGATTAAATAGAGAGGTATTACATTCCAATATCGGAATTCGATCTCATATAAAATAAGACAATGTGAACATTTTTAGCCACTAGACCAATTATTAGATCTCTAATATATATATATATATATGGTGACAAAGAATTGATTGACAAAAAAAAATCTATTTATAACAAAATTTAATATAATGACTAAATTATAATTTTTTTTAAAAAGGACCCATTTGCTTTAAAACACAATTGAGTGACTTGTAGCGTATTTTATCCTAAACTCCATTTTGGTTAAAAAAGAAAAGGGTAATTTTGACATGTGATCCCTTATATTTGAAGTTTGTTCTATTTTGGTCACCCAAATTCAAAAAAATTATTCTGCCACTTACGTTTTGAACCGTGTCTAGCTATTTTGGTCCCTTGGCTGTTAAACTCCGTTAATAAAAAATTAATTTCTAATTTAACCCTCAAACTTTCAAAACTTTATTTTTCACCATCATCCTCAAAAATTATATATTTTATATACTTTAAAACGTTTTAAATTCCATCTTTCTACTTTCTCAGATTCTATGTTTCTAAAACTCACTTCAAACACTTACATTCCCCTTTCTGCAACAAAACCCAAAGTAAATCTTCGATGAACCATTAAAATTCAATCTCATCAAAGATTCAACAAACCATGGATCACTTGAATCTCAAGCAATTCTCTCTGAGCCTCAATAATCGACAAATCCCAATGGTTTCTTTAGTACTCATTGATAACTCGATGAGACCTAATTTCAATTCATTTTCCCGTCAACTCCAGCAGGAAATTCTTTGATTGTTTTTTTCTTTTTTTGTTTTCCTTTTTTGGCGATTTGGAATTCGATTTTTATTTTGTTTGAACATAATGAGTTTCAATTAAATTCTGCGACGAGAATTTTTAATCTTCAGCGGCCGATACCATTGAGTAATAATAATAATAGTAGCAGTAGTAATAGTAATTCCAATGTTATGCCATTGCTAAATAATGATGGATTCATAAATGGAGCTAACCAGCAGTTTCCTACACCAAGTAATAATATGGGGTTTACTCATTTTGGTCCAATTTTACCAAACCCGAACAACCTTTCAATGTTGCAACAACTTCCTGCTCAATTTAATAACCCTTTACACAATTCAAATCAGTCAAATTGGTTGAATTTCCCCCAACAAAATAATACTAGTTTGACAAATGGGCAGCATCAACAACAACAACAACATTTTTTTTACATAATCAGTTGCGGAATTTGAACCAGCTTTTGAATGTTCAACTCTGATCGCTTTCAGCTTGTTTTCGGTGGTCACGCAATGGGATGTCCCAATCCTACTGCTGTTCAGAATTCACATTTTCGGTTTATGCAGCAGCAAGCCAGTCAGTGCCGACAAAAATTTAGATGTTAACCTCGTGGTCCTTTTTGTTTGGAATTTTTCTATTTTGGTCACCCGAATTCAAAAAAAATTATTCTTGTCACTTACATTTTAAATCGTGTCTATTTTAGTCCCTTGGCTATTAACCTCCGCTAATTAAAAAATAATTTTTAATCTAACCCTCAAACTTTCAAAACTTTATTTTTCACCATCTTCCCCCAAAACTTAAAAACTTTATTTCTCCGCACACCACCCGACCCCGACCCTCTTTCCACCACCATAAATCCACCACTCTCTTCCCCCGAATATCAGTTGATCATTAAACATCAGATTCTATCCTCACAAACATTCATCATGATTGATGTAAGAACTGAAACAAACAACTTGTTGACAACAAATTGCAAAGAAATTCAGACCAAATTGCAAAGCAAGTACAACATAAATACTTCCCAAGAAATATTCAAAACTCTGAGCAAAATCTGGAAATATACCCACTTTCCACCCATTGTTTCTACCGTAAGAAATCCCCCCCAAAAAATACATTACATGTTTACATTCCATATGAATTGTTTTGGACTCTGAAGCTCAATTTCTTGCTGGAAAAAAAGTAACAAATGTACGTGTTAAAAAAATTTAATCTAAACTAATTCATAATGCATTAAAAATATAAATTTATTAACCGATTAATATAAATCAAATATTGTAAAAAATTATTATGATGACAATTTTTAATATAATTTAATTAATTTCCCTATTTTACAATGTGAATAATTGAACTTTTAACCTTACTCGAATCTGGTGTTTAATGATCAACTGATATTCGGGACGAAGGAGAGTGGCAGACTCATGGCGGTGGAAAGAGGGTCGAGATCGAGTGGTGGGCGGAAAAATAAAATTTTTAAACTTTTGGAAAGATGATGAAAACTAAAGTTTTGAAAGTTTGGAGGTTAAATTAAAAATTAATTATTTTAATTAACGAAAGTTAATAGTCAAGGGACTAAAATAAACACAATTCAAAACGTAAATGACAAGAATAACCTTTTTTAAATTTAAGTGACCAAAATAAAAAAAATAATCCAAACAAAAAAACCACATGTGAATATATTACTCTTCCTTTTTTTAGCACAATTTCCCAGGGTTTTTTTATACTAACTTACACAGCGTAAGAAAATCTTTGTAAGCACGCACGAGGGGCCGGTTTGAAAAGTTGATTTTTGGTGTGCGATATTTGTCGCGCAAGATTCATTTCCTGGGCTGCTATGCTGAGAATTGGAAATCACATTCAAAACAGGTTTCGGGTTCTTTCAAATGCTAACATTCAAATTTTGGTCTTTCTGGATTTTGATTTAAATTTTCCTTTCTTGGGTCTTAATTTTTATTATGTTTAATGTTTCATTTGAATGTAGAAAACAATGATACTGCAAAATGTTGAGCAATGAAGTTTTAGAAGGAATCATAATAAAATAAGTCATCAAAATCTGGGAGAATTTAGAAATTGTATGTAATTTCTTATTGTCGACCATTTCTTTGAGATGTTAGATATGGATTCAATTTGTATGGCTTCATTACTTTTGTTGGATGGTTTTAACTGGCTAAATAATAGTTGAATAAAGACCATTAAACTGGATTTTGTTTTGAATGAGAATATGTTTGATTTACCTATATTATAAAATCAGCATGTGCTGTGAATTGAGGACATGAAATAGGTAAGCTTAAGAAAACTGGCTAGTTATATAAATAATGTCCGCAACATAAGTTCTCTTATTATATACTTTGAATAAACAGTTAAATTTATAAGAGAAGCATAGTAACCAACCGTATAACCGTTACGTAGTTACAATTTGGACTTGTAGATAATGGTATGGATTTGGCTGGTTCATTCTTAATTCAAACCAAATACAGTTAGATGCTAGCTAAATATACACTTAATGAAGTCTAAAATGTGCACCATATTTATTATTGTAGTTGCATAAATGCATTAACTACATTTTATATCTCAGTTTGCCTCTCTGAAATCATGCTAAAAGTTTATTTCTTGACAGTTGACACCGATTGCGAGATAATTCATGGAGATCTGATATTGTTCTAGCTGGACATTTTGGCTAGAAAAGGCGTGTGAATAGTTATCCCAAGATTAGAAGCTCTTTAAAAAGCTTCTTGATATTGACCTTCCTCGCGGCTGATTTCATATACAACTTGCTTCCCAAGGTTGCCGTGCCTATCTATATTAGCATCAACACTGGGATGGTCAGAGCGGATAGCATTGCTGCCCGGAGAGAAATTGATTAAGGCAACCTCAAGAGCACATAAGGTACACAGCTCAATGGCTTCTTCAAGAAGTCGGGTAGATGTTTGGTAATCATCTTGCTGAGCATTGATACTTTGTTTCAAATCTTTAGTTTTCTCAATTGTAAATGGCTTTTATATACTGTTTTTTCACAAAAAAATGTCTTAGCATTGTTATAAACGAAGGTTTATTAAGTTCATCAAGGCTGATGATAAAAATAGTGGTATAATTGGTTTTAAAAAATGCGAGAAGTACAGAAAATTATTTGATATCAATTATATGATGTAAAGCTGCAGAGTATGATTTGAAGGATCATAGCATATTATGAGTAATGGCGGTCAATTTCATCCATTTAGCTTAGACTTTCTCGTATCGTAGACTTCTAATTCCTTCTTCGACTGTCTTTGACCATCAATTCTGTCATTGAGAAACAAGTAGAACTACAATGAAAAAAAGTGTTTAGATGATGAATTTCTGAAGTTGGGAGGACAAAAACATGTTATTCATAGGACTTTGATGAATAGTCTAATTAGTTAGAGTTATCCAAGTCACGTTCTTGAATTGGTCACCCCTATTTCTTGGCATATATTATCTTGTCAAAATAAACTTTTCTATTCGCTTTTACGATACATTAGTAAATGATAATGCTTGAATGTCTAAAGTTGGCATAATCAAAATAAACTTGTTCTCGAATTACTTTATTGACAATGAAACCCACCATAATATTAACATATCAGTCTTAACGGAAAATATCTTTCAGAATGATGTATATGCATTTCAAATAGAAATGATACAAGCATACTAATTTAATGTAATTAGTAGAGGTTTGGAATTATTACCTATTCTAATGATGTAATTGTCTTGTTACCAATTCTTAAGCTAATCTTAATTGACTTGGCTTTTTTGAGGAAAATTTCCGGATGGGTTGCCGAACAATGTGGACGGTGCTCTGCAAAGTCTGTGGCCCTAGGTTAGGTTGAGTCACTTGGACAACTTTATGTCGAAGATTAATGAATTCTTGTCCTGATGAAAAGGTTTCTTTTATGCAGTAATTGCAGGTATCTTGCATGTCCTTGAATTATTTAATGGCATTATATTTTTCAGTAGATAAATGTGGTCTGCTTATTTCATATTTTTGTGACTATGGTAAGTTTATTATGGAATTTAACAGCCATTTGCATCCAAGCACCAAAAGCGTGATTGTGTTTTATCATGCTAGTCTAGGACCTTCAAACATTGGCATTTACTAGTAAGTCTTAAAAGGAAATTTGAAGAGTTTAAGTTTTTACATTTATGTCAAGATAATATATGGCAAGAAGTAGAGGTGACCAATCCGAGAACGAGACTCGGATAACTCCGACAGATTAGTCTAATTAATTATCAAAGTCTTAGAACTAACATATTTTAGTCCTCCAAACTTTATGAGTCCATCTTCAAAACACTTCTTTTAATTGTTGTTCTAGTAGTTTCTCAATGACATGATTGTCTGTCAAGAGCAGTCGGAGAAGAATCAAAAGTGTACGACACAAGGTGAAAATAGTCCCCAGGATTCTTATACCAAAAGCTGACCCGGCGGTTATGGCATCGTACCAAACAATAGAATAGATTGTGCCACAAGAGCAAAATCATTTATTGAAAAATAAAAAAAAATAAAAAAAAACGAATCGAAAGATCCCGGCGGTCAGCAACCAGCATTAAAACCGGTGCCGCCATCAATGTTTAAAAAATTGATAAAGAGAGAGTGGCGGCTACACTGTTGGTAGAAAGAAAATTAGGTTTGTTTTTGAGAAATTATTAAATTATTATTAAATTAAAATTAAATTAATAATATATATTGGTGACTATATTTATTATTATACCGAACCATATTTTAATTTAACAAAAAAGTAATATTTGTATCAAAATTTAATTACTAGACAAAATTATAACTTTTAGAAAAAAATGATTTATTTCCATAAAAACACAAATCAAATTAATAATATATATTGGTGACTAACTGACTATATTTATTATTATACCGAACCATATTTTAATTTAACAAAAAAAGTAATATTTGTATCAAAATTTAATTACTAGACAAAATTATAACTTTTAGAAAAAAATGAGTTATTTCCATAAAAACACAACTGAGTGAATTGTGGTGTATATTATCCTAAACCTTATTTTGGTTAAAAAAGGAAAAACAATTATTTCCTTTTTTTTTCTCTCCATGGTCTTTATTTAAACATAATTTCTCAGGGTTTTTATACAAGCTTACATAGTGTAAACAAAATCTTTGTGAGGTCCCGGTCTGAAAAGTTGGTTTTTGGTGTGATGTTTGTGGCAGTTCATTTCCTGGGCTGCTATGCTGAGGATTTGAAATCACAATCAAAACATGTTTTTGGTTCTTTCAAATGCTAATATTCACTTAATTTTGTGTTACTTGTTCCAAAAACGTTAGTCTTTCTAGATCTTGATTCAAAATTTTCTTTCTTGGGTCTTAATTTTCTTTCTTGCCTAGCCTCTCATAAAAGTATACATCAATTTGTAGATTCAACACGAATCACAAAGCCATAGTTTCATGAATTGAATCAGACAAACAATCTGAAGGAAAAAGAAAACATGGTAGATATGGGAAAAAACTACTTTATTATTTTTATTGATTTTCAATTTATTATGTTTCACATTTCTCAGTCCAGCAGACAAAAATAGAGAATGAATGACTACTAGATTTGTTCACAAAATCAAACTAAGTCTAACTTTGCCACAACATCCCAAACTCCACAAAATAGAGAGGAATTACTTCATCTTGTTGACATTGAAGCAACATCCTCAGCCAAATGTTCCTGGCGAATTTTTTTAACTTCTCAATGAACTCCGTTATCTTTGCATAAAGTGTCAGCAACTACTCTCGATTGAGTTCATCAAGTGCTCTATCCCCTAACCATTCGCCCTTGCCTTCATTCTCCAACTTCATCTGTTTAAGTTGCTTCTTTTGAAATTTTGCCGCCTTTAATTTTTTGCATGCATCATAGTACACTTCAAAAAGCTTCTTGATGAGCGTCTTCACGGCTGATTTCAAATACAGCTTGTATCTCACGGTTTCCACGCCTATCTATATTAACAACAACAGGAAGGCCAAAGCGGATGGCCTTGCTGTCGGGAGAGAAATTGTTTAGGGCAGCCTCTAAATCACATAAGTTACACAGTTCAATTGACTTCTTTAAGAAGTCGAACCGACTTCTCTTGAGTACCAATCCTATCATTGAGAAACAATCAGAACAAAAAGTTTCTTCAAAAAGCTTCAAAATTTTAGCTTCGGTTTGACGTTTGGTAGCAGGATGCCTATACCAAACGTCGATATGACTTCTTGAAGAAGGCAATTGAGTTGTGTACCTTATGTGCTTTTGAGGCTGTCGTAATTAATTTCTCTCCCGATAGAAAGGCTATTCGCTCTAACCATCCTAGTGTTGACACTATTATAGATATGCACGGCAACCTTAGAAAGCAAGTTGTATATGAAATCAGCCGTGAAGACGTTAAAATTTGGTCAATATCAAGAAGCCTTTTGAAGTGTACTGTGATGCATGCAAAAAACTAAAGGCTGCAAAACTTCGAAGGAAGCAACTTAAACAGATGAAGTTGGAGAATGAAGGCAAGGGCCAATGGTTGGGGGATAGAGCACTTGATGAACTCAACCGAGAGGAGTTGCTGACACTTTATTTATGCAGAGACGACGAGTTTATTGAGAAGTTAAAAAAAGTTTGCTAGGAACGTTTGGCTGAGGATGCCGCTTCAATGTCAACAGGATGAAGTAATTCTTCCTCGAATGGTAGTTCTGTTGATCCTCATGAAAAATGATTTTCCTTCAATCAGTCATTTTATGGTTTGTTTGGGATGTTGTAGCAAAGTTAGACTTAATTTGTTTTTGTGAATAAATCTAGTAGTCATTTCCTTTATATTTTTGTCTGCTGGACTGAGAAATGTGAAACATAATAAATTAAAAATCAATAAAAATAATAAAGTGATTTTTTCCCATGTCTACCATGTTTTCTTTTTCATTAAGATTGTTTGTCTGATTCAATTCACGAAACTATGGCTTTGAGATTCGTGTTGAATCTACGAGTTGATGTATACTTTCATGAGAGGCTAGGCATAGTTATTTGCATTTATTTGTAATACTTTGAATTACATGAAAAATATTGGGGAGACTAATAAACTTTCATGGTCTGCATATATTTGAAGGATGAAAGCTCTCTTTTGTCTGTCTGAATTTGTTGACAGATAAATATTATTTTTTGATAAAATATTTTATCGAAATTTAATTATAAAACATATATACGTATTAACACAAAAATAATTTATTAAGTTGCGTTATATGAATCTGGTAAAAAGTTGGGTTTTCAATGATCAAACCATGATCATCTATTATCAAATAGGGATTGCTCTCTTCGCCCTGTTGCAGATTGGAAATCAGACTCAAAAGGAGATTTTCGGTTCTTTCAACTGTTAACATTCACTAAACTTGACTTTGTGTTCCTTTCAGTTTTTACGTACATTATTCAAATTTTGCTTTTTTGGGTCTTAATATTTGACCAAGTCTGATGTTTGATTTGAATGTAGAGAACAATGATACTGCAAAATCTTGAGCAGTTAAGTCTGAGAAGGAATCATGACCGAACTAGGTATGCGATGAAAGAAGCCATCAAAATTGGGGGGAAATTAGAAGTAATTTCCTGTTGTCGGCCATTTCTTTGAGATGGTACGTATGAATTCAATTTTTATGGTTTCATAATTCAGTACTCTTGTTGGCTGGATCTAACTCGCTAAATAATACTGGAATGAAGACCATCAAACTGAATGAGAATATGTTTGAATTACGTTTACTATCACATTTGGAACATTTAAACCCAGTTGTACTTAGATTTTTAGTTTCTAATCTTTAGTTTTCTCAATTATAAATGGCTTTGATTTATTGTTTTTTCACACACAAAAAATGTCTTAGCATTGTTAAAAATGAAGGTTTATAAATGCGAGGAATACAGAAAATTATTTGATATCAATGCTATGATCTAAAGCTGCAGAGTATGATTTGAATGTATCATAGCATATTATGAGTAATGGCGGTCAATTTCATCCACTTAGCTTAGAGCCTTAGACTTTATCGTATCGATGACTTCTGGTTTCTTCTCCCACTGTCCTTCACCATCAATTCTGTCATTGAGAAACAATTTAAACTACAATGGAAAGAAGTGTTTAGATGATGAATTTGTGAAGTTTGGAGCTCAATTTTTTCTTTATTTATAGGACTTTTATGGATAGTCTAATTAGTTAGAGTTATCCGAGTCTCGTTTGTGAATTGGTCACCCCTACGACACATTAGTAAATGACAATGCTTGAATGTTCAAAGTTGGCAAAATCAAAATAAACTTGTTCTTGGATTACTTTATTGACAATGAAACCCGCCATAAATTAACATATCGGTCTTAACGGAAATTATCTTTCATCATGATGTATATGTATTCCAAATGCAAATGTTACAATCATACTAATTTAAAGTATTTAGTAGAGAGGTTTGGATTTATTACCTATTCTAATGATGTAATTGTCTGTTACCAATTCTTAAAGCTGATCTTAATTGACTTGCCTTTTTTGAGGAAAATTTCCGAATGGGTTGCCGAACAATGTGGACGGTGCTCTGCAAAGTCTGTGGCCCTAGGTTAGGTTGAGTTACTTGGACAACTTTATGTCGAAGATTAAAGAATTCTTGTCCTGATGAAAAGGTTTCTTTTATGCAGTAATTGCAGGTATCTTGCATGTCCTTGAATTATTTAATGGCATTATATTTTTCAGTAGATAAATGTGGTCTGCTTATTTCATATTTTTGTGACTATGGTAAGTTTATTATCGAATTTAACAGCCATTTGCATCCAAGCACCAAAAGCGTGATTGTGTTTTATCATGCTAGTTTAGGACCTTCAAACATTGGCATTTACTAGTAAGTCTTAAAAGGAAATTTGAAGAGTTTAAGTTTTTACATTTATGTCAAGATAATATATGGCAAGAAGTAGAGGTGAGCAATCCGAGAACGAGACTCGGATAACTCCGACAGATTAGTCTAATTAATTATCAAGTCTTAGAACTAACATATTTTAGTCCTCCAAACTTTATGAGTCCATCTTCAAAACACTTCTTTTAATTGTTGTTCTAGTAGTTTCTCATTGACATTATTGTCTGTCAAGAGCAGCCGGAGAAGAATCAGACATGTACGGCACAAGGTGAAAATGCTCCGCAGGATTCTTATACCAAAAGCTGACAAGAACTCTTCAAGGTCAGTGATCTGTGTACCTTATACTGCATGCTGAAATGACAAATTTAAGTGAAAAGCTTTTAAAGCATCGCCAAGAATGTTTTGTTAAGGATGACACGTCAAGTTCAATGTTTGCCGGAGGAAGTAATGCTTCCCTCAATAGTTCTACTGATGGTGGTTCTTCTGCAGATCCTCATGAATCAGACAGTTCAAAGAGGATTTGTCTGAGATGTCGTGCCAAAGCGGCTTTGGTTTTGTGAATTGGTCTGAAAAGTTGGTCTTTGGTGTGGTATATTTGTGATATCAAGATTCATTTCCCTGGGTGTTTCTGCTGCTGAGGATTTCTCTCATTGCTTTGATGCACATTGGAGATCATAGTCAAAATGAGGTTTGGGGTTCATTCAACTGCTTATGTCTCTTTAACATTCACTTAATTTGACGTTTTGGGTTCCTTTTCACATTCATGAATCATGTTAGTGTAGTTTATCTGTTCTTTGCATTTATTTTTTGGCACTTCATTCAAATTTTGCTTTCTTGGGTCTTAACAAAATTTTAGTCTGTTATTTTGATTTGAATGTAGAAAACAAAGGTGCCTCAAAATTTTGAACAATGAAATTTGGGAAAGAAAACTAGATATAGAATGAAAGAAGTCATCAGAAATTGGGGAAGATTGGAAATAATTTCTTAATTGTTGATGTCTACATATGAATTGTTGACCATTCAATTTTTAGTTGATTCTAACTAGATAAATAATAGTGGAATGAAGACCATCAAACTAGAAACCTTTTTGAATGAGAATATGTTCAATTTACATTTATTATCGAACGAACGTATGTTGTGAATAGGGGATATCAAATAGGTAAGCTTAAGGAAACTGGATAGTTGTATAAATAATGTTTAATAACTTAAGTTTCGTATTATATACTTTTAATAAACAATTAAATATATAAGAGCGGCATGGTAACTAATAGTAGAATCGTTATGTACTTACGCGCTAGACACTTAGATAATGGTATAGATTTGGTTGGTTCATTCTTAATTCAAACTGAATATATGATTAGATGCTACCTATATATCCAGGTAATGAAGTCTAAAGTGTGCATCATATTCTAGTTTCATAAGTGTATTAACTGCATTTTCTCAGTTTGTCATATGCCTCTCTGAGTTGAGGCCACAAGTTCATTTCTTGACAATGAGAGATGTATACAAAGCATGATTAACTGCATCATATTCTAGTTTCATAAGTGTATTAACTGCATTTTCTCTCTCAGTTTGTCATATGCCTCTCTGAGTCGAGTGTCTTGAATTATTTAGTGCCATATGGCAGGTATATTTTGGAATTTAACCTCCATTTCCATCCGAGCACCAAAAGCATGATTTTGTTTGATCATGCCATCTCATGACATTCAAGCATTGCCATTAACCAGTAAGTCAAAAAAGGAAAGTAGAAGAATTTGTATTTTACATCTCAACAATTGTAATATATGGCAGGAAATATAGGTGACCAATCGGAGAATGAGACGTGGATATCTCCGCCAATTAGTCTAGCCATCAAAGCTCTATAAATGTCATGTTTTATCGTCCAAATTTCACATCTCCATCTTCTAAACTTTTCTTTTCATTTTTGTTCTGATTGTTTCTCAATGGCAGGATTGGTGCTCAAGAGAAGTCGGAGAAGAAACCTAAAGTCTACGACTCAAGGAGAAAATGCTCAGCAGGATGCTTATGCAAAACGTCAATCCAACTTCTTGAAGATGGCCACTGAGCTGTGTAACTTATGTGATTTAGAGGCTGCCCTAAACAATTCCTCTCCCGGCAGCAAGGCCATCCGCTTTGGCCATACTAGTGTTGACGCTAATATCGATAGGCGGGGCAACTGTGGGATGCAAGTTGCTTATGAAATCAGCCGTGAGGACGCACAATGGTTGGTCAATATCAAGAAGTTTTCAGAAGAGTACTCTGAGGTATGTAAAAAACTGAAAGCTGCAAAACTTCGTGGTAAGGAACTTGAACAGATGAAGTTGGAGAGCGAAAGCAAGGGCCAATGGTTGGTGGATAGACCAATTGATGAACTCAACCTGGAGGAGCTGCTGACACTGGATGCAGAGACGATGGAGTTCATTGAGAAGCTGAAAAAGATTCGCCAGGAACGTTTGACTAAGGATGCCGCCCGCTTCAACTTCAATGTCAACTGGAGGAAGTAATTCTTTTTCGAATGGTTGTTCTTCTGCTGATCCTCTTGAACATTGATTTTCCGCCAATCAGTCAGTTTAGAGATTGTTTGTACTGGAATTTTTTAATGAGAATATGTTTGGTTTACATTTATTATCACTTGAACATATGCTGTGAATTGAGGCTATGAAATAAACAATTAAATGTATTTGGGAAGCATAGTAACAATCGTGGAACTGTTATTCCGTTACGGACTTCCATGTTAGACCCTTAGTGGTATGGATTTGGTTGGTTCATTCTTAAACTGAATACAATTAGATGCCAGCTAAATATCCGGTTAATGATGTCTAAAACGGGCATCATATTCTAGATACATAAATGTATACACTGCATTTTCTGTATGATTTTTTTTTTTTGATCGGCAACCGTATGTTTTATTAAATTAGAAAAAAAAAAACATACAGCTTGACGAAATCGCACGCCTCGTTAAAAACCTCCCTAAACCTATTGGAGGAAAAGAGTACGATACGATCCGTCGATTACAAAAGAAAAAACACAATAAGGCCAAGTCACAAACATGCCTCAAACATCGAAAGCCTATCTACTCCCTCTTTCGCCAATGCATCCGCAAATCCATTCGCTTCCCTCGGCACATAGCAGAATTGGATATCGTAAATGACTTGACAAGCCTGATCAATTGCCAAAAATACCTCCCAAAGCCGCCAAGGTCTTTTTGCAGATTGAGTAATCCAACTCAACGCAACTTGAGAATCCGACTCCAAAATCACACAACCCTGTCGCCATTCCCTTTCCTGTATTATACCCAAGGCAAAAGCTATCGCTCGTACCTCTGCTTCATTCGACTCCATCACCCCTAAAGTTCCTGAAAAAAGACCCAAAATCCGACTGTCTGCATCTCGTAGCACACCACCACAACCTGCCGGGCCCGGTTTTCCCCGCGCCGATCCATCCGTGTTAAATTTTAGCACATTTCGTAACGGGGGCTGCCAGCACCTTCCCCCCTTCACCCTTTTCGGAAGAACTGTAACCTCAATTTTGGAAGGACAAGTCCACCAACCTGCCTCGGGTACCAATTCCCCCCGCCTATCCGCTTTGATCCAATAATACGATCTCAATTTAATCAAGAAGCATAATTCAGCCAAATTCCACCGTTTCCCACGAAAAATAAATTCGTTCCTTGCAATCCATAATGACCACAACACAGCCGCAACACATGCTATCCACCACAACTTCATGCATCCCGTGAAAATACTATGGAAATCAAGAACAAAGAATGTATCGAAACTAACCGGTAAGCTAGATTCAATTCCCCACCATTGGCGCATCCATAGCCATACTGCTTGCACAAAAGGACATTCGTAGAGAATGTGAGCAATGCTTTCCTCGACACTCGCACACCAAGGGCATCGGCCTTGGTCCTCCGACAATGGGATCCCACGTGCTCGCAAGAAATCGGCAGTGGGTAGTCGACGTAACCATGTAAACCATAAGAAAGCTTGAACTTTCGGCGGCACCAGCACCTTCCAAGCGAAACAATCACCAAACTCCATCTCCCCCGCCTTGTCGAACATGAGCAGTTTCGATAAAGTCCCAACCGAAAAAATCCCACGCTCGTCCGGCCTCCAAATTAACATGTCTAGCTTGCCTTCCCATGCGCGAAAATTTGACACCATCTTAATTAAATCGCGTAGCATTTCTACCTCAAAAACACGCAATGGGCGTCTAAAAAACTCTGCCCATATGTGATGTGATAAAGTGCCCTCCACCATATAATCACACACCCTTGCTAATTTGTCACAAGCCAACGAGAATAAGCGCGGAAATACATCTTTTATGGCTGCTTGATCGACCCACGGATCAAACCAAAAAAGTATCAATCTGCCATCACCAAGTTTCCATAGAAAACCAGTCATTCCCATATGTTTTTCAACCTGTGCATCACTTGAGAGTGCGACAATTTGTCGCCATACAAGCGACATCGACGACAATTTTTCCGTGTTGAAGCGCCACCATTGCGGATGTTCTCCATATTTTGCTACTATCAAACGCCGCCATAGTGAATCTCTGTCTCTCGCATATCTCCACACCCATTTTGAAAGCATCGCCATGTTCTTGACTCGCAAATCCGCAACCCCCAAACCCCCTAATTGCTTCGGACGACAGACCATCTCCCACCCTACTCTGCTCATCCTTCGTTCCAAACCGACTCCCCCCACAGGAAAGCTCTTCGAATTTTGTCTATCCTCTCAATTACCCCTTTTGGGGCGACGAATAAACCCATATAAAATATCGGCAGCGAGGACAGCACCGAATTAACCAAAACCACCCGAGCCGCAAAAGACAAAGAGGACCGTTTCCATCCCGCTAATTTTCGCCGAAAATTTGCAATTACCGGTTCCCAAGTAGCTATCATACGCGGGCCGGAAGCTATTGGAAATCCCAAATAAATAAACGGAAATTCAGCTTTCCGACATCCCATTACTTCGGCCACGTTAATGCTCAAAGTATCCTCTATGCCAATTGAATACAAGGAACTTTTGCCGAAATTGATCTTCAACCCCGAGCAAACTTGAAAACAATGCAATATTCGTTTCACATTTTGCGCGACCTCTAATGAACCCTCAAAAAACAGTAGTGTATCGTCGGCAAACTGCAAATGTGTCACAAATATCCCAGCCGCTACTTCCACTCCGCGAATGAAACCCCCTGATTCAGCCTTTCGCAACATCAAATGCATTGCTTCCGCGACTATCACAAAAAGCAACGGTGATAACGGACATCCCTGTCTCAAGCCTCTACCCATTCTGAATTCTTTGGTGGCATTACCATTGAGAAGCACCGATAATCTGACTGAACTAACACATTTCTGAATCCATTGTCGCCATATGTCGCAGAAGCCCATTCTTCCTAACACCTCATCCGAAAAATTCCAACTAACGCAATCATACGCCTTGGCGAAATCTAGCTTCAATAAAAAGCCACTTGCGCCCCGTTGTCGTAAAGAATGTACCACCTCAAGTGCTAAGAGAACTCCATCTACTAATTGGCGACCTTTTATAAATGTTGATTGTGTATCGCTTATCAAATCCCCCAAAACCGCCTGAAGTCGAGTCGCCAGACATTTTGCTAAAATTTTATACACCGAGTTGACTAAGCATATGGGCCTATATTCGCCAAGAGTCGTGGGGGATGTTACCTTAGGAATTAAAACAATGAACGTGCAATTCACATCCTTTGGTAATCGCCCACAAGCATGGAAATTGTCAAAGAAGCGTAGGATATCGTCGTTGAGCACCTCCCACCCCTTTTTATAGAAATCCAACGTGAAACCATCCGGTCCCGGTGCCTTCGAACCATCACAACCCCTCACTATGCCATGTACCTCTTCCAAAGAAAATGCCGCCACCAAATTCCCCCTAGCTGCCTGCGATAACTGCCTGAAATTCCCCTCGAAGTTCCATGCGCATTCCCTCTTGTCGCGAGAGAAATGTTTCATAAAAAATTGGACTACATGACATCGCATGAGTGGTGGCGAATTGATCCAATTTTCGTTAACCATGAAGCCTGGAATAAAATTTCTTGCCGCTCTCAACTTAGCGGAACGGTGGAAATATGTTGTATTTCGATCTCTCAATCGTAACCATGTTGCACGTGATTTTTGTCTCCACATCGCCTCCTTGTGCCTCATAGCTTTCCATAAAGCTTGCAACCATTGTCGTCTTTCGTCCTCCAATTCCTCTTCCACATTGGATGTAGCTGCCGTTATGTCCGCACGGTCAATTTTGTCTTGCATCTCAGATATTTTCTCATTCACATCCCCAAAGCTGTCCCGATTCCACTGTTTCAAAAATAGCTTCAAATGTCGCAGTTTCACCATGATATTTACCGTGCCAATATCCAGCTTTGTTAGCCGAATCCATTCTTCAAAAATTTGCCTCATATGGTACCTACCCTCCATCCAACAATTAAAAAACCGGAACGGGCGTGGACCCCAATCGTTCTCATCACACTTCAACAATAGCGGTAGGCTTATTTCATTTTTTTGCGGCTATGGCAGGTATATTATGGAATTTAACTTCCATTTCTATTCAAAGTACCAAAAGCGTGAGTTTGTTTGATCATGCCAACTTAGGACATTCAAGCATTGCCATTTACTAGTAAGTTGAAAAAAAGAAAATAGAAGAGTTTATTTTTATTACATCTCTGCAATGGTAATATATGGTAGGAAGTTGAGGTGACCAATCAGAGAATGTGGCATGATAACTACGCCAATTATCTAGCCACCAAAGCCCTATAAATAGCATTCTTTTGTAAAATACTGAAAGCTGCAAAACTTCGAGGTAAGCAACTTGAACGGATGAAGATGGAGAATCAAAGCAAGGGCCAATTGTTTGCGGATAGACCAATTGATGAACTCAACGTGGAGGAGTTGTTGACACTGCGTGCAATGATGGTAGAATTATCTGAGAAGGTGAAAAAGCGTATCCAGGAACATTTGGCTGAGGATGCCGCTTCAAATTCCAAGTCAGCAGGCGGAAGTAATGCTTCCCTGAATTGTTCTACTGACAGTGGTTCTTCTGCTGATCTTCATAAACATTGATTTTCCCCTAGTCAGTCAGTTCGGAGAGGGTTTGTCTAGTATGTCGTGCCAAAGCTACTTTGGTTTTGTGAACAGATCAGTCACTCCCTCTTTGTTTTTGTCTGTTGGACTGAGAAATTGAAACAGAATAAGTTGAAAATCAATAATAATAATAATAATAATAATAAAGTGGTTTTCCCATGTCTACCATGTTTTCTTTTTCTTTCAGTTTGTCTGATTCTATTCATGAAATGATGGCTTTGTGATCCAGGTTGAATCCATGATTGTTTCATACAAAATCCTCACCAGAGTCCATGTATGATTTACTTTCTTGAGGGGTTGGACATAGTTGTTTGCATATATTTGAAATACTCGGAATTATATGAAAAACAATGGGGGAGACTGATAAACTGTTATTGTCTGCATATATTTGTGTTATGTTATTCGTGTTATGTTATTCTCTCTACCATTTCTCCAAAACACAAATTTCAAAAACAAATGATATTCGTGTTATGTTATTCTCTCTACCATTTCTCCAAGTGAAATTGGTGACTCTTATGTTGTCGCATGATGTTATTGTACATATGTCTTGGGGCACTATCAGGTTTTATTACTTTGCCAACCCTATTTGTCCTTGTAAGTTGAGCATCAAATTCATGGAATCGAAATGATTATGTAAGAGGCATCTAGACACATTTGCAGGGAAAAAAAACTTTCCTTCTTAAACAAAATGATTGTGTATACTAATAGACTGCTAGAATCATAATGGATATATTTTGTCAGTCTATCAGTTGTGTAATAGTAAAGTGATTGTGTCGAGCTATCTCACACGTCAGTTATCGAGTTGATAAACAATAATAATGAGTGTGACAAGTGGTATGTACATGTATTGGAATGGTACAATGTCAACTTTTTAAAATATAATAGGGTTAATTTTATTAAACTATTTTTAATCAAGACGAAATTAATAGAATATATTTTTTGATTAAATAGAAAGATATTACATTCCAATATTGAAATTCGATCTCATATAAAATAAGACAATGTGAATATATATATTTGGTGACTAAAAGAATTGATTGACGAAAAAAAACCTATTTATAACAAAATTTAATATAATGACTAAATTCTATATTTTTTTAAAAAGGACCCATTTGCTTTAAAACACAATTGAGTGACTTGTAGTGTATTTTATCCTAAACTCCATTTTGGTTAAAAAAGAAAAGGGTAATTTTCACATGTGATCCCTTATATTTGGAGTTTGTTCTATTTTGGTCACCCAAATTCAAAAAAATCATTCTGCCACTTACGTTTTGAACCGTGTCTAGCTATTTTGGTCCCTTGGCTGTTAAACTCCGTCAATAAAAAATTAATTTCTAATTTAACTCTCAAACTTTCAAAATTTTATTTTTCACCATCTTCCTCAAAAATTATACATATTATATACTTTAAGACGTTTTAAATTCCATCTTTCTACTTTCTCAGATTCTATGTTTCTAAAACTCACTTTAAACACTTCCATTTCCCTTTCTGCAACAAAACCCAAAGTAAATCTTCGATGAACCATTGAAATTCAATCTCATCAAAGATTCAACAAACCATGGATCACTTGAATCTCAAGCAATTCTCTCTGAGCCTCAACAATCGACAAATCCCAATGGTTTCTTTAGTACTCATTGATAACTCGATGAGACCTAATTTTAATTCATTTTCCCGTCAACTCCAGCAGGAAATTCTTTGATTGTTTCTTTCTTTCTTTGTTTTCCTTTTTTGGCGATTTGGAATTCGATTTTTATTTTGTTTGAACAGAATGAGTTTCAATTAAATTATGCGACGAGAAATTTTAATCCTCAGCGGCCGATACCATTGAGTAATAATAATAATAGTAGCAGTAGTAATAGTAATTCCAATGTTATGCCATTACTAAATAATGATGGATTCATAAATGGAGCTAACCAGCAATTTCCTACACCAAGTAATAATATGGGGTTTACTCATTTTGGTCCAATTTTACCAAACTCGAACAACTTTTCAATGTTGTAACAACTTCCTGCTCAATTTAATAACCCTTTACACAATTCAAATCAATCAAATTGGTTGAATTTCCCCCAACAAAATAATACTAGTTTGACAAATGGGCATCATCATCAACAACAACAACATCTTTTTTTTACATAATCAGTTGCGGAATTTGAACCAGCTTTTGAATGTTCAACTCTGATCGCTTTCAGCTTGTTTTCGGTGGTCAAGCAATGGTGTAGAACTTATGTTTTGATATAATAATTGAAAAATGTTTTGGACTAATTTAAAAAGAATTTAAAACTTGGTTTTAAGTCCAAACAACTTGAATTTATGTTTGAGGTATTTTAAGAGGTTTTTGGCAAAGATTTTTCATGTTTTAAACAGCCAAACTTGTGTTTTCAAGTCACCAGTATCGATACGGTTGTACCCGTACCGATACCTTTTTGGCTCAGTTTGGCCACTGTCAAAACCCGTATCGATACGAGGGTTTAGCGTATCGATACGGACCGGGGTCGTTTCGATACGCCACGTCAGCGTACCGATCCCTGTTCAACTACCCCAACGGCTATTTCTCAACGGCTAGTTCCTATGAAGGCCGTATCGATACTGTTCTACGGGTATCGATACCCCTGTGCTGGCAAAAGCCCAACGGCTATTTCTTCATGAAGGCCGTATCGATACCGTTCCACGGGTATCGATACTGGTAGCTGCAGAACAGCATTTATGAAGGGAAATAAAGTCCTCAATGGCTCCAATTCATCCCCAACGGTCCTAAACGGCTATAAACTCAATTGGGAGTATAAAAGGGACCTCCAAGCATCAAGAGAAGACTAATGCTTCAATTGTCAATCAACAAATGATCAAGAAATTGTCTTAGTGCTTTAAGTGTCAATTCTTGTATAGACAAACACTAGTGAGCCAAAATTGTCAAATTTGCTCAAGTGTTTTAGGTTTTGGGTGAGTGCTTAATTGTGCAAACAAACACCTATTAGAGGGTTTAAGTTTGCTTTCATTTGTCTCTTTGTAAAAGAGGGTTTTGATCAAGGCTTGGGTAGAAGCTTGATCGGTTGTAAGGGTTTCCTCCTAATCCTAGAAAAGGGGACGAATCAATTAGTGGATTGATTGTGAAATCCTTAGTGGGAAGCTAAGGTAGTGGATGTAGGTGCTTGTTAGAAGGCCGAACCACTATAAATCATTGTGTCTTTAATCTTTCTAGCTTCCTAAACCCTTCCACCCAAATATCCACCTCTCCACCACTTGGTGAGCATAATTGGTTGATCGAATCGAGCTCCACACAACTCAACAAATGGGATGTCTCAATCCTACTGTTGTTCAGAATCCACATTTTCGGTTTATGCAGCAGCAAGCCAGTCAGTGCCGACAAAAATTTAGATGTTAATCTCGTGGTCCTTTTTGTTTGGGATTTTTCTATTTTGGTCACCCGAATTCAAAAAAAAATATTCTTGCCACTTACATTTTAAATTGTGTCTATTTTAGTCCTTTGGCTGTTAACCTCCACTAATTAAAAAATAATTTTTAATCTAACCCTCAAACTTTTAAAACTTTATTTTTCACCATCTTCTCCCAAAACTTAAAAACTTTATTTCTCCGCCCACCACCCGACCCCGACCCTCTTTCCACCACCATAAATCCACCACTCTCTTACCCCGAATATCAGTTGATCATTAAACATCAGATTCTATCCTCACAAACATTCATCATGATTGATGTAAGAACTGAAACAAACAACTTGTTGACAACAAATTGCAAAGAAATTCAGACCAAATTGCAAAGCAAGTACAACATAAATACTTCCCAAGAAATATTCAAAACTCTGAGCAAAATCTGGAAATATACCCACTTTCCACCCATTGTTTCTACCGTAAGAAATCCCCCCAAAAAATACATTACATGTTTACATTCCATATGAATTGTTTTGGACTCTGAAGCTCAATTTCTTGCTGGAAAAAAAGTAACAAATGTACGTGTTAAAAAAATTTAATCTAAACTAATTCATAATGCATTAAAAATATAAATTTATTAAATGATTAATATAAATCAAATATTGTAAAAATTTATTATGATGACAATTTTTAATATAATTTAATTAATTTCCCTATTTTACAATGTGAATAATTTAACTTTTAATCTTACTCGAATCTGGTGTTTAATGATCAACTGATATTCGAGGCGAAGGAGAGTGACAGACTCATGGCGGTGGAAAGAGGGTCGAGATCGAGTGGTGGGCGGAAAAATAAAATTTTTAAATTTTTGGAAAGATGATGAAAACTAAAATTTTGAAAGTTTGGAGGTTAAATTAAAAATTAATTATTTTAATTAACGAAAGTTAATAGTCAAGGGACTAAAATAAACACAATTCAAAACGTAAATAACAGGAATAATTTTTTTAAATTTAAGTGACCAAAAAAAAATCTAAACAAAAAAACCACATGTGAATATTACTCTTCCTTTTTTAGCACAATTTCCCAGGGTTTTTTTATACTAACTTACACAGCGTAAGAAAATCTTTGTAAGCACGCACGAGGGGCCGGTTTGAAAAGTTGATTTTTGGTGTGCGATATTTGTCGCGCAAGATTCATTTCCTGGGCTTCCATGCTGAGAATTGGAAATCACAATCAAAACAGGTTTCGGGTTCTTTCAAATGCTAACATTCAAATTTTGGTCTTTCTGGATTTTGATTTAAATTTTTCTTTCTTGGGTCTTAATTTTTATTATGTCTGATGTTTCATTTGAATGTAGAAAACAATGATACTGCAAAATGTTGAGCAATGAAGTTTTAGAAAGAATCATAATAAAAGAAGTCATCAAAATCTGGGAGATTTTAGAAATTGTATGTAATTTCTTATTGTCGACCATTTCTTTGAGATGTTAGATATGGATTCAATCTGTATGGCTTCATTACTTTTGTTGGATGGTTTTAACTGGCTAAATAATAGCTGAATAAAGACCATTAAACTAGATTTTGTTTTGAATGAGAATATGTTTGATTTACATTTATTATAAAACCAGCATGTGCTGTGAATTGAGGACATGAAATAGGTAAGCTTAAGGAAACTGGCTACTTATATAAATAATGTCCGGCAACATAAGTTCTCTTATTACATACTTTGAATAAACAGTTAAATTTATAAGATAAGCATAGTAACCAACCGTATAACCGTTAACCATTACGTAGTTACGATTTGGACTCGTAGATAATGGTATGGATTTGGCTGGTTTATTCTTAATTCAAACCAAATACAGTTAGATGCTAGCTAAATATACACTTAATGATGTCTAAAATGTGCACCATATTAATTATTATAGTTGCATAAATGCATTAACTACATTTTATATCTCAGTTTGCCTCTCTGAAATCATGGTAAAAGTTTATTTCTGAACACTGAGAGCGAGATAATTCATGGAGATCTGATATTGGGCTAGCTGGACATTTTGGCCAGAAAAAAACGTGTGAATAGTTATCCCAAGATTAGAAACTCTTTAAAAAGCTTCTTGATATTGACCTTCCTCGCGGCTGATTTCAGATACAACTTGCTTCCCATGGTTGCCATGCCTATCTATATTAGCATCAACACTGGGATGGTCAGAGCGGATAGCATTGCTGCCCAGAGAGAAATTGATTAGGGCAGCCTCGAGAGCACAAAGGTACACAGCTCAATGGCTTCTTCAAGAAGTCGGGTAGACGTTTGGTAAGCATCTTGCTGAGCATTGATACATTGTTTCAAATCTTTAGTTTTCTCAATTGTAAATGGCTTTTATATACTGTTTTTTCACAAAAAATGTCTTAGCATTGTTATAAATGAAGGTTTATTAAGTTCATCAAGACTGATGATAAAAATAGTGGTATAATTGGTTTTGAAAAAATTGCGAGGAATACAGAAAATTATTTGATATCAATTATATGATCTAAAGCTGCAGAGTATGATTTGAAGGATCATAGCATATTATGAGTAATGGCAGTCAATTTCGACTGTCTTTGACCATCAATTCTGTCATTGAGAAACAATTAGAACTACAATGAAAAGAAGTGTTTAGATGATGAATTTCTGAAGTTGGGAGGACAAAAACATGTTATTAGTAGGACTTTGATAAATAGTCTAATTAGTTAGAGTTATCCAAGTCACGTTCTTGAATTGGTCACCCCTATTTCTCGTCATATATTATCTTGTCAAAATAAACTCTTCTATTCGCTTTTACGATACATTAGTAAATGATAATGCTTGAATGTACAAAGTTGGCATTATCAAAATAAACTTGTTCTCGGATTACTTTATTGACAATGAAACCCACCATAATATTAACATATCAGTCTTAACGGAAAATATCTTTCATAATGATGTATGTGCATTTCAAATAGAAATGATACAATCATACTAATTTAATGTAATTAGTAGAGGTTTGGAATTATTACCTATTCTAATGATGTAATTGTCTTGTAACTAATTCTTAAGCTGATCTTAATTGACTTTCCTTTTTTGAGGAAAATTTCCGGATAGGTTGATGTACAAGTGTACGGTGCTCTGCAAAGTCTGCGGTCCTAGGTTAAGTTGCTTCACTTGGAAAACTTTATGTCGAAGATTAATGAATTCTTGTTCTGATTAAAAGGTTTCTTTTATGCTGTAATTGGAGGTATCTTGCATGTCTTTGAATTATATAGTGGCATTATATTTTTCTGTAGGTAAATGTTGTCTGCTCATTTCATTTTTGCAACTATGCTAGGTTTATTTTCGAATTTAATTGCCATTTGCATCTAAGCACTAAAAGCGTGATTGGGTTTTATCATGCAAGTTTAGGACCTTCAAGCATTGGCATTTGCTAGTAATTCATAATAGGAAATTAGAAGAGTTTATTTTTTTAATCTATGTCAAGATAATATATGGCAAGAAGTAGGGGTGACCAATCCGAGAACGAGACTCGGATAATTACTACGAATTAGTCTAATCATCAAAGTCTTAGAAGTAACATATTTTAGTCTCCAAACTTTACAAGTCCATCTTCAAAACACTTCTTTTAATTGATGTTCTAGTAGTTTCTCAATGACATTGATTGTCTGTCAAGAGCAGTCGGAGAAGAATCAAAAGTGTACGACACAAGTTGAAAATAATCCGCAGGATTCTTATATCAAAAGCTGACCCGAACTCTTCAAGAAGGTCACTGAGCTGTATAACTTATGTGCTTTTGAAGATGCCCTAATAATTCTCTCCTAGTGACAAGGTTGTCTCCTCTGGCCATCTCGGCGTTGATACTAATACAAAAAGACTTGCCACCAGTGGGAAGCTAGTTGTGTATGAAATCAGCCCTTTTGGATGATAAGTAACTCAAAAAGATGAAGACAAAGTCAAAGCAAGGGCCAAAGGTTGGTGGGCAGACCAATTGATAAACTCAACCTTGATGAGTTGTTCATACTGCATGCTGAAATGACAGAGTTAAGCGAAAAGCTGATAAAGCATCACCAAGAACGTTTGGTTAAGGATGTCACATCAAGTTCAATGTATGTTGGAGGAAGTAGTAGTTCTACTGACGGTGGTTCTTCTGTTGATCCTCATGAACATTGATTTACCCCGAATCAGTTATTTCGAAGAGGGTTTGTCTGAGATGTCGTGCCAAAGCAGCTTTGGTTTTGTGAATTGGTCTGAAAAGTTGGTCTTTGGTGTGGTATATTTCTGATATCAAGATTCATTTCCTTGGGTGTTTCTGCTGCTGAGGATTTCTCTCATTTCTTTGATGCACATTGGAGATCATAGTCAAAATGAGGTTTAAGGTTCTTTCAACTGCTTACGTTTACGTCTCGTTAACATTCACTTAATTTGACGTTTTGGATTCCTTTTCACATTCATGATTCATGTTAGTGTAGTTTATCCTTTCTTTGCATTTATTTTTGGAACTTCATTCAAATTTTGCTTTCATGGGTCTTAACAAAATTTTAGTCTGTTATTTGATTTGAATGTAGAAAACGAAGGTACCTCAAAATTTTGAACAATGAAATTTGAGAAAGAAAACTAGATGTAGAATGAAAGAAAGTCATCAAAAACTGGGGACAATCAGAAATAATTTCTTAACTGTTGATGTCTAGATATGAATTGTTTGAGATGGTCAGAGCTGAACTCAATTATTCGTTGATTTTAACTGGATAAATAATAGAGGAATGAAGACCAACAAACTGGAAACCTTTTTGAATGAGAATATGTTCAATTTACATTTATTCTTGAACGAACTTATGTTGTGAATAGGGGATATCAAATAGGTAAGCTTAAGGAAACTGGATAGCTGTATAAATAATGTTCAATAACATAAGTTTCCTATTATATACTTTTAATAAACTATTAAATGTATAAGAGTGGCATGGTAAGTAATACTAGAATTGTTATGTACTTACGTGTTAGACACATAGATAATGGTTAGATCCTAACTAAATATCCGGTTAATGAATGTCTAAAGTGTGCATCATATTCTAGTTTCATAAGTGTATTAACTGCATTTTCTATCTTAGTTTTTCCTATGCCTCTCTGAGTTGAGTCTACAAGTTCATTTCTTGACAACTAGATATATATACAAAGTAGAGAACTGATATTAGGCTTGTTGAACATTTTGGCCATAGAAAATGAATGTGTGAGAAATTATTCCAAGTGTTACGGTAAGGTCCTAATATATTAGTGCATGGAAATCAACCATAAAAGGCAAATTAATCTTGAAATCAAAGCATGACCGGAATCTTTTTACCTAGTATTGTATTGATGAGTTACTTATGTGAAACTGATCTTAGCTTTTCAGTCTTATTCCACTCTACTAATACTTAACCTAGTATTGTTTTGATGAGTGCCCCATTTCCAATTAGTTTTAACTGAAAATTAATTGAGGAAGAAACAACTTCATTCGCACAACAAAAGTATTGATAGTATTATCATTACATCTAGAAAATTTGAGACCAGTTAGACTTAAATCTTTGGTTTATGATCTTCCGTTTTCTCAATTGTAAATATATATTGTTTTTCAAAAAAGAATGTCGTAGCATTGTTTTTAATGCTGCCGTCTTTTGCATAGTTATGGTACGTGCAACCCACTATGATGGGTTTATGAAGTTTGTCTAGATTGATGATAAATATAGTGGCATATTTGGTTTCAAAATGCGAGGAACACAGGAAAAATATTTGGTATCAATTGTAAGATCTAAAGATGCAGAGTTTGATTTGAAAATATCATAGTATGTCATATGAGTAAAGGCGTCATACTCATCCATTTAGTTTTAAACTCAAGAGTAAACGAAATATGGAATTTTTACTCGGTTCTCAAACACACTAATCGAGCTCCCCTACTCTTCTTATGCATAAGCTTTAATGTTGAAAAACAAGATGCAGATCAGTAAAATGTATTCTATTCTAAGTCAATACAAGCAGAACTCTTATCTCAGCTGAAATCTATCTTTGAGTGGGTTACTTTCTTATCCAATTTGTGCAAATGTGTTGGAAGAAATATGGCTGTGTTCATAGTAATCCATTTCCTAATAGAATTTTCTAGCTTATGTCACACCATTTATGCTTGTTGTTGTGGTAACTCTATAGCCATTACTATGTTATCAAGACTCAGGGAGTCAGATACGGATATCTGTCCAACTTGAATATGATCAATTTTTTGCAAGTTTTTGTCATATATTTGGAGGACCATACTCCTACACTCCAGCTCAAATATGTGTCAAACTTTGGTATCGGAAATTGAAGAGTCCAAATAACATAGACTATAATCCTAGGAGTTCTTGTGTGAATTTGTTTCACATGATTATAGTACCTCAAAAATCTGGTGTATGGATTCCTTGATTGGCAATGAAACCTGCCATAAAATTAAAATATCAGTCTTAACCGAAAATATCTTTCATCATGCATGTATCTGCATTTCCAATAGAAATGTTACAATTCATACTAATTTAATATAATTAATGCAGGTCTGGAATTTTCACCTAGTATAGTGTTGTAATTATTTTGTTTCCATTTGATATTAAGTGACCTGTTTTGAATTCTTTAGTGCCATATATTTTCCTATTTGATAAATTTGGTAGGCTTATTTCATTTTTTTGCGGCTATGGCAGGTATATTATGGAATTTAACCTCCATTTCCATCAAAGCACCAAAAGTATTATTTTGTTTGATCATGCCATCTCATGACATTCAAGCATTGTCCTTTACTCGAAAGTCGGAAAAAGGAAAGTTGAAGAATTTGTATTATTACATCTCAACAATTGTAATATATGGCAGGTAATATAGGTGACCAATCGGAGAATGAGACGTGGATATCTCCACCAATTAGTCTAGCCATCAAAGCTCTATAAATGTCATGTTTTATCCTCCAAATTTCACATCTCCATCTTCTAAATTTTTCTTTTCATTTTTGTTCTGATTATTTCTCAATGGCAGGATTGGTACTCAAGAGAAGTCGGAGAAAAAACCTGAAGCCTACGACAAAAGGAGAAAATGCTCACCAGGATGATTATACCGAACGTCGATCCGACTTCTTAAAGAAGTCAATTGAGCTGTGTAACTTATGTGATTTAGAGGCTGCCCTAAACAATTCCTCTCCCGGCAGCAAGGCCATCCGCATTGGCCTTCCTGTTGACGCTAATATAGATAGGCGTGGAAACCATGAGATACAAGCTGTATTTGAAATCAGCCGTGAAGACGCTCAAAGTTTGGTCAATATCAAGAAGTTTTCAGAAGAGTACTCTGAGGTATGTAAAAAACTGAAAGCTTCAAAACTTCGAGGTAAGCAACTTGAACAGATGAAGTTGGAGAAAGAAAGCAAGGGCGAATGGTTGGTGGATAGACCAATTGATGAACTCAACCTGGAGGAGTTGTTGACACTGGATGCAGAGACGACGGAGTTCATTGAGAAGCTGAAAAAGGCTCGCCAGGAACGTTTGGCTAAGGATGCCGCCTCAACTTCAATGTCAACAGGAGGAAATAATTCTTCCCCGAATGGTTCTTCCGATGGTAGTTCTTCTGTTGGTCCTTATGAACATTGAATTTCCCCCAATCAGTCAGTTTAACTTTAGAGAAGGGTTTGTTTAGGACGTTGTGGCAAAGTTATAGTTCAGTTTGTGAACATATCTAGTAGTCATTGTCTCCCTGTTTGTCTGTTTGTATGTTGTGGGTTTGTTTGTCCTCGTTGAAATTGACCTTCTTTAAAAATTCTATTAGTGAATTGATCGTGTCTACTTATAGATAATGTTAAAGTTAAAATGAGTCTATTTCATTAGTCTTTCAGCTATCAAATTTTTGAACAATGACAAGGAATGTGCCAAGTAGTCTTTAAGGGTTCTTAGGATGATACATTGTAGAAACTTTTAAAATATGACAGAATTAAATTTATCAAATTATTAATTTTTTAATAGAAGCCGCTAATTTTATTAAACGAGAAAAATATCCAAAATTAATTACGGTTTAAAATTTTCATTGCAAACTAAATACATAAATTGAACATTTTTCTAAAACTAGCCACTTTAGATCATACAAGGACCATACATGAAAATGTTAAAAACTCATTCAATAGACTCGATCGGAAAAAAGAAACAAACTAATCTGACTGCATCCTAGTAGGGAAGATCACCTTGATTACGAATAAGCGTATCTTGATCAGTCATGGCACCGTAGCAAACAATAGAATAGATTGTGCCACAAGAGCAAAATCATTTATTAAAAATTAAAAAAGTAAAATAAAACGAATCGAAAGATCCCGGCGGTCAGCAACCAGCATTAAAACCGGTGCCGCCATCAATGTTTAAAAAAATGATAAAGAGAGAGTGGCGGCTACACTGTTGGTAGAAAGAAAATTAGGTTTGTTTTTGAGAAATTATTAAATTATTATTAAATTAAAATTAAATTAATAATATATATTGCTGACTATATTTATTATTATACCGAACCATATTTTAATTTAACAAAAAAAGTAATATTTGTTTCAAAATTTAATTACTAGACAAAATTATAACTTTTAGAAGAAAAAATGATTTATTTCCATAAAAACACAAATCAAATTAATAATATATATTGGTGACTATATTTATTATTATACCGAACCATATTTTAATTTAACAAAAAAAGTAATATTTGTCTCAAAATTTAATTACTAGACAAAATTATAACTTTTAGAAAAAAATGATTTATTTCCATAAAAACACAACTGAGTGAATTGTGGTGTGTATATTATCCTAAACCTTATTTTGGTTAAAAAAGGAAAAACAATTATTTCCTTTTTTTTTCTCTCCATGGTCTTTATTTAAACATAATTTCTCAGGGTTTTTATACAAGCTTACATAGTGTAAACAAAATCTTTGTGAGGTCCCGGTCTGAAAAGTTGGTTTTTGGTGTGATGTTTGTGGCAGTTCATTTCCTGGGCTGCTATGCTGAGGATTTGAAATCACAATCAAAACATGTTTTTGGTTCTTTCAAATGCTAATATTCACTTAATTTTGTGTTACTTGTTCCAAAAACGTTAGTCTTTCTAGATCTTGATTCAAAATTTTCTTTCTTGGGTCTTAATTTTCTTTCTTGCCTAGCCTCTCATAAAAGTATACATCAATTTGTAGATTCAACACGAATCACAAAGCCATAGTTTCATGAATTGAATCAGACAAACAATCTGAAGGAAAAAGAAAACATGGTAGATATGGGAAAAAACTACTTTATTATTTTTATTGATTTTCAATTTATTATGTTTCACATTTCTCAGTCCAGCAGACAAAAATAGAGAATGAATGACTACTAGATTTGTTCACAAAATCAAACTAAGTCTAACTTTGCCACAACATCCCAAACTCCACAAAATAGAGAGGAATTGCTCTCTTCGCCCTGTTGCAGATTGGAAATCAGACTCAAAAGGAGATTTTCGGTTCTTTCAACTGTTAACATTCACTAAACTTGACTTTGTGTTCCTTTCAGTTTTTACGTACATTATTCAAATTTTGCTTTTTTGGGTCTTAATATTTGACCAAGTCTGATGTTTGATTTGAATGTAGAGAACAATGATACTGCAAAATCTTGAGCAGTTAAGTCTGAGAAGGAATCATGACCGAACTAGGTATGCGATGAAAGAAGCCATCAAAATTGGGGGGAAATTAGAAGTAATTTCCTGTTGTCGGCCATTTCTTTGAGATGGTACGTATGAATTCAATTTTTATGGTTTCATAATTCAGTACTCTTGTTGGCTGGATCTAACTCGCTAAATAATACTGGAATGAAGACCATCAAACTGAATGAGAATATGTTTGAATTACGTTTACTATCACATTTGGAACATTTAAACCCAGTTGTACTTAGATTTTTAGTTTCTAATCTTTAGTTTTCTCAATTATAAATGGCTTTGATTTATTGTTTTTTCACACACAAAAAATGTCTTAGCATTGTTAAAAATGAAGGTTTATAAATGCGAGGAATACAGAAAATTATTTGATATCAATGCTATGATCTAAAGCTGCAGAGTATGATTTGAATGTATCATAGCATATTATGAGTAATGGCGGTCAATTTCATCCACTTAGCTTAGAGCCTTAGACTTTATCGTATCGATGACTTCTGGTTTCTTCTCCCACTGTCCTTCACCATCAATTCTGTCATTGAGAAACAATTTAAACTACAATGGAAAGAAGTGTTTAGATGATGAATTTGTGAAGTTTGGAGCTCAATTTTTTCTTTATTTATAGGACTTTTATGGATAGTCTAATTAGTTAGAGTTATCCAAGTCTAGTTTGTGAATTGGTCACCCCTACGACACATTAGTAAATGACAATGCTTGAATGTTCAAAGTTGGCAAAATCAAAATAAACTTGTTCTTGAATTACTTTATTGACAATGAAACCCGCCATAAATTAACATATCGGTCTTAACGGAAATTATCTTTCATCATGATGTATATGCATTTCAAATGCAAATGTTACAATCATACTAATTAATGTATTTAGTAGAGAGGTTTGGAATATTACCTATTCTAATGATGTAATTGTCTGTTACCAATTCTTAAGTTGATCTTAATTGACTTGCCTTTTTTGAGGAAAAATTCCGAATGGGTTGCCGAACAATGTGGACGGTGCTCTGCAAAGTCTGTGGCCCTAGGTTAGGTTGAGTTACTTGGACAACTTTATGTCGAAGATTAATGAATTCTTGTCCTGGTGAAAAGGTTTCTTTTATGCAGTAATTGCAGGTATCTTGCAAATCTTTGAATTATTTAGTGGCATTATATTTTTCAGTAGATAAATGTGGTCTGCTCATTTCATTTTTTGTGTGACTATGGTAAGTTTATTATCGAATTTAACAGCCATTTGCATCCAAACACCAAAAGCGTGATTGTGTTTTATCATGCTAGTTTAGGACCTTCAAACATTGGCATTTACTAGTAAGTCGTAAAAGGAAATTTGAAGAGTTTATGTTTTTACATCTATGTCAAGATAATATATGGCAAGAAGTAGAGTGACCAATCCGAGAACGAGACTCAGATAACTCCGACAGATTAGTCTAATTAATTATCAAAGTCTTAGAACTAACATATTTTATTCCTCCAAAGTCCAAACGTTACGAGCCCATCTTCAAAACACTTCTTTTAATTGGTGTTCTAGTAGTTTCTCATTGACCTTATTGTTCGTCAAGAGCAGCCAGAGAAGAATTGAACATGTACGGCACAAGGTGAAAATGCTCCGCAGGATTCTTATACCAAAAGCTGACAAGAACTCTTCAAGGTCAGTGAGCTGTTTACCTTATACTGCATGCTGAAATGACAAATTTAAGTGAAAAGCTGATAAAGCATGGCCAAGAACGTTTGGTTAAGGATGACATGTCAAGTTCAATGTTTGCCGGAGGAAGTAACGCTTCCCTCAATAGTTCTACTAATGGTGGTTCTTCTGCTGATCCTCATGAATCAGACAGTTCAAAGAGGATTTGTCTGAGATGTCGCGCCAAAGAAGCTTTGGTTTTGTGAATTGGTCTGAAAAGTTGGTCTTTGGTGTGGTATATTTGTGATATCAAGATTCATTTCCCTGGGTGTTTCTGTTGCTGAGGATTTCTCTCATTGCTTTGATGCACATTGGAGATCATAGTCAAAATGAGGTTTGGGGTTCATTCAACTGCTTATGTCTATCTATATTAGCATCAACACTGGGATGGTCAGAGCGGATAGCATTGCTGCCCAGAGAGAAATTGATTAAGGCAGCCTCGAGAGCACATAAGGTACACAGCTCAATGGCTTCTTCAAGAAGTCGGGTAGATGTTTGGTAAGCATCTTGCTGAGCATTGATACTCTGTTTCAAATCTTTAGTTTTCTCAATTGTAAATGTCTTTTATATACTGTTTTTTCACAAAAAAATGTCTTAGCATTGTTATAAACGAAGGTTTATTAAGTTCATCAAGGCTGATGATAAAAATAGTGGTATAATTGGTTTTAAAAAAATGCGAGAAGTACAGAAAATTATTTGATATCAATTATATGATGTAAAGCTGCAGAGTATGATTTGAAGGATCATAACATATTAAGAGTAATGGCGGTCAATTTCATCCATTTAGCTTAGACTTTCACGTATCGTAGACTTCTGATTCCTTCTTCGACTGTCTTTGACCATCAATTCTGTCATTGAGAAACAATTAGAACTATAATGAAAAGAAGTGTTTAGATGATGATTTTCTAAAGTTGGGAGGACAAAAACATGTTATTAGTAGGACTTTGATAAATAGTCTAATTAGTTAGAGTTATCCAAGTCACGTTCTTGAATTGGTCTCCCCTATTTCTTGTCATATATTATCTTGTCAAAATAAACTCTTCTATTCGCTTTTACGATACATTAGTAAATGATAATGCTTGAATGTACAAAGTTGGCATAATAAAAATAAACTTGTTCTCGGATTACTTTATTGACATTATGAAACCCACCATAATATTAACATATCAGTCTTAACGGAAAATATCTTTCATAATGATGTATGTGCATTTCAATTAGAAATGATACAAGCATACTAATTTAATGTAAT
The DNA here is from genome assembly GCA_958450335.1 of Hibiscus tridactylites. Lineage (NCBI taxonomy): Eukaryota > Viridiplantae > Streptophyta > Magnoliopsida > Malvales > Malvaceae > Hibiscus > Hibiscus tridactylites. The sequence goes on along the minus strand of OY288272.1, from coordinate 6,578,692 downwards.
TAGTAGAGGTTTGGAATTATTACCTATTCTAATGATGTAATTGTCTTGTTACTAATTCTTAAGCTGATCTTAATTGACTTGCCTTTTTTGAGGAAAATTTCCGGATGGGTTGATGTACAAGTGTACGGTGCTCTGAAAAGTCTGTGGTCCTAGGTTAAGTTGAGTCACTTGGAACACTTTATGTCGAAGACTAATGAATTCTTGTTCTGATTAAAAGGTTTCTTTTATGCTGTAATTGGAGGTATCTTGCATGTCTTTGAATTATATAGTGGCATTATATTTTTTTGTAGGTAAATGTGGTCTGCTCATTTCATTTTTTTGCAACTATGCTAGGTTTATTATCGAATTTAATTGCCATTTGCATCTAAGCACTAAAAGCGTGATTGGGTTTTATCATGCAAGTTTAGGACCTTCAAGCATTGGCATTTGCTAGTAAGTCATAATAGGAAATTAGAAGAGTTTATTTTTTTAATCTATGTCAAGATAATATATGGCAAGAAGTAGGGGTGACCAATCCGAGAACGAGACTCGGACAATTACGACGAATTAGTCTAATCATCAAAGTCTTAGAAGTAACATATTTTAGTCTCCAAACTTTACAAGTCCATCTTCAAAACACTTCTTTTAATTGATGTTCTAGTAGTTTCTCAATGACATGATTGTCTGTCAGGAGCAGTCGGAGAGGAATCAAAAGTGTACGACACAAGGTGAAAATAGTCCGCAGGATTCTTATACCAAAAGCTGACCCGAACTCTTCAAGGAGGTCAGTGAGCTGTGTAACTTATGTGCTTTTGAAGATGCCCTAATAATTCTCTCCTAGTGACAAGGTTGTCTCCTCTGGCCATCCCGACGTTGATACTAATACAAAAAGACTTGCCACCAGGGGGAAGCTAGTTGTGTATGAAATCAGCCCTTTTGGATGATAAGTAACTCAAAAAGATGAAGACAGAGTCAAAGAAAGGGCCAAAGGTTGGTGGGTAGACCAATTGATGAACTCAACCTTGATGAACAATTGATGAGTTGTTCATACTGCATGCTGAAATGACAGAGTTAAGCGAAAAGCTGATAAAGCATCACCAAGAACGTTTGGTTAAGGATGTCACATCAAGTTCAATGTCTGTTGGAGGAAGTAATGTTCTCCTCAATAGTTCTACTGACGGTGGTTCTTCTGCGGATCCTCATGAACATTGATTTACCCCGAATCAGTCATTTTAAATAGGGTTTGTCTGAGATGTCGTGCCAAAGCTGCTTTGGTTTTGTGAATTGGTCTGAAAAGTTGGTCTTTGGTGTGGTATATTTCTGATATCAAGATTCATTTCCTTGGGTGTTTCTGCTGCTGAGGATTTCTCTCATTTCTTTGATGCACATTGGAGATCATAGTCAAAATGAGGTTTAAGGTTCTTTCAACTGCTTATGTCTCGTTAACATTCACTTAATTTTTTGTTCTGGATTCCTTTTCACATTCATGAATCATGTTAGTGTAGTTTATCCTTTCTTTGCATTTATTTTTGGAACTTCATTCAAATTTTGCTTTCATGGGTCTTAACAAAATTTTAGTCTGTTATTTGGTTTGAATGTAGAAAACGAAGGTACCTCAAAATTTTGAACAATGAAATTTGAGAAAGAAAACTAGATATAGAATGAAAGAAAGTCATCAAAAACTGGGGACAACTAGAAATAATTTCTTAACTGTTGATGTCTAGATATGAATTGTTTGAGATGGTCAGAGCTGAACTCAATTATTGGTTGATTTTAACTGGATAAATAATAGAGGAACGAAGACGAACAAACTGGAAATCTTTTTGAATGAGAATATGTTTGATTTACATTTATTATCGAACAAACTTTTGTTGTGAATAGGGGATATCAAATAGGTAAGCTTAAGGAAACTGGATAGCTGTATAAATAATGTTCAATAACATAAGTTTCCTATTATATACTTTTAATAAACTATTAAATGTATAAGAGTGGCATGGTAACTAATACTAGAATCGTTATGTACTTATGCGTTAGACACATAGATTACGGTATGGATTTGGTTGGTTCATTCTTAATTCAAACTGAATATGGTTAGATCCTAACTAAATATCCGGTTAATGAAGTCTAAAGTGTGCGTCATATTCTAGTTTCATAAGTGTATTAACTGCATTTTCTATCTTAGTTTTTCCTATGCCTCTCTGAGTTGAGTCTACAAGTTCATTTCTTGACAATTAGAGATATATACAAAGTAGAGAACTAATATTAGGCTTGTTGAACATTTTGGCCATAGAAAATGAATGTGTGAGAAATTATCCCAAGTGTTATGGTAAGGTCATAATATATTAGTGCATGGAAATCAATCATAAAAGACAAATTAATCTTGAAATCAAGGCATGACCGGAATCTTTTTACCTAGTATTGTATTGATGAGTGCCTACTTATGTGAAACTGATCTTAGCTTTTCAGTCTTATTCCACTCTACTAATACCTAACCTAGTATTGTATTGATGAGTGCCCCATTTCCAACTAGTTTCAACTGAAAATGAAAAGAGGAAGAAACAACTTCGTTCACACAACAAAAGTATTGATAGTATTATCATTACATCTAGAACATTTGAGACCAGTTAGACTTAAATCTTTGGTTTATGATCTTCCGTTTTCTCAATTGTAAATATATATTGTTTTTCAAAAAAGAATGTCGTAGCATTGTTTTTAATGCTGCCGTCTTTTGCATAGTTATGGTACGTGCAACCCACTATGATGGGTTTATGAAGTTTGTCTAGATTGATGATAAATATAGTGGCATATTTGGTTTCAAAATGCGAGGAACACAGGAAAAATATTTGGTATCAATTGTAAGATCTAAAGATGCAGAGTTTGATTTGAAAATATCATAGTATGTCATATGAGTAAAGGCCGTCATACTCATCCATTTAGTTTTAAACTCAAGAGTAAACGAAATATGGAATTTTTACTCGGTTCTCAAACACACTAATCGAGCTCCCCTACTCTTCTTATGCATAAGCTTTAATGTTAAAAAACAAGATGCATATCAGTAAAATGTATTCTATTCTAAGTCAGTACAAGCAGAACTCTTATCTCAGCTGAAATCTCTCTTTGAGTGGGTTACTTTCTTATCCAATTTGTGCAAATGTGTTGGAAGAAATATGGCTGTGTTCATAGTAATCCATTTCCTAATAGAATTTTCTAGCTTAGGTCACACCATTTATGCTTGTTGTTGTGGTAACTCTATAGCCATTACTATGTTATCAAGACTCGGGGTGTCAGATACGGATATCTGTCCAACTTGAATATGATCAATTTTTTGCAAGTTTTTGTCATATATTTGGACGACCATACTCCTACACTCCAGCTCAAATATGTGTCAAAATTTGGTATCGGAAATTGAAGAGTCCAAATAACATAGACTATAATCCTAGGAGTTCTTGTGTGAATTTGTTTCACATGATTATAGTACCTCAAAAATCTGGTGTATGGATTCCTTGATTGGCAATGAAACCTGCCATAAAATTAAAATATCAGTCTTAACCGAAAATATCTTTCATCATGCATGTATCTGCATTTCCAATAGAAATGTTACAATTCATACTAATTTAATATAATTAATGCAGGTCTGGTATTTTCACCTAGTATAGTGTTGTAATTATTTTGTTTCCATTTGATATTAAGTGACCTGTTTTTCGTGAGGAAAATATCGTTATGGGTTCCCATACGAAGTATATGGTGCTCTTCAGACCCTGTGATCCTCTGGAAAGTTGAGTGTTTTGAATTATTTAGTGCCATATATTTTCCTATTTGATAAATTTGGTAGGCTTATTTCATTTTTTTGCGGCTATGGCAGGTATATTATGGAATTTAACCTCCATTTCCATCAAAGCACCAAAAGTATTATTTTGTTTGGTCTTGCCATCTCATGACATTCAAGCATTGTCCTTTACTAGAAAGTCGGAAAAAGGAAAGTAGAAGAATTTGTATTATTACATGTCAACAATTGTAATATATGGCAGGTAATATAGGTGACCAATCGGAGAATGAGACGTGGATATCTCCACCAATTTGTCTAGCCATCAAAGCTCTATAAATGCCATGTTTTATCCTCCAAATTTCACATCTCCATCTTCTAAATTTTTCTTTTCATTTTTGTTCTGATTGTTTCTCAATGGCAGGATTGGTACTCAAGAGAAGTCGGAGAAAAAACCTGAAGCCTACGACAAAAGGAGAAAATGCTCACCAGGATGATTATACCGAGCGTCGATCCGACTTCTTAAAGAAGTCAATTGAGCTGTGTAACTTATGTGATTTAGAGGCTGCCCTAAACAATTCCTCTCCCGGCAGCAAGGCCATCCGCATTGGCCTTCCTGTTGACGCTAATATAGATAGGCGTGGAAACCGTGAGATACAAGCTGTATTTGAAATCAGCCGTGAAGACGCTCAAAGTTTGGTCAATATCAAGAAGTTTTCAGAAGAGTACTCTGAGGTATGTAAAAAAGTGAAAGCTGCAAAACTTCGAGGTAAGCAACTTGAACAGATGAAGTTGGAGAATGAAAGCAAGGGCGAATGGTTGGTGGATAGACCAATTGATGAACTCAACCTGGAGGAGTTGCTGACACTTGATGCAGAGACGACGGAGTTCATTGAGAAGCTGAAAAAGGCTCGCCAGAAACGTTTGGCTAAGGATGCCGCTTCAACTTCAATGTCAACAGAAAGAAGTAATTCTTCCCCGAATGGTGGTTCTTCTGTTGGTCCTTGTGAATATTGAATTTCCCCCAACCAATCAGTTTGTGAACATATCTAGCAGTCATTGTCTCTGTTTGTCTGTTGGACTGAGAACTAGAAACATAATAAATTGAAAATCAATCAATAATAATAATAATAAAATAATAAAGTTGTTTTTCCATGTCTACCATGTTTTCTTTTTCTTTCACTTTGTTTGTCTAATTCAATTCATGAAAAGATGGCCTTGTGATCCGTTTTGAATTCATGTGTGCTATGTTTTCATGAGAGTCTAGACATAATTGTTTGCATATATTTGGAATTACATGAAAACAGTGGGGAGACTGATAAACTGTTATTGTCTGCATATATTTGAGGGATTGGAACTCCCTTTTTATCCTATCTGAATTTGTCTGACAGTAAAAAAATTCAAGCTGTTTATCTATCTACATGAGTGGACTGAAGATAAGAATGTGAGGCTTCCTTGCATCTTGTTCCTCGTTGAAATTGACATTCTTTAAAAAAATTCTATCAGTGAAGCGGTTGTGTCTACTTCTAGATAGTGTTAAAGTCAGAATGAGTCTATTTCATTAGTCTTTTAGTTATCGAATTTTTGAACAGTGACAAGGAATGTGCCAAGTAGTCTTAGGGTTCTTAGGAGGATACATTGTAGAAAATTTTAAATATGACAAAATTAAATTTATCAAATTATTATTGAATTAAGATCAAATTAATAATATATATATATATATTGGTGACTATATTTGTTATTATACCGAACCATATTTCAATTTAACAACAAAGTAATATTTGTATCAAAATTTAATTACAAGACTAAATTATAACTTAAAAAAAAGATTTATTTCCATAAAAACACAATTGAGTGAATTGTGGTGTATATTATCCTAAACCTTATTTTGGTTAAAAAAGGAAAAACAATTATTTCCTTTTTTTCTCTATATGGTCTTTATTTAAACATAATTTCCCCAGGGTTTTTATACAAGCTTACATAGTGTAAACAAAATCTTTGTAAGCACGCACGAGGTCCCGGTCTGAAAAGTTGGTTTTTGGTGTGATGTTTGTGGCAGTTCATTTCCTGGGCTGCTATGCTGAGGATTTGTAATCACAATCAAAACAGGTTTTGGGTTCTTTCAAATGCTAATATTCACTTAATTTTGTGTTACTTGTTCCAATGACGTTGATCTTTCTAGATCTTGGTTCAAAATTTTCTTTCTTGGGTCTTAATTTTTATTAAGTCCAATGCTGAAAATTTTGACCAAAAAAAGCGTGTTAATAGTTATCCCAAGATTCGAAACTCTTCAAAATGCTATTTGATATTGATCAAAATTTTAACTTTTTCGCGGCTGATTTCATATATAACTTGCTTTCTAAGGATGTCGTGCCTATCTATATTAGTCTCAACACTAGGGTGGTTAGAGCGAATAGCCTTGCTACCATGAGAGAAGTTGATTACGACAGCCTCAAAAGCACATAAGTTACACAGCTCAGTTGCCTTCCTCAAGAAGTCGGATCGATGTTTGGTATAGGCATCCTGCTGAGAAGAAACATGTAGTCTACGATATAATGAGAAAATTCTCAACAAGATGCTTATACCAAACGTCAATCCGACTTCTTGAAGAAGACCACTGAATTGTGTATTTATGTGCTTTCGAGGCTGCTGTAATCAATTTCTCTCCCGGTAGCAAGGCTATTCGCTCTAACCATTTTAGTGTTGACACTAATATAGATAGGCACGACAACCTTAGGAAGCATGTTGTATATGAAACCAGCTGCGAGGAAACTAAAATTTTGGTCAATATCAAGAAGCTTTTTGAAATGTTCTGTGATGCATGCAAAAAACTAAAGGCTGCAAATCTTCGAAGGAAGCAGCTTAAACGGATGAAGTTGGGGGATAGAACACTTGATGAACTCAACCGGGAAGAGTTGCTGACACTTTATGCAGAGACGACGAAGTTCATTGAGAAGCTGAAAAAAGTTCGCCAGGAACGTTTGGCTAGGATGCCGCTTCAATGTCAACAGGATGAAGCGGCATTGAAGCGGCATCCTCAGCCAAACGTTCCTGGTGAATGGGTTGCCGAACAATGTGGACGGTGCTCTGCAAAGTCTGTGGCCCTAGGTTAGGTTGAGTTACTTGGCCAACTTTATGTCGAAGATTAATGAATTCTTGTCCTGATGAAAAGGTTTCTTTTATGCAGTAATTGCAGGTATCTTGCAAGTCTTTGAATTATTTAGTGGCATTATATTTTTCAGTGGATAAATGTGGTCTGCTTATTTCATTTTTTTGTGACTATGGTAAGTTTATTATGGAATTTAACAGCCATTTGCATCCAAGCACCAAAAGCGTGATTGTGTTTTATCATGCTAGTTTAGGACCTTCAAACATTGGCATTTACTAGTAAGTCGTAAAAGTAAATTTGAAGAGTTTATGTTTTTACATCTATGTCAAGATAACATATGGCAAGAAGTAGAGGTGACCAATCCGAGAACGAGACTCGGATAACTCTGACAGATTAGTCTAATTAATTATCAAAGTCTTAGAACTAACATATTTTAGTCCTCCAAACTTTATGAGTCCATCTTCAAAACACTTCTTTTAATTGTTGTTCTAGTAGTTTCTCATTGACATTATTGTCTGTCAAGAGCAGCCGGAGAAGAATCAGACATGTATGGCACAAGGTGAAAACGCTCCGCAGGATTCTTATACCAAAAGCTGACAAGAACTCTTCAAGGTCAGTGATCTGTGTACCTTATACTGCATGCTGAAATGACAAATTTAAGTGAAAAGCTTTTAAAGCATCGCCAAGAATGTTTTGTTAAGGATGACACGTCAAGTTCAATGTTTGCCGGAGGAAGTAATGCTTCCCTCAATAGTTCTACTGATGGTGGTTCTTCTGCAGATCCTCATGAATCAGACAGTTCAAAGAGGATTTGTCTGAGATGTCGTGCCAAAGCGGCTTTGGTTTTGTGAATTGGTCTGAAAAGTTGGTCTTTGGTGTGGTATATTTGTGATATCAAGATTCATTTCCCTGGGTGTTTCTGCTGCTGAGGATTTCTCTCATTGCTTTGATGCACATTGGAGATCATAGTCAAAATGAGGTTTGGGGTTCATTCAACTGCTTATGTCTCTTTAACATTCACTTAATTTGACGTTTTGGGTTCCTTTTCACATTCATGAATCATGTTAGTGTAGTTTATCTGTTCTTTGCATTTATTTTTTGGCACTTCATTCAAATTTTGCTTTCTTGGGTCTTAACAAAATTTTAGTCTGTTATTTTGATTTGAATGTAGAAAACAAAGGTGCCTCAAAATTTTGAACAATGAAATTTGGGAAAGAAAACTAGATATAGAATGAAAGAAGTCATCAGAAATTGGGGAAGATTGGAAATAATTTCTTAATTGTTGATGTCTACATATGAATTGTTGACCATTCAATTTTTAGTTGATTCTAACTAGATAAATAATAGTGGAATGAAGACCATCAAACTAGAAACCTTTTTGAATGAGAATATGTTCAATTTACATTTATTATCGAACGAACGTATGTTGTGAATAGGGGATATCAAATAGGTAAGCTTAAGGAAACTGGATAGTTGTATAAATAATGTTTAATAACTTAAGTTTCGTATTATATACTTTTAATAAACAATTAAATATATAAGAGCGGCATGGTAACTAATAGTAGAATCGTTATGTACTTACGCGCTAGACACTTAGATAATGGTATAGATTTGGTTGGTTCATTCTTAATTCAAACTGAATATATGATTAGATGCTACCTAAATATCCAGGTAATGAAGTCTAAAGTGTGCATCATATTCTAGTTTCATAAGTGTATTGACTGCATTTTCTCAGTTTGTCATATGCCTCTCTGAGTTGAGGCCACAAGTTCATTTCTTGACAATGAGAGATGTATACAAAGCATGATTAACTGCATCATATTCTAGTTTCATAAGTGTATTAACTGCATTTTCTCTCTCAGTTTGTCATATGCCTCTCTGAGTCGAGTGTCTTGAATTATTTAGTGCCATATGGCAGGTATATTTTGGAATTTAACCTCCATTTCCATCCGAGCACCAAAAGCATGATTTTGTTTGATCATGCCATCTCATGACATTCAAGCATTGCCATTAACCAGTAAGTCAAAAAAGGAAAGTAAAAGAATTTGTATTTTACATCGTATGGCAGGTGTTCTTTCAACTGCTTCTGCTCTTTAACATGCACTTAATTTGACATCGTATTCCTTCTACCATTCATGTTGGTGTGGTTTACATGTTCTTTGCATTTATTTTTGGCACTTAATTCATTTTTTACTTTCTTGGGTCTTAACAAAATTTAGTCTGATATTTGATTTGAACCATGGAATCTGAGAAAGAAACATGTTAGACTTGATATAGAATGAAAGAAAGTCATTAGAAACTGGGGGAAATTAGAAATTATTTCTTAATCTACATATGAATTCTTGGCCATTTCTTTGAGATGGTAGAGCTGAATTCAAATTTTGGCTGATTTTTTTTTTAATGAGAATATGTTTGATTTACATTTATTATCACTTGAATATATGCTGTGAATTGAGGCTATGAAACAAACAATTAAATGTATTTGGGAAGCATAGTAACAATCGTAGAACCGTTAGTCCGTTACGGACTTCCATGTTAGACCCTTAGTGGTATGGATTTGGTTGGTTCATTCTTAAACTGAATACAATTAGATGCCAGCTAAATATCCGGTTAATGATGTCTAAAACGAGCATCATATTCTAGATACATAAATGTATAAACTGCATTTTCTATATGATTTTTTTTTCTTTATGTCTCTCTGAATTTAAGCCACAAGTTTATTTCTTGACAATGAGAAATATATACTTACCGGAGAACTGATATTGGGCTAGCTGAACATTTTGGCCAGAAAAAATGAACGTGTGAAAAGTTATCCGAAGAGTTATGGTAAGGTCCGAATATATTACTTCATGGAAATCAATCATAAAAGCTAAATTACTCTTCAAATCAATATATGGCTGGAATCATTCTACCTAGTATTTTGTGGATAAGTGCCTACTTATGTGAAACTGATCATAGCTTTTTAGTCTTATTCCACTCTACAGATACCTAATCTTACTTATAAGACTTATATTTGGAAAATTAGAATTTATAATCCCGCTTTTACAGTAGATGTAAAGAGTTCTAGCATTGTCAGTGATTAAGAGGAAAAGTGGGGGTTGTGGGTGAAAAAGAAAAGAGTAAGAAACATCTTTGTTCGCACAGAGAAATTATTTAAAGTATTATCATCACATCTGGAACATTTGAGATCAATTAGACTTGGATATTTTGCTTCTGATCTACAGTTTTCTCAATTATAAATGGCTTTGATATATCAGTTTATTTTTACAAAAAAAAAAATTGTCTTGCCAAACCATTTTTATAAATGTTGCAGTCTTTTGCATAGTTATGAGGTTTATAAGTTCATCTAGATTGATGATAAATATAGCTCTGCATAATTGGTTTTAAAAAATGGGAGTAACAGAAAAACATTTGGTATCAGTTGTAAGATAAAAAACAGTGGTCACACACTCAAGAAAAAATGAAATATGCAATTTTAGTTGGTTCTCAAACTCACAAGTATGAGATCCCCCCCCCCCCCCCTCTTTGTTTTTTCTTCTTAAGCTTAAGCTTTGATGTTGAAAACCAAGCTTTAGACCAGTAACATGTATTCTGTTCTGAGTCAATACAAGCAGAACTCTTATCTCAGCTGCAATCTCTCTTTGAGAGAGTTGCTTTCCTTTCCGATTTGTGTTTGATTTAAGTGTTTTATTATCAAAGCTGGACTAACATGATTAGAGAAATGAGGGTTGTCCGTTGAAGAAAAAACACTTGATTGCCTTTTGCAAGGTTTCATATAGCTCTACTGAATCCAGTTATTGTGGTCATCTCATCATTACTATTAATAAAAATGAACTACTCTGCTAATTTTTGGTGTTAGAGAAAATATTTATTTGTGCAAATGTGTGGAATAAGGCTGTGTTTATAAGAATCCATTTCCTAATAGTCTCTACTATGTTATCCAAACTTGGGGTGTCAGATACGGATATCTGCCCACCATGAATATGCTCAATCTTTTGCAAGTTATTTTCATATATGTGTAAATGTAAGTATCGGAAAATGAAGAGCCTGGATAACATAGACTCTATACTAAGAGGAGTTCTTGTGTAAAATTGTTTCACATGATTATTGCCCTCAAAAATCAGGTGCATCTGCATTTCAAATAGAAATTTTACAGTTTATACTAATTTAATGTAATTAATGGAGATATGGAATTATTACCTATTATAATGTTGTAATTATTTGTTACCAATTCTTAAGCTGGTCTTAAGTGACTTACCTTTTATGAAGAAAATGTCCAGATGGGTTGCCATTAGAAGTTTATGGTGCTCTGCAAACCCTGTGGACCTCGGTAAGTTGAGTCACCTGGTTAGCTTTACACAGAAGATTAATGATTTCTTTTGTCCTGATAAAAAAATTTCCTTTTTGAAGTAATAGCAGGTATCTTGCATGTCTTGAATTATTTAGTGCCATATATTTTCCTATTAGATGAATTTGGTAGGCTTATTTCATTCTTTTGCGGCTATGGCAGGTATATTATGGAAATTAACTTCCATTTCTATTCAAAGTACCAAAAGCGTGAGTTTGTTTGATCATGCCAACTTAGAACATTCAAGCATTGCCATTTACTAGTAAGTTGAAAAAAGGAAAATAGAAGAGTTTATTTTTATTACATCTCTGCAATGGTAATATATGGTAGGAAGTTGAGGTGACCAATCAGAGAATGTGGCATGATAACTACGCCAATTATCTAGCCACCAAAGCCCTATAAATAGCATTCTTTTGTAAAATACTGAAAGCTGCAAAACTTCGAGGTAAGCAACTTGAACGGATGAAGATGGAGAATCAAAGCAAGGGCCAATTGTTTGCGGATAGACCAATTGATGAACTCAACGTGGAGGAGTTGCTGACACTGCGTGCAATGATGGTAGAATTATCTGAGAAGGTGAAAAAGCGTATCCAGGAACATTTGGCTGAGGATGCCGCTTCAAATTCCAAGTCAGCAGGCGGAAGTAATGCTTCCCTGAATGGTTCTACTGACGGTGGTTCTTCTGCTGATCCTCATGAACATTGATTTTCCCCTGGTCAGTCAGTTCGGAGAGGGTTTGTCTAGTATGTCGTGCCAAAGCTACTTTGGTTTTGTGAACAGATCAGTCACTCCCTCTTTGTTTTTGTCTGTTGGACTGAGAAATTGAAACAGAATAAGTTGAAAATCAATAATAATAATAATAAAGTGGTTTTCCCATGTCTACCATGTTTTCTTTTTCTTTCAGTTTGTCTGATTCTATTCATGAAATGATGGCTTTGTGATCCAGGTTGAATCCATGATTGTTTCATACAAAATCCTCACCAGAGTTCATGTATGATTTACTTTCTTGAGGGGTTGGACATAGTTGTTTGCATATATTTGAAATACTCGGAATTACATGAAAAACAATGGGGAGACTAATAAACTGTTATTGTCTGCATATATTTGAGGGACTGAAATTTCCATGTCTTGTCTGAATTTGTATGACAGATGATTATATTTGTAATGCCTTAATACTGTTCGTTTGTATTGGAGAAAATATCTACATGAGTGAATTGAAGTTAAGAATGTGCGGTGATGCAAAGACGATTATTTAATTTTGAGTTGATCGTGTTTATGAGATATAAAATATACAAAAGAAGATTTATTACAGTGAAGAGTGTGGTGGTAGTGGATGTATTAAGAAATCTTTGTGAAAAAATATTCCTAGCGATCAAATAATAGGCTATAACATAGAGGGTACACATTAACATTTACAAGTATAAGTTTGCAATGATGTACGAATTCGAAATATGTTTCCTTGTGTTTATAAAACAAATGAAATTAGTGTTATGTTATTCTCTCTACCTAACTCCAAGTGAAATTGGTGACTCTTATGTTGTCACATGGTGTTATTGTACATATGTCTTGGGGGCACTATCAGGTTTTATTGCTTTGCCAACCCTATTTGTCCTTGTAAGTTGAGCAACAAATTCATGGAATCGAAATGATGATGTAAGAGGCATCTAGACACATTTGCAGGGAAAAAAAACTTTCCTTCTTAAACAAAACGATTGTGTATACTAATAGACTGCTAGAGTCACAATGGATATATTTTGTCAGTCTGTCAGTTGTGTAATAGTAAAGTGATTGTGTCGAGCTATCTCGCATGTCAGTTATCGAGTTGATGAACAATAACAATGAGTGTGACAAGTGGTATGCACGTGTTAGAATGGTATAATGTCAACTTTTTAAAATATAATAGGGTTAATTTTATTAAACTATTTTTAATCAAGACGAAATTAATAAAATATATTTTTTTGATTAAATAGAGAGGTATTACATTCCAATATCGGAATTCGATCTCATATAAAATAAGACAATGTGAACATTTTTAGCCACTAGACCAATTATTAGATCTCTAATATATATATATATATATATGGTGACAAAGAATTGATTGACAAAAAAAATCTATTTATAACAAAATTTAATATAATGACTAAATTATAATTTTTTTTTAAAAAGGACCCATTTGCTTTAAAACACAATTGAGTGACTTGTAGCGTATTTTATCCTAAACTCCATTTTGGTTAAAAAAGAAAAGGGTAATTTTGACATGTGATCCCTTATATTTGAAGTTTGTTCTATTTTGGTCACCCAAATTCAAAAAAATCATTCTGCCACTTACGTTTTGAACCGTGTCTAGCTATTTTGGTCCCTTGGCTGTTAAACTCCGTTAATAAAAAATTAATTTCTAATTTAACCCCCAAACTTTCAAAACTTTATTTTTCACCATCATCCTCAAAAATTATATATTTTATATACTTTAAAACGTTTTAAATTCCATCTTTCTACTTTCTCAGATTCTATGTTTCTAAAACTCACTTCAAACACTTACATTCCCCTTTCTGCAACAAAACCCAAAGTAAATCTTCGATGAACCATTAAAATTTAATCTCATCAAAGATTCAACAAACCATGGATCACTTGAATCTCAAGCAATTCTCTCTGAGCCTCAACAATCGACAAATCCCAATGGTTTCTTTAGTACTCATTGATAACTCGATGAGACCTAATTTCAATTCATTTTCCCGTCAACTCCAGCAGGAAATTCTTTAGTTGTTTTTTTCTTTTTTTGTTTTCCTTTTTTGGCGATTTGGAATTCGATTTTTATTTTGTTTGAACATAATGAGTTTCAATTAAATTCTGCGACGAGAATTTTTAATCTTCAGCGGCCGATACCATTGAGTAATAATAATAATAGTAGCAGTAGTAATAGTAATTCCAATGTTATGCCATTGCTAAATAATGATGGATTCATAAATGGAGCTAACCAGCAGTTTCCTACACCAAGTAATAATATGGGGTTTACTCATTTTGGTCCAATTTTGCCAAACCCGAACAACCTTTCAATGTTGCAACAACTTCCTGCTCAATTTAATAACCCTTTACACAATTCAAATCAGTCAAATTGGTTGAATTTCCCCCAACAAAATAATACTAGTTTGACAAATGGGCAGCATCAACAACAACAACAACATTTTTTTTACATAATCAGTTGCGGAATTTGAACCAGCTTTTGAATGTTCAACTCTGATCGCTTTCAGCTTGTTTTCGGTGGTCACGCAATGGGATGTCCCAATCCTACTGCTGTTCAGAATTCACATTTTCGGTTTATGCAGCAGCAAGCCAGTCAGTGCCGACAAAAATTTAGATGTTAACCTCGTGGTCCTTTTTGTTTGGGATTTTTCTATTTTGGTCACCCGAATTCAAAAAAAATTATTCTTGTCACTTACATTTTAAATCGTGTCTATTTTAGTCCCTTGGCTATTAACCTCCGCTAATTAAAAAATAATTTTTAATCTAACCCTCAAACTTTCAAAACTTTATTTTTCACCATCTTCCCCCAAAACTTAAAAACTTTATTTCTCCGCCCACCACCCGACCCCGACCCTCTTTCCACCACCATAAATCCACCACTCTCTTCCCCCGAATATCAGTTGATCATTAAACATCAGATTCTATCCTCACAAACATTCATCATGATTGATGTAAGAACTGAAACAAACAACTTGTTGACAACAAATTGCAAAGAAATTCAGACCAAATTGCAAAGCAAGTACAACATAAATACTTCCCAAGAAATATTCAAAACTCTGAGCAAAATCTGGAAATATACCCACTTTCCACCCATTGTTTCTACCGTAAGAAATCCCCCCCAAAAAATACATTACATGTTTACATTCCATATGAATTGTTTTGGACTCTGAAGCTCAATTTCTTGCTGGAAAAAAAGTAACAAATGTACGTGTTAAAAAAATTTAATCTAAACTAATTCATAATGCATTAAAAATATAAATTTATTAACCGATTAATATAAATCAAATATTGTAAAAAATTATTATGATGACAATTTTTAATATAATTTAATTAATTTCCCTATTTTACAATGTGAATAATTGAACTTTTAACCTTACTCGAATCTGGTGTTTAATGATCAACTGATATTCGGGACGAAGGAGAGTGGCAGACTCATGGCGGTGGAAAGAGGGTCGAGATCGAGTGGTGGGCGGAAAAATAAAATTTTTAAACTTTTGGAAAGATGATGAAAACTAAAGTTTTGAAAGTTTGGAGGTTAAATTAAAAATTAATTATTTTAATTAACGAAAGTTAATAGTCAAGGGACTAAAATAAACACAATTCAAAACGTAAATGACAAGAATAACCTTTTTTAAATTTAAGTGACCAAAATAAAAAAAATAATCCAAACAAAAAAACCACATGTGAATATATTACTCTTCCTTTTTTTAGCACAATTTCCCAGGGTTTTTTTATACTAACTTACACAGCGTAAGAAAATCTTTGTAAGCACGCACGAGGGGCCGGTTTGAAAAGTTGATTTTTGGTGTGCGATATTTGTCGCGCAAGATTCATTTCCTGGGCTGCTATGCTGAGAATTGGAAATCACATTCAAAACAGGTTTCGGGTTCTTTCAAATGCTAACATTCAAATTTTGGTCTTTCTGGATTTTGATTTAAATTTTCCTTTCTTGGGTCTTAATTTTTATTATGTTTAATGTTTCATTTGAATGTAGAAAACAATGATACTGCAAAATGTTGAGCAATGAAGTTTTAGAAGGAATCATAATAAAATAAGTCATCAAAATCTGGGAGAATTTAGAAATTGTATGTAATTTCTTATTGTCGACCATTTCTTTGAGATGTTAGATATGGATTCAATTTGTATGGCTTCATTACTTTTGTTGGATGGTTTTAACTGGCTAAATAATAGTTGAATAAAGACCATTAAACTGGATTTTGTTTTGAATGAGAATATGTTTGATTTACCTATATTATAAAATCAGCATGTGCTGTGAATTGAGGACATGAAATAGGTAAGCTTAAGAAAACTGGCTAGTTATATAAATAATGTCCGCAACATAAGTTCTCTTATTATATACTTTGAATAAACAGTTAAATTTATAAGAGAAGCATAGTAACCAACCGTATAACCGTTACGTAGTTACAATTTGGACTTGTAGATAATGGTATGGATTTGGCTGGTTCATTCTTAATTCAAACCAAATACAGTTAGATGCTAGCTAAATATACACTTAATGAAGTCTAAAATGTGCACCATATTTATTATTGTAGTTGCATAAATGCATTAACTACATTTTATATCTCAGTTTGCCTCTCTGAAATCATGCTAAAAGTTTATTTCTTGACAGTTGACACCGATTGCGAGATAATTCATGGAGATCTGATATTGTTCTAGCTGGACATTTTGGCTAGAAAAGGCGTGTGAATAGTTATCCCAAGATTAGAAGCTCTTTAAAAAGCTTCTTGATATTGACCTTCCTCGCGGCTGATTTCATATACAACTTGCTTCCCAAGGTTGCCGTGCCTATCTATATTAGCATCAACACTGGGATGGTCAGAGCGGATAGCATTGCTGCCCGGAGAGAAATTGATTAAGGCAACCTCAAGAGCACATAAGGTACACAGCTCAATGGCTTCTTCAAGAAGTCGGGTAGATGTTTGGTAATCATCTTGCTGAGCATTGATACTTTGTTTCAAATCTTTAGTTTTCTCAATTGTAAATGGCTTTTATATACTGTTTTTTCACAAAAAAATGTCTTAGCATTGTTATAAACGAAGGTTTATTAAGTTCATCAAGGCTGATGATAAAAATAGTGGTATAATTGGTTTTAAAAAATGCGAGAAGTACAGAAAATTATTTGATATCAATTATATGATGTAAAGCTGCAGAGTATGATTTGAAGGATCATAGCATATTATGAGTAATGGCGGTCAATTTCATCCATTTAGCTTAGACTTTCTCGTATCGTAGACTTCTAATTCCTTCTTCGACTGTCTTTGACCATCAATTCTGTCATTGAGAAACAAGTAGAACTACAATGAAAAAAAGTGTTTAGATGATGAATTTCTGAAGTTGGGAGGACAAAAACATGTTATTCATAGGACTTTGATGAATAGTCTAATTAGTTAGAGTTATCCAAGTCACGTTCTTGAATTGGTCACCCCTATTTCTTGGCATATATTATCTTGTCAAAATAAACTTTTCTATTCGCTTTTACGATACATTAGTAAATGATAATGCTTGAATGTCTAAAGTTGGCATAATCAAAATAAACTTGTTCTCGAATTACTTTATTGACAATGAAACCCACCATAATATTAACATATCAGTCTTAACGGAAAATATCTTTCAGAATGATGTATATGCATTTCAAATAGAAATGATACAAGCATACTAATTTAATGTAATTAGTAGAGGTTTGGAATTATTACCTATTCTAATGATGTAATTGTCTTGTTACCAATTCTTAAGCTAATCCTAATTGACTTGGCTTTTTTGAGGAAAATTTCCGGATGGGTTGACGTACAAGTGTACGGTGCTCTGCAAAGTCTGTGGTCCTAGGTTAGGTTGAGTCACTTGGACAACTTTATGTCGAAGATTAATGAATTCTTGTTCTGATTAAAAGGTTTCTTTTATGTTGTAATTGCAGGTATCTTGCATGTCTTTGAATTATATAGTGGCATTATATTTTTCTGTAGGTAAATGTGGTCTGCTCATTTCATTTTTTTCCAACTATGCTAGGTTTATTATCGAATTTAATTGCCATTTGCATCTAAGCACTAAAAGCGGGATTGGGTTTTATCATGCAAGTTTAGGACCTTCAAGCATTGACATTTACTATTAAGTCATAATAGGAAATTAGAAGAGTTTATTTTTTTAATCTATGTCAAGATAATATATGGCAAGAAGTAGGGGTGACCAATCCGAGAACGAGACTCGGATAATTACGACGAATTAGTCTAATCATCAAAGTCTTAGAAGTAACATATTTTAGTCCTCCAAACTTTACAAGTCCATCTTCAAAACACTTCTTTTAATTGATGTTCTAGTAGTTTCTCAATGACATGATTGTCTGTCAAGAGCAGTCGGAGAAGAATCAAAAGTGTACGACACAAGGTGAAAATAGTCCGCAGGATTCTTATACCAAAAGCTGACCCGAACTCTTCAAGAAGGTCAGTGAGCTGTGTAACTTATGTGCTTTTGAAGATGCCCTAATAATTCTCTCCTAGTGACAAGGTTGTCTCCTCTGGCCATCTCGGCGTTGATACTAATACAAAAAGACTTGCCACCAGTGGGAAGCTAGTTGTGTATGAAATCAGCCCTTTTGGATGATAAGTAACTCAAAAAGATGAAGACTAAGTCAAAGCAAGGGCCAAAGGTTGGTGGGTAGACCAATTGATAAACTCAACCTTGATGAGTTGTTCATACTGCATGCTGAAATGACAGAGTTAAGCGAAAAGCTGATATAGCATCACCAAGAACGTTTGGTTAAGGATGTCACATCAAGTTCAATGTATGTTGGAGGAAGTAATGTTCTCCTCAATAGTTCTACTGACGGTGGTTCTTCTGCTGATCCTCATGAACATTGATTTACCCCGAATCAGTTATTTCAAAGAGGGTTTGTCTGAGATGCCGTGCCAAAGCAGCTTTGGTTTTGTGAATTGGTCTGAAAAGTTGGTCTTTGGTGTGGTATATTTCTGATATCAAGATTCATTTCCTTGGGTGTTTCTGCTGCTGAGGATTTCTCTCATTTCTTTGATGCACATTGGAGATCATAGTCAAAATTAGGTTTAAGGTTCTTTCAACTGCTTACGTCTCGTTAACATTCACTTAATTTGACGTTTTGGATTCCTTTTCACATTCATGAATCATGTTAGTGTAGTTTATCCTTTCTTTGCATTTATTTTTGGAACTTCATTCAAATTTTGCTTTCATGGGTCTTAACAAAATTTTAGTCTGTTATTTAATTTGAATGTAGAAAACAAAGGTACCTCAAAATTTTGAACAATGAAATTTGAGAAAGAAAACTAGATATAGAATGAAAGAAAGTCATCAAAAACTGGGGACAATCAGAATCGTTATGTACTTACGCGTTAGACACAAAGATAATGGTTAGATCCTAACTAAATATCCGGTTAATGAAGTCTAAAGTGTGCATCATATTCTAGTTTCATAAGTGTATTAACTGCATTTTCTATCTTAGTTTTTCCTATGCCTCTCTGAGTTGAGTCTACAAGTTCATTTCTTGACAACTAGATATATATACAAAGTACAGAACTGATATTAGGCTTGTTGAACATTTTGGCCATAGAAAATGAATGTGTGAGAAATTATCCCAAGTGTTACGGTAAGGTCCTAATATATTAGTGCATGGAAATCAATCATAAAAGACAAATTAATCTTGAAATCAAAGCATGACCGGAATCTTTTTACCTAGTATTGTATTGATGAGTGCCTACTTATGTGAAACTGATCTTAGCTTTTCAGTCTTATTCCACTCTACTGATACTTAACCTAGTATTGTTTTGATGAGTGCCCCATTTCCAACTAGTTTTAACTGAATGAAAAGAGGAAGAAACAACTTCATTCGCACAACAAAAGTATTGATAGTATTATCATTACATCTAGAACATTTGAGACCAGTTAGACTTAAATCTTTGGTTTATGATCTTCCGTTTTCTCAATTGTAAATATATATTGTTTTTCAAAAAAGAATGTCGTAGCATTGTTTTTAATGCTGCCGTCTTTTGCATAGTTATGGTACGTGCAACCCACTATGATGGGTTTATGAAGTTTGTCTAGATTGATGATAAATATAGTGGCATATTTGGTTTCAAAATGCGAGGAACACAGGAAAAATATTTGGTATCAATTGTAAGATCTGAAGATGCAGAGTTTGATTTGAAAATATCATAGTATGTCATATGAGTAAAGGCCGTCATACTCATCCATTTAGTTTTAAACTCAAGAGTAAACGAAATATGGAATTTTTACTCGGTTCTCAAACACACTAAGCGAGCTCCCCTAGTCTTCTTATGCATAAGCTTTAATGTTGAAAAACAAGATGCATATCAGTAAAATGTATTCTATTCTAAGTCAATACAAGCAGAACTCTTATCTCAGCTGAAATCTCTCTTTGAGTGGGTTACTTTCTTATCCAATTTGTGCAAATGTGTTGGAAGAAATATGGCTGTGTTCATAGTAATCCATTTCCTAATAGAATTTTCTAGCTTAGGTCACACCATTTATGCTTGTTGTTGTGGTAACTCTATAGCCATTACTATGTTATCAAGACTCGGGGTGTCAGATACGGATATCTGTCCAACTTGAATATGATCAATTTTTTGCAAGTTTTTGTCATATATTTGGAGGACCATACTCCTACACTCCAGCTCAAATATGTGTCAAACTTTGGTATCGGAAATTGAAGAGTCCAAATAACATAGACTATAATCCTAGGAGTTCTTGTGTGAATTTGTTTCACATGATTATAGTACCTCAAAAATCTGGTGTATGGATTCCTTGATTGGCAATGAAACCTGCCATAAAATTAAAATATCAGTCTTAACCGAAAATATCTTTCATCATGCATGTATCTGCATTTCCAATAGAAATGTTACAATTCATACTAATTTAATATAATTAATGCAGGTCTGGTATTTTCACCTAGTATAGTGTTGTAATTATTTTGTTTCCATTTGATATTAAGTGACCTGTTTTTCGTGAGGAAAATATCGTTATGGGTTCCCATACGAAGTATATGGTGCTCTTCAGACCCTGTGATCCTCTGGAAAGTTGAGTGTTTTGAATTATTTAGTGCCATATATTTTCCTATTTGATAAATTTGGTAGGCTTATTTCATTTTTTTGCGGCTATGGCAGGTATATTATGGAATTTAACCTCCATTTCCATCAAAGCACCAAAAGTATTATTTTGTTTGGTCTTGCCATCTCATGACATTCAAGCATTGTCCTTTACTAGAAAGTCGGAAAAAGGAAAGTAGAAGAATTTGTATTATTACATGTCAACAATTGTAATATATGGCAGGTAATATAGGTGACCAATCGGAGAATGAGACGTGGATATCTCCACCAATTTGTCTAGCCATCAAAGCTCTATAAATGCCATGTTTTATCCTCCAAATTTCACATCTCCATCTTCTAAATTTTTCTTTTCATTTTTGTTCTGATTGTTTCTCAATGGCAGGATTGGTACTCAAGAGAAGTCGGAGAAAAAACCTGAAGCCTACGACAAAAGGAGAAAATGCTCACCAGGATGATTATACCGAGCGTCGATCCGACTTCTTAAAGAAGTCAATTGAGCTGTGTAACTTATGTGATTTAGAGGCTGCCCTAAACAATTCCTCTCCCGGCAGCAAGGCCATCCGCATTGGCCTTCCTGTTGACGCTAATATAGATAGGCGTGGAAACCGTGAGATACAAGCTGTATTTGAAATCAGCCGTGAAGACGCTCAAAGTTTGGTCAATATCAAGAAGTTTTCAGAAGAGTACTCTGAGGTATGTAAAAAAGTGAAAGCTGCAAAACTTCGAGGTAAGCAACTTGAACAGATGAAGTTGGAGAATGAAAGCAAGGGCGAATGGTTGGTGGATAGACCAATTGATGAACTCAACCTGGAGGAGTTGCTGACACTTGATGCAGAGACGACGGAGTTCATTGAGAAGCTGAAAAAGGCTCGCCAGAAACGTTTGGCTAAGGATGCCGCTTCAACTTCAATGTCAACAGAAAGAAGTAATTCTTCCCCGAATGGTGGTTCTTCTGTTGGTCCTTGTGAATATTGAATTTCCCCCAACCAATCAGTTTGTGAACATATCTAGCAGTCATTGTCTCTGTTTGTCTGTTGGACTGAGAACTAGAAACATAATAAATTGAAAATCAATCAATAATAATAATAATAAAATAATAAAGTTGTTTTTCCATGTCTACCATGTTTTCTTTTTCTTTCACTTTGTTTGTCTAATTCAATTCATGAAAAGATGGCCTTGTGATCCGTTTTGAATTCATGTGTGCTATGTTTTCATGAGAGTCTAGACATAATTGTTTGCATATATTTGGAATACTTTGAATTACATGAAAACAGTGGGGAGACTGATAAACTGTTATTGTCTGCATATATTTGAGGGATTGGAACTCCCTTTTTAACCTGTCTGAATTTGTCTGACAGGAAAAAAAATCAAGCTGTTTATCTATCTACATGAGTGGACTGAAGATAAGAATGTGAGGCTTCCTTGCATCTTGTTCCTCGTTGAAATTGACTTCTTTAAAAATCCTATTAGTGAATTGATCGTGTCTACTTGTAGATAATGTTAAAGTTAAAATGAGTCTATTTTATTAGTCTTTCAGTTTTCAAATTTTTGAACAATGACAAGGAATGTGCCAAGTTGTCTTTAAGGGTTCTTAGGATGATACATTGTAGAAACTTTTAAAATATGACAGAATTAAATTTATCAAATTATTATTGAATTAAGATAAAATTAATATATATATATATATATATATACATATATATTGGTGACTATATTTGGTGACTAAATTTATCAAATTATTTTTTGTTTTTAGGGGGATATATTTGTATCAAAATTTAATTACAAGACTAAATTATAACTTTTAGAAAAAAATGATTTATTTCCATAAAAACACAACTGAGTGAATTGTGGTGTATATTATCCTAAACCTTATTTTGGTTAAAAAAGGAAAAACAATTATTTCCTTTTTTTCTCTATATGGTCTTTATTTAAACATAATTTCCCCAGGGTTTTTATACAAGCTTACATAGTGTAAACAAAATCTTTGTAAGCACGCACGAGGTCCCGGTCTGAAAAGTTGGTTTTTGGTGTGATGTTTGTGGCAGTTCATTTCCTGGGCTGCTATGCTGAGGATTTGTAATCACAATCAAAACAGGTTTTGGGTTCTTTCAAATGCTAATATTCACTTAATTTTGTGTTACTTGTTCCAATGACGTTGGTCTTTCTAGATCTTGGTTCAAAATTTTCTTTCTTGGGTCTTAATTTTTATTAAGTCCAATGCTGAAAATTTTGACCAAAAAAAGCGTGTTAATAGTTATCCCAAGATTTGAAACTCTTCAAAATGCTATTTGATATTGATCAAAATTTTAACCTTTTCGCGGCTGATTTGATATACAACTTGCTTTCTAAGGTTGTCGTGCCTATCTATATTAGTGTCAACACTAGGGTGGTTAGAGCGAATAGCCTTGCTCTAACCATTCTAGTGTTGATAGTAATATAGATAGGCACGACAACTTAGGAAGCATGTTGTATATGAAACCAGCTGCGAGGAAACTAAAATTTTGGTCAATATCAAGAAGCTTTTTGAAGTGTTCTGTGATGCATGCAAAAAACTAAAGGCTGCAAAACTTCGAAGAAAGCAACTTAAACGGATGAAGTTGGGGGATAGAACACTTGATGAACTCAACCGGGAAGAGTTGCTGACACCTTATGCAGAGACGACGAAGTTCATTGAGAAGCTGAAAAAAATTCGCCAGGAACGTTTGGCTAGGATGCCGCTTCAATGTCAGCAGGATGAAGCGGCATTGAAGCGGCATCCTCAGCCAAACGTTCCTGGCGAATGGGTTACCGAACAATGTGGACGGTGCTCTGCAAAGTCTGTGGCCCTAGGTTAGGTTGAGTTACTTGGCCAACTTTATGTCGAAGATTAATGAATTCTTGTCCTGATGAAAAGGTTTCTTTTATGCAGTAATTGCAGGTATCTTGCAATTCAAAGAATTATTTAGTGGCATTATATTTTTCAGTAGGTAAATGTGGTCTGCTTATTTCATTTTTTTGTGACTATGGTAAGTTTATTATCGAATTTAACAGCCATTTGCATCCAAGCACCAAAAGCGTGATTGTGTTTTATCATGCTAGTTTAGGACCTTCAAACATTGGCATTTACTAGTAAGTCGTAAAAGGAAATTTGAAGAGTTTAAGTTTTTACATTTATGTCAAGATAATATATGATAAGAAGTAGAGGTGACCAATCCGAGAACGAGACTCGGATAACTCCGACAGATTAGTCTAATTAATTATCAAAGTCTTAGAACTAACATATTTTAGTCCTCCAAACGTTACGAGTCCATCTTCAATACACTTCTTTTAATTGTTGTTCTAGTACTTTCTCATTGACATTATTGTCTGTCAAGAGCAGCCGGAGAAGAATCGGACATGTACGGCACAAGGTGGAAATGCTCGGCAGGATTCTTATACCAAAAGCTGACAAGAACTCTTCAAGGTCAGTGAGCTGTGTACCTTATACTGCATGCTGAAATGACAAATTGAAGTGAAAAGCTGATAAAGCATCGCCAAGAACTTTTGGTTAGGGATGACACGTCAAGTTCAATGTTTTCCGGAGAAAATGAATGTGTGAGAAATTATCCCAAGTGTTACGGTAAGGTCCAAATACATTAGTGCATGGAAATCAATCATAAGAGACAAATTACTCTTGAAATCAAGTCATGACTGGAATCTTTCTAGCTAGTATTGTATTGATGAGTGCCTACTTATGTGAAACTGATCTTAGCTTTTCAGTCTTATTCCACTACTAATATATAACCTTACCTATAACTCTTCGATTTGGGAAATTAGAATTTTCCCACTTTTACAGTTAATGTAAAGATTTAAAGAATAGACCGTTTAATTAAGAGGAAAAATGGGAGTTGGGGGTGGTGTTTGTGCCTCATTTCCAACTAGTTTTAACTGAAAATAAAAAGAGGAAGAAACAACTTTCTTATGCATAAGCTTTAATGTTGAAAAATTAGATGCAGATCAGTAAAATGTATTCTGTGCTAAGTCAATACAAGTATAACTCTCTCTCAGCTGAAATCTCTCTTTGAGAGAGTTACTTTCTTATCCAATTTGTGCAAATGTGTTGGGAGAAATATGGATGTGTTTATAGTCACACCATTTACACTTGTTGTTGTGATAACTCTATAGCCATTACAATGTTATCGAGACTCGGGTGTCAGATACGGATTTCTGTCCAACTTGAATATGATCAATTTTTTCGTAAGTTTTTTTTCATATATTTGGAGGACCATACTCCTACACTCCGGCTCAAATATGTGTTAAACTTTGATATCTGAAATGAGTCCAAATAACATAGACTATAATCCTAGGAGTTCTTGTGCGAATTTGTTTCACATGATTAGTCCCTCGAAAATCTGGTGTATGGATTTGTTGAGGGGTTTATTTATGAGGATTTTGTTTCTATTGTTATGGAGCTTTATGGGAATTTTAATTTTTTGAGCAATGGGGGATGGATTTGGCTTTGGTCTTTACCTTAAGGAATAATAGAGTTGTAAGCCTTCCAAGAGTAGCCAATTGATGGTAAGGTGTGCCTGGGCCTGTTTTCTTTAGGGTGTTTACGGAGTGTAGAGGTCGATCAGTGTCGAGTGTTTTGAATTATTTAGTGCCATATATTTTCCTATTTGATAAATTTGGTAGGCTTATTTCATTTTTTGCGGCTATGGCAGGTATATTATGGAATTTAACCTCCATTTCCATCAAAGCACCAAAAGTATTATTTTGTTTGATCATGCCATCTCATGACATTCAAGCATTGTCCTTTACTAGAAAGTCGGAAAAAGGAAAGTCGAAGAATTTGTATTATTACATCTCAACAATTGTAATATATGGCAGGTAATATAGGTGACCAATCGGAGAATGAGACGTGGATATCTCCACCAATTAGTCTAGCCATCAAAGCTCTATAAATGTCATGTTTTATCCTCCAAATTTCACATCTCCATCTTCTAAATTTTTCTTTTCATTTTTGTTCTGATTGTTTCTCAATGGCAGGATTGGTACTCAAGAGAAGTCGGAGAAAAACCCTGAAGCCTACGACAAAAGGAGAAAATGCTCACCAGGATGATTATACCGAACGTCGATCCGACTTCTTAAAGAAGTCAATTGAGCTGTGTAACTTATGTGATTTAGAGGCTGCCCTAAACAATTCCTCTCCCGGCAGCAAGGCCATCCGCATTGGCCTTCCTGTTGACGCTAATATAGATAGGCGTGGAAACCGTGAGATACAAGCTGTATTTGAAATCAGCCGTGAAGACGCTCAAAGTTTGGTCAATATCAAGAAGTTTTCAGAAGAGTACTCTGAGGTATGTAAAAAACTGAAAGCTGCAAAACTTCGAGGTAAGCAACTTGAACAGATGAAGTTGGAGAATGAAAGCAAGGGCGAATGGTTGGTGGATAGACCAATTGATGAACTCAACCTGGAGGAGTTGTTGACACTGGATGCAGAGACGGCGGAGTTCATTGAGAAGCTGAAAAAGGCTCGCCAGGAACGTTTGACAATTATTTCCTTTTTTTTTCTCTCCATGGTCTTTATTTAAACATAATTTCTCAGGGTTTTTATACAAGCTTACATAGTGTAAACAAAATCTTTGTGAGGTCCCGGTCTGAAAATTTGGTTTTTGGTGTGATGTTTGTGGCAGTTCATTTCCTGGGCTGCTATGCTGAGGATTTGAAATCACAATCAAAACATGTTTTTGGTTCTTTCAAATGCTAATATTCACTTAATTTTGTGTTACTTGTTCCAAAAACGTTAGTCTTTCTAGATCTTGATTCAAAATTTTCTTTCTTGGGTCTTAATTTTCTTTCTTGCCTAGCCTCTCATAAAAGTATACATCAATTTGTAGATTCAACACGAATCACAAAGCCATAGTTTCATGAATTGAATCAGACAAACAATCTGAAGGAAAAAGAAAACATGGTAGATATGGGAAAAAACTACTTTATTA
Source organism: Hibiscus tridactylites (assembly GCA_958450335.1). NCBI lineage: Eukaryota > Viridiplantae > Streptophyta > Magnoliopsida > Malvales > Malvaceae > Hibiscus > Hibiscus tridactylites. Next base: position 6,551,685 of record OY288272.1, on the reverse strand, counting down.
TTTTTATTGATTTTCAATTTATTATGTTTCACATTTCTCAGTCCAGCAGACAAAAATAGAGAATGAATGACTACTAGATTTGTTCACAAAATCAAACTAAGTCTAACTTTGCCACAACATCCCAAACTCCACAAAATAGAGAGGAATTACTTCATCTTGTTGACATTGAAGCAACATCCTCAGCCAAATGTTCCTGGCGAATTTTTTTAACTTCTCAATGAACTCCGTTATCTTTGCATAAAGTGTCAGCAACTACTCTCGATTGAGTTCATCAAGTGCTCTATCCCCTAACCATTCGCCCTTGCCTTCATTCTCCAACTTCATCTGTTTAAGTTGCTTCTTTTGAAATTTTGCCGCCTTTAATTTTTTGCATGCATCATAGTACACTTCAAAAAGCTTCTTGATATTGACCAAACTTTGAGCGTCTTCACGGCTGATTTCAAATACAGCTTGTATCTCACGGTTTCCACGCCTATCTATATTAACAACAACAGGAAGGCCAAAGCGGATGGCCTTGCTGCCGGGAGAGAAATTGTTTAGGGCAGCCTCTAAATCACATAAGTTACACAGTTCAATTGACTTCTTTAAGAAGTCGAACTGACTTCTCTTGAGTACCAATCCTATCATTGAGAAACAATCAGAACAAAAAGTTTCTTCAAAAAGCTTCAAAATTTTAGCTTCGGTTTGACGTTTGGTAGCAGGATGCCTATACCAAACGTCGATATGACTTCTTGAAGAAGGCAATTGAGTTGTGTACCTTATGTGCTTTTGAGGCTGTCGTAATTAATTTCTCTCCCGATAGAAAGGCTATTCGCTCTAACCATCCTAGTGTTGACACTATTATAGATATGCACGGCAACCTTAGAAAGCAAGTTGTATATGAAATCAGCCGTGAAGACGTTAAAATTTGGTCAATATCAAGAAGCCTTTTGAAGTGTACTGTGATGCATGCAAAAAACTAAAGGCTGCAAAACTTCGAAGGAAGCAACTTAAACAGATGAAGTTGGAGAATGAAGGCAAGGGCCAATGGTTGGGGGATAGAGCACTTGATGAACTCAACCGAGAGGAGTTGCTGACACTTTATTTATGCAGAGACGACGAGTTTATTGAGAAGTTAAAAAAAGTTTGCTAGGAACGTTTGGCTGAGGATGCCGCTTCAATGTCAACAGGATGAAGTAATTCTTCCTCGAATGGTAGTTCTGTTGATCCTCATGAAAAATGATTTTCCTTCAATCAGTCATTTTATGGTTTGTTTGGGATGTTGTAGCAAAGTTAGACTTAATTTGTTTTTGTGAATAAATCTAGTAGTCATTTCCTTTATATTTTTGTCTGCTGGACTGAGAAATGTGAAACATAATAAATTAAAAATCAATAAAAATAATAAAGTGATTTTTTCCCATGTCTACCATGTTTTCTTTTTCATTAAGATTGTTTGTCTGATTCAATTCACGAAACTATGGCTTTGAGATTCGTGTTGAATCTACGAGTTGATGTATACTTTCATGAGAGGCTAGGCATAGTTATTTGCATTTATTTGTAATACTTTGAATTACATGAAAAATATTGGGGAGACTAATAAACTTTCATGGTCTGCATATATTTGAAGGATGAAAGCTCTCTTTTGTCTGTCTGAATTTGTTGACAGATAAATATTATTTTTTGATAAAATATTTTATCGAAATTTAATTATAAAACATATATACGTATTAACACAAAAATAATTTATTAAGTTGCGTTATATGAATCTGGTAAAAAGTTGGGTTTTCAATGATCAAACCATGATCATCTATTATCAAATAGGGATTGCTCTCTTCGCCCTGTTGCAGATTGGAAATCAGACTCAAAAGGAGATTTTCGGTTCTTTCAACTGTTAACATTCACTAAACTTGACTTTGTGTTCCTTTCAGTTTTTACGTACATTATTCAAATTTTGCTTTTTTGGGTCTTAATATTTGACCAAGTCTGATGTTTGATTTGAATGTAGAGAACAATGATACTGCAAAATCTTGAGCAGTTAAGTCTGAGAAGGAATCATGACCGAACTAGGTATGCGATGAAAGAAGCCATCAAAATTGGGGGGAAATTAGAAGTAATTTCCTGTTGTCGGCCATTTCTTTGAGATGGTACGTATGAATTCAATTTTTATGGTTTCATAATTCAGTACTCTTGTTGGCTGGATCTAACTCGCTAAATAATACTGGAATGAAGACCATCAAACTGAATGAGAATATGTTTGAATTACGTTTACTATCACATTTGGAACATTTAAACCCAGTTGTACTTAGATTTTTAGTTTCTAATCTTTAGTTTTCTCAATTATAAATGGCTTTGATTTATTGTTTTTTCACACACAAAAAATGTCTTAGCATTGTTAAAAATGAAGGTTTATAAATGCGAGGAATACAGAAAATTATTTGATATCAATGCTATGATCTAAAGCTGCAGAGTATGATTTGAATGTATCATAGCATATTATGAGTAATGGCGGTCAATTTCATCCACTTAGCTTAGAGCCTTAGACTTTATCGTATCGATGACTTCTGGTTTCTTCTCCCACTGTCCTTCACCATCAATTCTGTCATTGAGAAACAATTTAAACTACAATGGAAAGAAGTGTTTAGATGATGAATTTGTGAAGTTTGGAGCTCAATTTTTTCTTTATTTATAGGACTTTTATGGATAGTCTAATTAGTTAGAGTTATCCGAGTCTCGTTTGTGAATTGGTCACCCCTACGACACATTAGTAAATGACAATGCTTGAATGTTCAAAGTTGGCAAAATCAAAATAAACTTGTTCTTGGATTACTTTATTGACAATGAAACCCGCCATAAATTAACATATCGGTCTTAACGGAAATTATCTTTCATCATGATGTATATGTATTCCAAATGCAAATGCTACAATCATACTAATTTAATGTATTTAGTAGAGGTTTGGAATTATTACCTATTCTAATGATGTAATTGTCTGTTACCAATTCTTAAAGCTGATCTTAATTGACTTGCCTTTTTTGAGGAAAATTTCCGAATGGGTTGCCGAACAATGTGGACGGTGCTCTGCAAAGTCTGTGGCCCTAGGTTAGGTTGAGTTACTTGGACAACTTTATGTCGAAGATTAAAGAATTCTTGTCCTGATGAAAAGGTTTCTTTTATGCAGTAATTGCAGGTATCTTGCATGTCCTTGAATTATTTAATGGCATTATATTTTTCAGTAGATAAATGTGGTCTGCTTATTTCATATTTTTGTGACTATGGTAAGTTTATTATCGAATTTAACAGCCATTTGCATCCAAGCACCAAAAGCGTGATTGTGTTTTATCATGCTAGTTTAGGACCTTCAAACATTGGCATTTACTAGTAAGTCTTAAAAGGAAATTTGAAGAGTTTAAGTTTTTACATTTATGTCAAGATAATATATGGCAAGAAGTAGAGGTGAGCAATCCGAGAACGAGACTCGGATAACTCCGACAGATTAGTCTAATTAATTATCAAGTCTTAGAACTAACATATTTTAGTCCTCCAAACTTTATGAGTCCATCTTCAAAACACTTCTTTTAATTGTTGTTCTAGTAGTTTCTCATTGACATTATTGTCTGTCAAGAGCAGCCGGAGAAGAATCAGACATGTATGGCACAAGGTGAAAATGCTCCGCAGGATTCTTATACCAAAAGCTGACAAGAACTCTTCAAGGTCAGTGAGCTGTGTACCTTATACTGCATGCTGAAATGACAAATTTAAGTGAAAAGCTGATAAAGCATCGCCAAGAATGTTTTGTTAAGGATGACACGTCAAGTTCAATGTTTGCCGGAGGAAGTAATGCTTCCCTCAATAGTTCTACTGATGGTGGTTCTTCTGCAGATCCTCATGAATCAGACAGTTCAAAGAGGATTTGTCTGAGATGTCGCGCCAAAGCGGCTTTGGTTTTGTGAATTGGTCTGAAAAGTTGGTCTTTGGTGTGGTATATTTGTGATATCAAGATTCATTTCCCTGGGTGTTTCTGCTGCTGAGGATTTCTCTCATTGCTTTGATGCACATTGGAGATCATAGTCAAAATGAGGTTTGGGGTTCATTCAACTGCTTATGTCTCTTTAACATTCACTTAATTTGACGTTTTGGGTTCCTTTTCACATTCATGAATCATGTTAGTGTAGTTTATCTGTTCTTTGCATTTATTTTTTGGCACTTCATTCAAATTTTGCTTTCTTGGGTCTTAACAAAATTTTAGTCTGTTATTTTGATTTGAATGTAGAAAACAAAGGTGCCTCAAAATTTTGAACAATGAAATTTGGGAAAGAAAACTAGATATAGAATGAAAGAAGTCATCAGAAATTGGGGAAGATTGGAAATAATTTCTTAATTGTTGATGTCTACATATGAATTGTTGACCATTCAATTTTTAGTTGATTCTAACTAGATAAATAATAGTGGAATGAAGACCATCAAACTAGAAACCTTTTTGAATGAGAATATGTTCAATTTACATTTATTATCGAACGAACGTATGTTGTGAATAGGGGATATCAAATAGGTAAGCTTAAGGAAACTGGATAGTTGTATAAATAATGTTTAATAACTTAAGTTTCGTATTATATACTTTTAATAAACAATTAAATATATAAGAGCGGCATGGTAACTAATAGTAGAATCGTTATGTACTTACGCGCTAGACACTTAGATAATGGTATAGATTTGGTTGGTTCATTCTGTAACACCCCAATTTAGCCTAATTTTAAAATCCCTAATTGTGAGAATCCCTAATTGGAAACCCTAGAATTTGGGGGAAAATCGGAATTTAACCTAACCTAAATTGGGGACCAAATTGAATAAATTTATAAAGTTGGTGGCTATTTTGTTAGGCGGGCAAAAGTAGAGACCCTCCTTTCGTAATTTACCCATTTGTCTAGGGTAAACACTCCTTTGGTCTGATTCTTGTTATATGCGCCGCACACCTCTCTCTCTCTCTCGGTTCTCTCAAAATAATAAAGAAAATTATTAAAATATTAAAACCCCATCCCCGTCTTGTTTCCGTCGAAGCTCCGATCAGGGGGCTAGCCTTGGTCGTTCGTCGATTCGCGGTCACCGGTGGGATTCTTGTGGCCGTCCGATCAAAACCCGCTGTCGGGTATCTTCTTTGCCGTCTCCAATCGTCGGAAAGGAGGCTTGAAAGCTTCGATCTCCACTGTCGTCGCCGTCCTCTACGTGTGCCGCCGTCGTCCTTTGCGCCGTGTCGTGATCGTCCGAGTTAGGGTGAGTTTTGGATCGAGTCTGTTGGGCTCCGGGGTTGTTGTCGCCGTCTTGTTGACCGTTGTCGGGCGCTGGTTGCGTCGCGTTGGTCGTGGCCGGTAGGGCCGTGGCCGCCGTCAGGTTCGCTGGTAGTGTTGGGGGTAGTCGGCCGCCGCCGGGGGTGTGGTATCAGGGTTTGATATTTTGGGGTTAGGGTTTTGCTGATTTGGGTGGTTGTTGGAGATGAACCGGACCGGTTGAGTTGGTGAACCGGACGGCTTGGCTGAACCGAACCGGACCAGTGGGATGATGCAATGATGACATCATCTGCTGATGCATTGCTGATGTAGGCTGACGTCAGCGATGACGTCATCACAGTCAATGATGACGTCATCGTTGACTTTTTGCGTTGACTTTTTCGGCTGAGCCTACTTTTATGTTTTTCGACGTTCCGGTTCCGTTGCCGCTGTTCGTTTCTTCAAATTCGAACCCGAAATGCTTTTTGGATCAAGTTTATATGTTAAGCTCAGATTTTTGTAAAGTGTTGCATCGGAGTTTGACTCAGTTGTTTTGTGTTCAGGTGACGTGGATTCTGACCGCGAGATTTTACCTCCTCCTCCGCCAGGCAGACCTCCGGTGGCACAGTCTTCGAGATCTGCTAGTAAGTGTTCTGTTAAGCGTAAATATTCGAATGTGGCATAGTAGAAAGTCTGATATAGTGTTTTGTATTTTTAGGAGCTGATTCTGTCCGACCTACCGCTAGGGCTGAGCGTGGGAGACGTCACTATCGACATTGACTTTTTAGCTACCTAAGGTGTGTTCTCTGTCTGTGCTACATGTATGTGTTACCTGATTTCGTGATCTGTATGAAAATATTCTATGTTATCCTGCTCGGTTGATTGAGAAATATTTGTATGCTATTCTGCTTTGTTATCTGATAAATATTGCATGACTCGACTGTATGCTATTTTGTTCTGTTATCTGATAAACATTATATGACTCGGATATTATGATCATGTTATGTAACACATATCGGAATCGGATTATTATGTACATGCATCTTAGTTATTAAACAAGATTGCATTCGGACTCTGAAATCGGATTACATGTCATTTCATTGGGTTGGGATATTGTACGGAGGAAGCTCAGCGACTTCATCCTTTGGGTTAAACTTCGCTTCGGATCAGTAGTTCCATCCTTCGGGATGAGTTCTGCTTCGGACATGGTGTTGAGGTGCAGAGTGGTTCAGGGGAACCTTACTCTTCGGACGGTGATGTAGTTGGGTGCATGTCATGTCATGATATATGTATGCTCTGCTTGTATACTTCGGAATAGCTGTAAATTCGTAATATGTTGTTGACTGTTGAATTGACTTTTGTTATGCACTTTAGAGACACACTGAGCTTTATAGCTGACTCCCCCTTAGTATCTGTTTCAGATTCCAGACTTAGGTTTCGGTACTTGGAGGACCTCGCACGAACAGTATTTGATACTATTTTTCAGTATGTTTTGTTTTAGACTTATATTTAATTATTTAAGAATTTCGGACTTGGTTGTAATTTAGACTTTGAACTTTGAACTTTTATTTTGGGATTGATGAACTTTTCGCATGCATTGTTTTACAACGGAATTTCAAAGGACTATTATAATTGAATAATAAATTTTCGACACGTATTCCTTCAAGTGATCTTTCTTGAGGGGCAAGTTTTTCTAAAATGACAATTATACTTTAAGTAAACTCTTAGGTTAAAAATAAGGGGTTACATTTAGTGGTATCAGAGCCAGGTTACACCCCTCGGCCTGTGAGGCTCGATAAAAATTTGATTTTAAAGTTTCAAAAAAAAATGCATGCATATTAAATGTTTTCGGAAATTACGAGATTTTCAGATAAATGTCCGTATTTTTTTAAAAAAGTAAGATATGTTTTAATTAAAGTCTCCAAGTACCAATTTTGACTTTAGGACTCTTCTTTTGTAGATAGACTACTATGCCACCCCGTAGGAGTACTAGAGCTACGATCGGCCGAGGTCGAGGCCGTGGACGAGGTCGTACCGCTGCTAATACGAGTGACGTTAATCCTCCTGAGCATTCGCCACCACATCAGGAGGACCCACAGCATGAGCAGGCTGAGAAGCAGCATGAGGTTCATACGAGTGGTCAACAGACCGATCACCCTGATCAGCAGACTCAGAGTGATGGTCCCCGTGCAGCCGGTAACAGTGAGACTGCTGGAGTTGATGTTGCTGCAGTACATTTGGAGCTACTTGAGTATCTTCGACAGGGTTCTAGGAGACCCATATCTGCCGAGTTTTTGTCTGCTGGTATGTCGATGTTTGATGGTAAGACGGCTGCAGATCCAGCTGACGCTGAGTATTGGTTGAAGAAGCTACAGCAGTTATTCGATGAGATGGACTACCCGGCCGACAGAAAATTAAGAGCTGTTGTATCTTTATTGAAGGGTGAAGCCCTGAACTGGTGGGAAGCTGAGAAGACCGTTATTTCTGCTAGTCGGATCACTTGGGATCATTTCCGTCAGGCTTTCCGAGACAGATATGTTGGGGCTGAGTATCTAGCCAAGTGTCGTGAGGACTTTATAAATCTGAAGCAAAATGACATGACTGTGAATCAGTATGAGATTGAGTTTCTGAGGCTGGTACAGTACGTCCCTGGGTTAGTTACTACAGAGGAAGAGAAGTGCAGCTGGTTTCTGAAGGGTCTGCAACCTTCGATCAAGACTGGTGTTTCTTTACATTTGGACAAGGAGTACAAGGCTATTACTTTGCGAGCTAGGACTGCAGAACGCAATGAGGCAGAGTTGAGGCAAGCTGAGTCTCATGGTACGGATCGGGGTAAGAGGCAGTCGACCGCGACAATTCAGTATAGTCAGGGTAGCCAGACCAGGAAGAGGACAAGAGATGAGGATGACTATCAGAGTTATTCCAGAGCCAGACCAGTGACTACTGCTGTTCCGACTTCTAGTGTTGGAGGATCGTCTAGCACGCGGGGGCCACCACTGTGTTCTTTCTGCAAGAAATGGCATTCTGGGGAGTGTAGGAGACAGTCCGGGGCTTGTTTTCGATGTGGGTCTTTTGATCATATTTTCAGAGATTGTCCGCATGCACCTCCATCAGCTCATATGACGACTCCGTCACAGGCATCAGTACAGACTCCTGCTAGGGGTAGAGGTCGAGGTAGACCCGATTTTACAGTATCTGCTGGTAGAGGTAGGCCAGCTCAGAGTGGAGGATCAGCTGGATCCGGGGTGAGACAACCAGGTTTGGTTTATGCTACCAGGAGGCATGAGGATCGTGATGAGCCAGATGTTATTGCTGGTACATTTTCTATCCACTCTATTCCGTATTTTGCTTTATTAGATATTGGTTCTACTCATTCATATGTTGCGAGTTCGGTATCTGGGGGACTTGAAATTCCGGTTGAGAATACTGGGAACGCGGTTTCTGTTTATAGTCCAGTGGGTGATCATGTCAAGGTTACCAAGGTGTACAAGAATTGCCCTTTGGAGATTCAAGGGAAAATATTCTCCGCCGATTTGATGGAGTTACCTTTCAGAGAGTTCGACCTTATTCTCGGAATGGATTGATTATCCGCTCATCGAGTCCGTTTGGATTGTGAAAGGAAAAGGGCGACTCTAAAAACCTCAGATGGGTGCGAGGTGATTATGGTTGGAGAGCGTAGAGGTTATATGACCAATGTTGTTTCGGCTCTCAAAGCAGAAAAGATGATTCGACATGGGGCTACTGCCTATCTTGCTTATATTCTTGACTCGAGGCAGTCAGATTCTGGATTGGATAAGATCCCGGTGGTTAGGGATTTTCCAGATGTTTTTCCGGAGGAATTGCCAGGGGTACCGCCAAAATGTGACGAGGTTGAGTTTGGCATAGATGTATATCCGGGTACAGCTCCTGTCTCTATGGCTCCTTACAGGATGGCTCCGAAAGAACTAAAAGAATTAAAGATTCAGTTGCAGGAATTGTTGGATAGGGGTTTCATCGACCTAGTGTTTCTCCTTGGGGAGCCCCTGTTTTGTTTGTGAAGAAGAAGGACGGATCACTTCGGCTTTGTATTGATTATCGGAAGCTGAACAAGCTGACGATCAAGAACAGGTACCCACTTCCCCGTATTGATGACTTGTTCGACCAGTTCCGGGGAGCTACAGTATTTTCTAAGATAGACCTGAGATCGGGTTATTACCAACTCAAGGTTAAGGATTCTGATGTGTTCAAGACCGCTTTTCGGACTCGTTATGGTCATTACGAGTTTCTGGTGATGCCGTTTGGATTGACTAATGCCCCTGCAGCCTTTATGGATATGATGAACAGGGTGTTTCAACCCTATCTAGATCAGTTCGTGGTGGTTTTCATTGACGACATTCTGGTTTATTCTAAATCGGAGGCAGAACATGAGGAACATCTCCGGGTTGTTCTACAGACTTTGCGTGAAAAGCAGTTGTATGCAAAGTTCAGTAAATGCGAATTCTAGTTGACCGAGGTTACCTTCTTGGGACATGTGGTTTCTGCTAATGGTATTCTGGTTGATCCAAAGAAGATTGAGGCTATTTTGGGTTGGAAGCAGCCCAAGAATGTTCCTGAGATTCGAAGCTTCTTGGGTTTAGCTGGCTATTATCGGAGGTTTGTGGAAGGTTTCTCGATTATTGCAGCTCCACTGACTAAACTTCTAAGGAAGGATATTCCTTTTGTCTGGACTGAGGCTCAGCAGACCAGTTTTGAGAAACTTAAGACCGTATTGACTGAAGCACCGGTTCTGATTCAGCCTGAGCCTGGGAAGGCCTATACGGTATACAGTGATGCCTCTCACACAGGATTGGGATGTGTTCTGATGCAAGAGGGAAAGGTAGTGGCCTATGCGTCTCGTCAGTTGAAAACGCATGAGTGCAACTACCCCACCCATGATTTGGAGCTTGCTGCTGTGATCTTTGCTCTGAAAATCTAGAGACACTATCTCTACGGAGAGAAGTGTTATATCTTCACCGATCACAAAAGTTTAAAATATCTCCTTACACAGAAAGAGTTGAATCTGAGACAACGTCGCTGGTTGGAGCTTCTTAAGGATTATGACTGTGAGATAGAGTATCACCCGGGAAAGGCGAACGTGGTTGCCGACGCCTTGAGTCGTAATGCTATCTCAGATTTGAGGACCTTGTTTGCTCGGATGAGTTTGTTTGAGGATGGTAGTTTGATGGCAGAACTTCGGGTCATTCCTACGCTGATATCTGATATTCGAGCTGAGCAGCCTACGGATCCTTTTCTTATGCATCGTATCAGAGAGGTTTCTGAGGGTACATCTGTGGATTATACTATTGACCAGGATGGTGTTTTGTGTTTCCGAGGCCGGTACTGCATTCCGAGGAAATCTGGGTTGAAACAGGTTATTCTTCGTGAGGCACATGATAGCCCATACTCTATGCATCCTGGTGGTGATAAGATGTATAAAACCCTTCGTCAGAGGTATTGGTGGAAGGGTCTTAAGCGGGATGTTGTCGGGTTTGTATCTAAGTGTATGACTTGTCAGAGAGTCAAGGCAGAGCATCAGCGTCCATCTGGGTTGCTTCAGCACATCGAGATTCCTCAGTGGAAGTGGGAGCGTGTGACTATGGATTTTGTCAGTGGTCTTCCGATGACTCCGTCCAAGAAGGACTCTGTCTGGGTTATAGTGGACCGTTTGACTAAGTCTGCTCATTTCATTCCGGTTCGAGTCAACTATCCTTTGAATAAGTTGGCTCGGCTCTATATTTCTGAGATCGTTCGACTTCATGGGGTACCGCTATCGATTATTTCTGATCGTGATCCGAGGTTTACAGCGAAGTTCTGGAAGGCACTTCACTCTGCTTTGGGTACCCGGTTGAACTTCAGTACATCTTATCATCCGCAGACTGACGGGCAGTCCGAGCGTGTGATTCAGATTCTTGAGGACATGTTGAGAGGTTGTGTTCTTGATTACAGTGGTAGTTGGGAGGATTTCTTGCCGCTCGCAGAGTTTGCATATAATAACAGCTACCAGGCCAGTATCAAAATGGCACCGTATGAGGCTCTGTATGGGCATAGGTGTAGGTCACCGACTGGGTGGACTGAACTTAATGAGCATAGATTGTTGGGACCAAACCTAGTCCGTGAGGCCGAGCAGACAGTCAGATTGATTCGAGACCGGCTTAAGGTTGCTTTTGACAGACAGAAGTCTTATGCTGACTTGAGACGTCGAGATCTTGAGTTTGAGGTTGGTGATGAGGTTTTCCTGAAAGTATCTCCTTGGAGGAAGGTACTTCGGTTTGGTCGGAAGGGTAAGCTGAGTCCTCGTTATATTGGTCCTTATCGGATTCTTCGTCGGGTCGGACCTGTTGCTTATCAGCTTGAGTTACCACCAGAGCTTCAGCGTATTCATGATGTTTTCCATGTTTCTGTGTTGAGACGCTATCATGCTGATCCATCTCATGTTTTACCTGTGGAGGAGATTGAGATTCGTCCTGATTTACGCTTTGAGGAGGAGCCGGTCGAGATTCTTGCTCAGGATAAGAAAGTTCTTAGAAGGAAGACCATTAAGATGGTCAAAGTCTTGTGGCGTGGTCGCAGTCATGATGAGGCTACCTGGGAGCCCAAAGCTGTCATCAAAGCTCAGTATCCGCATTTGTTTGCTCCAGGTAAATTTCGAGGCCGAAATTTCTTTTTACGGGGGGAGAGTTGTAACACCCCAATTTAGCCTAATTTTAAAATCCCTAATTGTGAGAATCCCTAATTGGAAACCCTAGAATTTGGGGGAAAATCGGAATTTAACCTAACCTAAATTGGGGACCAAATTGAATAAATTTATAAAGTTGGTGGCTATTTTGTTAGGCGGGCAAAAGTAGAGACCCTCCTTTCGTAATTTACCCATTTGTCTAGGGTAAACACTCCTTTGGTCTGATTCTTGTTATATGCGCCGCACACCTCTCTCTCTCTCTCTCTCGGTTCTCTCAAAATAATAAAGAAAATTATTAAAATATTAAAACCCCATCCCCGTCTTGTTTCCGTCGAAGCTCCGATCAGGGGGCTAGCCTTGGCCGTTCGTCGATTCGCGGTCACCGGTGGGATTCTTGTGGCCGTCCGATCAAAACCCGCTGTCGGGTATCTTCTTTGCCGTCTCCAATCGTCGGAAAGGAGGCTTGAAAGCTTCGATCTCCACTGTCGTCGCCGTCGTCCTTTGCGCCGTGTCGTGATCGTCCGAGTTAGGGTGAGTTTTGGATCGAGTCTGTTGGGCTCCGGGGTTGTTGTCGCCGTCTTGTTGACCGTTGTCGGGCGCTGGTTGCGTCGCGTTGGTCGTGGCCGGTAGGGCCGTGGCCGCCGTCGGGTTCGCTGGTAGTGTTGGGGGTAGTCGGCCGCCGTCGGGGGTGTGGTATTAGGGTTTGATATTTTGGGGTTAGGGTTTTGCTGATTTGGGTGGTTATTGGAGATGAACCGGACCGGTTGAGTTGGTGAACCGGACGGCTTGGCTGAACCGAACCGGACCAGTGGGATGATGCAATGATGACATCATCTGCTGATGCATTGCTGATGTAGGCTGACGTCAGCGATGACGTCATCACAGTCAATGATGACGTCATCGTTGACTTTTTGCGTTGACTTTTTCGGCTGAGCCTACTTTTATGTTTTTCGATGTTCCGGTTCCGTTGCCGCTGTTCGTTTCTTCAAATTCGAACCCGAAATGCTTTTTGGATCAAGTTTATATGTTAAGCTCAGATTTTTGTAAAGTGTTGCATCGGAGTTTGACTCAGTTGTTTTGTGTTCAGGTGACGTGGATTCTGACCGCGAGATTTTACCTCCTCCTCCGCCAGGCAGACCTCCGGTGGCACAGTCTTCGAGATCTGCTAGTAAGTGTTCTGTTAAGCGTAAATATTCGAATGTGGCATAGTAGAAAGTCTGATATAGTGTTTTTTATTTTTAGGAGCTGATTCTGTCCGACCTACCGCTAGGGCTGAGCGTGGGAGACGTCACTATCGACGTTGACTTTGTAGCTACCTAAGGTGCGTTCTCTGTCTGTGCTACATGTATGTGTTACCTGATTTCGTGATCTGTATGAAAATATTCTATGTTATCCTGCTCGGTTGATTGAGAAATATTTGTATGCTATTCTGCTTTGTTATCTGATAAATATTGCATGACTCGACTGTATGCTATTTTGTTCTGTTATCTGATAAACATTATATGACTCGGATATTATGATCATGTTATGTAACACATATCGGAATCGGATTATTATGTACATGCATCTTAGTTATTAAACAAGATTGCATTCGGACTCTGAAATCGGATTACATGTCATTTCATTGGGTTGGGATATTGTACGGAGGAAGCTCAGCGACTTCATCCTTCGGGTTGAACTTCGCTTCGGATCAGTAGTTCCATCCTTCGGGATGAGTTCTGCTTCGGACATGGTGTTGAGGTGCAGAGTGGTTCAGGGGAACCTTACTCTTCGGACGGTGATGTAGTTGGGTGCATGTCATGTCATGATATATGTATGCTCTGCTTGTATACTTCGGAATAGCTGTAAATTCGTAATATGTTGTTGACTGTTGAATTGACTTTTGTTATGCACTTTAGAGACACACTGAGCTTTATAGCTGACTCCCCCTTAGTATCTGTTTCAGATTCCAGACTTAGGTTTCGGTACTTGGAGGACCTCGCACGAACAGTATTTGATACTATTTTTCAGTATGTTTTGTTTTAGACTTATATTTAATTATTTAAGAATTTCGGACTTGGTTGTAATTTGGACTTTGAACTTTGAACTTTTATTTTGGGATTGATGAACTTTTCGCATGCATTGTTTTACAACGGAATTTCAAAGGACTATTATAATTGAATAATAAATTTTTGACACGTATTCCTTCAAGTGATCTTTCTTGAGGGGCAAGTTTTTCTAAAATGACAATTATACTTTAAGTAAACTCTTAGGTTAAAAATAAGGGGTTACACATTCTTAATTCAAACTGAATATATGATTAGATGCTACCTAAATATCCAGGTAATGAAGTCTAAAGTGTGCATCATATTCTAGTTTCATAAGTGTATTAACTGCATTTTCTCAGTTTGTCATATGCCTCTCTGAGTTGAGGCCACAAGTTCATTTCTTGACAATGAGAGATGTATACAAAGCATGATTAACTGCATCATATTCTAGTTTCATAAGTGTATTAACTGCATTTTCTCTCTCAGTTTGTCATATGCCTCTCTGAGTCGAGTGTCTTGAATTATTTAGTGCCTTATGGCAGGTATATTTTGGAATTTAACCTCCATTTCCATCCGAGCACCAAAAGCATGATTTTGTTTGATCATGCCATCTCATGACATTCAAGCATTGCCATTAACCAGTAAGTCAAAAAAGGAAAGTAGAAGAATTTGTATTTTACATCTCAACAATTGTAATATATGGCAGGAAATATAGGTGACCAATCGGAGAATGAGACGTGGATATCTCCGCCAATTAGTCTAGCCATCAAAGCTCTATAAATGTCATGTTTTATCGTCCAAATTTCACATCTCCATCTTCTAAACTTTTCTTTTCATTTTTGTTCTGATTGTTTCTCAATGGCAGGATTGGTGCTCAAGAGAAGTCGGAGAAGAAACCTAAAGTCTACGACTCAAGGAGAAAATGCTCAGCAGGATGCTTATGCAAAACGTCAATCCAACTTCTTGAAGATGGCCACTGAGCTGTGTAACTTATGTGATTTAGAGGCTGCCCTAAACAATTCCTCTCCCGGCAGCAAGGCCATCCGCTTTGGCCATACTAGTGTTGACGCTAATATCGATAGGCGGGGCAACTGTGGGATGCAAGTTGCTTATGAAATCAGCCGTGAGGACGCACAATGGTTGGTCAATATCAAGAAGTTTTCAGAAGAGTACTCTGAGGTATGTAAAAAACTGAAAGCTGCAAAACTTCGTGGTAAGGAACTTGAACAGATGAAGTTGGAGAGCGAAAGCAAGGGCCAATGGTTGGTGGATAGACCAATTGATGAACTCAACCTGGAGGAGCTGCTGACACTGGATGCAGAGACGATGGAGTTCATTGAGAAGCTGAAAAAGATTCGCCAGGAACGTTTGACTAAGGATGCCGCCCGCTTCAACTTCAATGTCAACTGGAGGAAGTAATTCTTTTTCGAATGGTTGTTCTTCTGCTGATCCTCTTGAACATTGATTTTCCGCCAATCAGTCAGTTTAGAGATTGTTTGTACTGGAATTTTTTAATGAGAATATGTTTGGTTTACATTTATTATCACTTGAACATATGCTGTGAATTGAGGCTATGAAATAAACAATTAAATGTATTTGGGAAGCATAGTAACAATCGTGGAACTGTTATTCCGTTACGGACTTCCATGTTAGACCCTTAGTGGTATGGATTTGGTTGGTTCATTCTTAAACTGAATACAATTAGATGCCAGCTAAATATCCGGTTAATGATGTCTAAAACGGGCATCATATTCTAGATACATAAATGTATACACTGCATTTTCTGTATGATTTTTTTTTTTTGATCGGCAACCGTATGTTTTATTAAATTAGAAAAAAAAACATACAGCTTGACGAAATCGCACGCCTCGTTAAAAACCTCCCTAAACCTATTGGAGGAAAAGAGTACGATACGATCCGTCGATTACAAAAGAAAAAACACAATAAGGCCAAGTCACAAACATGCCTCAAACATCGAAAGCCTATCTACTCCCTCTTTCGCCAATGCATCCGCAAATCCATTCGCTTCCCTCGGCACATAGCAGAATTGGATATCGTAAATGACTTGACAAGCCTGATCAATTGCCAAAAATACCTCCCAAAGCCGCCAAGGTCTTTTTGCAGATTGAGTAATCCAACTCAACGCAACTTGAGAATCCGACTCCAAAATCACACAACCCTGTCGCCATTCCCTTTCCTGTATTATACCCAAGGCAAAAGCTATCGCTCGTACCTCTACTTCATTCAACTCCATCACCCCTAAAGTTCCTGAAAAAAGACCCAAAATCCGACTGTCTGCATCTCGTAGCACACCACCACAACCTGCCGGGCCCGGTTTTCCCCGCGCCGATCCATCCGTGTTAAATTTTAGCACATTTCGTAACGGGGGCTGCCAGCACCTTCCCCCCTTCACCCTTTTTGGAAGAATTGTAACCTCAATTTTGGAAGGACAAGTCCACCAACCTGCCTCGGGTACCAATTCCCCCCGCCTATCCGCTTTGATCCAATAATACGATCTCAATTTAATCAAGAAGCATAATTCAGCCAAATTCCACCGTTTCCCACGAAAAATAAATTCGTTCCTTGCAATCCATAATGACCACAACACAGCCGCAACACATGCTATCCACCACAACTTCATGCATCTCGTGAAAATACTATAGAAATCAAGAACAAAGAATGTATCGAAACTAACCGGTAAGCTAGATTCAATTCCCCACCATTGGCGCATTCATAGCCATACTGCTTGCACAGAAGGACATTCGTAGAGAATGTGAGCAATGCTTTCCTCGACACTCGCACACCAAGGGCATCGGCCTTGGTCCTCCGGCAATGGGATCCCACGTGCTCGCAAGAAATCGGCAGTGGGTAGTCGACGTAACCATGTAAACAATAAGAAAGCTTGAACTTTCGGCGGCACCAGCACCTTCCAAGCGAAACAATCACCAAACTCCATCTCCCCCGCCTTGTCGAACATGAGCAGTTTCGATAAAGTCCCAACCGAAAAAATCCCACGCTCGTCCGGCCTCCAAATTAACATGTCTAGCTTGCCTTCCCATGCGCGAAAATTTGACACCATCTTAATTAAATCGCGTAGCATTTCTACCTCAAAAACACGCAATGGGCGTCTAAAAAACTCTTCCCATATGTGATGTGATAAAGTGCCCTCCACCATATAATCACACACCCTTGCTAATTTGTCACAAGCCAACGAGAATAAGCGCGGAAATACATCTTTTATGGCTGCTTGATCGACCCACGGATCAAACCAAAAAAGTATCGATCTGCCATCACCAAGTTTCCATAGAAAACCAGTCATTCCCATATGTTTTTCAACCTGTGCATCACTTGAGAGTGCGACAATTTGTCGCCATACAAGCGACATCGACGACAATTTTTCCGTGTTGAAGCGCCACCATTGCGGATGTTCTCCATATTTTGCTACTATCAAACGCCGCCATAGTGAATCTCTGTCTCTCGCATATCTCCACACCCATTTTGAAAGCATCGCCATGTTCTTGACTCGCAAATCCGCAACCCCCAAACCCCCTAATTGCTTCGGACGACAGACCATCTCCCACCCTACTCTGCTCATCCTTCGTTCCAAACCGACTCCCCCCACAGGAAAGCTCTTCGAATTTTGTCTATCCTCTCAATTACCCCTTTTGGGGCGACGAATAAACCCATATAAAATATCGGCAGCGAGGACAGCACCGAATTAACCAAAACCACCCGAGCCGCAAAAGACAAAGAGGACCGTTTCCATCCCGCTAATTTTCGCCGAAAATATGCAATTACCGGTTCCCAAGTAGCTATCATACGCGGGCCGGAACCTATTGGAAATCCCAAATAAATAAACGGAAATTCAGCTTTCCGACATCCCATTACTTCGGCCACGTTAATGCTCAAAGTATCCTCTATGCCAATTGAATACAAGGAACTTTTGCCGAAATTGATCTTCAACCCCGAGCAAACTTGAAAACAATGCAATATTCGTTTCACATTTTGCGCGACCTCTAATGAACCCTCAAAAAACAGTAGTGTATCGTCGGCAAACTGCAAATGTGTCACAAATATCCCAGCCGCTACTTCCACTCCGCGAATAAAACCCCCTGATTCAGCCTTTCGCAACATCAAATGCATTGCTTCCGCGACTATCACAAAAAGCAACGGTGATAACGGACATCCCTGTCTCAAGCCTCTACCCATTCTGAATTCTTTGGTGGCATTACCATTGAGAAGCACCGATAATCTGACTGAACTAACACATTCCTGAATCCATTGTCGCCATATGTCGCAGAAGCCCATTCTTCCTAACACCTCATCCAAAAAATTCCAACTAACGCAATCATACGCCTTGGCGAAATCTAGCTTCAATAAAAAGCCACTTGCGCCCCGTTGTCGTAAAGAATGTACCACCTCAAGTGCTAAGAGAACTCCATCTACTAATTGGCGACCTTTTATAAATGCTGATTGTGTATCGCTTATCAAATCCCCCAAAACCGCCTGAAGTCGAGTCGCCAGACATTTTGCTAAAATTGGGTAAAGTATGCCAGGTACCACCGAACTATAGGGTGTGACCTGTTTTTAACATCAACCTTTCAATTGGTCCAAACTTACCACCAAACTTTATTTTTCGACTCGTTTATACCACCCTGCCGTTAAATCGTTAACTCCGTGATAACGTGGACGCTGCACCAAAACGACGTCGTTTTGGTGCCGCTATTTTGATAATAAATGACCCAAAACGACGTCGTTTTGCTAGCGGAAATATGTAAAATTGTGCACTTGATGAGATTCGAACCTAGGACCTTAAGCATCAAAGACAACCTCTTAACCACCAAGCCAACCTAATATCTTTGAACTAGTTTTAGCACAAATAATATATATTCTCAACTGTAGTTTGTCATATAAATATATTATTTCTAATATAATAATATTCAAATATTAGTATACATATATTAATACATAAATAATAAATTAAATGAAAATATATAAATATTTTTATATTATTAATAATATTAAATAGATAAATATATTATTATAAAAATGAAAAGACTAATTTTCAAAATAAAATTTGTTTAAAAAATTTAAAATTCGACAAAATCTTAATCCCTAAACTTATAAACCCTAACCCTAAACTATAAACTTTAAACCCAAAAATTTTATTCATAAACAAATAATATTAAAATATAAAAACAAATAATATATTATTATAAAAACTAAAAAATATAAAATTTTCAAAATCACTAAAAATTCACCAAAATCTTAAACCATAAACCCTAAATTATAAACCCTAAACCCCAAAGCTTTAGGGTTTAGGGTTTAAGATTTTGGTGAATTTTTGGCGATTTTCGTAAATTTTGAAAATTTTCTATTTTTTAAATCAATTTTTTAGTTTTTATAATAATATATTATTTGTTTATATATTTTATTATTATTTGTTTATGAGTAAAATTTTAGGGTTTAAAGTTTATAGTTTAGGGTTAGGGTTTATAGGTTTAGGGATTAAGATTTTGTCGAATTTTAAATTTTTTAAACAAATTTTATTTTAGAAATTAGTCTTTTAGTTTTTATAATAATATATTTATCTATTTATATATTTAATATTATTAATAATATAAAAATATTTATATATTTTCATTTGATTTATTATTTATGTATTAATATATGTATACCAATATTTGAATATTATTATATTAGAAATAATATATTTATATGACAAACTACAGTTGAGAATATATATTATTTGTGCTAAAACTAATTCAAAGATATTAGGTTGGCTTGGTGGTTATGAGGTTGTCTTTGATGCTTAAGGTCCTAGGTTCGAATCCCATTAAGTGCATAATTTTACATATTTCCGCTAGCAAAACTACGTCTTTTTGGGTCATTTATTATCAAAATAGCGGCACCAAAACGACGTCGTTTTGGTGCAGCGTCCACGTCATCACGGAGTTAACGATTTAACGGCAGGGTGGTATAAACGAGTCGAAAAATAAAGTTTGGTGGTAAGTTTGGACCAATTGAAAGGTTGATGATAAAAACAGGTCACACTCTATAGTTCGGTGGTACCTGACATACTTTACCCGCTAAAATTTTATACACCGAGTTGACTAAGCATATGGGCCTATATTCGCCAAGAGTCGTGGGGGATGTTACCTTAGGAATTAAAACAATGAACGTGCAATTCACATCCTTTGGTAATCGCCCACAAGCATGGAAATTGTCAAAGAAGCGTAGGATATCGTCGTTGAGCACCTCCCACCCCTTTTTATAGAAATCCAACGTGAAACCATCCGGTCCCGGTGCCTTCGAACCATCACAACCCCTCACTATGCCATGTACCTCTTCCAAAGAAAATGCCGCCACCAAATTCCCCCTAGCTGCCTGCGATAACTGCCTGAAATTCCCCTCGAAGTTCCATGCGCATTCCCTCTTGTCGCGAGAGAAATGTTTCATAAAAAATTGGACTACATGACATCGCATGAGTGGTGGCGAATTGATCCAATTTTCGTTAACCATGAAGCCTGGAATAAAATTTCTTGTCGCTCTCAACTTAGCGGAACGGTGGAAATATGCTGTATTTCGATCTCTCAATCGTAACCATGTTGCACGTGATTTTAGTCTCCACATCGCCTCCTTGTGCCTCATAGCTTTCCATAAAGCTTGCAACCATTGTCGTCTTTCGTCCTCCAATTCCTCTTCCACATTGGATGTAGCTGCTGTTATGTCCGCACGGTCAATTTTGTCTTGCATCTCAGATATTTTCTCATTCACATCCCCAAAGCTGTCCCGATTCCACTGTTTCAAAAATAGCTTCAAATGTCGCAGTTTCACCATGATATTTACCGTGCCAATATCCAGCTTTGTTAGCCGAATCCATTCTTCAAAAATTTGCCTCATATGGTACCTACCCTCCATCCAACAATTAAAAAACCGGAACGGGCGTGGACCCCAATCGTTCTCATCACACTTCAACAATAGCGGTAGGCTTATTTCATTTTTTTGCGGCTATGGCAGGTATATTATGGAATTTAACTTCCATTTCTATTCAAAGTACCAAAAGCGTGAGTTTGTTTGATCATGCCAACTTAGGACATTCAAGCATTGCCATTTACTAGTAAGTTGAAAAAAAGAAAATAGAAGAGTTTATTTTTATTACATCTCTGCAATGGTAATATATGGTAGGAAGTTGAGGTGACCAATCAGAGAATGTGGCATGATAACTACGCCAATTATCTAGCCACCAAAGCCCTATAAATAGCATTCTTTTGTAAAATACTGAAAGCTGCAAAACTTCGAGGTAAGCAACTTGAACGGATGAAGATGGAGAATCAAAGCAAGGGCCAATTGTTTGCGGATAGACCAATTGATGAACTCAACGTGGAGGAGTTGTTGACACTGCGTGCAATGATGGTAGAATTATCTGAGAAGGTGAAAAAGCGTATCCAGGAACATTTGGCTGAGGATGCCGCTTCAAATTCCAAGTCAGCAGGCGGAAGTAATGCTTCCCTGAATTGTTCTACTGACAGTGGTTCTTCTGCTGATCTTCATAAACATTGATTTTCCCCTAGTCAGTCAGTTCGGAGAGGGTTTGTCTAGTATGTCGTGCCAAAGCTACTTTGGTTTTGTGAACAGATCAGTCACTCCCTCTTTGTTTTTGTCTGTTGGACTGAGAAATTGAAACAGAATAAGTTGAAAATCAATAATAATAATAATAATAATAATAAAGTGGTTTTCCCATGTCTACCATGTTTTCTTTTTCTTTCAGTTTGTCTGATTCTATTCATGAAATGATGGCTTTGTGATCCAGGTTGAATCCATGATTGTTTCATACAAAATCCTCACCAGAGTCCATGTATGATTTACTTTCTTGAGGGGTTGGACATAGTTGTTTGCATATATTTGAAATACTCGGAATTATATGAAAAACAATGGGGGAGACTGATAAACTGTTATTGTCTGCATATATTTGTGTTATGTTATTCGTGTTATGTTATTCTCTCTACCATTTCTCCAAAACACAAATTTCAAAAACAAATGATATTCGTGTTATGTTATTCTCTCTACCATTTCTCCAAGTGAAATTGGTGACTCTTATGTTGTCGCATGATGTTATTGTACATATGTCTTGGGGCACTATCAGGTTTTATTACTTTGCCAACCCTATTTGTCCTTGTAAGTTGAGCATCAAATTCATGGAATCGAAATGATTATGTAAGAGGCATCTAGACACATTTGCAGGGAAAAAAAACTTTCCTTCTTAAACAAAATGATTGTGTATACTAATAGACTGCTAGAATCATAATGGATATATTTTGTCAGTCTATCAGTTGTGTAATAGTAAAGTGATTGTGTCGAGCTATCTCACACGTCAGTTATCGAGTTGATAAACAATAATAATGAGTGTGACAAGTGGTATGTACATGTGTTGGAATGGTACAATGTCAACTTTTTAAAATATAATAGGGTTAATTTTATTAAACTATTTTTAATCAAGACGAAATTAATAGAATATATTTTTTTGATTAAATAGAAAGATATTACATTCTAATATTGAAATTCGATCTCATATAAAATAAGACAATGTGAATATTTTTAGCCACTAGACCAATTAGTAGATCTCTAATATATATATATATATATATATATATATATATATATATATATATATATATATATATATATTTGGTGACTAAAAGAATTGATTGACGAAAAAAAACCTATTTATAACAAAATTTAATATAGTGACTAAATTCTATATTTTTTTAAAAAGGACCCATTTGCTTTAAAACACAATTGAGTGACTTGTAGTGTATTTTATCCTAAACTCCATTTTGGTTAAAAAAGGGTAATTTTCACATGTGATCCCTTATATTTGGAGTTTGTTCTATTTTGGTCACCCAAATTCAAAAAAATCATTCTGCCACTTACGTTTTGAACCGTGTCTAGCTATTTTGGTCCCTTGGCTGTTAAACTCCGTCAATAAAAAATTAATTTCTAATTTAACTCTCAAACTTTCAAAATTTTATTTTTCACCATCTTCCTCAAAAATTATACATATTATATACTTTAAGACGTTTTAAATTCCATCTTTCTACTTTCTCAGATTCTATGTTTCTAAAACTCACTTTAAACACTTCCATTTCCCTTTCTGCAACAAAACCCAAAGTAAATCTTCGATGAACCATTGAAATTCAATCTCATCAAAGATTCAACAAACCATGGATCACTTGAATCTCAAGCAATTCTCTCTGAGCCTCAACAATCGACAAATCCCAATGGTTTCTTTAGTACTCATTGATAACTCGATGAGACCTAATTTTAATTCATTTTCCCGTCAACTCCAGCAGGAAATTCTTTGATTGTTTCTTTCTTTCTTTGTTTTCCTTTTTTGGCGATTTGGAATTCGATATTTATTTTGTTTGAACAGAATGAGTTTCAATTAAATTATGCGACGAGAAATTTTAATCCTCAGCGGCCGATACCATTGAGTAATAATAATAATAGTAGCAGTAGTAATAGTAATTCCAATGTTATGCCATTACTAAATAATGATGGATTCATAAATGGAGCTAACCAGCAATTTCCTACACCAAGTAATAATATGGGGTTTACTCATTTTGGTCCAATTTTACCAAACCCGAACAACTTTTCAATGTTGTAACAACTTCCTGCTCAATTTAATAACCCTTTACACAATTCAAATCAATCAAATTGGTTGAATTTCCCCCAACAAAATAATACTAGTTTGACAAATGGGCAGCATCATCGACAACAACAACATCTTTTTTTTACATAATCAGTTGCGGAATTTGAACCAGCTTTTGAATGTTCAACTCTGATCGCTTTCAGCTTGTTTTCGGTGGTCAAGCAATGGGATGTCTCAATCCTACTGTTGTTCAGAATCCACATTTTCGGTTTATGCAGCAGCAAGCCAGTCAGTGCCGACAAAAATTTAGATGTTAACCTCGTGGTCCTTTTTGTTTGGGATTTTTCTATTTTGGTCACCCGAATTCAAAAAAAATATTCTTGCCACTTACATTTTAAATTGTGTCTATTTTAGTCCTTTGGCTGTTAACCTCCGCTAATTAAAAAATAATTTTTAGTCTAACCCTCAAACTTTTAAAACTTTATTTTTCACCATCTTCTCCCAAAACTTAAAAACTTTATTTCTCCGCCCACCACCCGACCCCGACCCTCTTTCCACCACCATAAATCCACCACTCTCTTCCCCCGAATATCAGTTGATCATTAAACATCAGATTCTATCCTCACAAACATTCATCATGATTGATGTAAGAACTGAAACAAACAGCTTGTTGACAACAAATTGCAAAGAAATTCAGACCAAATTGCAAAGCAAGTACAACATAAATACTTCCCAAGAAATATTCAAAACTCTGAGCAAAATCTGGAAATATACCCACTTTCCACCCATTGTTTCTACCGTAAGAAATCCCCCCCAAAAAATACATTACATGTTTACATTCCATATGAATTGTTTTGGACTCTGAAGCTCAATTTCTTGCTGGAAAAAAGGTAACAAATGTACGTGTTAAAAAAATTTAATCTAAACTAATTCATAATGCATTAAAAATATAAATTTATTAAACGATTAATATAAATCAAATATTGTAAAAATTTATTATGATGACAATTTTTAATATAATTTAATTAATTTCCCTATTTTACAATGTGAATAATTTAACTTTTAATCTTACTCGAATCTGGTGTTTAATGATCAACTGATATTCGAGGCGAAGGAGAGTGACAGACTCATGGCGGTGGAAAGAGGGTCGAGATCGAGTGGTGGGCGGAAAAATAAAATTTTTAAATTTTTGGAAAGATGATGAAAACTAAAATTTTGAAAGTTTGGAGGTTAAATTAAAAATTAATTATTTTAATTAACGAAAGTTAATAGTCAAGGGACTAAAATAAACACAATTCAAAACGTAAATAACAGGAATAATTTTTTTAAATTTAAGTGACCAAAAAAAAATCTAAACAAAAAAAACCACATGTGAATATTACTCTTCCTTTTTTAGCACAATTTCCCAGGGTTTTTTTATACTAACTTACACAGCGTAAGAAAATCTTTGTAAGCACGCACGAGGGGCCGGTTTGAAAAGTTGATTTTTGGTGTGCGATATTTGTCGCGCAAGATTCATTTCCTGGGCTTCCATGCTGAGAATTGGAAATCACAATCAAAACAGGTTTCGGGTTCTTTCAAATGCTAACATTCAAATTTTGGTCTTTCTGGATTTTGATTTAAATTTTTCTTTCTTGGGTCTTAATTTTTATTATGTCTGATGTTTCATTTGAATGTAGAAAACAATGATACTGCAAAATGTTGAGCAATGAAGTTTTAGAAGGAATCATAATAAAAGAAGTCATCAAAATCTGGGAGATTTTAGAAATTGTATGTAATTTCTTATTGTCGACCATTTCTTTGAGATGTTAGATATGGATTCAATCTGTATGGCTTCATTACTTTTGTTGGATGGTTTTAACTGGCTAAATAATAGCTGAATAAAGACCATTAAACTAGATTTTGTTTTGAATGAGAATATGTTTGATTTACATTTATTATAAAACCAGCATGTGCTGTGAATTGAGGACATGAAATAGGTAAGCTTAAGGAAACTGGCTACTTATATAAATAATGTCCGGCAACATAAGTTCTCTTATTACATACTTTGAATAAACAATTAAATTTATAAGATAAGCATAGTAACCAACCGTATAACCGTTAACCATTACGTAGTTACGATTTGGACTCGTAGATAATGGTATGGATTTGGCTGGTTTATTCTTAATTCAAACCAAATACAGTTAGATGCTAGCTAAATATACACTTAATGATGTCTAAAATGTGCACCATATTAATTATTATAGTTGCATAAATGCATTAACTACATTTTATATCTCAGTTTGCCTCTCTGAAATCATGCTAAAAGTTTATTTCTGAACACTGAGAGCGAGATAATTCATGGAGATCTGATATTGGGCTAGCTGGACATTTTGGCCAGAAAAAGGGTGTGAATAGTTATCCCAAGATTAGAAACTCTTTAAAAAGCTTCTTGATATTGACCTTCCTCGCGGCTGATTTCATATACAACTTGCTTCCCATGGTTGCCATGCCTATCTATATTAGCATCAACACTGGGATGGTCAGAGCGGATAGCATTGCTGCCCAGAGAGAAATTGATTAGGGCAGCCTCGAGAGCACAAAGGTACACAGCTCAATGGCTTCTTCAAGAAGTCGGGTAGACGTTTGGTAAGCATCTTGCTGAGCATTGATACATTGTTTCAAATCTTTAGTTTTCTCAATTGTAAATGGCTTTTATATACTGTTTTTTCACAAAAAAATGTCTTAGCATTGTTATAAATGAAGGTTTATTAAGTTCATCAAGACTGATGATAAAAATAGTGGTATAATTGGTTTTGAAAAAATTGCGAGGAATACAGAAAATTATTTGATATCAATTATATGATCTAAAGCTGCAGAGTATGATTTGAAGGATCATAGCATATTATGAGTAATGGCAGTCAATTTCGACTGTCTTTGACCATCAATTCTGTCATTGAGAAACAATTAGAACTACAATGAAAAGAAGTGTTTAGATGATGAATTTCTGAAGTTGGGAGGACAAAAACATGTTATTAGTAGGACTTTGATAAATAGTCTAATTAGTTAGAGTTATCCAAGTCACGTTCTTGAATTGGTCACCCCTATTTCTCGTCATATATTATCTTGTCAAAATAAACTCTTCTATTCGCTTTTACGATACATTAGTAAATGATAATGCTTGAATGTACAAAGTTGGCATTATCAAAATAAACTTGTTCTCGGATTACTTTATTGACAATGAAACCCACCATAATATTAACATATCAGTCTTAACGGAAAATATCTTTCATAATGATGTATGTGCATTTCAAATAGAAATGATACAATCATACTAATTTAATGTAATTAGTAGAGGTTTGGAATTATTACCTATTCTAATGATGTAATTGTCTTGTAACTAATTCTTAAGCTGATCTTAATTGACTTTCCTTTTTTGAGGAAAATTTTCGGATAGGTTGATGTACAAGTGTACGGTGCTCTGCAAAGTCTGCGGTCCTAGGTTAAGTTGCTTCACTTGGAAAACTTTATGTCGAAGATTAATGAATTCTTGTTCTGATTAAAAGGTTTCTTTTATGCTGTAATTGGAGGTATCTTGCATGTCTTTGAATTATATAGTGGCATTATATTTTTCTGTAGGTAAATGTTGTCTGCTCATTTCATTTTTGCAACTATGCTAGGTTTATTTTCGAATTTAATTGCCATTTGCATCTAAGCACTAAAAGCGTGATTGGGTTTTATCATGCAAGTTTAGGACCTTCAAGCATTGGCATTTGCTAGTAATTCATAATAGGAAATTAGAAGAGTTTATTTTTTTAATCTATGTCAAGATAATATATGGCAAGAAGTAGGGGTGACCAATCCGAGAACGAGACTCGGATAATTACTACGAATTAGTCTAATCATCAAAGTCTTAGAAGTAACATATTTTAGTCTCCAAACTTTACAAGTCCATCTTCAAAACACTTCTTTTAATTGATGTTCTAGTAGTTTCTCAATGACATGATTGTCTGTCAAGAGCAGTCGGAGAAGAATCAAAAGTGTACGACACAAGTTGAAAATAATCCGCAGGATTCTTATATCAAAAGCTGACCCGAACTCTTCAAGAAGGTCACTGAGCTGTATAACTTATGTGCTTTTGAAGATGCCCTAATAATTCTCTCCTAGTGACAAGGTTGTCTCCTCTGGCCATCTCGGCGTTGATACTAATACAAAAAGACTTGCCACCAGTGGGAAGCTAGTTGTGTATGAAATCAGCCCTTTTGGATGATAAGTAACTCAAAAAGATGAAGACAAAGTCAAAGCAAGGGCCAAAGGTTGGTGGGCAGACCAATTGATAAACTCAACCTTGATGAGTTGTTCATACTGCATGCTGAAATGACAGAGTTAAGCGAAAAGCTGATAAAGCATCACCAAGAACGTTTGGTTAAGGATGTCACATCAAGTTCAATGTATGTTGGAGGAAGTAATAGTTCTACTGACGGTGGTTCTTGATGAGTGCTTAAATATGACATATTTCATTTGTTATTTTTCTAGCTATTGGGACTTCTTGCTGCTTAATACATGTTGTTTTCGTTACATTTTGTGCAGGGACCCAATTCTAGAAATAGCAGTGAAAATGAGGCCTTTCTGCAGTTTTTATTATAATTCTGTCATGACTGGCATTATGGGCACGACACCGGGCACGACGCGTCTGACGTGGCAGTGACGTGGCAGTGACGTGGCGACTTCTAGAAGCTTTTGGAACGTTCTGAGAGAGCTTATCAGCTTATCCGATTAGTTTCCTGCATTTAAATTTCAAAACATTTGAATTGTTTTATCTTTTGTTTATTATTTTAAATTATATCATCACTTTATCTTTGTAAATCTAAGCCTATAAATACCACCCTTGGTAAAGGCTTAGATCATCCATCCATCCATCAATCAATCATTTTAGTTTTTATCTTTGTAAACATTTTTAGTTTTAATTCAAGTTCTTTTCCTTTATTTTCTTATTTCATTTATTTTATGTTATTTAATTATTTTTCCAAAACCAAGTTAAGCATGATAATCAATATCATGCTTAGCTAAATTTCTTGAGCCAAGAGTTAGCCAAATCAATTCTAATCGTGAGAATTGAACATTGCCTAAATTCCTTCGGGAATACATTTTTATCTTTCTGTTTAGATAGTTTGGCAATCGGCCTTACTAAAGTTTTTAATCGTTTTTCAAATCAAAAGAGCTCGTTGATCTGGAATCGTTTAAAGACATAGTTGGGAGGAAGGATCGGCCTGTGGCAATTTCGACTTCCTGTGAACACTCTTAGCGGCGGTCCGCTAAGGAAAGATAAAATCAGAAGCGATTCTACTTTTAGACAATTTCTGAGTCGGGCTTTTCCTGCTTTCAAAACTAAACACTTTAACGACGATAGACGTGGCTAATTTGTTTAAGAATCAACCTTCGAAGATAGTCTTGGGAGAATTGGTTACTCGAGAGAAAAGCAAGTTGCGACGGGTTGGGCCTCGCAGACTGTAACCGACATGATCCCCGAAGTAAAAATCTATTTCAATGATCGAAGGAATTGACAAGGCTAACTCGAGGCTAATTTGCATATTTGGTTTTTTCTATTATTTTCCTTAATTCTTGCATTTTATTTTTTTTTTACTTCATTCAAAATCAAATATCACCCCCTTTTTTATTTCCTTGCAGATATTCCTGGGATTTCGGATTCAACAAATTCAAGTCAACAATTCCAGCTAATCTCCCTGCGGATCGACCCTCTTTCCCTATACTTATTCAATTTCTTTATTTTATTTTTAGTCGAAAGAGGTTAATTATTTATTTATTTTTGACCAGTTAAACGACGACTTGTCAAAATTGGCGCCGTTGCCGGGGAGATTTATTTTCGGCAATTATTGACTGATTTTGTTTTATTTTATGACCAGGAAGAATCTGGGTACTTTAGCTCCATATAACCCGGAAATCGAAGCAAGCGCTCGTAGAACTCACGGCGAAACACTTCGACGAAAGAAGCAACAAAGCACACGACGATCCGAACAAGAATCCACCTCCGAAACCACACCAATCGACGAACTTACACAAGAACCAGAACCGGTGGCAGATCAAACAATTCGAGAGCTGAACGCAACCCCTACCGTGCAACAACCACTCTGCATCGCTTTTCCTCAAGGCGATACTCCGTTCCAACTCAAAACGGGATTAATTCATCTACTCCCTACCTTTAACGGTTTACCTACTGAAAGCCCACATAAGCATCTTGCCGAATTTCATATGGTGTGCAGCAGTATGAAACCGCAAGGAGTTTCAGAGGATCAGATAAAACTAAGGGCATTTCCTTTTTCTTTAGCCGGAATGGCTAAAGAATGGTTATTTTATTTACCTCCAAATTCTATTAATACATGGGCTGATCTTTCTCGTGTTTTTCTTGACAGATACTTCCCTGCGGCAAAAGCGACAGAAATTAGGCGAAACATATTGAGTATCCAACAAATGCACGACGAATCCCTATATGATTATTGGGAAAGGTTCAAGAAGCTGTGCGCAAGCTGTCCGCAACATGGCCTATCCGAGCAAACACTCCTTCAATACCTATATGAAGGAATGTTACCAATGGACAAAAAGATGGTAGATGCAGCAAGCGGTGGCGCGCTCGTTAACATGACTCCTACCGCAGCGAGAACATTAATCTCCACAATGGCTGCAAATTTGCAACAATTTGGTTCTGCAAGTGAACCCAGTCGACGGGTTCAAACAGTAAGCACAATTACATTAGAAAATAAGATTGATAATTTGACTAATATTGTGCATTCACTTGTTTCAGGGAAATTAGGAGCTGCCAAAGTTTGTGGAGTTTGTACCATGTCCGATCATGTAACTGATCTATGTCCCTTACTCCAAGATCCATCTAGTGCCCAAGTTAACGCCATACACAACTTTCCCGGACCTCCCCAAAGACCCTATAACCCACATAGCAATACATTCAATCCCGGTTGGAGAGATCACCCAAACTTGAGCTACGGTAATCAGAACCCAAATTACCAACCTAGGCAACAACCTCCCTACCAAAACCAAGCACCCCAAAAATCCTCGCTTGAGTCTATTGTTGAGAGATTGGCAGTTTCGCAGGAAAAATTCCAAACCCAAACACAATCCCACCTCCAACAAATCGACAAGCAAATAAGCCAACTAGCTCAAGCCGTTAGCCGTATAGAATCCCAGGGAAAGCTACCATCCCAAACCGAAACCAACCCAAGGGAAAATGTTAGTGCGATAACTTTGCGTAGTGGTACAGTGATAACGCCTAAACCGCCCAAGCAAGATGAGCAAAAATCCGACGAGCAAGGCAACTCTTCGAAGGACCCGAACGAAAAGTCTCCACCCACTGCAGGTAACTCTAAATCTAATATTTCTGTTTCTACTTACGAACATGTTCTTCCTTTTCCAGGTAGATTGGCGAAACGTGATAAAAAGGAGGAAGAGAAGGAAATTTTGGATGTATTCAAGAAAGTGGAAATTAATATTCCACTTCTTGATGTTATTCGAAAAGTGCCCAAATATGCAAGGTTCCTGAAAGAGTTGTGCACAAACCGAAGGCGATTGTCTGGAAATGAAAAAGTTAACCTTGGTGAGAACGTTTCAGCTATTCTTCAAAGACCATTGCCGCCAAAGTACAAGGATCAAGGTATGTTTGTGGTTCCTTGTAAAATTGGGAATGTTGGGATAAAAAGGGCGATGTGCGATTTAGGCGCATCTATCAACGTCATGCCGTTAAGCGTTTACAACAAAATTTCGACTGAACCATTGAAAGAAACGCGAGTGACGGTTCAATTAGCTGATCGATCAATCATCTACCCCGAGGGAGTACTAGAAAACGTGTTGGTACAGGTAAAAAATCTCATTTTTCCTGCTGATTTTTACATTATTGACATGGAAAATGATCGCAGCAATAACGGATCCGAAATCTTGCTTGGCCGACCTTTCCTATCAACCGCGCATACAAAGATCGATGTCCGCGACGGCATCTTAACTATGGAATTTGATGGGGAAGTAGTTAAATTTGATATGTATAAAGCTATGAAGTATCCTGATTCGGTCGCAAGTTTAAATTTCGTTGATATTATAGATCCGTTAGCTAATGATTTGATCGAAACTGATTTGTGTTATGAATTTTGTAGGGAATTCGCAGATCTCGACGATAAAAACAAAGGCGAAATCATTTCAAATCTTTCTTCCCTTTCTAATTTTCGATTAATTCCAATTCGAACTAAACATTTTCCATCAATTTTGCAGGAACCAAAGCCAAGGTTGGAATGGTTTGACTATATATTTTTAGGCGACAACCAAACTTTGCCAAACATCATCTTGAGTAAGTTGTCGTCTTGGGAAGGAGGTAGAAGCTTAGCTGTTGTTTTGCGCACAAAAAGAAAGATGAAGGAAGACGTTAAAACGACGAGCGATGGACATTACCGCTTAATTGAAGAACTTGCTTTTGAAGAACAAAAAATTTAACAAAGGTCGTCGAGCTAAACGACGTTAAACAAAGCGCTAAATGGGAGGCAACCCATTCCTTTTTATTTTCATTAATTTAAATTTCCTTTCTTTTTATATTTTATTTATTTTCCTTTATTTTTCTTTTTCTAATTACCTTAATAATTTTTCTGCAGGATTTTTTTTTTCACACAGCAAGAACTCTTCGATCATAAGCTGCAGTCCCATTGAAAGTGGTGCACGATAGCAAAATCCTTTTCCACTTAATGGCTCATGATAGCAAACCCTTTCCAACCATTTTCAAAACCCATTGACCGGTTGCTTGGGAATAAAATAACGTAAGAATTGTTTTCAATTCCTTTCTTTATTTTCCCCCCTTTGAAACCTTTCCCCTTTTCCCTTTCTTTCTTTCCCGCAAAACCACCAAATCCCTAAAACACAACTCACTCAGCCGCAATGCCCCGCACCACGGAAAGCCCCCATTCCTACGGCTTCCACAACACCTCCGCCTTCACCCCCAACCATCGTCCGTCGTTCGCGTCTCTCCAACAGCACAGTCGATTCAGCCACGCCGACTCCACCATGCCCCACACCTCCTCCTCGCCGTGGTGGCCGACGACCAGCAACCATTCGACGGGTGCCCAAAAAAATGCTGAACCACCCTTCGCTGCACCCTCTTTCGCACATCCGGCAGCTCCGTTCAAAGCCTTCTGCCGCCGCCGATCCGAGCCACTCACAGTGCACCTTTCCCATCGACTCACTCTACATCCACGGGGAGTATCTTTTGCCCTTGTTTTCTATTTATTTCCTTAATTTTTTCTGAATTGGGGCAATTCATTTAAGTGAGGGGGAGGGTAAATTACAACTTGTCTGCTTGTTTGATAATATGTTTTGATTTTGATTAAACCTTAAGATGATTTTTTTTTCTGGCCATTGCATTATATCCAGCATGTTATAATTGTTCTAATGCTTAGGAATGATTGAATTGGAGCATTTTGATAATCAAATGATATGGGTAATCTACAGTTTGACATCTCTTTTAATTACTCTTGATAGTGTTAATTAAATTTCTCACTTAGCTTAATCAAATTAGCCCAATTTTGGTAAGACTTGAGCCTTGAGCATGCATTCTTCATATTATGCTTATTTCTTTTGCTTGAGAGTGTCATCCTGAATTTTAGGAATCTAGAACTTGTGGCTTGCTTACAATTCGAGACTACACTAAGAACGAGGTGCTTTAAAATGATTTAGGCATTAGGCTTTGAACCTTTTCCTTCCCTTTCATTTTAATTTACCCTTTCTCATCGCCTAGTGAGCCTTTGTTAGCCTTACATCCCATTCCTTTGACTTAACCATTTCAATTGATCAAATGCTAGAATATTTATTAGACATGAAGGAGATACTTTTCAAATAAGGGCAGAAATTTTCCTAGAAAAAAAAAAACAGAATAAAAGGAAGCAATTGCTTCGAAAAGAAAAAAAAGGAAAAAAAAAAGAAGAAAAACAGTTTCGAAAAGAATAAAAAAAAGAAAAAAAAGAAAAGAAAAAATGTGTGTTTTGCTTGCCCATTTTTAGCTCCTTTTTAATGTCTTCACTGCTTATGTTTGAAATATCTTGCTTTGATCATCTTCTTTTTCTTTCTATCTTTCTACCTTTTTTCTCTAAACCCTCATTACACCTTGAATAAAAGACCTAATGATTTTTGCACCTTGATTCTAATAAAGTAGTGGAGAATTGAACTTGTTACAAGCTTATGGAAACCTTTGTTCATGCATGACTTTGAGTGTTTCTGCTTTAAATTTACCTTTAAAACACTTTGAGTGCTCTTGAGTGTACCTTGGTGAGGATTAAGACTAGGTTAGAATTTGATTAATGCTTGATAGGTAATTGGAAGGGATAAGGGCTGCTCTTTGCTTGTATCTATTTGGTTTTGATTATGTTTCTTTCATGAACCTCCTTTCGTGCTAGAACTCTTATGATTATGTTTGATGCTTGTAATGGTTGAGAAATGCATTCTTGGGTTTATGATTTTTTCGGACATACTTGAGGACAAGTATGAGACAAGTGAGGGGGAATTTGATGAGTGCTTAAATATGACATATTTCATTTGTTATTTTTCTAGCTATTGGGACTTCTTGTTGCTTAATACATGTTGTTTTCGTTACATTTTGTGCAGGGACCCAATTCTAGAAATAGCAGTGAAAATGAGGCATTTCTGCAGTTTTTATTATAATTCTGTCATGACTGGCATTATGGGCACGACACCGGGCACGACGCGTCTGACGTGGCAGTGACGTGGCAGTGACGTGGCGACTTCTAGAAGCTTTTGGAACGTTCTGAGAGAGCTTATCAGCTTATCCGATTAGATTCCTGCATTTAAATTTCAAAACATTTGAATTGTTTTATCTTTTGTTTATTATTTTAAAGGAAAATTCTACAACGGGCGACGAACATTGATGAACACCATTAACGATGAACACTGATGAACACCATTAAATTAATTAATAAAGATTTGAAATTTCAAGGACCCATCAAATAATTAATAATTACTTTAAAATTTCAATTAAATTATTTTTTATATATATTAAAATTTTATTTTCTTAATAAGGGTAAACTATATATTTAGTACCTCACTTATTTTCGTATTTCTATTGAACCCTCATTATTTAAATATTATTTCAATTTGACCATATTCTTTATAAAAAATAATTTAACCCTTAACCCTCAACCTAAAACCCTAAACTATTAAACCTTAAACCCTTACACTTTTAAACATATACCCTAAACCACATTGGGCAATGCTGGAGTTTTACAACATGATCCATTTGAACATGATATTCGCAATGAACAACATACAGAGCTAAATGAAATGAGTAGTTTTGGCTTAGAGCGACAATCCGGAATCCTCATCCTCATCAAGGGAGGAAGTGTAAACAAAATAGAGTGCCCAGATCAAGCCGAAAACACCAAACAGGATCCACCCGAGAAGGTTGTTGCTCAAACCAAACGGAAGTCCGGTTCCTTCGGTCGACAATCTCTTGTCCACCAAAGCCATGGCCGGGGACTTGACATGGCCGCTGCTGCCAGCAATGACACGCTCGTGGCTATAGTCGACACAATCGCCTCAACCGAACCCTTCTTCTCCATGGAACACATCACTTTTCCTTTCTTTGCAACTGTTGGCAACCCTGGAAGCAAAAAAGTTGCAGTTGAGATCAAAACTGAAAATGGAAATGATGTTTTACTTTAGGACACAATAAAAACCAAAAACACTATATATGCAGTTATGCACTTACCAATGGCAACTGGGGGTGTAATCCTAGCTGATGTTTTGAGGGCAGGGGCGATTGATGAGGTGAAGGTGGTAGTAGATATGATTGCCATATTTCCTACAATTGGGAGAAAGATTGCAGATTTTGCTACACTTGGGGCAGTTGGATCTCCAAAATCCAACAGTTTTACAGATACCGTTGCTGATTGGTATCCCTTCGTTTGATATCCCTTATCCGCATAGATCCAATCAATTTCTTCCATAAGTTTAAGAGTTTAAGGGTTTAAAGTTTAATAGTTTAGGGTTTTAGGTTGACGATTAAGGGTTAAATTATTTTTTTATAAAGAATAGGGTCAAATTAAAATAATATTTAAATAATGAGGGTTCAATAGAAATACGGAAATATGTGAGGTAGTAAATATATAGTTTACCTATATTAAAAAAATAACATTTTAATATATATAAAAAATAATTTAATTGAATTTTTTAAAGTAATTATTAATTATTTGATGGGTCCTTGAAATTTCAAATCTTTATTAATTAATTTAATGGTGTTCATCGGTGTTCATCGTTAGTGGTGTTCATCAATGTTCGTCGCACGTGGTAGACTCATCCTATTTTAAATTATATCATCACTTTATCTTTGTAAATCTAAGCCTATAAATACCACCCTTGGTAAAGGCTTAGATCATCCATCCATCCATCAATCAATCATTTTAGTTTTTGTCTTTGTAAACATTTTTAGTTTTAATTCAAGTTCTTTTCCTTTATTTTCTTATTTCATTTATTTTATGTTATTTAATTATTTTTCCAAAACCAAGTTAAGCATGATAATCAATATCATGCTTAGCTAAATTTCTTGAGCCAAGAGTTAGCCAAATCAATTCTAATCGTGAGAATTGAACATTGCCTAAATTCCTTCGGGAATACATTTTTATCTTTCTGTTTAGATAGTTTGGCAATCGGCCTTACTAAAGTTTTTAATCGTTTTTCAAATCAAAAGAGCTCGTTGATCTGGAATCGTTTAAAGACATAGTTGGGAGGAAGGATCGGCCTGTGGCAATTTCGACTTCCTGTGAACACTCTTAGCGGCGGTCCGCTAAGGAAAGATAAAATCAGAAGCGATTCTACTTTTAGACAATTTCTGAGTCGGGCTTTTCCTGCTTTCAAAACTAAACACTTTAACGACGATAGACGTGGCTAATTTGTTTAAGAATCAACCTTCGAAGATAGTCTTGGGAGAATTGGTTACTCGAGAGAAAAGCAAGTTGCGACGGGTTGGGCCTCGCAGACTGTAACCGACATGATCCCCGAAGTAAAAATCTATTTCAATGATCGAAGGAATTGACAAGGCTAACTCGAGGCTAATTTGCATATTTGGTTTTTTCTATTATTTTCCTTAATTCTTGCATTTTATTTTTACTTCATTCAAAATCAAATATCACCCCCTTTTTTATTTCCTTGCAGATATTCCTGGGATTTCGGATTCAACAAATTCAAGTCAACAATTCCAGTTAATCTCCCTGCGGATCGACCCTCTTTCCCTATACTTATTCAATTTCTTTATTTTATTTTTAGTCGAAAGAGGTTAATTATTTATTTATTTTTGACCGGTTAAACGACGACTTGTCAGTTCTTCTGCTGATCCTCATGAACATTGATTTACCCCGAATCAGTTATTTCGAAGAGGGTTTGTCTGAGATGTCGTGCCAAAGCAGCTTTGGTTTTGTGAATTGGTCTGAAAAGTTGGTCTTTGGTGTGGTATATTTCTGATATCAAGATTCATTTCCTTGGGTGTTTCTGCTGCTGAGGATTTCTCTCATTTCTTTGATGCACATTGGAGATCATAGTCAAAATGAGGTTTAAGGTTCTTTCAACTGCTTACGTTTACGTCTCGTTAACATTCACTTAATTTGACGTTTTGGATTCCTTTTCACATTCATGAATCATGTTAGTGTAGTTTATCCTTTCTTTGCATTTATTTTTGGAACTTCATTCAAATTTTGCTTTCATGGGTCTTAACAAAATTTTAGTCTGTTATTTGATTTGAATGTAGAAAACAAAGGTACCTCAAAATTTTGAACAATGAAATTTGAGAAAGAAAACTAGATGTAGAATGAAAGAAAGTCATCAAAAACTGGGGACAATCAGAAATAATTTCTTAACTGTTGATGTCTAGATATGAATTGTTTGAGATGGTCAGAGCTGAACTCAATTATTCGTTGATTTTAACTGGATAAATAATAGAGGAATGAAGACCAACAAACTGGAAACCTTTTTGAATGAGAATATGTTCAATTTACATTTATTCTTGAACGAACTTATGTTGTGAATAGGGGATATCAAATAGGTAAGCTTAAGGAAACTGGATAGCTGTATAAATAATGTTCAATAACATAAGTTTCCTATTATATACTTTTAATAAACTATTAAATGTATAAGAGTGGCATGGTAAGTAATACTAGAATTGTTATGTACTTACGTGTTAGACACATAGATAATGGTTAGATCCTAACTAAATATCCGGTTAATGAATGTCTAAAGTGTGCATCATATTCTAGTTTCATAAGTGTATTAACTGCATTTTCTATCTTAGTTTTTCCTATGCCTCTCTGAGTTGAGTCTACAAGTTCATTTCTTGACAACTAGATATATATACAAAGTAGAGAACTGATATTAGGCTTGTTGAACATTTTGGCCATAGAAAATGAATGTGTGAGAAATTATTCCAAGTGTTACGGTAAGGTCCTAATATATTAGTGCATGGAAATCAACCATAAAAGGCAAATTAATCTTGAAATCAAAGCATGACCGGAATCTTTTTACCTAGTATTGTATTGATGAGTTACTTATGTGAAACTGATCTTAGCTTTTCAGTCTTATTCCACTCTACTAATACTTAACCTAGTATTGTTTTGATGAGTGCCCCATTTCCAATTAGTTTTAACTGAAAATTAATTGAGGAAGAAACAACTTCATTCGCACAACAAAAGTATTGATAGTATTATCATTACATCTAGAAAATTTGAGACCAGTTAGACTTAAATCTTTGGTTTATGATCTTCCGTTTTCTCAATTGTAAATATATATTGTTTTTCAAAAAAGAATGTCGTAGCATTGTTTTTAATGCTGCCGTCTTTTGCATAGTTATGGTACGTGCAACCCACTATGATGGGTTTATGAAGTTTGTCTAGATTGATGATAAATATAGTGGCATATTTGGTTTCAAAATGCGAGGAACACAGGAAAAATATTTGGTATCAATTGTAAGATCTAAAGATGCAGAGTTTGATTTGAAAATATCATAGTATGTCATATGAGTAAAGGCGTCATACTCATCCATTTAGTTTTAAACTCAAGAGTAAACGAAATATGGAATT
The DNA here is from genome assembly GCA_958450335.1 of Hibiscus tridactylites. Classification (NCBI taxonomy): domain Eukaryota; kingdom Viridiplantae; phylum Streptophyta; class Magnoliopsida; order Malvales; family Malvaceae; genus Hibiscus; species Hibiscus tridactylites. The sequence goes on along the minus strand of OY288272.1, from coordinate 6,512,956 downwards.
TTTACTCGGTTCTCAAACACACTAATCGAGCTCCCCTACTCTTCTTATGCATAAGCTTTAATGTTGAAAAACAAGATGCAGATCAGTAAAATGTATTCTATTCTAAGTCAATACAAGCAGAACTCTTATCTCAGCTGAAATCTATCTTTGAGTGGGTTACTTTCTTATCCAATTTGTGCAAATGTGTTGGAAGAAATATGGCTGTGTTCATAGTAATCCATTTCCTAATAGAATTTTCTAGCTTATGTCACACCATTTATGCTTGTTGTTGTGGTAACTCTATAGCCATTACTATGTTATCAAGACTCAGGGAGTCAGATACGGATATCTGTCCAACTTGAATATGATCAATTTTTTGCAAGTTTTTGTCATATATTTGGAGGACCATACTCCTACACTCCAGCTCAAATATGTGTCAAACTTTGGTATCGGAAATTGAAGAGTCCAAATAACATAGACTATAATCCTAGGAGTTCTTGTGTGAATTTGTTTCACATGATTATAGTACCTCAAAAATCTGGTGTATGGATTCCTTGATTGGCAATGAAACCTGCCATAAAATTAAAATATCAGTCTTAACCGAAAATATCTTTCATCATGCATGTATCTGCATTTCCAATAGAAATGTTACAATTCATACTAATTTAATATAATTAATGCAGGTCTGGAATTTTCACCTAGTATAGTGTTGTAATTATTTTGTTTCCATTTGATATTAAGTGACCTGTTTTGAATTCTTTAGTGCCATATATTTTCCTATTTGATAAATTTGGTAGGCTTATTTCATTTTTTTGCGGCTATGGCAGGTATATTATGGAATTTAACCTCCATTTCCATCAAAGCACCAAAAGTATTATTTTGTTTGATCATGCCATCTCATGACATTCAAGCATTGTCCTTTACTCGAAAGTCGGAAAAAGGAAAGTTGAAGAATTTGTATTATTACATCTCAACAATTGTAATATATGGCAGGTAATATAGGTGACCAATCGGAGAATGAGACGTGGATATCTCCACCAATTAGTCTAGCCATCAAAGCTCTATAAATGTCATGTTTTATCCTCCAAATTTCACATCTCCATCTTCTAAATTTTTCTTTTCATTTTTGTTCTGATTATTTCTCAATGGCAGGATTGGTACTCAAGAGAAGTCGGAGAAAAAACCTGAAGCCTACGACAAAAGGAGAAAATGCTCACCAGGATGATTATACCGAACGTCGATCCGACTTCTTAAAGAAGTCAATTGAGCTGTGTAACTTATGTGATTTAGAGGCTGCCCTAAACAATTCCTCTCCCGGCAGCAAGGCCATCCGCATTGGCCTTCCTGTTGACGCTAATATAGATAGGCGTGGAAACCATGAGATACAAGCTGTATTTGAAATCAGCCGTGAAGACGCTCAAAGTTTGGTCAATATCAAGAAGTTTTCAGAAGAGTACTCTGAGGTATGTAAAAAACTGAAAGCTTCAAAACTTCGAGGTAAGCAACTTGAACAGATGAAGTTGGAGAAAGAAAGCAAGGGCGAATGGTTGGTGGATAGACCAATTGATGAACTCAACCTGGAGGAGTTGTTGACACTGGATGCAGAGACGACGGAGTTCATTGAGAAGCTGAAAAAGGCTCGCCAGGAACGTTTGGCTAAGGATGCCGCCTCAACTTCAATGTCAACAGGAGGAAATAATTCTTCCCCGAATGGTTCTTCCGATGGTAGTTCTTCTGTTGGTCCTTATGAACATTGAATTTCCCCCAATCAGTCAGTTTAACTTTAGAGAAGGGTTTGTTTAGGACGTTGTGGCAAAGTTATAGTTCAGTTTGTGAACATATCTAGTAGTCATTGTCTCCCTGTTTGTCTGTTTGTATGTTGTGGGTTTGTTTGTCCTCGTTGAAATTGACCTTCTTTAAAAATTCTATTAGTGAATTGATCGTGTCTACTTATAGATAATGTTAAAGTTAAAATGAGTCTATTTCATTAGTCTTTCAGCTATCAAATTTTTGAACAATGACAAGGAATGTGCCAAGTAGTCTTTAAGGGTTCTTAGGATGATACATTGTAGAAACTTTTAAAATATGACAGAATTAAATTTATCAAATTATTAATTTTTTAATAGAAGCCGCTAATTTTATTAAACGAGAAAAATATCCAAAATTAATTACGGTTTAAAATTTTCATTGCAAACTAAATACATAAATTGAACATTTTTCTAAAACTAGCCACTTTAGATCATACAAGGACCATACATGAAAATGTTAAAAACTCATTCAATAGACTCGATCGGAAAAAAGAAACAAACTAATCTGACTGCATCCTAGTAGGGAAGATCACCTTGATTACGAATAAGCGTATCTTGATCAGTCATGGCACCGTAGCAAACAATAGAATAGATTGTGCCACAAGAGCAAAATCATTTATTAAAAATTAAAAAAGTAAAATAAAACGAATCGAAAGATCCCGGCGGTCAGCAACCAGCATTAAAACCGGTGCCGCCATCAATGTTTAAAAAAATGATAAAGAGAGAGTGGCGGCTACACTGTTGGTAGAAAGAAAATTAGGTTTGTTTTTGAGAAATTATTAAATTATTATTAAATTAAAATTAAATTAATAATATATATTGCTGACTATATTTATTATTATACCGAACCATATTTTAATTTAACAAAAAAAGTAATATTTGTTTCAAAATTTAATTACTAGACAAAATTATAACTTTTAGAAGAAAAAATGATTTATTTCCATAAAAACACAAATCAAATTAATAATATATATTGGTGACTATATTTATTATTATACCGAACCATATTTTAATTTAACAAAAAAAGTAATATTTGTCTCAAAATTTAATTACTAGACAAAATTATAACTTTTAGAAAAAAATGATTTATTTCCATAAAAACACAACTGAGTGAATTGTGGTGTGTATATTATCCTAAACCTTATTTTGGTTAAAAAAGGAAAAACAATTATTTCCTTTTTTTTTCTCTCCATGGTCTTTATTTAAACATAATTTCTCAGGGTTTTTATACAAGCTTACATAGTGTAAACAAAATCTTTGTGAGGTCCCGGTCTGAAAAGTTGGTTTTTGGTGTGATGTTTGTGGCAGTTCATTTCCTGGGCTGCTATGCTGAGGATTTGAAATCACAATCAAAACATGTTTTTGGTTCTTTCAAATGCTAATATTCACTTAATTTTGTGTTACTTGTTCCAAAAACGTTAGTCTTTCTAGATCTTGATTCAAAATTTTCTTTCTTGGGTCTTAATTTTCTTTCTTGCCTAGCCTCTCATAAAAGTATACATCAATTTGTAGATTCAACACGAATCACAAAGCCATAGTTTCATGAATTGAATCAGACAAACAATCTGAAGGAAAAAGAAAACATGGTAGATATGGGAAAAAACTACTTTATTATTTTTATTGATTTTCAATTTATTATGTTTCACATTTCTCAGTCCAGCAGACAAAAATAGAGAATGAATGACTACTAGATTTGTTCACAAAATCAAACTAAGTCTAACTTTGCCACAACATCCCAAACTCCACAAAATAGAGAGGAATTGCTCTCTTCGCCCTGTTGCAGATTGGAAATCAGACTCAAAAGGAGATTTTCGGTTCTTTCAACTGTTAACATTCACTAAACTTGACTTTGTGTTCCTTTCAGTTTTTACGTACATTATTCAAATTTTGCTTTTTTGGGTCTTAATATTTGACCAAGTCTGATGTTTGATTTGAATGTAGAGAACAATGATACTGCAAAATCTTGAGCAGTTAAGTCTGAGAAGGAATCATGACCGAACTAGGTATGCGATGAAAGAAGCCATCAAAATTGGGGGGAAATTAGAAGTAATTTCCTGTTGTCGGCCATTTCTTTGAGATGGTACGTATGAATTCAATTTTTATGGTTTCATAATTCAGTACTCTTGTTGGCTGGATCTAACTCGCTAAATAATACTGGAATGAAGACCATCAAACTGAATGAGAATATGTTTGAATTACGTTTACTATCACATTTGGAACATTTAAACCCAGTTGTACTTAGATTTTTAGTTTCTAATCTTTAGTTTTCTCAATTATAAATGGCTTTGATTTATTGTTTTTTCACACACAAAAAATGTCTTAGCATTGTTAAAAATGAAGGTTTATAAATGCGAGGAATACAGAAAATTATTTGATATCAATGCTATGATCTAAAGCTGCAGAGTATGATTTGAATGTATCATAGCATATTATGAGTAATGGCGGTCAATTTCATCCACTTAGCTTAGAGCCTTAGACTTTATCGTATCGATGACTTCTGGTTTCTTCTCCCACTGTCCTTCACCATCAATTCTGTCATTGAGAAACAATTTAAACTACAATGGAAAGAAGTGTTTAGATGATGAATTTGTGAAGTTTGGAGCTCAATTTTTTCTTTATTTATAGGACTTTTATGGATAGTCTAATTAGTTAGAGTTATCCAAGTCTAGTTTGTGAATTGGTCACCCCTACGACACATTAGTAAATGACAATGCTTGAATGTTCAAAGTTGGCAAAATCAAAATAAACTTGTTCTTGAATTACTTTATTGACAATGAAACCCGCCATAAATTAACATATCGGTCTTAACGGAAATTATCTTTCATCATGATGTATATGCATTTCAAATGCAAATGTTACAATCATACTAATTAATGTATTTAGTAGAGAGGTTTGGAATATTACCTATTCTAATGATGTAATTGTCTGTTACCAATTCTTAAGTTGATCTTAATTGACTTGCCTTTTTTGAGGAAAAATTCCGAATGGGTTGCCGAACAATGTGGACGGTGCTCTGCAAAGTCTGTGGCCCTAGGTTAGGTTGAGTTACTTGGACAACTTTATGTCGAAGATTAATGAATTCTTGTCCTGGTGAAAAGGTTTCTTTTATGCAGTAATTGCAGGTATCTTGCAAATCTTTGAATTATTTAGTGGCATTATATTTTTCAGTAGATAAATGTGGTCTGCTCATTTCATTTTTTGTGTGACTATGGTAAGTTTATTATCGAATTTAACAGCCATTTGCATCCAAACACCAAAAGCGTGATTGTGTTTTATCATGCTAGTTTAGGACCTTCAAACATTGGCATTTACTAGTAAGTCGTAAAAGGAAATTTGAAGAGTTTATGTTTTTACATCTATGTCAAGATAATATATGGCAAGAAGTAGAGTGACCAATCCGAGAACGAGACTCAGATAACTCCGACAGATTAGTCTAATTAATTATCAAAGTCTTAGAACTAACATATTTTATTCCTCCAAAGTCCAAACGTTACGAGCCCATCTTCAAAACACTTCTTTTAATTGGTGTTCTAGTAGTTTCTCATTGACCTTATTGTTCGTCAAGAGCAGCCAGAGAAGAATTGAACATGTACGGCACAAGGTGAAAATGCTCCGCAGGATTCTTATACCAAAAGCTGACAAGAACTCTTCAAGGTCAGTGAGCTGTTTACCTTATACTGCATGCTGAAATGACAAATTTAAGTGAAAAGCTGATAAAGCATGGCCAAGAACGTTTGGTTAAGGATGACATGTCAAGTTCAATGTTTGCCGGAGGAAGTAACGCTTCCCTCAATAGTTCTACTAATGGTGGTTCTTCTGCTGATCCTCATGAATCAGACAGTTCAAAGAGGATTTGTCTGAGATGTCGCGCCAAAGAAGCTTTGGTTTTGTGAATTGGTCTGAAAAGTTGGTCTTTGGTGTGGTATATTTGTGATATCAAGATTCATTTCCCTGGGTGTTTCTGTTGCTGAGGATTTCTCTCATTGCTTTGATGCACATTGGAGATCATAGTCAAAATGAGGTTTGGGGTTCATTCAACTGCTTATGTCTCTTTAACATTCACTTAATTTGACGTTTTGGGTTCCTTTTCACATTCATGAATCATGTTAGTGTAGTTTATCTGTTCTTTGCATTTATTTTTTGGCACTTCATTCAAATTTTGCTTTCTTGGGTCTTAACAAAATTTTAGTCTGTTATTTTGATTTGAATGTAGAAAACAAAGGTGCCTCAAAATTTTGAACAATGAAATTTGGGAAAGAAAACTAGATAGAGAATGAAAGAAGTCATCAGAAATTGGGGAAGATTGGAAATAATTTCTTAACTGTTGATGTCTACATATGAATTGTTGACCATTCAATTTTTAGTTGATTCTAACTAGATAAATAATAGTGGAATGAAGACCATCAAACTAGAAACCTTTTTGAATGAGAATATGTTCAATTTACATTTATTATCGAACGAATGTATGTTGTGAATAGGGGATATCAAATAGGTAAGCTTAAGGAAACTGGATAGTTGTATAAATAATGTTTAATAACTTAAGTTTCGTATTATATACTTTTAATAAACAATTAAATATATAAGAGCGGCATGGTAACTAATAGTAGAATCGTTATGTACTTACGCGCTAGACACTTAGATAATGGTATAGATTTGGTTGGTTCATTCTTAATTCAAACTGAATATGATTAGATGCTACCTAAATATCCAGGTAATGAAGTCTAAAGTGTGCATCATATTCTAGTTTCATAAGTGTATTAACTGCATTTTCTCAGTTTGTCATATGCCTCTCTGAGTTGAGGCCACAAGTTCATTTCTTGACAATGAGAGATGTATACAAAGCATGATTAACTGCATCATATTCTAGTTTCATAAGTGTATTAACTGCATTTTCTCTCTCAGTTTGTCATATGCCTCTCTGAGTCGAGTGTCTTGAATTATTTAGTGCCATATGGCAGGTATATTTTGGAATTTAACCTCCATTTCCATCCGAGCACCAAAAGCATGATTTTGTTTGATCATGCCATCTCATGACATTCAAGCATTGCCATTAACCAGTAAGTCAAAAAAGGAAAGTAAAAGAATTTGTATTTTACATCGTATGGCAGGTGTTCTTTCAACTGCTTCTGCTCTTTAACATGCACTTAATTTGACATCGTATTCCTTCTACCATTCATGTTGGTGTGGTTTACATGTTCTTTGCATTTATTTTTGGCACTTAATTCATTTTTTACTTTCTTGGGTCTTAACAAAATTTAGTCTGATATTTGATTTGAACCATGGAATCTGAGAAAGAAACATGTTAGACTTGATATAGAATGAAAGAAAGTCATCAGAAACTGGGGGAAATTAGAAATTATTTCTTAATCTACATATGAATTCTTGGCCATTTCTTTGAGATGGTAGAGCTGAATTCAAATTTTGGCTGATTTTTTTTTAATGAGAATATGTTTGATTTACATTTATTATCACTTGAATATATGCTGTGAAGTGAGGCTATGAAACAAACAATTAAATGTATTTGGGAAGCATAGTAACAATCGTAGAACCGTTAGTCCGTTACGGACTTCCATGTTAGACCCTTAGTGGTATTAATTTGGTTGGTTCATTCTTAAACTGAATACAATTAGATGCCAGCTAAATATCCGGTTAATGATGTCTAAAACGAGCATCATATTCTAGATACATAAATGTATAAACTGCATTTTCTATATGATTTTTTTTTCTTTATGTCTCTCTGAATTTAAGCCACAAGTTTATTTCTTGACAATGAGAAATATATACTTACCGGAGAACTGATATTGGGCTAGCTGAACATTTTGGCCAGAAAAAATGAACGTGTGAAAAGTTATCCGAAGAGTTATGGTAAGGTCCGAATATATTACTTCATGGAAATCAATCATAAAAGCTAAATTACTCTTCAAATCAATATATGGCTGGAATCATTCTACCTAGTATTTTGTGGATAAGTGCCTACTTATGTGAAACTGATCATAGCTTTTTAGTCTTATTCCACTCTACTGATACCTAATCTTACTTATAAGACTTATATTTGGAAAATTAGAATTTATAATCCCGCTTTTACAGTAGATGTAAAGAGTTCTAGCATTGTCAGTGATTAAGAGGAAAAGTGGGGGTTGTGGGTGAAAAAGAAAAGAGTAAGAAACATCTTTGTTCGCACAGAGAAATTATTTAAAGTATTATCATCACATCTGGAACATTTGAGATCAATTAGACTTGGATATTTTGCTTCTGATCTACAGTTTTCTCAATTATAAATGGCTTTGATATATCAGTTTATTTTTACAAAAAAAAAAATTGTCTTGCCAAACCATTTTTATAAATGTTGCAGTCTTTTGCATAGTTATGAGGTTTATAAGTTCATCTAGATTGATGATAAATATAGCTCTGCATAATTGGTTTTAAAAAATGGGAGTAACAGAAAAACATTTGGTATCAGTTGTAAGATAAAAAACAGTGGTCACACACTCAAGAAAAAATGAAATATGCAATTTTAGTTGGTTCTCAAACTCACAAGTATGAGATCCCCCCCCCCCCCCCTCTTTGTTTTTTCTTCTTAAGCTTAAGCTTTGATGTTGAAAACCAAGCTTTAGACCAGTAACATGTATTCTGTTCTGAGTCAATACAAGCAGAACTCTTATCTCAGCTGCAATCTCTCTTTGAGAGAGTTGCTTTCCTTTCCGATTTGTGTTTGATTTAAGTGTTTTATTATCAAAGCTGGACTAACATGATTAGAGAAATGAGAGTTGTCCGTTGAAGAAAAAACACTTGATTGCCTTTTGCAAGGTTTCATATAGCTCTACTGAATCCAGTTATTGTGGTCATCTCATTCTCATCATTACTATTAATAAAAATGAACTATTCTTCTAATTTCTGGTGTTAGAGAAAATATTTATTTGTGCAAATGTGTGGAATAAGGCTGTGTTTATAAGAACCCATTTCCTAATAGTCTCTACTATGTTATCCAAACTTGGGGTGTCAGATACGGATATCTGTCCACCATGAATATGCTCAATCTTTTGCAAGTTATTTTCATATATGTGTAAATGTAAGTATCGGAAAATGAAGAGCCTGGATAACATAGACTCTATACTAAGAGGAGTTCTTGTGTAAAATTGTTTCACATGATTATTGCCCCTCAAAAATCAGGTGCATCTGCATTTCAAATAGAAATTTTACAGTTTATACTAATTTAATGTAATTAATGGAGATATGGAATTATTACCTATTATAATGTTGTAATTATTTGTTACCAATTCTTAAGCTGGTCTTAAGTGACTTACCTTTTATGAAGAAAATGTCCAGATGGGTTGCCATTAGAAGTTTATGGTGCTCTGCAAACCCTGTGGACCTAGGTAAGTTGAGTCACCTGGTTAGCTTTACACCGAAGATTAATGATTTCTTTTGTCCTGATAAAAAAATTTCTTTTTTGAAGTAATAGCAGGTATCTTGCATGTCTTGAATTATTTAGTGCCATATATTTTCCTATTAGATGAATTTGGTAGGCTTATTTCATTCTTTTGCGGCTATGGCAGGTATATTATGGAAATTAACTTCCATTTCTATTCAAAGTACCAAAAGCGTGAGTTTGTTTGATCATGCCAACTTAGAACATTCAAGCATTGCCATTTACTAGTAAGTTGAAAAAAGGAAAATAGAAGAGTTTATTTTTATTACATCTCTGCAATGGTAAATATGGTAGGAAGTTGAGGTGACCAATCAGAGAATGTGGCGTGAAAACTACGCCGGTGACCAATCAGAGAATGTGGCGTGAAAACTACGCCAGTTATCTAGCCACCAAAGCCCTATAAATAGCATTCTTTTGTAAAACACTGAAAGCTGCAAAACTTCGAGGTAAGCAACTTGAACGGATGAAGATGGAGAATCAAAGCAAGGGCCAATTGTTTGCGGATAGACCAATTGATGAACTCAACGTGGAGGAGTTGCTGACACTGCGTGCAATGATGGTAGAATTATCTGAGAAGGTGAAAAAGCGTATCCAGGAACATTTGGCTGAGGATGCCGCTTCAAATTCCAAGTCAGCAGGAGGAAGTAATGCTTCCCTGAATGGTTCTACTGACGGTGGTTCTTCTGCTGATCCTCATGAACATTGATTTTCCCCTGGTCAGTCAGTTCGGAGAGGGTTTGTCTAGTATGTCGTGCCAAAGCTACTTTGGTTTTGTGAACAGATCAGTCACTCCCTCTTTGTTTTTGTCTGTTGGACTGAGAAATTGAAACAGAATAAGTTGAAAATCAATAATAATAATAATAAAGTGGTTTTCCCATGTCTACCATGTTTTCTTTTTCTTTCAGTTTGTCTGATTCTATTCATGAAATGATGGCTTTGTGATCCAGGTTGAATCCATGATTGTTTCATACAAAATCCTCACCAGAGTTCATGTATGATTTACTTTCTTGAGGGGTTTGACATGGTTGTTTGCATATATTTGAAATACTCGGAATTACATGAAAAACAATGGGGGAGACTGATAAACTGTTATTGTCTGCATATATTTGAGGGACTGAAATTTCCATGTCTTGTCTGAATTTGTCTGACAGATGATTATATTTGTAATGCCTTAATACTGTTTGTTTGTATTGGAGAAAATATCTACATGAGTGAATTGAAGTGAAGAATGTGCGGTGATGCAAAGACGATTATTTAATTTTGAGTTGATCGTGTTTATGAGATATAAAATATACAAAAGAAGATTTATTACAGTGAAGAGTGTGGTGGTAGTGGATGTATTAAGAAATCTTTGTGAAAAAATATTCTTAGCGATCAAATAATAGGCTATAACATAGAGGGTACACATTAACATTTACAAGTATAAGTTTGCAATGATGTACGAATTCGAAATATGTTCCCTTGTGTTTATAAAACAAATGAAATTAGTGTTATGTTATTCTCTCTACCTAACTCCAAGTGAAATTGGTGACTCTTATGTTGTCACATGGTGTTATTGTACATATGTGTTGACTCTTGGGGCACTATCAGGTTTTATTGCTTTGCCAACCCTATTTGTCCTTGTAAGTTGAGCAACAAATTCATGGAATCGAAATGATGATGTAAGAGGCATCTAAACACATTTGCAGAAAAACTTTCCTTCTTAAACAAAATGCTTTCAGAAAGATATTCTGTTGAATCAAAACCTGACTTTCATTTTGCCAGACAGAGAACACAGTTTAAACATATACATATGTGGCTTATGGCAATAAAAAAATCATTAGAAATAGAACTATAAGTACAAAAAAAAAACATTTTCAGTTCTAATATCACAATAAAGCACAAGTGGCCAGGAACTCACAATTGCCTTTTCATCTCAGGAAGAAGAAAATAAAACTTTGATGGCAATAATAGTCATATAGTGAACAGCAGAACATCATTTTTCACTCTGCAGCTACTTTCTCACCATCATTTCTCCCCGTTCCGGTACCTGGCAAAGTCCTAAAATTGTCACTTGCACTGTTGTCCTTGTTGGTCTGTGAAACACTACTTTTCTCATTCTCATCCGAACTCCCATTGTTGCGAGTGTTGCTTTGAGCAGCATTGTTGCTTTCATTCTGACCTGCATTTTCATTATTGTAGGTCTGGGACGTCTTAATATCATCCTGACTTGTGGTTTCCTGGTTGTTTGTGTTTCCCTGAACACCATCATTGTTCTCATTCTGGCTTGCAGTGTCATTGGTGGTGGCATCGTCATTGTTTAAGGTCTGGGAAGCATTATTCTTATTCTGACCTGCAATTTCTTTGTCGGTAATGCTCTGAGCAGCATTATTCTCATTCTTACCTGCATTCTTATTGTTGGTATCTGTTTGAACAGAATTGTTGTTCTCATTCTGACTTGCATTCTCACTGTTGTAGTTCTGGGAAGCATTGTTCTCATTCTTACCTGCATTCTTATTGTTGGTATCGCTTTGAACAGAATTGTTGTTCTCATTCTGACTTGCATTCTCACTGTTGTAGTTCTGGGAAGCATTGTTCTCATTCATACCTGCATTCCCGTTGTTGGTGTCGATTTGAACAGCATTGTTCTCATTCTGCCTTGCATTCTCACTGTTATTGTTATCGTAGTTCTGGGAAGCATTATTCTCATTCTGACCTGCATTTCCGTTGTTGGTAATGCTCTGAGCAGCATTGTTCTCATTCTCACTTGCATTCTCATCGTTGTTGGTGCTGATCTGAACAGCATCGTTGTTCTCATTCTGGCTTGCATTCTCATTGTTGTTGGTATTGATCTGAACGGCTTCATTGTTCTCATTCTGACTTGCATTCTCACTGTTGCTGTTGTTGCTCTGGGAAGCATTATTCTCATTCTGACTGGCATTCTGATTGTCGGTAACACTCTGAGCAGCATTGTTCTCATTTTGACCAGCATTCTCATTGTTGTTGTTGCTCAGAACAGTATCATTGTTCTCATTCTGACTCGCATTCTCACCGTTGTTGTTGTTGCTCTGGGAAGCATTATTCTCACTATGAACGGCATTCTGGTTGTCGGTAACACTCTGAGCAGCATTGTTCTCATTGTGACCAGCATCCTCATTGTTGTTGTTGTTGCTCAGAACAGTACCATTGTTCTCGTTCCGACCTGCTTTCTCATTGTTGCTTTGGGAAGCATTATTCTCATTCTGACTTGCATTCTCATTGTTGTCGTTGTTGCTCTGGGAAGCATTATTCTCATTCTGACTAGCATTCTGGTTGTCGGTAACACTCTGAGCAGCATTGTTCTCATTTTGACCGGCATTCTCATTGTTGTTGTTGTTGCTCAGAACAGTATCATTGTTCTCATTCTGACTTGCTTTCTCATTGTTGCTTTGGGAAGCATTGTTCTCATTCTGACTTGCATTCACACTGTTGTTGTTGTTGCTCTGGGAAGCATTATTCTCATTATGACCGGCATTCTGATTGTCGGTAACACTCTGAGCAGCATTGTTCTCATTTTGACCAGCATTCTCATTGTTGTTGTTGTTGTTGCTCAGAACAGTATCAGTGTTCTCATTCTGACTTGCTTTCTGGTTGTTGCTTTGGGAAGCATTATTCTCATTCTGACCTGCATTTTCATTATCAGTATAGCTCCGAGCAGCATTATTCTCATTCTGACCAGCATTCTCCTTGTTGTTGTCGCTGTTGTTCTGAGCAGCATTTTCATTTAAACTTGAATTGTTATTGTCCTTTTCAGTAACATCTTCATTTGCATTTGCAATGTCATTAGTGTTGCTCTGATTGTCACTGCTGCTGTCTCTCCCATTAACATTTGCCTCGTTGTTGGTATCGCCACCACTCTCGCTCATATTCTGATCAGCACCGACATTACCATTAGTGTTCAAGGATGCTGTCCTCCCTTCGGCAATTGAAGAATCAGAAGAACGAACTTCTTCATTCTGGCCAGCATTTGAATTCTCAGTTGTGTTTAACGAAAGAAGTTTTTCTCGTGTACCCTCTACTCCAGAATTATTGTTGGATTCGTCGGTCTGAACTCTTTCATTTTGGCTTGTAACTGAAGATGAAGAATTGCTGTCCGATCCTTTCCATGCATCAGAGTTCTCAGTCTGCCCATTTGATTCAACAGATTCAGAGTTACCGGTAGAGCTTGCAGAACCTCTGTTAGCTCCATTCAGGTGCTCAGTCAAAGTAGCAATTGCATTTAAATCTAACCGCCTGCCATCGCCACCTGAGTCAGATTTCTCCAATTGCTGATCGTTTTCATTCTGAGTTGAATCTGTACCATTCTGGTGCTCATTTGAGTTTGTATCTGTCACTGAAGCCTCGGTGCTCTCATTACCAGTCTCTTGATTGTTTTCAGTTGTTTCATTTTCCTGCACGTTTGACTCATTAAGATGGACATTTGTTGCTTCACTGCTATTCGATCTTTTCTCCCGATCAAATTCATTTTTACCTCTGTTTTCCAATTGCTCCGAGTCATTGGAATTTTCTGAACCACCTGTCTCATTCTCAACTGATACATGTTGGGTATCATGGACTATTTCACTTGAAGCATCACCCCCCTTGTAATGTTCTTCTCTTGCTTCTTCATTGTTCCTGTCAGCTCCATCACGGACCTTATCATCTGAAGTACCTAAATTTTCTATCTCACCTCCACTCTTCTCAGTCTCTTTCTTGCCACTTTCCGTTGCATTCTCTTCCCCGATATGGTTATTTTCCTTCTCTCGACTCTCCTCGGTGTTTTCTTTCCCCTCGAGTGCCTTATTTTCCCTGTCCACTGTATTGACTCCATTCACCTTGTTTTCACTGTCCTCTTTACCGTCTTCTAACCCCTTATCTTTGCCAACATTCTCTTTGGTCTCTTCACTCTCCAGGTCACCGCTTACCTTCTCTTCAGTCTCAGTGTTCCTACCTTCTTCATTTTCCTTCTCTCCATCTATAGAATCTTTTGTGTGCTCGGTTTCCTCTTCCGCCTTAACAACATCATGCTCGCCCATCACGTCATCCTCTCCATTCCCTCTTTCACTTTCAGTTTCCTCATGCTTGTTATCTTCTTCTCCAACCTTGCTTCCTTCCTTGTCTTCGTCCTTGACCTGCACATCCTTAGTAGCCGTTTCCTCTGCCCGAGGAAGGTCCTTTCTCCCCAACTTTATGACTTGGTTTGCGGATTTCTCGTACTCGGCTTTCTTCTCACTTGAGTGCCTAACTTGGTAAAGCAGCCAAATGCAAATAGCAGCCAGAAGGCATATTTGGAGAGCATGCTTTACCTTCAACCCTTTGGATCTTTGATTCCTATAAGGTGAAACCCTGAACATGGTGCACTCACTTCAACAAACCTGCCCCAAAAACACCACAGAACATCAAATTTCTTTTGTATTTACAGTCATACATTACAACAACGAGAACATTTGCTAACACGACAGAGAAAACGAAGACTCAATCAGACAATGTTTCTGTAATTAAAATTCAATACATGCAAAGAAAATCCAGATCATCCCATGAAATAAAGCTCAAATGTTAGTTTACCATGAACATAAATATATTCAATTCAAATTTCCATGAGAGAATATGTTCGGACACACTGATAATAATAACAATTACAACTGATCCAATCCAAAGAAAATGACGATGAATAATTAATGAACAAGAGGAAGGTTGACAAAATTCGGAAAATATATCAATGATACAACATTCAATTAAACAAGAGGAATCCAACGCTCTTACAGCTTTAACCAAATTCATAAAATTTAACTCTTATGTCTTTTAAAGGTAGAAAAATGACATAAAAATAAGTTAAGAATACGTCTTATGAAGAGATAACAAAGGAAAAAGATGAATAAAATGCAGGATGATCAAAATTGCACGAAAAATCTGAAACAATTCAACCACTTAAAATTTAAAAGCAAACCCAGTTTTAGCACTCCAAAATTAAATTGAAAAAACATGGATAGAGACTCACCTGGAATCCAAAATGATCAGGAACAGGAAGAACTAACAATGGAAACTATTTGCTTTTGAAATGAGAATTCCGAGAATAGTTATATTTCCAGGAATCTGGCCAAAATAAAAATAGAAAAAGAAACTTGATTTCCAGAATTAAAAGCTATTCGTGCTCCTTAAAAGGTATTCCATGGATCTCAGCAAATCGAAAAAATCGCATGCATTCTTCACAGTTTTAATGGCGCGTGTATTTACATGATATCCATACTACGCCGTTTCTAGTTCAATCGCTTTCAGTTTTGGTTATAAGGTCTTATTCCGATTTTGATCCCTCTATTATGGAGTACTTAAATTTGTGATTTAATCCATATATTTTAATTTGGTATAAATTTATCTCATGCTTTTTCTATATAATTGTATGATAGTTAATATTCCTTGTATCTCACAATTCTTTAATTTCATTAATTATTAAGTTGTGTCACTTAACTTCTATTATTAATCTGTTTGATCACTTATGTTAAACGTCGTTAAAATAATTTAACAAAAAAATTGTTATTGTATGTGACTTATTTTTTAAAATAAAATTTTTAAAAAAGCAAATTATATACACATTTTGAGCCAGCTTTTTCACAAAAATTACCCGATGAAATTAATACTATAATTTATTAATGATAAAAATACGGATGAAACTAAAGGTTTTTAGCTTTTAAGTATAAATTAACTAATTAAGTGGCTTAAAAATAAAATTACCTTTATTTCAATTGAAATATTGATGGGAATATTTATTTCCTTAAGCGGTAGATATATGGCCACGTGTTAGAATCGAGATACGAAACGTGGGTGATCGTAGTTTTATCAAAACCCTTTCTTCACCGCACTTATCTCCCTTCTACTTTGCTTTCCTGCAACGCCGAAAAGAATAAAAAAAGGGAAAAAAGTTCCGAGAGAAAAGGAGAAATGGCCTCCCAGTTTCTTCGTCAAACCCTAATCAAGACCAAGCCAAGCACCGTTATCCGCCGCTTCTCCACCGCGGCCGCCGTCGCTTCTCCTACAGGATACGAGGAACCAACGGGGGTCACCATGAAAGGTGTGAAAATCTCGGGCCGTCCGCTTTACCTCGACACGCAAGCTACCACACCCGTGGACCCTAGGGTTTTAGATTCGATGCTTCCGTTTTATCTCTCCCGTTACGGGAACCCTCACTCCCGTACTCATCTCTACGGTTGGGAATCTGAAACCGCCGTTGAAACTGCCCGCGCACAAGTCGCAGCGCTCATTGGAGCTTCCCCCAAGGAAATCGTCTTCACCTCCGGCGCCACCGAATCGAACAACATCTCAGTCAAAGGCGTCATGCATTTCTATAAAGAAAAGAAGCGCCACGTCATCACGACGCAAACGGAGCACAAATGCGTTTTGGATTCTTGCCGGCATCTTCAACAGGAAGGTTTCGAGGTAACTTATTTGCCTGTTGGGTCTGATGGGCTTATTGATTTGGATAGATTAAGAAAAGAAATCCGGCCGGATACCGGGTTAGTTTCTATTATGGCTGTTAATAATGAGATTGGTGTTGTTCAACCGCTTGAAGAAATTGGTAAAATTTGTAAAGAATTTAATGTCCCTTTTCATACTGATGCTGCACAAGCTTTAGGGAAGATTAAGGTTGATGTAGACAAATGGAACGTTAGTTTAATGAGTTTAAGTGGGCATAAGGTTTATGGTCCTAAAGGAGTTGGGGCTTTGTATATGAGAAGGCGCCCACGGATAAGAGTTGAACCGCAAATGAATGGAGGTGGGCAAGAGAGAGGGATTAGGAGTGGGACTGTGCCTACTCCGCTTGTTGTTGGGATGGGAGCAGCATGTGAGTTGGCGGCGAAGGAAATGGAGTATGATGAGAAGAGGATTAAAGGTTTGCAAGAGAGGCTGTTGAATGGGATTAGGGCGAAGATTGATGGGGTGGTGGTGAATGGGAGTATGGATAGAAGGTATGTTGGGAACTTGAACTTGTCGTTTGCGTATGTTGAAGGGGAGAGTTTGTTGATGGGGTTGAAAGAAGTGGCAGTGTCTAGTGGGAGTGCTTGTACTAGTGCAAGTTTGGAGCCTTCTTATGTGCTGAGAGCATTGGGTGTCGATGAGGATATGGCACATACTTCGATTAGGTTCGGGATTGGGAGGTTTACTACCGAGGAGGAGATAGATAAGGCAGTTGAGCTTACTGTGAAACAGGTTGAGAAATTAAGGGAAATGAGCCCACTTTATGAGATGGTGAAGGAAGGTATTGATATTAAGCAGATTCAATGGGCGCAGCATTGATCGAGCTTTGAGTATAGGTGAGGCTGTTTCGGATATGAGTTGGGTGTTAAATGATTATACAATGCTAGAATTGTATCGCTGTATCCAGGTTTGGTTCTCTCATCCATGTGCATGCATTGAGAGCTTTCTTAGTTAATTTACATGATTGGAGAGTAAATGTTGCACTTTTTCTTAAAAATAGGGAGATCCTATTTTGATAATAGAAACAATAAGAAACGTTCCTGCTTTAGCAGCAAAGTTGTTTAATGTTTTGTAACTCTGAGCTCACTCTGTGTTGGATACCAAATAATACCTAGTTTTATGTTGCTTTTTATGTGATGAAATGAATTTGGGTGATCCATTTGCCGAAGTCGTTACTTCGGTTCTGCTACCAATGAAGTAGGTTGGACAAGACTTTTGTAATTACAGTGTCCTCAAATCTTCATTGCTGATGAAGTCTATTGCTGGTCTCTAGGGTGAAGAAAAGTTATATTAGATTGCATCTCGATGGCCAGTCTTTCGAGTACTGTTCTGTTGTTTTAAATTTATGAGCATCAACTTGGAGGATACTTTTCCATCTAATGCCGTGCTACCTGCTGCAAATGACCCTTAGTCTTAAGGATCTCTAATCTCTTGAATTTGGCGTGTTGAACGTCGGTATTTGCTTACAACCAATGAATAATTTTGCAGAAAATATAGGTTACGCTACGCAGGTATGCCTGTCAAATTAACCGTTAATTAACGGTTAACCATTTCTTATGCGACCTGCCTTTGGTTTTGAGCTTCTTTTCTGAATGTTGGCTATCTGGATTGCTTTACGGTAACTCTGACTTTTATTCGAGTAATGAGATTTCTCGAAATGGGCAAAGGTTTGAGCCTTTATTTTAAGCTCTCATTATGTGTAAACCTCATAAATTTGAGACAAAAATAGGAAGGGGATTAAACATGATTTGATCCAATGAAACAAACAAACTATAAAATACAAAATATTAATATTAAATTATACTTTTATTATTTTTAAATTAAATACGGATAATTTGAGGAGGATGGGCCATGTTAGATCCTATGTTTGATTTTTTTTTTAAATCAAGCCTAGATCTAGTTCGGCCTGTGGGTACCTCGTTTCCCATTTTATGTTCTTCGCGCATCTTTGTTTAAAATATTGTCTATGATAAATTTTTTTTGGCTAATACACTTTTTCTCTTAAATTTTAATTTTTTTCTTAATTTGTCCTCTCTAAAGTTTATTCTAACCATTTTTGCCCCTTTAACATTTTTGCCGTTGCCTATATTATCCCTTAACGTTAAAAACAAACCTATTAGAGCATGTCATGTCATTTTTTATTTATTTTTAAAATAAAAATAAAATAAATATTAAAATACCTAAAATACCCATCTTCATCCTATCATCTACTTCCCCAATTTTCTTTAACAACATTTTCATCCTCATTTTAGCTTAGGGGTTTAAAATCAAGAATTTTTACTCAACAAACTTATAAAATTCTATTATTATCATTGTCGTTTAGGTTGTTCACACAAAAAATTATATCATATTTACCTCTGCATTAGTTCTTTTATGTCTACGTTAGTTCTTTTACAATAATATGTAATAGATTCACAATGAACTCTGTCCCATCATCCAAATTCTTAATCCTACAGACAAGATTATCATCCATTGCTGCATCCTACTAGTCTTCCAAACAACCAAAACGACTCAGAAAACCCTATAAATGAATTTACTCAACAAAAACAATTGAAAGCTTATGTTAATCTTTCAAACTTGAAAAGGATTTACCTCTGCAACAAATCAATAGTCAAACAATTATACTAATTTCGAGATAGTATTAGTAACGATTAATTAAATAGTTTCTGAGAGGAAAAAAAGGTGAACCGTGATGGCGATTTTCCTGCCAAAATGGAGGAGAAGCTGCGCTCCAGCTATCCTTCTAGAGCTCCTTCTCTTAGTGCTATGCAAATTGATTTCGCCATTGCAACTGAGTTGAGAATCCTGCACTGGATGATTCAGATTAAAGAATTGAAAAACCCAATAACTTAGTTGCGACGGGAGTGTGTCTGCGTCAGTAATTCGGATTAAAGAGGACTGATATACTCTCGAACAAAATTTTAAAATATTGGGTAAGAAGATGGGGTATTTTGAGAAATATAATTAAATTAATAAATATTTAATATATTTATTTTATTTTAAAATTTAGAAAATAACGTGGTGCGTTTTATTTGGTTAAAACAGATTTTTTTAAATGCTAGAAGATAATATAGGTAACGTCGAAAATGTTAGGGAGCAAAAGTGGTCAAAGTAAACTTTAAGAATAAATTGGGAAAACATGTAAAGTTTAGGGGAAGTGTATAAGGTTATTTTTTATAGTTTGCTCCAATATAGATTTTATAATATAAAACATGACATGAAAAAAATTATTGCTATAATTAATCAAAGGATTAATATCCTATACACTGGCGGTGGAAACTGAAAGTTTTCACAAGCGTCTTAGTTTTAGGGTATAGGGTGTTAGTTTAGGGTATAGAGTTTAGGGGTTTAGGTGTAGGATTTTAGAATTTAGGGATAGTTGTTTCAATTTAAGGTTTAGGGTTATAATTCAGGGTTTATAGGTTAGGGTTTAGTTTTTAGGGTAATATGGTGAGGATTTAGGTTTTAAGCTATAAACCCTAAATTATAACCCTAAACCTTAAATTAAAACAACTATCCTAACCCCTATACATAAACCCCTAAACCCTACACCCTAAACTAAGTCCATATACCCTAAAACTAAGGCGCTTGTGGAAACTAAAAGTTTACACCGCCTGTGTATAGAATATTTATCCTTAATCAAATGTGTATCTTTTAAAGTATATGGATTTTTTAAACGCTTTTTAATATATTAATTATATTAATATTATATTAAATTTAAATTTTGAATAGAATATAAGGGAAAAGATGTATAAATTTTAATATCTACATTTTAAATAAATATTAAAGGATAATCAACAGGTTGGTCCAAGTGTTAAGTATTTTAGTATCACTTAAGCAATATCTCGAATTCGAGGTATTGTGTATGTAGAAAATTTTTGCTAAGAGACTCACCCACCAAAGTCAGGTGTGTTATGCGGATCAATTTAAATTAATCAGGGCTAAGTCTTGAAAATCAGAATAGCAACAAAAAATAATATTAAAGGTTAATCTTATTTTTTTAAAAAAAAAAAAATCTATTACTTTAGTAAAATGCTTAATAGGTAAATAGGTGCTTAAACTATGTCTTTTTTCCAGTTAGGTGCTTAAACTATTTTTTGGGCTAAATTGAGATCTAAAGTTTCATTATGTGACCCATTTAAGGTTTGCCGTTAATTTTTTTCATTAAAAGACATGTGTCATCTCCTAAAAATTCCAAAAATTATATTAAAAATAAATAAAACAAAATAAAAATATGCCCTAAAATTTTCAAATATTTTCAAAATAGTCCCCAAATTCGACCACTCTTGCCGGCGGCGGCCGCGTTGCCGGCGACGGAATGAAGCGCCCTCCCCTCACCGAAAAACCCACACATCGTTCGTCGCCCCTCCTGTCGTCGTTTGTCACGAATCGTTCGAAAAAATTATTCGACAATTTCGTCGATTCGCACGACGTTGATCGATTTCAGCCAATGAGATGGTGGGGGAAATGGTCGTGATGGTCCGACGACCGATGTGGTGGGCGGCAGCGTGACAATCGACGATAGAATTGGCCCAAATTGGGATTTAGGTTTTGGGGGTTTAGGAATTTTAAAATTTGGGTTGTTTCGTAAAGTCTAGAAAATTTAGAGACTTTTTGAAAATTAATTTATTTATTTTATTTTTAATATAATTGTAGATTTTTCTGGAGGTGACATGTGACATTTAAAAGTAAAAATTAATGACGAATCTTAATGGGCCACGAAATAAAATTTTATATCCCAATTTGACTTGAAAAATAGTTTGGCACTTAACTAAAAAAAGGCATAATTTAAGTACGTATTTGACGATTAAGCCTTAGTATAATATACTTTTAGATAGTTTTATAATGTCTGAACCAAATATTATAATCTTACTGTCTCAATAATATACTAAAATATAAATAATCTCACGTTATGTTTCTCCCCCTCCAAGAAGAAGCTTCTATTTTGAGGCAAGCATAAAGCCGTTGTTAAACATCATTAACAAAGCTTCTAATATCCGGATAACTCGGTTAACATAGTCATCCCAATCCTATGTAATAATTGTTACTTGTTAGTACAATGAGACCAGTGGTCAGGACATAAAAGAAATGATGATCGATAAAGGGTTGCATCTGGAATTCAGCTTAAGACGAATTCCCTGTTTGTAGTTTGTACACTCCACAGGCAATTCAAGGTCTCGTCATCATCCATGGTTAACCTAGTCCTTTTCACCTGCAACTGTCTTTGGAAAATTGATTGTATATTTCAAGCTCATACGTAGCTATGACCCCACGGCTTTTGGTTGCAGCAGCCGTGTCTGGCCTTTAATTTAGCTGCTGTCATTCAACAATTTGGTAGCTTGCAAGCTTAGCTACTGTTTATGGAAGTCTTGTCTAATCATCTCTACATCAAAGATGCTTCAGTTTTGTAGCCCTATCAAAATTAAAGGAAAATGATAAATGCCAGATATAGAAATATCCCATCAACTTTAACCTTTGGTTTCTCATCAATGGATTGGTGTAATGAGAAACAAAAATTTAATCTTGGTCAAGGATGTTTGAAACTTAACTGGAATTGAAGTAATCTTTAGTTATTGTTTTGATTAAGTAGATAAACCAAGAGATTAAATGTTAAAATCATTTCAACAAAATTGTTATTCTTCTGGTTATAATATCCCACTGTTCTATATGTTAAAATCTCGCTGCAATTATTCAATAAGAAAAACAGCTGAGAGAAAACCTTGAAACTAGAATTGTTGGGACTTGCCGAGACGGCAAGCCTTCCAAAAATTGGCGTATGCCGCTTTGAGTGGAGAACACACGGTATTCTTTAGTAAAAGGCGAAAGAATAGTTCGCTCTGTGCTCACTACACGGCTCCGTGAGTTTAGAGATGGATTTAGCTCTTTTATTTATAGAAGTCGGGGGGTTGCTCTTTTACGTTTCTCGCCAATGTGGGATTCCTTTGTTTTCCAATTTCTACTCTTTAGACCTTTGGGCTTGCAATTCTCCAGTCCATTCTTTTCTACCAAATTACACGCTTTCCTCTCATTTTTCATGCTTTATTTTATAAAGCGATGAAGTAAGTTTAAACTGTAAAAGCCTTTTGTTTGATAGTTCTTCCTGAGATTACCAATTCAGGTTGGTTATTAACTTATCATAATATATTATTTTGATACAGAAAAATATAACCCTACTTTGTTAGCGGTATATATACTTGATATTCTGATTATCAACAAATTATGGAGCAGACAATGAGAATAGTAGTATGAACTATGAAGGTGCAACATCGTCAAACATCTGAATCTCACAACTCACAAGCAAGAGAACAATACTAAAGCGAATATAGTATATTATATTCTCTAACACTGATTTACACAGTGCAAAAATAGGTATTCGACGAGGCGACCTAAATTTTTGTTTGTGGCAAATAGTATATTCAGGGGTTGAAGATGAAGTTGCCGCATTTGCATTTCCAACTCATGGGCTTGTAGTTGGAATTATCAACTCCTCTTGCGTAAGCAGCATGGAAGTTCAACGTTGAAATATTGTTGTTCCCATTTCTGAGTCGTGGATCTATAGGCACTTGAATGGCTTCACAATGCTCGCATGAGCTGCATCTTCTCTCGCACCTCGGCGGCCTTGACCCTATCCGACCTCGTAATATTTCCTTTTCTTCATTTTCTGCCTACCAAACGTAACAAGAAGAAGCTATCAGAGAAACGAAACATGGCTTTTTTTTATTTTATTTATGCAAATTGACTGTTGGCAGCTTACCTTGGAAAAGCTATCAGATCTGGGGTTTGGCCTACCTGAAGTGAAATTCAAGAAACAGTTTGGATTCAAAAAGATATTATCGTTTGTTATGAATAAGATGCTTAATTACGTACCTTGAGCTTTGTATCTGACTTGGGATAGGCTTAAAACCAAGAGAAAAATAAGGAAAAAGTGGCAATGTCTTGGGCAAAGTATGAAACTGTGAGTATGAACCATTTTGATGAAGAGCACAATGGGCGTTTCAGTGAATGAATTGACAGCTTAATATAAGCCTTGTCTCACCACTCTGCTGATATGATGGAACGTGGAAGGACAAATAATTGGAAGTGTTGTGTGTGCAGAGATTATATTGAAGTAAAATGAAACCACAAAAGGGAAGAACATTATTAATATCTTCTGTTAAAACAAAAGAAAAAGAGAAGAGCATAATCTTAATGTATCTTCTGTCCTGGTATCTGTCTTAATGTTTTCAATTATGATAGTTAAATCACATGCAATGAGCTCATCATGTATTGATGCACAAGCCGATGTGATTTCCTTTGATTGATCATCTTTTTCATAGTCTTTTTCTGGCCCCTGCTAATTTGTAGTACATGTGAATGTTATGGTTATTCTTCCTTTTGTCTCTCAGCAACTTCTTGGATTTTTCTATTCTTTTTCTTTTCCTTTTGCTATATATATATAAATGCATCATTAACAGTTTTGCATATGAACTTCGAATTAATTTCATAGATTATATACATGTACCCTCGATGAATCATAAAGTACTGTTGTTATCTCATCTTGTGAATATAAGTTTTATATAATCTTAGCACCTCACCAAAAGAAAGGTGTTGACATGAACATGATTGACAAAATCCCTTGTAATGTTAAAAAATAACAAAATATTTATATTATTTGTATAAGGATCGTGTTGCGAGCCTTCATCTTAAGCTCAAGATTACTTGTTTGTTTAATTTCAATGGCAAAACATTCATGTATGGTTGTTGGAACCGGACCGGACCAGATCAATCAATTGGAAGGTAGATTAAAATCGAAAATATTGAACCGTTAGAAAATGGAAATGGGAGAAAATCGATGATTTAATCGGTGTTGGGAAAAATACATTTTTAAAATTTTATTTAATTATTGTTGACTCATGTTTAGGGATAGGCACGGGTCGGGTAGGGTTGAAGTTTTTAGCCCACCCGGACCCGACCCAAAAATAAACACCCTAAACTCGCATCTTACCCGACCCAAAAATAAATATACTAAATCCGACTCGATCTATATAAAATAAATTAAATTTAGGGACCTAATTGTAAAAAATAATTTTAAGTGACTTAATTGTAAAAAATAATTTTAAGTGACTTAATTGTAAAAAATAATTTTAAGTGACTTAATTGTAAAAAATTATAATTTAAAGGACTAAATTATAAATAAAAATTTAATTTTAAAGACTTAATTATAAAAAATATATAAAGATAAGTATTATTATAAATATTCCTAAAAAATTTAAAAAAATATTATATTATTAGTCCTGGATTGGGTCGGGTCGGTGAGATATTTTCCACCCTAAACCCGAACACAACCCGAATTTACTCTTAACAAAACCTCGACCCAACTCGACCAAAACCCTATTTTTTCATTAAAAAATATTAAACTCGATCGGGTCGAAACCCGTTAGGCCCAGGTAAAATACCCATCCCTACTCATGTTGAGGAATCTCCAATTTTTAACCTCCAACAACAACAACAAAAGTGTTGTGTTCCAAATGTGTTTATATATTATTTTAGGCTTTAGCCCAAAATTTTATTTCCCGGTCCTTTAAATGATTCCAGAGTGTTTTTGGGTGATTCTTGTTTCAATAACAATTTGATTAAACCTTAATGTGTGAGTTTCCTAACAAGGTTTTTTTTCATTTGATTAAACCTGTTAAGTTTAGAGGTCAATTTAATCAAACTTACCAGACTCGTTCGCGGGCCTTTTGTTACAAGCCTATTACAAATAATTAAAAAATAAAATAAAACCCTCTGGTTTTTATTTATTTGGTAAACTATGGACTATGGAGCCATGGCCCAAGATTCAAGGGTGTAAAATTTGTGTCTCTGTTCTGCAAATCTGGCCCGTTTAAAACAGAGTGGGAAAAACAAAGAAAGAGTGGTGCAGTGGGATGTTAGAGTTATTGGTCGTAAATTAAGGGATTATATGCGTAAATAAATGGCATTCAAAAAGGCTTTTATCAGCTTAATTATTGGTTCTTTTGAAAACCAGTGTTTGATTTTTCACCTAACAAATCTTCCCCAAATCTTTCTGCATCTACAAATTCAAAGTCTCGATTTTACGTTGGGTCAAAAAGTTTGAAGAATTAAACAGTCATATGAAAAGTTTCCTGGTCCCGGGATAACGGATTCAAACCCAATTTATAAATTCGATCTTTAGTAATCGATTAAAATAGAGTTAAAAAGTGTAAATCTGTTAACATACTAAACATGAATAATGGAATTTGTCTTTGTATTTTAGGTTAAATTACATAAATCATAACAAAATTTTACTCTCAAACTTACTTTGGTCACTGAAGTTTTAAAACGTTTAATTTATTCACTAAAGTTTAGACGTTGAACGTTTTTTGTCACTCTTCTATTAATTTTTTGACGGTGTCTATATAGATTCCGCAAAACAATAGAGGTAAATAAAAGGCTAAAGGGTCAAATTTGTCCCTGTAGTAATCTGAAATCAGCAATGTTGCCCCTACTTTTTATTTTCTATAATTTTACCCTCAAAGTCAGTAAATTGCAGCAATATTGCCCTTTGACCGACGTTAACCGTTAAAGTGTTCACCACACGGCTTAAAAAATAAGCAAAGTTATAACTCTTCTATTAAAGTTATTGCTAAACAGTCTATTACTATAAAGGGAGATTTTTGTGGAAAGGAGATTGTTATTACTGCTGCTTATGGTAGCAATGATAGAGTTTTGCGAAGGGAATTATGGAGTCAGCTTGAAACTATAGCGGGTATGGTTGGATCTTCTCCCTGGTTGGTGGGAGGAGATTTTAATGTTACAGCTCATGTTAAGGAATGCTCAAATGGGGAGAGCTTGGGTTCACAAGCTATTAATGACATTGATGAATTTTGTAATTGTCTAAGTGTTGCTGGATTAAGGGATCATCCTTTTTCAGGCCCTATCTTCACATGGTCCAACAAACAAGAAGATCAGTTTATTGCTAGGAAATTGGACAGAGTGCTGGTTAATTCTAATTGGTACGTTGAGTTGGCTAGTATGCAGGTTGAGTTTTTAGCGCCTGGTGTGTCTGATCACAGCCCTGCAGTGGTTCATACAATGGAGGCTAATGCTCACATACCGAAGCCTTTTAAGTTCTTCAACTTTTGGGCTCTTCATCCGGAATTTAACAAGATTGTGGAGGATTCTTGGACTGAGCCTGTGCAAGGTAATCCTCTCCAAGTTCTGTTTTGTAAACTTAAGAGGCTTAAGTCACCTTTGAAGGCTCTAAATCAAAGGCACTATGCTGAGATTTCAATGAAAGTGCTTACTAAACGAAAACAGTTAGAAGATGCGCAGCTCAAAAATTTTGATATGATTGACTGTAACATCGAGTTGGAAAAGAAGTTGCAGGCTGAACTGTTTGACCTAGAGCAGGCTGAGTCTTTATATTACAAACAGAAGGCTAAGGTCCAATGGCTGCAGGAAGGAGATCAATGTACAAAGTTTTTTCACTCTGTAGTGGCTGAGAAAAGAAGAAGGAACAATATCAGTTTCCTAAAAGATGAACGAGGTAATCGTATCAGCTCTTATGAAGGCATTGCAAATGAGTTCATTCAATTCTTCACTAAACAGATTGGTTCTGTGGATGAGCATGTTGGTGGTTGTGATGTTGAGGTTTTGAAGGATCTTCTGCCTGGGACTATCTCAAGCTGCCCAGGAGAATTTGGTTTGAGATATTTCTGATGAGGAGATTAAGGAAGCTATCTTCAGCCAGGGCAAGGACAAGGCTCCTGGACCAGATGGGTATACTTCCTTCTTTTTCAAGCAAGCCTGGAGCATTGTGGGGAAGGATTTTCTTGATGCTGTCAGGTATTTTTTCAATTCTTCTGAGTTGCTACCTGCTTTTAATGCCACTGCCATCTCTTTGGTTCCAAAAGTGCCAAATGCTTGTATGGCTAGGGAATTTCGCCCTATATCTTGCTGCTCAGTCGTCTACAAAGCAATTACAAAAGTTTTAGTCAACAGATTGAATGTCTACTTGCCTGATCTGATTGCTCCTAACCAATCTGCATTTATTAGAGGGAGAAATATAATTGATAATACTCTATTAGCTCAAGAATCGGTTAAGGGATACAACAGGAAAAACATTTCAGCTAGATGTGCCCTGAAGCTTGACTTGCAAAAAGCTTTTGATTCACTTAATTGGCAATTCATTGCTAAATTCTTGAAGCAATGGAAGTGCCTGAGAAGTTTAGGAATTGGATCATTGCTTGTTTCACTGGGAGTAGACTTTCTATCTCTCTAAATGGAAGTTTGGTGGGTTTCTTTAAGGGGAAAAGAGGGGTGAGGCAAGGAGATCCTCTTTCGCCTTATTTGTTTGTGATTGCCATGAACATTCTTTCTGGCTTGCTGGATAAAGCTGCTCTGCAGGGGATTTTTCAATTTCACCCTAAGTGTAAAAAGCTTAAGTTGACTCACCTATGTTTTGCCGATGATTTACTTGTATTCTGTAAGGGAAATGTTGACTCACTTATAGGAGTGCAATGTGTTCTTGACCAATTTTATGAAGTTTCGGGTCTGAGATTGAATGTCAACAAATCGGAATTGTTTGTGGCGGGTGTATCTCATGAGCTGAAGATTGAATTGAGTACAAAGACTGGTTTTTCAATTGGGCAGCTCCCAGTACGTTATTTAGGAGTTCCCCTGGTTACAAGAAGGTTGTCTGAAAAAGATTGACGAGTGTTGATTGAGAAAGTGTAGTCTAAGATTGAGAAGTGGTCGAAACTGCTTCTAACCTATGCTGGTCGTTTACAGCTAATTAAAGCTGTTATATTCAGTATTGCAAACTTTTGGTGTAGACAACTGATTTTGCCAAAGGGAGTTATAAAGAAAATTGAGCAACTTTGTTCTCGTTTCTTTTGGAAAGGGGAAGATATTCCAGCGAAAGGTGCAAGGGTGAGTTGGAAACATATTTGCACTCCTAAGAGTGAAGGAGGTTTGGGGATTAAAGATTTGCAGGCTTGGAACCAAACTTGTGCTGTTTTGCTTCTGAAGAAACTGCTTGCATCTGAAGGGGGATATATGGAATGATATAAGGAGTGTTGAGACTACTGTGGGATGGCATAAGATTGTTTGGTTCAGTTTGCATGTGCCGAAGCATTCTCTAATTTTGTGGATGGCAATCCTTGATCGTTTACCTACGATGGACAGGCTAAGTAAGATGGGGTTAAATGTTGCTGATGGTTGCATTCTTTGCGGGGGTGAGCATGAAGATCGAAACCATATCTTTGTTGCTTGCATGTATTCACGGAACATTTGGACTGTTGTTTTGAGTCTATGTGGTCTGCAGAGGAGGATGGAGTCTTGGGAATGAGAGCTCTATTGGCTTTGCTCGAGGCTGAAAGGAAAATCTCTTATTGTCCACATCCTAAAGATTGCTTGGAGTGCGTTTGTCTACTTTGTGTGGGAGGAAAGAAATTACAGAAAGTTTAGGGATATGCATAGAACTAGTGATACTTTGGTTCGCTGTATAAAGGAGACTGTACGTATTAGAACACAAAATAGGCTCACTCATATGGATATTGTAAATAGCACACTTTGTGCATCTTGGGGAATTCCCTAGCTGGGATGGCAGCCCAAAATGCATTATAGGATCTGTTTTTTTTGTCTTGGATAATAAAATTCACAACTTATCCAAAAAAAATAAGATATTCAAAAAAATTACTGAAGATGAAAACTAATATAAAAATTAAAATGTATTAGGAATTATAAAATGATAAAAATATAAATACAAAAATTTAAAAGTATTTATAAAGTGTTAAAAATGAACAATTCCATCCAAAGATAAAACATAAATATAAAGTTATAAATATAAAAAAAATAAAACTTCAAAATATTTATAAAAACCATTGGAAAAGTCTTCGATTGTTTCTAGTTATGCTAAGCCAATTAATATTCTTTGAACATATTTTTAATGGAATCATCCTTCCATTAGAGTGGTAATAAAACTTATCAAATATTAATGAACATCAGTTTGATGTAGAAAAGCGAAAGAAAATTTGGTGAGATTGTTCGATTTTTTAATACTTTATAAATACTTTTTAATTTTTATATTTATATTTTATTATTTTATAATTTCTAATACATTTTAATTTTTATATAAGTTTTTATTTTCAATAATTTTTTTGAACATCTTATTTATATTTTATCACTTTGCTTATTTTTAAAATTACCAGGGACCCAAAGGATATTTACACCAATTTATTTATCAATTTTTCATATATTATGTTTGTAAAAGTTCAACTCGAAAAACTAAATTACATATCCAATTTTATTCAAAAATTAAATAAATCGAGGGCAAAACTGTTGTAATTGAATGACTTTGAGGGCAAAATTGCATGAATGAATTCACCATTAACTGTTACGTCAGCACTTTAACGGTCAACGTTAGTAAAAGGACAACATTGCTGCAATTGACTGACTTTGAGGATAAAATTAAAAAAAAGAGTAAAGACAACATTGTTGATTTCGGGTTACTACACGGACAAATTTGACTTTTTAACCTAAATAAAAGCTCAACAGCACCTCACTGCCAAGTGTCAAATGCAATTTGTTAGATGGACCGGTTCAGTTATTTGATTTTTTTTTTTCACATAAGGTCAATTAATTTGGTTTTAGATTATTCAGGATTTGATTCTACTAAACCAACCAAGGAAAAGGAAAACGATGATGATTGATGAAGTTGCACCCCACTTTGCATAATGGCGATGTAATTCTACTATATATTTTGAAAGTCTCGTTCCAATTCTCATCTTGTTTACTGTTATTAATCATTTCAATTTCATTTTTTTATAATTAAAAAATAAAAAAGCTAAAAATTAGATGAAGGACTGTGAATTCATGATTAGATTAACATGACCATAAAAGGATTGACCCGTTTGACAATCTGCCTTATCAAGCTCTCATTATTTTCTGTTTTCGTTACAGCAAGAAATCGTCAAAATCTTACGATAACGATCACGATTTCGTGTTGTAATTGCTATTTGATTTTTATTTTATTTTTTTTCTAATTTGTTTGTTTCTATTACGGTCTTGGCAAGGCGGAGATTTGGGGCCATCGAAATACTATTCGTATAAATGATTTGGTTTTACTTTAGGCTGATGGCATTGGCAACATATGAAACATGGCAATGCCACACAGTTTCCCCGTCATGTGTTTTCATGGGGTCAAGCTTAGACCGGGCCCCGTTTTCTTGACTCCATTTGGAATATGACTCACATGCAATGCTTCATTTTCTTCATTTTTGGGCTGATAATTGCCTACTTTTTCCATTCTTGATGCAAGAAAAACAAATTAGGTTAGGTTTGAATGATTATGATTGAAGTTTCTACGGTTCACTTCTTTTACGGGTTACGTGGAATAAGGAATTTTCATGGCTAAAATAAAATACAAAAATATGAAGAAAGAAAAAACAACCTTGTTATTTTGTTGTAAACGAGATTGAACTCGAGAATTAATGTTAAAAAAGAGAACTTGAATGATGGAGACAAGCATGCGGTTCAAAACATCATAGGGTAACATGCATGATGCATGGAGCTAGCATGTCTGGTTTTTCAAGCTTGTGAAACCAGTTAAGGACCGGGAAGAACATGTCTAGAAATGTTGTGGAATTGTCTACACAGATGGTATTTGCTAAAAAACGACAGCTTTTTAATATGTAATTAACTTCTGATGATTTTGATGGAACAAATTATTGAAGCAAATCAGCCAAAAAGGCTTAGTCATCATGCCTTCTTTTGTTCTTTCTTTATGTTATCCTTCCCTTTGATAGTAAGATAAATGGACCCCTTGAAAGATACTAATAAAAAAAGGTCGACGCCCTAAAATACATGTTAGTGTAGATTGAAATCGTATGTATTCAAACTATTTAGGGTTTATGGTTAGACTTTAAAAAATTAGGGGTAGAGTGTATTTTAGGCCACTAGAACATTCACCCCTCAAATGATATTGACAAGTTGTGTTTTATGTTAAATTTGTATTACGTTATGTTTTTTTTGTAATATGCATGTACGTCTTACGATTTATGTTTAGGGTGTGAGGCTGTCATTCTTAACAATATAGATTTTAATGTTCGAATTCACGTTCTCTTTTTAAGAGTACAATATGCCTTACCAATATATCCAACACAATTTTACCAATTTGTGTTACGCTTAATTTATTTTAATATTAATCATAAGAAATCGATCTGTGAAATTTAAAATCTTTCACCGACGGAGGAGGACCCAATTTGGTTATAATTATATCTGCCGACTAACTTTATTACATTTGATTTCAAGAGCAAATCTTCAATGTCTTGAACAAAGGCAACAAAATCACATGTTATCCGTATCATTGGTTTCGGCTTATCATTTCAAGACTTAATTTAAGTGGGCCTTTCCATTTAGTGTGTGAAAATAAACCATCCCTCCATCTCCTTTTGACTTTTAATTATTGTGCAATTTTATATTCTATAAATAGGAATTTTACTAAAATTGCCCATTATTATAATTTTATTTAAGTTTAAGAGGTAATTTTATTTATGTAATAATTTTAAATCAATAATGTTTTTTATTATTTAATTACAACAATTTAGTACTTATAATTTTTTAAAATTAGTAATATTATTATTCCTTTTTAATCTTATAAATTTAACTTTCGAACTCATGAATTTTATGATATGGCAAATAGAGACTGATGATAATGGTTCTGTCCATCAATAACAAGCAAATAACGAAATTGATGCAATTTAAAAGTTTGATAGCTAAATTGATAAAATTTAAAAAATAAGGGGGCAACAATATTTATTTTAAAGGACTACATGGACCAATTCGATACAGTTAAAAAATAAACAACACTACTAATTTAATATTACTATATGAAAAAATTACCCCTTAAATCTTTTATTTGCCGTCAGTAATAACAGTGACATGTTAATATGTTATCTATAACTTTTAAGATTATATTTATTTATTTTTATGGTATGACATAATTTAAATCATTAATACTATTTAATAACATTTAAAATTAAGATTATTATCCTATACACTGACGGTGGTAAACAAAGTTTTCACAAGCATGGTTATTTAGGAATTTAAAAGTTATACATTTAGGTGGTAGGGTTTAGAATTTAGGTTCTATGGTTAGAACTTAAGATTTATAGTTTGTGGTTAGATTTTTAGGGTTTTAAGATTATAAATTTAGATTTTAGATTTTGAATTGAAAATAAGCATGTTTGTATATATTTTTTATACACCAACAATGTATCAAATAATAATCTATAAAATTATAAGTTATTATTATATCAAATATTCAATATATCATATTATTATTATTGTTATGCTTTAATCTCACTCCTGGTCTTCTAGGTCGGCTCCTTTTCCCGATTTGAAAGCCCTAAAATTATCATTAATCCCACTTTTTAATCACGGAGGAGTCATGGTGTGGCTGTTTGATCAAACCAATAATGATGAGCTAATCCCCTGCCTAACCCGAATCAAGATCTGCCCCTATGTATTAATCAAACCAACCACCAAGTCGGTTTACAGTTAAAAGTCCTCATATCCTGTCTTTCGTTCCTTAATAACCAACGGTCCAATACCCTGTTTTCACATAAAACGGATTTAAAGAATAAAGATTAAATGCTTAATTCAGAGGTCAAAACTATATTTTGACCTAAATTTATATAATTTGTTATAGTCAAAATTAAATTTTTGCCCGTTTTTAAAAAAACAAAACAAACTTGAGTAAATATTTTTTTATTAATTAAGTAATAGTTGAATTGAACTAAACAAATCTCAACTACAAATCCAACCAACTTAAATCGAGTCTATCAAATTGGATGGTAACCCAACTTTAAACAAATTTGAAGCAAACTAAATATAAATAATTTGATTTTTTTTGTTGCCCTTCTGGTTCCCAGTACTTCGTCTGACAAATACAGGTCAATTCGTGTCGCATATCTAATTTTGGTGGGTGAATTTCCAAACGAAATTTTTTTATATACACAACACCTCAAACACAAAACTTGCTTAAGCAGAACCAATCTACTTATCAGTTAAACTAACCTGTTAATCTAAACAATTTGATATTGACATGGTCTCCTTTTATTATTATTATTATTATTATTATTATTATTATTATTATTATTATTATTATTATTGTTATTAAAGGAGAGATTTAAGCTTGATTGGTGCAGGCATGCAATCAAGGTTATCCATGATTAGAGGGAGGTTGTCATTTAATACAAAACAACACGTAGGTTGTTTTTAAAATATGCCCTGGCGTTTCATTAGAATCGGATATTGTTTGCATTAAATAAAACAGCTTTGTTGCTATCAAACCTTAATTGGTGAAAAAAATAATTACAAAATAAACAATGCACCATATCCAACTCTTTGGTATCCAAAGAAAAAGCTTCATGGACCGACAAATTAACCAACACAAGACACGTGTCTTTTGCTGTTTCTGTTTTCTTGAAAAATTATTAAATGTAATCGGCTTATTTCGTCATCTATAATTATAGCTACTAAGGTCTATTCACCTCATTTTAATTTTCAAATAAGTATTTATTTTTTTACATGTAGAAAAGAGACGGAAATTTATTTTTAAAAAAATGAGATGAACGAACTTTATAAACTGAGACCACGAATGATGTTGTGAATCGGACCCATCTAATATTTTTTTTTATTTAGCTATTAAAAAAATTACGTCGGCACACACGTATGGCGAAATCTTTTAATCATGTAAAGGCGGAGATTATTGATTAATTAATAGGTAATATTCCTTGTTATTGTAGTAATAGAGGAGAATTGTCAATGTCCCCACTCGAGAAGCCTTGCTCTTTCCCCCACTTGTTTTTATTATCACCCGAAGACGAGAATATACGTTTTGAAAGAGCCAAATGGAGTAGGAATAACAAAGTAAATAATGCTGGGGGAAACGTCCAATTAAATAATTATTTTTTATGCTTGAAGTTCAAAAAAGATGGTTGAAGCGTTCGTATAATGATGATGGCGATGGTGAAATAATGGGCCATGAAAGTGATGATGATGATGATGATGAGAATGAGGGAGCCGAGAGTAGAGTAGTTTCCTGGAAAGTCACCCTCTTTTCAAGGAAAGTGCTCTTACTACTTGGTCATTATTTATTGGTTCATACCCTAATTTCACGCCATCAATTTAAAATACAACTACAAAGGAAAAAAATAGTATTCAATCTTATTATGTTTATTCGAGTCTCAATTCGATTAACATCTTTTAAAAATTATGACTGAATTGCTCACACCTTGTTGTCTCAATAGTTAAGGATGATGTAATTCATTCAGGTGACTCGGGTTCAAGCACCAGTTATGCACAGTGTGTGTGCCTTATTAAAAAAGACTAAGAAATTTAAACAGATACTACCATTGTATCACACCAATATATTTAAAAAAATATATGAATGAATTACTGGCAAAAGTTACAATAAATCCCTAATGACTCGAGGACAGTCCACTTGATCAAGTTGATGAAACCCAAGATATGTTACATTGTTGTAAAGTAAAATATATAGCTTTTGGGACGAGATATGGAATTCCAATCAAAAGGGGTATAAGAGAATTGAAGGGGAAGTTGAGGGAGAAGGAAATAGGTATTTTTGCCTCTTTTGGGTCCATATAATAGAAGGATCGTGTCAACCCCATATGGAAAATATCCATAATAGAATGGTGAGAAAATAAAAAAAAAAAGTTAAGAAACTATTTGGAGATTACTTGTATTATACTCAACAGTATAATATTTTTTTTATTAAATAGAGATATTTTTATGTTAAAATACAAATTTATATAAAATAGGACAAAACAATTATTTTTGACCCTTTGATCTATTAATAGATCTTATAATATATTTTTTATGATCATGTTAAATCAAACACTAAAAATTATTTTATGTATTTGTTCATATTGTGGATGTAGAAAGGGGTGAGGCCATTGGGACATCACGTGGGGTATGACCCACCGGCTCCCTTAAAGAGAGAGCATCAAACGAGACTATGACTAGGCTTAGGGGTAGAGCCCCTCCACTTTTCCTAACCCATTTTTGTGGGTTGTGTGTTTTTTCAAGTGAACCATCAATTCCTTTCTTAGTGTAGACGCCTCTAACCACTATTTTTTTCTCCTGGATTTTTAGCGTTAAATTCTAATTAATTTAAATTAACTCGTATTATATATTTAATTAATAAATAAGTTTTTTAATAATTTATATATATATAAAAATATTTAAACTCAAAACATATTTAAACGATATTAAAATATTTATCCCTCGAATGGACCAGCCTTTGTTGGTTCACGACCACTCCTTTTATTTTTATTTTTTTCTCGAGTCTCTCTCTCTCGTGTAAGAAAGACAAAAACACGTGAGCTAACCACCTCCTCCTCCCCCGACACCCTTTTCCTCTCTCACTTAATCATAAGCTTCAAACTGAATTTACCATATCCCTTTCTCTCTTCATTTGAGACATCCCGAAAGGTTGACACTATTCCCGCCATCATACTTGGATGGATTATACACTTTCAAAGAATTACATTCTTATTTATATTCCAACCAATATAAGATTGTTAGATATTTGGTGTTTTATACCAAGATCATATTCCATTTTAAATAAATATAAATCATCCAATCTTAAATGTATTAAGTATTGGGAGTAATTAATAAAAGAAACCAACTAAGAACCAGTTTTTTGACAAGTGTGTAAGAAGTTTCCGGGCCAAGTGCATGGTTGATATCTAACTAACACTCGTACAAAATTATTTTTTATAATATTTTACAATGAACTTGCCGGACATACAAGAAGTTCTATTTTCAATAATTTTTTAATAAATATGCCATGTATACAAATCTTCTAGGTGATATTTAGGTGAAAATATTGATTTTCCAACTTTTTTTTTTCATTTGAAAAAGGCTTGAAAAGAAAGTCAATGTGAACACCATTATTTACTTCTATTTTTTTATTTAGACCTTTGGTGCAAAATGTCATCGGGAGAGATTTTCCGGGCAGTCAAAAACACGATGCCAAATTATATTTCAATTAACAATAAACAATTCAAAGGGGAAACTGATCGAAAACAATAAATCTATCATTAGATATGGAACGAAAGAATCAATAATAAATACCAAGAGTAATCCCTTCATATCTTCTTCTAATGATCATTTACAAACATATATATTAAAAAAAAATGAAAAGATTGATCAGTAATTATATTACTCCATTTTGTTTCTACAAATTACCTTAATTTTTAATTCACTACAAACCCTTCAACCAAAAAATGGGTTGTGGGGGAGTCTTTCCTTTCTTTCGGCTTCTTCTTCTTCCTATACTAAGTTCTAAAGAACTTAATCAACATGCTGCGGAAGGATTGGAGAAGGGATTATAGAAATGAGGCTTGGAGGCCATCGAAAATGGGGTCTTGGAATTGGCGTCGGCAACGCCGCCGATTCTTTCACAAGATGGGCACATGGTGAGAGTAGCCGCCGGCATCTGCATGTAAAAAGGCTGAGCCGCCATTTTCAGTGCCTTGAGTTCTTGTAGTTCTTTTTGCAGTCTCCTGTTTTCATCTGTCAGTGTCTCACAACACTTCTTCAGGAACTCACAGTCCACCTCAGTTTGCTTAAGCTTTGTCCTGCACTCACCGAAAAAACAGAAATTTTTCTTCTTCATGATTTTGCTTGATGAATTAAAATAAAAGTAAAAGGCAAAAACTTCATGGACGGTCGATTTACCTTGCTCGCCTGTTCTGGAACCAAACTTCAACTTGTCTAGGCGTCAGGTTTAATTGCTTTGCTAAAGCTTGCTTTTGCTTCTGTTTCAGCATAAAATAGAACCAAAGATTAGATATAGTGATTTATATAGAAAGAGATGAAGGGTTTGAGCAAAAAGGCGAGGGAACTAACAGGATTGAGAGTGCTATGCTGTTTGAAGCTTTCCTCCAGAAAAGCAGATTGTTCTTTAGTGAGCCTAAGCTTCTTTCTTGCATTAACACCATCTTCATCTTCATCGCTAACTCTAGACGAATTCTTCTCTACCTCAACTTCCTCGCTGCTATGCTCTCTTTCTCTCTTGACTCTACCGCTAGAAAACGATGAAACCGCGCTATGGGGAGAAGCTTGACGACGGTACAAATCACCGGCGGTAGGTTCCTGTTCCTGTTCCTGATCATGGTGATGGTGATTAAGATAACCACCTTTATTACCGTCAACCTTTTGGGTCACTTGGTAAAACTGATCACCACAAAGCCCCAAGGTCAACAACGGTTCAAAACTCGACGGTGGTGGTGTCGCCGCCGTGGTGGGTTGTTGTTGTTGTTCAAACTTGAGACATGATGGCTTCTTGGTCGGAGTTTCAAGGGTGGAGGAGAAGCCTAGCCCTAAAACAAGGCCAGTATTACATGCATCATCATCAAGACCCATTAAGCTGAAGAAATTTCTTTTGTTTTTTGGAGAGGAAATAGAGGGAGTGGTTTGAAAATTGGAATGAAATGAGGGGTGCAAAAGGGGTCTTAAGAAGGGGGAGTTGGGTGGGTGGGTGGGTGGCCATGATTATTAATCAAAGGAATGAATAAAAAAAATAGTAATGAAAGGTCTTCTCTTTCTCTCTATACAAAGGTTGACCAGTTGAACCCCACTACATTTATCAACCATTATCTTAAGAAACAAACATGGCAATTTCCTATCTCAATGCACCAACAATCCACATGGCTGCTGTTACTCTATCAAGGGAATGATTCGTCAGCACTTGCCCACTCCACTCATTAATCTACCATTTTTAACTCTTATTTACTAACCCCACTTTCATTGTTTCTTACTTTTGCATATCTCATTTATCTCCTTACTTTTACCTTTTCCCTTTTCTCTTTTACCTCTAAAAAGTTATTTTTATAATTATTTATATTTAATTTATTAATCAATTAATTTAAATCGAGTATTGTAGAATTGTTATAAAGAGTAAGGACGATTATTCCAATTAATTTATTCTATTTATAAGGTCGGAATTTGAATCCTTAATTTTATTTAGTATTTATTTTTAAATAAGAAAATTACTAAAATGCTCTTTTTTAAATGATAATAAATACCATTTAAAAATGAAAATAAGTATTATTAAAAATAGTACTTTTATTTTTTAAAACATTTATATAAATTTCAAATAAATCAAATGAAAAACCATACATTCAAAGATATATATATTCTTTGTCATTTTACTTACAATTATATGTTAAATATTTTTATAAATATATTGTTATTTAAATATTTTTGTACATCCACAATCAAAAAATATATTGATAACTGCCAACCCGTATTAGATGCAATGGTAAGACTAAAATACCTTACACTTTTAAATAGAGAATCTAAGTTCCAAACCTAGAGACGATATTGTTGAAAGATACAACACCGTACATACACCATCAAATATACATGAAAGAAAAAAAAAAACCTAGTAACAATTAAATACTTTTATATTTATATTACAATTTTTTTGAGAAAAATACATTACAAGTCACTCGAGTATTAATAAGATTACAAATGAGTCACTCGAGTATTAATAAGATTATAAATGAGTCGCTCGAGTATTAATTCAATAACATGTTTGTATCTTTTTAAAATTCAATGATCTAATTATAATCTTACTAATAATTTTGACTTGTGGTTTACTTATTTTGTTTGCTCTTTCCCAAACAATGCCCAATAATTAATACACACTGCCTATGATTTTGCACCCGTTTAAAGGTTACTTAAACTATAAATCATATCGATGCATAGTAGTATTAAATTGGAGAATTATTAAAGGCAGCCTTAATTAATTGGAAATAATATGGGTAGAGGGGACAATTGGATACTAACAAGTTCCCTTTACGACAGACCACATGAACTGTCTCCCACTCCATGCCTGGTTTTAACTGGTTGGAGATGGGTACCATGTCACCCTTGCTTACCAAATATTTCACTTCATTTCTTTTGTTATTTCAAAAAAGCTGGTGGGCAGTTTTAATTTCCCCTTGCTTTATAATTATGAGCATTAGGATTAGGAAAAAAGGTGTCCACTATCTATCATAATTTCAACCATTGGTTTAAATTTTGAAAATCGATTCGAATAATAATGTTTAGTTCGATTTTGTTATCGAAATTGAAAAGAATAATGGAGCAGGAATATGATTCATAACCAAGAATTGGGGATGTTTGCTTAACTAGAAAGTTGAAGTGGGAGAGCAATGGGGCCCTACTGCCTCCCTATCCTATACATTGTGTAAGCACTTCCCAATAATGCTTTTGTCGGCTATACTTATCAAAAAGTTAGGTCACCTACAAAATAAATCACAAATCACTTAAAATAATACAACTAACTAACATCAGATCAAGCCTTTGGGTTGTTGTTTTAAGTGAGATTGTGAAATCAATTTTCTTGTATTTTTATTTTTAAGTGAAATAGTTCAGTGGTATGTTCGAGCCAAAGGGTAAAGTTAAGTAGTATTTCGTGTAATTTACCTTTATTTTTATTAAACTCAAGACTAAATTAGTTCTCTTTAGCTTAGTTCTCTTTTTCCATTATCATTTTTTCGAATCGACCACTAACGATGACTCTACATCCAAATTGAAAAGGATTACCGCCTAGAATTACTACCATCCCATTTTTATCATTAACAAGCTTTATTTAAATTAGTCGATGAATTATAACAATGATTACACTGATATACATATATAAAGATAATTAAAACAAAAAAAATATGAGAATTTTGCTTTGGTTAAGGGACTTTTGATGGTTGGTTTCGTGAAATATAACGGGCTTGGTTTTTTCTCTGTACATGGTTTAGTAGTTATTATTTAAAATTAAAAAAGCAAAACAAAATAATATAATTTTTTTTTGCTGATCAAGTTTGAAAATTTGATAAAAAAAGATAATATTTGTAGTATATTTGGTAATCAGTTGGAAATTGAAAGGAAATCCGTTGTCTGATGAGTCAGTTTGATTATGCTTTTTATTTGGGATTAGGCTGAAATACGTGTGTACGGTGGCTGCGCACATTTGAAAAAGGTGGGTTCAGTTCAGCCAACGCCAGTTGAATGTCTGACTGCCCTCTGCTTCAAGATAATGTGCTCCCACTATATCCCACAATCTTATATATTACTAGAATATGCTTATCTTTCTTTATGTTCCGAATAAAAAGCAAATTAATTTTTTAAACCATGATAAAATAAATGAGTTCATGATTATTAAGAATTATATAAAAATATGGAATTCTAAATAAATAAATAATATATTGATTATATATATTTTTCATTTTAACCAGTGCCATTTACATTCGGTCAATATTTTACTATTTTTGCTTTACCCTCTTGTGTCCTCATGGTATAGGTAGATGTTCATCATCCTTTGGGATTCGGGTTCGAGCACCAGTAATGCATGTTGTGTGTGACGTCTTTGAAAAAACTAAGAAAGTTGAACAGATACTACCCTTGCATCATATCAGCATATTCACAAAAATATTCTATTATTTTTATTATAATAATTTAAAGGGTAGAGTATATTTATTTAATTTTGTTTCATGTTATATAGGCTATATTGTATAGATCTTAATATGTTTATCTTTTAATGTTGCATTATTAATAAAGAGAAGAATAAAAGAAAAGGTTCATAGAATGTTAGACTTCATAAAGGCAGCATTATTTGTTCTTTTTTTTATTATTATTGTTATTCTATACGATATTTTCATAGGTATTAAAAAGATTTTGAGGGGAATGGTGTAGTTGAGATTTGCATACATATTCTTCCCTTCAACCACAATATGAACTTAATTATTGTCATATCCAACCAACTACAATAATTACTTTCATCCACGGGCTTAGGCCCCACCTACTTAAATATACATTCATTCTTTATTAATGCTTTAAAATTAATGTACAAAGAATTAATTGAGTACTTTTATTGGTAAATGATAATATTGTTTCTCTTAAATAATTTAAGTTTGAGTAAATTTATTCTAATTTAAAAACAGACTAAACTACTTTTTTTTTATAATTGAATTAGAATGTTTTTTTAATTTGCTGGATGAATTTTGATGTAAAAAAGAAAAACAGAGAGAAAAATATTGATACTTTTTCTTTCAAAGGGAAATCATTTTCATAAAAGACAACTCTTTTTTATATTATTCAACAAAATTTAAAATGTT
The DNA here is from genome assembly GCA_958450335.1 of Hibiscus tridactylites. NCBI lineage: Eukaryota > Viridiplantae > Streptophyta > Magnoliopsida > Malvales > Malvaceae > Hibiscus > Hibiscus tridactylites. The sequence continues at coordinate 6,471,083 of OY288272.1, read as the reverse complement.
ATATTTGAATTAGTGTGTTGAGTCATTAACTATTCTTATTATTTCTCGTTATTTCATTTTCTCGATCACCACAATGTACAACATCATTTGTCAAACAATATCTACAACGAAAGTATTTTGAAGGTCCAATTCACAGGAAAAAAAAAACATATCATGCATGAACTAGTTAATGACTCAAAACACTAATTAATTAAACCACTACTGTGATGCAATACTCTTTAATAATTTTTTCGAAGTTTTTTAAATTTAATATATATATATTATATGTTGCATGACACGTTCTTAGAGTGACACATGTATTTTTTATAATAAAAAATAAGCTAAAATATCTTACATAAAAGTTAAAAAATTCGTAGGTCAACTAAAGTGAACAAAAAAATTCTCCAAGTATCAAAATTATAATAAGACGCTTTAGGGAAAAATACCATTTAAACTTTATTTTTATATAGCATAATATAATCGAATCATTCTAATATTAAATGTGACAAAATAAGCAAGGACTTGAGAATTTGATCTGAAAATTCCGAGTCCAAAATATCTAAATATGAAAAAGATCGAATAACAAATTCAAACTCAAAAAAAATTGAGATTACCTGAATCTGAACCTATATTTAATACCAAAGTTTTAAATTTATTAAAGAAAATAATCATTCAATGGTGAAGGGCAAAATTTTCCAGCTAACACTGTGGGAATAAAGAATTCATCATTTGGGGTATGTTTCAAATTATTTTGTGAATTAAATATCTTTCTATAGAGAACTCACTGAGAAGTATAGACGAGTTAAAAAAGACGTCGAAAAATGTCGCGAATTTAAAAAAAAAAATTGTCTAATTCAAAATAATTTAAAACTCACTTTAGATGATGAAATATGTTTCCCTCTTCATTATCCCGGAAAATTTACCACGGTGAAGGGAAAGAGCTTTGAGTTGAATCTGTGAATTCAAAAAAATCATGAAAAAAAATATAATGCAAAATAAATGAGTTTGTGAAGTTTTTTATTCAATACAAAAGTAGAATCATTTGGCCTTGGAATATATTTTTTTCAGGAGCAAGAATCACCGACATACACTATACAAAAAGCATTGGCTTGCCCCACTTCAACTTTCTCTCCTAAACAACACTGGTGAAATCTTTTTTCACAAACAAAGATCATTGCTTGCGTTTAAAAGTAGTGAAACAAGAACTCGTTGAGTGGTCTTAGTAGTAAAGGACGATGTATTTCATTCAGGTGATCCGGGTTTAAGCACTATGTGTTTACAGTAGGTATACTTTATTAAAGAGCTAAAAAATTGAACAGATATTATCTTGTAATTACGTCAACATATTAAAAAAAATAAGTGAAACGAGAATTCAAGACCCATGCCCAAGTCACCCCAACAATGCTGACTTATTTTACCTCAATTTCTTGTCCATTTCCCATCAAGGAAAAAGTTGAGAAATTTGAGGGTAAACCCAACAAAGGAGAATGACCCCACTTTCAAATACTTGGAGAGGGGAACACCCAAATATTTTGACTTGTTGAATATGAGGGGAAGGCGTGAAACAGTTGGGAAATTGCCGGGTGCATTTGTGGCACAGAGTTATGGCCCCCTCTATCCATTGAGCACACATGGGGAGGCTCATTGGTTTACGAATGGTGGGGGTGGAAAGGAACATGGGTGCGGTGATGTTGTGATTGTGGGTGTCTATCCAATAGCTTAGCCACATGGGCTTAGACTTGCCACTTGGTTAGGGGCCATAACATGTTCATTATTCATATTATTAAGTTATGGGACTAGTCCTATCCCCATTCATTATGGGTGTGAATTGTGAAATACATAATAATTATAATAAATAAATAAATAAATAAATATCCAAACAATTATTCGTTGAAAATATTATTATTTAAAACGTTGACACTAAAATAAAAACTCAGGCTATATTTGGTAAACAATTTTTTGAGTTAAAAATAAATATATAGAGTAGTCAAGTAGGTAATTAACTCGAACTTTGACAAAATAAATAAGGTACTTAAATTGCTATCAAGAAAAATAGTCGTGCTTAACTTAAGGAGAGTATGACCCTATTTGGTAAAGAGAGGTTTGGACAAAAATTAGAGGTTTGAGGTATAATTAGAGGTTTGACCAGTCAAATCTGCTAATATTGTTGTTTGGTAAACAACGGATTGAGGTGAAACCGCTAATTTTGAAAAAAGCTCATAATAGGAGCTTTTTGAGATTAGAGGTTTGATATTAGAGTTGTAAAGACTCTTTTACCCTTATCTGTTACTAAAATTCTCAAAATAACCGAAATTAAATATTTTCTCACCCCATTTATAAGCTAATCCTATTTATTTTTTTATTATCACATATTTATATGTGTATTTAACTTTATTAATTAATTAAATTATATTAAAATAATTATATAAATAATTTGAATATGTTTAGTAAATTTATACTAAAAATAATTAGATACAAAATATTGATAACTAATAAACTATTCAAATAAGTATTGAATATAATCATGTCCTTATATGTCATTTTGCTTGTTTAAATAATCTAACAGCTATCAGCTAATTTTACCGAACACTTTTATACAATCAGCTAATACAATCCGCTAGTCAAATAAGCTAATGCAATCAGCTATCAGCTAATGTAATCCGCTATCCGCTAATTGCCAAATAGGGCTTATATAATCTACACAGAAAAAAGATTTACAGAGATCAAATGTAAACATTATTTCTATTAAACAAGTGTCCTAAACAAAAGTAAAGAGTAATATATGGTTTTAGTTTTCGTTTCTTAATATATATATATAATTGATTTAATATTTAAATTTTGAAAAATTGGTTAATAGTGAATTAATCAATTTCGAACCGAATAACTAAAGTTTAAAAAATTTCTTAACAATTAACCGATTGAAAAAGCTACGGTTGTCGACCGTTTAACCGAACTAATTTAGTTTAGTCGGTTAACTCAATTTTAACCGGACAACGAACACCTCTAGTTTAGATTTTTTTTCTTCTAATAGTTAGAGCCTCGTTAAAACCCTATCTTGCTCGAACCGAGTGCAATGCCAAGCACGGAATAAAGGAAGAAAAGAGTGCCCATGTTAAATTAAGAGAGAGAAAAAAAAACAGATTACATGGTCCTCATATTACATTCCGATAATCCAAACTCACAAATTTAAAGCTAAAGAGTACTCTACCACTAATGTCATATACCCAGCTACCATTAAACCACCAAAACGTAAATTCAAATATGTGATGCTAGTCTCCCACCCAGTGTGCTAAAGAAACAGTCCCGCGTCTCAAGATCGGCTTCCAAAAGAGCACCTACAGTTTAGACTATTTTTAGAGGTTTGACTAGTCAAATATGTTAATTTAAATATTTGATAAATATATAATTGTAATAGCAGATTGATATGAAAATCACTCAATTTGAAACAACTCCTTTTTGGAGCTATTTGAGTTAGAGGATTAGACATAAAAATTGTAAATTTCTTTTATCTTTAACAATTACAAAAATTCTCTATATAACCTAAATTTAAATAACTAATAAAATTTAAAATATATAAATAAGAAACTAATATATATATATTAATATATGCCTCTAAATTTAACAATTAATGAAATTATATTAAAATGGTTTCATAAATAAAAAATTAATATATACATTTAAATTTAATAATATATTCACCCGTCATATATGCTTAGTAATGTTATATTAAAAATTAATTTTCATTATCTAATTAATATTAATAAATACAAGATATTAATAACTAATAAATTATTTAAACAAATATTGAATATAATCATGTCCTTATATGTCATTTTGTCTGTTCAACTAATCAAACAACTATAAACTACCAATTAATTTTATCAAACGCTTTTATACAATTAGCTAATGTAATCATTTATCAACTATTAACTATCATTTATATGTTAATTGCCAAACAAGTCCTATAAATAAATTTAAAATAGGGAAACTACACCAGTGATCACCGAAGATATTGGGGATACCTATTTGAACCACCGAACTATAAAAAACGTCAATCACACCACCAAACTTGTTAAATCAACCTATTTTGACCACCGCCGTTAAAAAATTAACGGAGGGGCGACGGAAGTGCCACGTGGCAGTTAACAGGACATTTTTAAAATTACATGTTTAGTCCATGTTATTTACTTATTAAATCAATTTGATCCTAATTTTATTTTAATTAAATAAAAATTAATCAACCAATCAAATTATGACACGTGTCATCACCCAATTGGATCAATTTAATTTATTTTGTTTAATATTTAATATTTTTTTCCTCCAATCAGGTGGTGACACGTGTCACCACCTGGTTAAAGGAAATTTAAAGAAGAAAATGAAGATGGCGTTATGGTGGTTCAAACTTGGGACCAAGGGGATAAAACCCCCACACTTTAACCATTGAACCAAACTGCTCTTAGTGCTATGGTTTGCACCTTTTATATACATATCTTATAGTTTAGTAAAAGTTAGGGGAAGAAAACAAGAAGTACCAACTTAGATTATAAATTTACGAATCAGCACATAGAACACCATAGAGCATTTATGAACTCAACAAAGTGTCCAAATTCCTATAAAAAAGAATGATCAGCATTTGTCACATTTACCTGCAAAAGGATTTCTCTTCCATTTCGCAACACTGCACCTGAAATTAAATCCAAAAGCATACTTTAGAAGCAAATCGTTTCTTCCGGTCTTTTTCCTTTACAACCCATTTGGGATAAGGAACAAAAACTACCATTTCTTCATCTTAAGAGTTAGGATACCATCATGGATATAATTCATAATAGTAGAACAGTATAATCCTCAGACCTTAAAGTATTCACAAAAACAAATTCCTCTAAATGGTAGGCGTATGCTTGGTTGAAATTACTTCCATTTTATTTTTACGAGATCAATTAGTGTACTACAGTACTAAACTCTGCACAAAATATTGTAGATGTGCTATTAAAATGCATCCTTTTCCAGGATAAACAACCAAATAACAGAAAGAGAAAGCGACATATATGCCAAGGGAAATAACAACGTACCAAGATCAGTGCTTTCCTTTGTATTCTGCATTTCAACAAAACGTGACATCAGATAATAGATTTAAGTACAAAAAAGAAACTGCCATTTTCAAAAGGTAATAATAATAAATCGGCGGAAGAGAAGACGCTTACGTTGTTCACGTTACTGTTACCCATAGTCAGACCCGTTTTTGAGATTTTGGTGGCCTAAGGGAAAATCTAAAATTAGGCCCCTAATAAGTATTAGAAAAAAATCGGGGTCTAATAAGAAGTATTGAAAATTTTAAATTTTAATGGTGTGTACCTAATAATAAATATTAGGAAAAAAAATTGGCCCTAATAACAAGTATTACAAAAAAAACACCCTTATAAGAAGCATTAGAAAAAAAAATGAGCTCCTAATAACAAACAAGTATTGCAAAAAACTGAAACCATGATAACAAATATTTAAAAAATGAATTTTAAGAGTAGACCTAATAACAAATATTGAAAAAAATGGGTCCCTAATAACAAGTATTGAAAAACTTAACCTCAAATAATAAGTATTGAAAAAAAAATTAATAGTAGACCCCTAATAACAAATATTAAAAAATTAGACTCTAATAATAAATATCGGAGAAAAATTAAACAATCATTAAAATTAGACAATTATCATAATGGGTGGTGGGCCCTGGGCCGTCGCCCTTATGGCCCACCCTCAGGGACGGGCCTGCCCATAGTAAGTCAACAGGTTGCAGTCGAACTATAAGATATGTATATAAAAGGTGCAAACTATAACATTAAGAGCAGTTTAGTTCAATGGTTAAAGCGTGGGGTTTTATCCCCTTGGTCTCAAGTTTGAACCACCATAACGCCGTCTTCATTTTTTTCTTTAAATTTCCTTTAACCAGGTGGTGACACGTGTCACCATTTGATTGGTTGATTAATTTTTATTTAATTAAAATAAAATTAGGATCAAATTGATTTAATAAGTAAATAACAGGGACTAAACATGTAATTTTAAAAATGTCCTGTTAACTGCCACGTGGCACTTCCTTCACCCCTCCGTTAATTTTTTAACGGCGGTGGTCAAAATAGGTTGATTTAATAAGTTTGGTGGTGTGATTGACGTTTTTTATAGTTCGGTGGTTCAAATAGGTATCCCCAATATCTTCGGTGGTCACTGGTGTAGTTTTCCCTTTAAAATATTATCACATTTTTATTAAAAAAAACACATGGTAGCATTTTGAATTTACTTGAGCAGTTTTTATTTTTTTATTTTTTATTTTTTTGCTTTTCTTGCACATTAATTATTAAGGAAATTTGCTTTATCAATATATATATATATATATATATATATATATATATATATATATATATATAATATTTCCTTTCATATAGTTGAATTTGCTTTTATTTTATCAAGAGTGATGACTTCACTCTTTAGCCAAAAAAAAATGTGACTATCCTCCCACATGCACATAATCTATTTAAGTGAGATTGTGAATTGAAATGTTTTAAGCTCTGTGCTCTACTTTTATGTCCAATATTGCAACTAACAAGTGTGAATCTTTCTTCCTTGATATACTAGCTAAGTTCCCAAACTTTAGTTGCATAATTAGATTCCACCTAATCTTGGTAAAAGAAATAAAGCCAACATTAATGGTTCCATGCAAATTGTAAATTTTAACATGTGTTTTTTTTTTACAAATCTTAATGTACTTGTGACCTCGTAAACACTAATTAATTAAACACAACTTAAAAAACATTAAACCAACGACATGGATACTAATTGAATTAATATTCGATCTGTTAATATGTATTAATTAGTGGTATCCAAAGCTTGTTGCTATGAACCATGAAGAAGTTGAGAAAAGTAGAGGGCGGCACGCAAAAGGCTGCCTAGCTAAAGACAAAACATGTTAGCGTCGGACTCTCCTCCCATATGATCTCAATCATTTTGCCATTGAAAGCAATCTTAAAATTGATGGATCAAATTATCTATTTGATCCATATATGTTTTATAGTTCTCATTAAAGTCAGCAATTGATTAAAATGAAGATGGGATGGCCTTATCTCTTTAACATCAAAATTCAAGATTATGTTTTAATGCTATGCAAGTATTTTTTGACATTTTCCTATAAATGATATGATGAGATTTTACTTTGGTTATATAAGCTTTTCATTACTTAGAAAAGTTTTTTTAATATTCTAATTCTATATTGGCACAATGTCAAAAAATCTCATATTGTTTGACTGGATAGTCACTTTGGCTCGTATTCTTTTTTGAAGCAATTAAGCCCTCAACGTTTTATTTTGGGTCAAAATAGCCCCTATGTGAATGAAAACTATTAGTCAATCGGCGATAAACAACTTGATATGATTTGGCAGAATGTCACGTCAGAAGAAAAAAATTATTTTTGACTGGCGTGTCATTATGTAAAGTCGACATATTTGCTTATATGACATTGTTATTGCGACATGTATTGCCATGTAGATTTGTCACATCATTTCAAGCTATTTACCGTTGGTTGTCTTGCAGTTTTCATCCGCAGATGGGTTATTTTGAGCCAAAATGAAACATAAAGATATAAATTACTTCAAAAAAAAATATGAGTCAAAATGACAATTCAATCAAACTTTAGGAACATTTTTTTTTGCATTACGCCTTTCATATTACCCATATCTATTTCTCGTCTCCTATAAATAATGTTGCTTGAATCCGAGTCATAAAAAAATTACCATACACTGTTAGGACTATACTATTCCTTAAGTTTTAGAAAAATGTTTTTTAAATGCAATGGAAGGAAGTTGTACTAATGAATTACAATTCAAATTTTAATAAGTTTTTCTAAAGTTTCACCATCTAGAAATATTTGTTTTTGGCGATTAACATGCCAAGCATGCACTTGTAAAAAAAAACATGTCGAGCATGAACAAGTTAACTACGCAATGCTCTTTGACTACAACTCCTCCCATATTTAAGAAATGTTCAATGTGAATTCACAACTCTTTAAAGAGAGATGTTTTGTACCTTTGTACAGGGGCGGATTTATGTTGTATTTAGTGGGTCAATTGACCCCACTTGGGTTATAGAGAATCCTTATAAAAATAGAAAAGTTTAAGGGTAGACAATAAAATTAAATATATTTTATTCCACTTGACCTTACTTAATTTTTTTAATTTTAATTTTTTTTAATTCACTTAATATGAGGCTTAGATCCGCCACTGACTTTATAGGAAAAAAAGACAACCAAGAAATAAAATGCTAGTAATGACTATAAAATAAATTATAGAAAAATAAAATAGGTTTATTATATTGTGATAAAAAATTGTGTTATAAGTGATTTCACCTTGACCGGTGTAATCAAAGATGGGGTCGCCTCCAAATATGATTAAATTGCTATCATTCATTTGTGGTCTGTATCACACCAATGAGCCCAACACTCCAACGATAGACGAGATTGACCTAAAAGTTGAAATCCATGATTACCCATTTTAGGCCCATCTTATTTATGGGTTTCACAAAGTCTTTTCTTTTTGGGAGTAGGAAATTTATTATTGCCAATACATTCGTTACCTACCTAAGTAAATCTGAAATTAATTATGATGAAAGGACGTTTTTAGAGAAAATTATACGGGTGGTTATCCAATTATTACTATTTTTCCATTTTAGTTACCTAGCTATTTTTATTTATCAAAATAGTCATTAATATTACCTTTGTTTCTTGTTTTAATCACCCGCCCGTCAAAAAAACTAACAGTGGTGTTGATATGAATTTTTAAAATATTTTTTAGTACTACATTTATTCTCTCCTCTATATATTATTTTTAAATTTTTTATTTAGACTAACGTGTCACCACCTCAACTAAAAAAATTATATTGGATTTAAACGAAAGTAGAGAATCAACCCTGCATCCCCAAGGGAACATGCAAGTGCTTTAGGCTTTGTTTAGCATTGCTTTTCAAACCAGCTTTTGGTTCCAAAAGCTGGTTTGAGGGCAAAAGTTGTGCTAAACAGCTAGCTTTTGGAGGAAAAACTGCTTTTGAAAAGTGATTTTTAACCCAAACGCAAAAGCTAAAATTTTTAGCTTTGGCGGTTGTAAAAGTGATTTTGAGAGACAAATTACAATTTTAACCTCCATTTGCTATTATGTTTATTTATAATTTATAAATTTATAATTTTTTACGAAGATATAGTTATATAATTAATAATTATTTTTTTAAAATTTTAAATGATATATATTTATTTATGTCAAGTTTCTAAAATAAAATATGTCAATTTTGTTATATTTTCATAGAACATGTATAATTGTTAAAAAATATTTATTAATAAAAATATTTTTATAATAATTTAAGCTGATATATTTCATATATTATAACATTAAAAAATTTAAATATTATTTTTATATATCTATACATACAAATATATATAACAAACAATATCATGTCCAAAATGGTCATTTATCTTCTTAAAAGTACTTTTTGACAGCAATGATAAACACTAAAATCTTACAACAAACTTTTTAAAATCCCTTTTCAAAATCTCTTTCTAACAGCACTTTTAAAAATCACTTTTTAAAAGCAATGCTAAACTAGCCCTTAGTCGCTGGGCTAAACCATACACACAGTCATATTTTAGCACAAATTAATTTTATATTGTAGAAAAAAACCCAAAACCAAAGAATAATTAGAAGGAACTAAACCCACAATTGAAAGAGCAAACCATGAGCCAAATGTGCTAGACTAAGTTTTTATTCGTTTCCACTTAAATAAATATTTAACTTATATTATTTCACTAATAATACGAAATAAAATACTAAAATTAAGGGAGTGATTCGAACACAAGACTTTATCAATAAAAATTTAAATATTTAAACACCAAGTTAAATTAAGAAGTTGTGATACTTTTAACTTAAATTATATTTAACTAAATTGTGATTAAAATTAAAAATAAGCTAGATTTAATCTTTCGCTTTGTTCGATAATGACAAAATTAATTAAATAATTAATTATTATTTTTATGCAATTAATATTAAATTATTTAAAAAACTAATTTGGTGCTAAATATTTAATTTTTTATCAATGCGGTCTTGTGTTCAAATCACTTCCCTTAGCTTTAATATTTTATTTTGTGTTGTTTGTAATTTAATATACGTTAAATATAGAGTTTAGTGAAATTGACTCAAAATATTTAGCTTAGCACATTTCTTTCGTGCTTGGCCCTTTCAAGCTATGGGACGTTTGTTCGATTCCCAGCTTCTTCATGTAACTATGTTTCAAATTTTCTCTGATTTTTGGGTTCTTTTCTATAATCTAAAAGTAATTTGTGCTAAAATTTGAGCCCAATGACTAACTCACCTGCTTGCTCCCTTGGGGATGTAGGTACAACTCCCTGCTCAACCCCCCCCCCCCCCCCCCCTCCCCCCCAAGTTACTAATGGAGGGATAATATTAACGAAAATAATAATTAGGTGACCAAAACAGACAAATGGTGATAATTGGTGAGCACTTGTGTAATTTTCCCATGTCTTTAACATAGACGTTTAAGCTGCTTAGTAGGTGGTGAGTATATTTATGTATTTAAACATTGAATCCATGTCAAATGGACTGAGAAAAGGTATAATAATAATAATAATAATAATAATAATAATAATAATAATAATAATAATAATAATAATAATAATAATAATAATAATAATCTGGCATATAGGTTTATTAATTTCTCTCATGCAATGCAAAAATAGAAGATAAAAGAAACCAAGTTGAGTATGCAAAAAGAGAAGGTAGGTTGGGAAAGGCATGAGATGTCTGTCATGCAATGCAAGAGCCAAAGGAAAGAAACTGAAACAGCAAGGTGTCAGTCATGCGAGATGCTGGACAAATTAGAAACGGATTCCACTCTCAAATCTCAATCAAAACTCAAAAGTCAAAACCATATTCATTAATTTGGTTAAGTAATGAGAAATATTTATATTATCTCATTTTATATAAATTTAAATCTCAACATTTAATAAATGTTTTTATTAATTTTATAATTAACGATTATATTCCTTTTTTAAAATGTTTAATTATGATTTTGTTGAAATTTGGCAGTAAATTTAAATATGATTTTTTTTTATTTGAGCCAAGGTAAACACCATTTCTATTAATAAAAATCGTACTCTTGACCTCATAATTAAGAGATAAGGTGAACAACCATCACACTACGTATTAGGGTAAAAGAGAGCTTTTGGACTTTGAATGAATATTGGTACCTAGAAAAGTAAAGAAGGGTTTTGGTTAGGAAATAGGATAAAACTACACACCAATCACTAAAATTTTAGGATACATTTTCTTTAGTCAACAAATTTTTAAAACTTATATTTATAGTCACTAAAATTTTAATTCATTTTCATTACGATTGCTATCGTTGAAAATCGTCATTAAAATATTCTTATAAAATTTTTAATTTTTAAGAATTACAACTATCATAAAAGTAATGGCGGAGCCAAGATTTTTATGTAGTGGGATCAAAGTGAAATATGAGGTATGTAAAATTCTCATACTATTAAAATACGTATTGTTGACCCCGTACCCTAACAAATCAAATGAGGTCAATTGCACCCTCAAATTCTCATGTACATCCGTCTATGTACATAAGGTTTATTTTTCGATAAACAAAACGGTTATCAGTCAATTCCAACATTAGTTTTTAACGACAACGATCATTAAGAAAATGAATTAAAAATTCAATAATTGTAATGCAAGTTTCAAAGTTTAATGACCAAAGTGAAAGTACACTAAATATTCAATGACTACCAGTATAGTTTAACCTAAACAGTAAATTACGATAGTTACAGTCTACAGATAAGATCATAAGAAGAGTATATACGAGTCTTAGACGACACTTAAAAGGCTTCCATTTTTTTAGACCAAACAGAAAAAAGGGACAAAGAGAAACAAGTAGTGTGAGAAAATGGAGATCAACGCCGTCCTCGCTAATTTCCAGCCCAATTCCCTCCTTTGCCCTTCTTCTCGCTCCTCCGTCTCCTCCACCGCCGTCGCCACCCCTACATTTCTTCACCGTTCCTCCTCTCAGCAAACGCGTTTCTCTCCGCCGCTATTTCACAAGGTAACGTCGCTTTTCCATTCGTTTTTCTTCTATTTCTCACCGTATTTGAGTTTGCTTGTATTGATCATGCGTTTATTTTGCATTCACAGATTCAAGTTTTAGCTTCTGCTTCGAGTCGTAAATTTAATGAAGCTAACTCTCCTTTTAAGAGGGCTGTTGTGTTAGCCGATTCTTATAGGTGCGTACCTTTGGTTTTTCATTCTGAAGATTGAAAAATCTGAAATTGCATAGATTTGTTCAATTTATTGCTTTTTTGTGTATTTATTTTACATTTTTGCTCTTTTTTCATTTGCATTTTTTAGCTTTGATTTATTAATCAAATATTTCTTTCTTTCTTTCTTTTTCAAAGTTCTATTTTTTTTCTAAACAGTGAAAGAAAGTTTAATCTTAGCAGCTATTATTCCTTTGGTTGGTGTTTATTCTGTTTTCAACTTTTTATTCTTATGAAAAAAGAGGGAATTACGAATTGCATTGGATTCAAAAGAATACTACAGTCTTCATTAATTAAAAATATTTATTTGAGTACGAAATTCTCTAACGGAGAACAAAAGTATTGCGCCATAGTGATAGACAACAAAAATGCTTTACGGGACATTTTTCATTAATTAAAAATATTTCTCTTAAAGAGTTCTATGCTTATAGGGATCATATTATGATATTGTTAATTTTATCTGTTACTTTTCTTCTTTTGATCCTAAATGGTGTTTTTTATTTGTTTTTCTGTGCATGTGACTCAACTATGTTAAATGCCAGCAGTGAAGCATCTGAATTAGCCGAGATAGACTGGGACAATCTCGGATTTGGGATTATTCCTACTGATTATATGTATATGATGAAATGTACTCAAGGTGGAAGCTTCTTTGAAGGTGAATTACAAAGGTTTGGGAATATTGAATTAAGCCCCTCAGCTGGTGTCTTAAATTATGGACAGGTCACATTTCTTAACTTTATTTATGCTTTAATTTATCGTCACGTTTTTGCTTGTATTTCATTATGCTACTTGACCATTATGGCTATTTGATGGTTGCTGTTCAGTTGTTTTTATGTAGCTTTTCTTATTAGCAAATGCATACAAGTTAAGTTAGATATATTCCTATATATGTAATGTGACTTCTTTCACCACCTTTCCTCTAAAAATGCAAAAGAGAGCTCATCATGCATGGTATCTGCTCCAAGATAATTTTCTGCTGGGGCCAATTTAAATTTAAGGAATGAAAATTATTTTTAATTTATCTTTAAGAATTGTGATATAGCATTTCTCATTTCTGTCTCTCCCATCATAATTTTGTGGTTTGTTTCTCTAGGGGTTATTTGAAGGTCTGAAAGCCTACAGGAAGGAAGATGACTCTATTCTTCTTTTTCGTCCTGAGGAGAATGCTCTCCGAATGAGGCAGGGAGCGGAGAGGATGTGCATGCCATCACCCACTGTTGAACAGTTTGTGGAAGCCATAAAGGAAACTGTCTTGGCAAACAAACGTTGGGTAACTAATGGTTACATTTGAAGCACGTGTTTGGTTTGCGATTGGCTTTACCTGTTTTATAAGTAAAGTTTTAATTTCTCATTTCAGGTTCCCCCACCAGGTAAAGGTTCCTTGTACATCAGGCCATTGCTCATGGGGAGTGGAGCTGTCCTTGGTCTTGCACCTGCTCCTGAATACACATTTCTTATTTATGTCTCACCCGTGGGAAACTATTTTAAGGTTTATTACCTTCGTTGCTTGATTTTTTTTTCTTTAAGGTTCTTCTTACATACCCATCTACACACACATATACACTGTAACTTGAAAGTTTAAACTTTTATCTCCACATTTAACCTTGGAGGAAAGATATTAGCTTGATTTCGTGTGCAAAGTAATTTTATCCTGAAAGTCGTATAACACATTCAAATAGAAAACTGAAGTTCTATTGTATCTGGAATATTGTCCTACAGGCAGATATCCTTGTGTGAGAGACTGATTTCACCATAAGGTTTCATTATTTTACATCATTATTTTAGAAATTCATGTTGGCTTTATTTTTAAGCTGCCATAGATTAGTAGTCAATGAAGTTGGTCTGTTGTTTTCTTCCATGTGAGATTAGCAACCAACTGTTATTATCCTCTGTTTAGTCTAAAATCACCCTCCCTTCTGTCATGTTCTTGCTTAACTGAAGGTTCCTAACTTCAGGCTATTAACTCTCTGGAATAACCATTTACATTATTTTTTCTGGTCAAACATTTGCTTTGGGTTTACTCTTTGGTATTCATTCAGTCCCCTTGTCTTGTGAATTTTAGCTAACCATCATAAGATGATTACTTGTTCACCAAAAATTTTATACGATTCCAGGAAGGTGTTGCTCCAATAAATTTAATTGTTGAACACAAACTGCATCGTGCCACTCCTGGTGGTACTGGGGGTGTTAAAACTATTGGGAATTATGCTGCGGTAAGCTATCTTTCTGGTTGTTAGCAAATCCTTTCACCAATCTATCCGCTTGTGACAGTTGAATTGATTTTGATAGTGAAAAAAATGAGACTTATTAAACTTCCACAAGCTAATGTTGTCACTTTATGGCATCTGTAGGTTTTGAAGGCACAATCTGCTGCAAAAGCCCAAGGATATTCTGATGTCCTCTATCTTGATTGTGTTCACAAGAAGTATCTGGAGGAAGTTTCCTCTTGCAACATATTTGTGGTGAAGGTATTACGGTCAGCTTATCTGTTGGTGGTTATTGTTGTCTTATTATCAGTACTTCATAACCATGCTTTGTCACTGGACCAAGCTCTGTTATCATGATCTCCTTGCTTTGTCTTCGCCCTGAATCTTCATCACTAGAACTAAAAAAAACTGGGGCTACCATCATTACTATACTGACTTTGACTGAAGGACTCCTACATATAGCGGTGGCACTACAGTGAAACATTAAGGATATTTTGTTTATTCTATATGCTAAAAAAATGTGGTTAAATGATTTCAGTGAAACATCTAGAAGCTATTGTGTTTCAAAAAATAATATACCATCAAAGAGTTCAGATTTTTGGGTTAAATAAGGCTTGTTTTAGATCTTTCTTCAATCATGGTTAATGAGCTAAAACATAATGAAATGGTCCAAATGATCCAAATATACGCCCTTTCTAACATAGTTTTTGTATTTTAGGGTAATGTCATCTCCACTCCTGAAATAAAGGGAACGATCTTACCTGGCATAACGAGAAAGAGTATAATTGATGTTGCTCGAAGCCAAGGGTTCCAGGTACTTGTGCAGTTTTGAAGATTCTTGATGAATTCATCTTGTCAAAATAAAGTTGTGTATCTGGCAATGTATATAGCTGGACCTGGCCAATCTGGTTATGTTTAGTATTTGTTTTTTGCAACTTGTGGATGCTGTGGTGGTATGGTGTTTCTTGATTAATTTTTGCTTCTTAAAGAATGGTACACTTCGAATTACATTTTAGTGATAGAAATAATGTCTCACGGTGGTTAATTGTCGCTTCAGACTACATCTTAGTGATAGAAAGAATGTCTCTAAGTGGTCACCTGTCACCTCGTGTTACGTTTTAGTGATAGAGGCTTCCAGATCTCTGAACTTGGAGAAAACATGAAAGTCAAGCTGAATTATTTTTCCTTGTTAATAAAAATTCTTCTCTTGTGTATAACCTCTGAATATATTGATAGGTATTCTGCAACTCGATGATGCAATTTTTTTTTAATTACATGGATGTTGTACACTGGATTGAGTTGATAATTCTTTCCCCAAATTTCTTATTGTACAACATCATAACGGTATCTTATCTGTTTCAGTGAGTATGTAAGGGAGCTCCTTGGGTTACTTCTTAATGCTTATCTGCTGATGACGCAGGTTGAGGAACGCCTTGTGGAAGTAGATGAGTTGCTTGATGCGGACGAAGTTTTCTGTACTGGGACAGCGGTGGTAGTGTCACCTGTTGGCAGCATTACTTATAAGGGTGAAAGGTAAATTACCTGTGCAGTTTGAGTAAATTCTTTTTTCATAAATTAATAGTTTTGCATTTCCTTCATTTTCAGCACAGTCTTCCGTTTTTTTTTATGTTTATATCAAATTTTTGTGGCAAATGGAAACAATAGGGCATGCAGGGATTATTAGCTAGTTTTGCATGGGGACATTATTTTAGTAAATGAAATTTTAACACTTGCGCGAAAAATTAGGAGTGATGAGAATATGATCTCCAACGAACTCGAACCCAAGTAACATAGGGAGTGGCCGTAGTTGAGCTTTCATTTCTTAATTTTACAGAAAAGCTGTGACATTAATTTTTTTGTAAAATACTTTTAATGTGCAGGGTATCATATGGAATAGATGGTTTCGGGGCTGTTTCACAACAACTTTACTCGACGCTTACGCAACTCCAGATGGGTCTCATAGATGACAAGATGAACTGGACTGTTGAGTTGAGTTAGTCATACTGTAGTAACATCTGGTTTGTGCCTCAGGTAAAATGTGTCCTTATATGACATAGTTTTTCCTTTTTTGGCAATGTTGGTCAGAATTTTCTCTGTTTTGTACTGAATGTAGTTTTAGACAAGGGCATTGAAAATTTCAAGTTAATGGAACTTTTCAAACTTGTTAGTTTCGAAGCAGGAAACCAAAAGTATTGCAACCCAACTTTTTTGTTGTTTCATGGGCTTGGGGGGGACTCGGAATTTACTAAAATTTAGAAGAATGAGTTTGCAAACAAATTTCATACTGCAGTCTCTCTCTTCCGTTCATGTCCAATAACTTCATCTAGAATTTCTAGTATTTGGCTTGTGGAAACGGTATAATACTAAAATAAGCCATATTCACCAATATTGAAAAAAATGTAAAGTTGCCAATAAGAATATGGGGTTTAT
This sequence comes from Hibiscus tridactylites, assembly GCA_958450335.1. Classification (NCBI taxonomy): domain Eukaryota; kingdom Viridiplantae; phylum Streptophyta; class Magnoliopsida; order Malvales; family Malvaceae; genus Hibiscus; species Hibiscus tridactylites. The sequence continues at coordinate 6,454,115 of OY288272.1, read as the reverse complement.
CAGCAAATTCCCTTTTCTTTGTTCTTTTGACCATTTAAACAATTTTTGTCCTTTTTTTTCTTTCTAAATTCCTTGTACAAATCTTAAATTAATGCAAAAGCAGTGTAGCTGGCTTGCTTTTCACGTTCTCGTCGAGAGAGAGAGAGAGAGAGGGAGAAAGTTTCAATCACAATCAAATGTGTAGACTCAGTCAACGCCGTGCATGCATGCTTTGCATGGCATATGTGACATGTATGGTTTTCGGATATCATGCATTGACCCAAAATACGATGCTGATCCAGTAAAAAAATAGGGTAAACTACGGTCCCCGACTATGCTCTAGTCCATTAAAAAATAACATATTGGTCCCTCAACTATCAAAAATTATAAATTGGTCCTCCAATTTAAAAATAACAAATTGGTTTGACACTATTAAAATTTTAACGGTTGGTGATGTGGCAGTTAATATAAATTGATATAATTACATAATTAGCTCTTAAGTTCTACACTTATTTTAATTTGACCCTAATTCTAAAAAATTAGTCCATATAATTTTAATAATCTATCAATTTAATACATCTTTTCTATTTCTCATCCCTTAATGAGCGAAATAGAAGGAAACCATCTCTCCGCCACCGCCATCCTAGGCCATGACGGTAGTGCTTGGGCCCAAAGCGGTAATTTTTCTAAGGTTTTTTCTTTTCCTCTTGTCCCCCCCCCCCCCCCCCCCCCCCTTGATTTTTTCGTTAACTTGTGCTCTTTCTTTTCTTAGATTTCCGAGTAAAAAAGATTGATTCTGCTTTAAGTTTGGGATCTGGATCTTATCATTTAGTTGTCTTTTGCATGGGTTACCCGTGCCGATCTGATTTTTGCTATGATTTATTTGATGAATTAATGACATATTTTGTCCTTTCATGCTTGGGAAATATGTATTATTTGTGGGTTCGTTTTTATTTGTTTAGATTTTGAAAGCATTAAGGGTTATTTAAACCCAAATGAAATGAAGATTTGTTAATGGATCTGCAGATGACCTCAACTTCATAGATGATGATAGTAGATGTAATTGAAGATTGAAATGATTTGACTACGAATCGTGCAGATTGTTTCGATTTTAAAGCTACTTTACTGGTTTAAACAGTGGAACCTTATGCTTTTTGGTCTCTCTTTTTTTGATAAGTATGCGCTTATTGCTTTTCGATTTTATGTTTATTTCAGTTCAACCCGAAGAAATTAATGCCATCATGAATGGCTTTGTTACGACGATGCTAGGAGGCATAGAGAATCGCCATGGAAGCATCCAGTCCACGAATAGATTATTAGTAAGAAGAAAAGGGGTTGGGTGAAATGGGACTAAATTGATAGATTATTAAAATTATGTGGGTTAATTTTTTTGAATTGGGGTCAAATTAAAATAAGTGTAGAACTTGAGGGCTAGTTATATAATTATATCAATTTATATTAACTGTCATGTCATCGGTCGTTAAATTTTTAACGGCGTCGGACTAATTTATTACTTTTTTAAGTCGAAATACCAGATTGTAACTTATGATAGTCGGAGGACGCAAAAATAATTGGAGCATAGTTGAGGGACCATTTATATAGTTTACCCTAAAAAATATGACAATTATTAGACCCTTTACTTTTATATAATTCGTGGTCTAAACAAAGACAATAATACTGAGTTCAAGTATTTAACTCATTTACTTTCATATAATTCGAGATTAAATGAAAATTTAAAGGAAAAATACATGTGTACAAGATATATATTTTGTAAAAGTTTTTAGAAAAAAACAGCCACGAAATTAATATTTAAGATTTGTAAAAAACTGAATCATATATATATATATATATATGATTGAACCAAATTAAAAATTATATATATCATATTGCATAAACTAAATTAATTTTTAATTTTTATATTTATTCCTTCGAGATACATAAAAAGAAAAGCCTTTTGACGCGGTAAAAAAGGGGGAAATAACATTGAACTTCAAGTCCTAGGTGTTACAGTAATTTGATTTAAAAAATAAAAAGGAAAATGTGTTTGTATTAAATATTTATAACATTAATGGTTTAGTGAGTCCTTTGCATGTTTCTAGAAGCGATGCATAAATTTCAAAATCATTGTTTGGTTTCTTTAATTTTTTTATTTATTTCTCTATTGCTTTAAAATGATAAGGATTGATGTGGAGATTTAGTGAATTGATTATTAGAGTAGTAATTATATTTTATGTAATTATATTGTAGTGTTTAAAAATAGTTGTACATTTATCGTTTTAAAAGTAATTGCACCAATTTTATTGAATAAATATATACATTTATCTAAATAAATTATTTCATGTTTGATCTTTAAATATTAATGTTTTATTGTTTTATTTAAAAATTATATAGATATTAACTCGTGTTGTCTAATTTTAAATGAGTTCAAATCGTGATATTTATATTCTATTTATCTTAAGAATATAAATATCTCTCTACTAAATCAAAAAAAAAAAACTTAAATAGTAACTAGAGTTCTATCACCTCACTCGGTGAGATAAAATAGTTTTTTAAAATTAATATAACTTGTTATAAATATTTATATGATTATATTTTAATATACAAGCTGTGTAAAATTATTTTACACAACCTTTCATATTTATGCTATAAAATTTAAAATCTAAACCCATAGCCTTAATACCTAAACCTTAAATTCTATATCCTACAACCTAAATCTCTAAACCTTAAACCATAACCCAAATCTCTAACCCTTAAAATTGAAAGTTAAAGTATTTTCCATATTTATTAAAAATATTTTAATTTAAAATTTAAAAACAAGAAGTTAATTATTTCAGTGACAATTATTTATTACTACAAATAAAATTATATCACTATTATAACCTTATAAATCTAAACCTTTTATTTTAGGGTTATATTTTGATACACAAGTTATGTAAAAATATTACACAACCCTTCTATAAAATTTAAACCTAAATCTCAAACCCTAGCACCCTAAACCCTAAACCTTAAACTCTAAATTCTAACCATAAACCTTAAATTCTACACCCTACACACTAAACCCCTAACCCCTAACATAAAACCCTAAAATTGAAAGATTTGTGTAAACTTACACTAGCTTGTGTATCAAAGTATTTTACTTTATTTTATACTTCTATTTTCGCATACTTTCTCAAATCAATCAAGTAGTATTGAAGTATACATTAAAATACAATGGGGTATATGCCTATATGGCATTGGGGCTATGATGTGCAATGACGAGTTATTGTGCTATATGGATAGGTCCTTTGCGTTGCTTCTGTCTTGTGTTTGGCCAGCTGTACCATTGTATTTCGCCTACCTCATGTTGCTCAGCTTAGGGAACTGCTGGTTGATATAGCTCGCTGTGCTATGTTTTGTTAAGGTGTTTTCGTTTTCATTGTATTGTGTCTCAAGATTTTTGCCCTCTTCAATTGTTAGTATTTTTTTCTTTATCAAAAAAGTTTTTAACGAGACACGCGATAATATTTATTTGTATAATTTTTTACTTTAATAAAATCATACTTAATGATCATAAAGTTCTTTATCCCGTCTTTTAATTTCAAAGAATTGTTTTTAGTAGCTTTATTTAAATATTTTTTAACAATGAGAAATCTGCTCCTAATTGTTAATTAACCCATAACTTAAACAAGAGAAAAAGATATCAACAAAAATTTTTTAATGCTACATACTTTAAAGATAGTTGACAATCATATATATTAAATTTTAAAATATCATGAATATTTTAATAATTTCCAAATGAGTAGATATCGAAATTGGCTCATACCACCCAACTCAATCATTAATCCATGATTTTAATGTTTTTACTTATATTTTTGATATTATTACCTAGTCCTTTCTAAGCTAATAATTAACCTTTGAATGGAATACAAAGCCAAATGTCATGATTATCTCATCATTATGAGGTGATTTATGTCACATAACTAATTCAATACAAGTGGCTTAATCTTTTTAGTTTATTTTAATCAAAATGAACAGCAAATTCCTTCCACCTTCGTTTTTCTTCTCTCAATCACCTATCTCCTTTATCATCTATGTCTTTTCAAACAATATGGTTAGAAAAATGCCTGGAGATTTACATAATAAAATAAATAAGAAAAAAAAAACTTCGTTAGAAAAGATGCCTTGATAGTCAAACAGGGATTTAATCTCAAATCATATAATTAACTTAATTAAACTACGATAGTCAAAAGAGTTACTTTATCTCAAAGCTGTACAGCTATGGAGGAAATAGGCCTTGTTTGGTAAACAGCGGTTTGGGCAAAAATTAGAGGTTTGAGGTATAATTAGAGGTTTGACTAGTCAAATTCGCTAATATTGATGTTTGGTAAATAGCGGATTGAAAGAGCGGATTGGGGTGAAAAAGCTAATTTTGAAAAAGCTCCTAATATGAGCTTTTTGAGATTAGAGGTTTGATATTAGAGTTGTAATGACTCTTTTACCCTTAACAATTACCAAAAATCTCCACATAACCTAAATTAAATAATAACATTTTTTAATATAAATAATAACATATTAAATATTGGACTTATTTGTTGTTACTACTAATTTATATGACGACATTTGTAAGTTAATTCTATTTTTTTATTATCACATATTTATATGTGCATATAATTTTTTTAATAATTATATAAATAATAAATTAATATATAAATTCTTCAAATGTGTTTAGAAAATTTATATTAAAAATAATTTTTATAAATCTAATTAATATTTATTAGATACAAAATATTCATAACTGATAAATTATTCAAACAAGTATTGAATATAATCATGTCCTTATATGTCATTTTGCTTGTTTAAATAATCAAACAACTATCAGCTGTCAGTTAATTTTACCAAACACTTTTATACAATCAACTAATACAATCCGCTAGTCAAATCAGCTAATGCAATTAGCTATCAGCTATCAGCTAATGTAATCCGCTATCAGCTATCAGCTATCCGCTAATTGCCAAACAAGGCCATAGTCTCCGGATGTTAACACAGAGCTGAGCACCATTTCCCTTTGGCTAGCGCGTTCAAAACTTGTATACTTTCTCTTCGCTCCTCATATTCGAACTTTGATTTTTATTAAGGTGTTTTAATGTATAATCAAACGATTAGATTTAGAGTCGAATTAGGTCGAACGGTTAAATAGAAAACAAAATTCTTAAAAAATTATTCTCCCTATTCACAAAATTCGAAACCAAAACTTACTTAAAGTATACCAAACTCCTAAAGTTAACATGCATGTTTTTTTTTTTTCATTTGATATGTCTAGGCATTAGCTAATGCAACCAAATCAACAAAGAAATCAAAGGCAAAGCATATGGAAAATAAAAAGTATAATATTGCCATATATTGACTTTTACTCTTTGATATGATCTCAATTATTAGTGAAGGCAACCATCCTTTACGAGCTAACATTTTTCTTTCTTTGCAGTTATAAAATGCTGGGCTTGACCTCCCCTTTAACAACTAAGAATTAGGAAATCTTATTATAGTCCAGTCTGTAATTGCATTATTAGCTTTAATATATTTTTTTGTTTTTGGTTGCCCACCCGGTCCTCAAGAGATTTGTTTTGACTAATTCAAACCGATTTGCGTCGCACACCAGACTTTTGTGGGTGAGTCTCTCGGTGGATATTTGCTGCATATGCAATGTATCGAACTCAAGATCTGCTTAAGCGATATTAAGTTGCTTACCACTTAGACCAACATGTTGATATTAGTTTTAATAAATTAATGTTTAATAAAAGTAATCTTTTGATTTATTAGTTTTTTATTCAGAATAATTGGGGTTCATTCTTTTGAGATTTTTTGTTAGTTTTATAGCCTTATTCAATTTATATTTTGTCTACTTTATCATTTTAGTTTAATTTTAAAAAAATATATGCATACTATATATTTTGAATGATTAGTTCAAGTGGTTCGATTTAAAGAAAATTTTGTGCAGATGTAATATGTTTATGTTATTTCTTTGACACGAATTTTACGAGTTACTATTTTGTTTAGTTTGCAGTTTGATTTTTGTGTGTGTATTTTATTCATATTACTTTTATCTATGTATTAATTGTTTCACTATATTTTTTATCGGAAATAAATTGTATATTAAACGAAAGAATATATAACGATTGTCACACGTGCGTCTCGTTAAAAATTTCCCTAAGCCTAACGGAAGAAAAGAGTACGGCACGTGGAAAAGAGAGATACAAAAAGAAACGACAAAACATAACGCCTCTCACACAACCATCAACAAATCATAAACAAGCCTGAAACAAAGATGTCCACGACACTCCTTCCTTTACTAAAGCATCCGCTAACCCATTCGCTTCACAGAAAATGTGGGTGAAACAAACGGAGCCCAAAGAGAGACACGCTTGATCGATCATGTAAAAAACCTCCCAAAGACGCCATGGTCGTCGATCCAAATGCAATACCCAACCAAGAGCAATTTTGGAATCCGACTCCACCACGAGAGGTTGTGATGCCCATCTAGATGCTGCAAAGAATGTCAAAGCAAAAGCGATCGCCCGTAACTCCGCTACATTGGAGTCGAGGGAACCAAGAGGACCCGAAAAAGAGCTAAAATCCTGCCTTGTGCATCGCGCAAAACACCCCCAAACCCTGCTGGTCCTGGTTTACCACGAGCTGAACCATCAACCGAAAATTTCAGCGTGTCCCCAATCGGAGGTTCCCAACTCACCCCCGCGCGACATGGCCGAGATGCAATAGACTCACAGAACGAACTCGGACAGTCCCACCATAATGATTCGCTTATGGACAGCCCCGCCTTTAAAGTTTTCACCCAATAAAACGAGCGTAGCTTAACCAAAAAGCAAATCTCTGAGGCCGGTAACAACTTAGCGTTAAAAACACTCTCATTGCGCGCGAGCCAGTGCGACCACAACAACGATGCAATGCTCGAGACCCACATATGTCTTAAGGTGCCCGAAAAAGAACAGTGAAAACCCGGGATAAAGAAGTCGGAGAAGGTCCCTGGCAAAGGTAAAGACACCCCCACCAACGCCTAAACCAATCCCAAATGCCTTGTGCAAACGGGCACATGAAGAATAAGTGATCGATCCCCTCCTTCCCCTTACGACACCAAACACGTAAACCTTGCTGCTCATCCAACACAATGCCACGATGCCTCAAAAAAATCAAAAGTGGGCAAACAGCACAACCAAGTGAACCACAAGAAAGCCTGGACCTTCGGTGGCACAAGGATTTTCCATGCAAAGAACTCGCCAAAATCATTCTCCCCCACCTTTTCCAACATAAGCAATCGTGAAAGAACCTTAACCGAAAAAATCCCATGCTCATCGGGTGTCCAAACCAACATATCATATGTGCCATTTCGAAGTCTCACTGCACTCAAAAGCGAAGTGAGCTCCTTAAGTTGTTGAAGCTCGAACGAGCGTAGAGATTTACGAAAGTAACCATACCAAAGATCATGCTGAAAATTACCCTCATCCGAATAATCAACAACCAAAGCCAATCGATTCACATATAGAGAAAAAATACGTGGAAAAATATCCTTCAAAGGTTTATCAACACACCACGCGTCGAACCAAAACAACACTCGAGAACCATCCCCAACCTGCCATAAAAAACTAGGCTCGCCATGAACTTTTGCATACTATCTGAGTTCACAGTTTGCACAATCTGTTGCCAAATGACCGACATCGATCCCCTATAAGTATAATTAAAACGCCACCATTGAGCTACCTCGCCATATTTTGCCACAATAATGGTCCTCCACAAAGAGGACGTATCCCTAGCATAACGCCAAGACCATTTCCCCAATAACGCTCTATTTCGAACCTTCAAATTTGTGATCCCCAAACCACCTAGGTGACGTGGGCGACATACCATACTCCAACTAACTCGACTCATTTTCCGTTGCAAACTCACCCCTCCCCAAAGAAAAGCACACCTCACTCTATCAATAGCTGCAATAACACCCTTTGGAACCCGAAACAAACCCATATAAAAACTGGAAGCGAGAAAAGGACTGAGTTTACCAATGTGACGCAGGCAACAAAAGATAAGGAAGATCGCTTCTAACCAGCAAGCTTCTACCGAAACGAGGTGATAACCGGTTCCCACACATCAATGTTGCGAGGATTAACCCCCAACAACAACCCCAAATATACAAATGACAGCTCACCTTTCCGACAACACAAAACATCTGCAATCGAGTCAAATAACTCCTCTCCAACGCCAATCGTGTAAAGGGAAGACTTACGGAAATTGATTTGCAAGCCAGAACAAACTTGGAAGCAATACAATAACCTGCGAATAGTCGTGGCGCATTCGATAGAAGCTTCAAAAAAGAGGATGGTGTCGTCTGCAAACTGAAAATGCGACAGCGACACCCCCGGAGCCAAAAAAAACCCCTCGTATAAGCCCTAACTCCTCTACTTGAACTAACATCCTATGCAATGCATTCACAACAATAAAAAGAAAAGAAAAGGTGACAACGGGCAGCCTTGTCGAAGACCACGACCCATTCCAAACTCCTTAGTGGTGCTACCATTTAACAAAACCGATAAACGGGCAGTGCTGAAACACTCATAAATCCATCGTCGCCAAGTCTCACAAAAACCCATCGACCATAAAACGTGCTCTAAGAACTCCCACCGAATGTAATCATAAACTTTAGCGAAATCCAATTTAAGGATACAACCGCCCGACGAACTCTGTCGATAGAATGAATTGTCTCGTTTGCCAACAAAATACCATCAGCTATTTGACGCCCACGCACAAATGTCGATTGGTGATCACTAATCAAATTTCCCAACACAGATTGCAGCCTTCTAGCCAGAATTTTAGCAAGGATCTTGTAGATCGAGTTAATCAGGCTTATCGGTCGAAAATCACATAAAGAAACCGGCGAAGCAATCTTAGGCAAAAGCACGAGGAAAGTATTATTCGCTCCCGCATGTATCTTACCAGAAACAAAAAACTCTTCTAAGAACCGCATCACATCATCACATACAACATCCCAACATTTCTTAAAGAACTTCATACTATAACCATCCGGCCCCTGCGATTTTAAGCCCTCACAACCACGAACAATCTCCCACGCCTCATCAAGTGTAAAAAGCGCAACCAGCCCCATATTTTCATCTTCGCAATCCCGTTGAAAATTACCCTCAATACTCCAATCACAAGACCTTTCATCGGCGGCAAAATGCTTAGCGAAAGAATGAACTATATGTCGTCTCAGCCTAAGAGGATCTATAACCCATTTTCCTTTGATGGTCAAGCCAGTAATAAAATTGTGCATAGCTCGCAGCTTCGTGACTCTATGGAAGAATGTCGTATTCCTGTCACCCAACCGAAGCCAATTCGCTCTCGATTTTTGACGCCCAAAGGGATTCCTTACGTTTTATCGCTTGCCATATTACTTGTAACCATTCTCGCTTTCGATCAATCAACACGGACTCATCCCAATTCGTATTATCCTCTTCTCCACCACTATCTAACCCATCTAAATGGTTTTGAATCAACTTAATCTCTTACTTGATGTCCCCGAAATCTGACTTGTTCCACTTTCGAAGAAACTATTTCAAATGCCTGAGTTTCACCACTCCTCAGCCATGCGGTGAACATTGCGCTTTTCGTCTAACCAACAGTTAATGAAACGGAAAGGGCGAGGACCTCAATCATTGTCATCATACAAAATAAGCAATGAGGCGTGATTCGATATCCCTCGAGGAAGAGAAACATGTTCAATGTTAGAAAAACAATCCACCCTTAATGGCGACACTAAAAACCTATCAATCCGACTTTGGCGATTACCCCTACCAAACCAAGTGAATTGCTTCCCCCATAACGACAAATCCACCAAACCTGCTGAATCCACAAAAGAATAGAAAGCATCCATACCTCTCAGCATTGAGCTGCTACTAGCCCTTTCCGACGACCAAATAACTGAGTTGAAATCCCCTGCCACACACCATGGTCCTGGAAAGCCGCTAATCAACTCCCTCATGCGTGACCGCAATAAGGCTTGCTCATTTACATCACAATGAGTGTATACGGCCATAATACAACACAAAAAATCCTCTGGCTTCCAATGCCCCTGCACTAGAACAAAATGACGACCGGCCTTTACCGACTCCATCAAAAACCGCGAACCCTCCCAAATCATCATCAACCCTCTAGAAGCACCTATCGACATCGAGATTACATACTCAAAACCATCACTGAACCATAAAATGGCAACCACCGAAGGCGATACCTTCTCTAGTTTCGATTCCTAGAACATAACTATATCTATCCGTTGTTTTTTGATAACGTCGCCCACTTCCCGTCTCTTAAAAATGGAACTCGACCCCCTAATGTTCCAGCTCAATATTCGCATTGTTACAATTGCACAGGTGCCTTCGAATAGCACCCGTGACAAATCCTTGATAATTTCTTCTTCGCTGCCAACAGATTTAACACCCACTAAGTTGCCCAATGCCACCGTCGCTGCAATTTCACGTTGTAGGATATGTTACCTATGTTGCGAATCCGAGTCGGTCGAGGATGCATCAGCCACTGTAATTGTACCACAACCTAGCCCTTTCCTCAGCCTCCCCCTCCCAGGCTTCTAAGACTTTGCTACACCAGATAAAAAATTCATTGATTTCGTTTTTCAGACAGAACCATTTATCCACATCGACACAACCTTGTCCCCCTTTGATACATTTTGAAAACCGGCTTGTTGTCTATGAACATCCCCTGCGGAAAATCTGCCTAATCCCTCTACCTCGTACGGACTGTTCCTAACCAATTCCCCCTTATCCTGACTTGGAATCTCGTTACCTGCAACCAACTCATTTGGTTAAAACAGACTTTAATTCGAATTCAAATTCAAATCTCTAACTTGGTGGCCATTCGAAGAAGGACTCTTTGGTCCCACGCTTGCCACAGACTGTGGCGAAATCCCAGCAGACATATCAGCTTCACCAACCGCCGCCACTTCTCGTTGGTCCGTAACCCTCCCTAACCTCGAACAAGAGCGATCAGACGAGAGACTCACGATGCGTAGGTCCTCCCGACGATTATCCTCCCAAAGTTGATTACAATGCCAATCCTGAGGCACCGTTTTTTCTAACTCCATGAGATCCTCAATCTGTCTCTCATCTCCCAATCTCGATTCAGGCACATATTCCGATGAGCTCAACTCCGGCGACTCACTATGTTCATCTGCGGATACCACCGTTGTGCACTCACAATCCACCAGCGGACCAAACATATTCAACTCTTTAACATGCAGATTATACGTCAATCTTGCAACTTCCAACTTGAGGATAGAATCTATAAAACATATGGTATTTGTTTCAATTAGAATCCAGCCACACTCAAAAGACATTGGTGATTCTTTTATATTGGCGAGACACACAAGAGACCCCCAAAATTTCGCGATATTCGCGAATGATTCATGTGGCCACGCGTGAATTGGCAAGCCCCTCACCGAAAGCCATGCCCTCCTTAACGATATGGCCAATTCCGATGACCACCTCTCTAGCTTGGAGAAACATTCACGAACTACCGTCATCTCCACTACCTTCTCTCGAACGGAAAAATTTGTGAACATCAAGAGGATCATAGGCCCCGCAATGCGCAGAATGGAGAAACCTTGTAAACATAGAAGATTCATCTGTGACACCAATTCCTTAAGGCTCCAATGCTTCTTACACCACCCCACCATGCAATTATGAAGGATATGCAGCTTATCCTCATCCACATGTCCTTGTACCACGTCAAATGAATCACCCTTTATCTTTGAATCTAAGCATTGGACGTCCGATCGCCCATTCACTCCACTCTGTGATGCTTGTTGCGATTGTTCGTACTCTGCATTTCTACGTTTGTTTCTCTATAAAAAATCACGACCACCATATCTCGCCATGGTTACTGATATACGCGGTCCATAGATCCATTTATTGTGCAGCCGTTCTATAACCCGATCAGCATCAGGACGACTCCCCATTCGTACAAAACCAAAACGTGATCCATCATTTGCCCTTTTATGTGGAATGAAAGCATCGATCACCACACCGTGTATGTCAAATACTTGCCACATACCCTTCCAATGTAAAATTTTCGATATCTTGCCCACAAATACCGTCCATACCTGCCGACGGCCATTTCCCGCTAAATCGTCATCCCCCGCTTGGCTAGAATCCGTCGTGTCTTAATTTATCATCATGATTTGATTTTTTTTAGTTTTAAAATTATTTATTCGAGAATTAAATTATTACATTTAATATACATGAATATAATAAATATAGATATTATATTTGACATTTTTTTCTAATTCCCGAAGCTTAACTAGGGGTATGGTTTGGTATTGAATCAAGCTTAACCCTAAAATTTATTTACTATTTGTATTTCTGTTAAGGAAAACACTTTGATACACAAGCATAAGCATAAAATTTTCAATTTTAAGATTTAGAGAGAGATTTAAGTTGTGGTTTAGGGTTTAGAGGTTGTAGAATTTAAGATTTATGGTTAGAATTTAGATATTAGAGTTTACATTTTTAAATTTTAGAGTGTTAGGACTAGAATTTTTTTTACACAAGCTGTGTATTAAAATATAATATTTTTAGTACACTACTATTCGTATTTGATTTTTATGGAATTCAAAACGAATTTATTTATGTGTTGTATTTGTGGACAAGTGCGAAAAACATACGGTACGTAGTGAGGCTTGAGGGAACAAATTTAAATATTATAATATTAAAAATTGAATAAAAAAATAGAAGAGACAAGCATAAGGTCAGTTCCGTGACGCAATTGACATGATAGTGGGTTTCCGCTACTAAACTTGTACTGCTTTGTTTATATCAATATTTTTTCATATGATAGTCAATTCATTGTTATTATTAGAGGTGACAAATGAGTGGTTTGAGTCGGGTTTGGTTCGAGTAATTTTGATTTAAGTTAGGTTATGTTTTAATTATATTCGGTTTCAATTCAGTTCGTGCCAGATTTGATCTGGTTTAGTTTTAATTTGGGTCTATGGTGATTCGGGTCGGATTATATTGTGTCGGTTGCTTTTTGGGTCGAATAATATCGGGTCGGGTCAAGATCGATTTAATAGGATATCGATATGTTCCAGTCGGGTTTTTAGGCTGGATCTATTTTTTACACCCATATATGGCATTACAAAACCAGTATATTTGACTTTTTGGTGAGTTGTGCGACAATTCACATCAAATCTTTCTTCATTTCTTTCAATATTTTTTCTTTATTTCGGGTTGCCTTTGGTTTGGTTTACTTTCAATTCGGATGAAATCGGTTCGGGTCTATTCGGTTCGCTTGAAAATTCGTTGATTCGGTTAAAAATTAGACCGAATCCAAATCGATTCAACTAAAAATCGAGTCAATTTCGGTTCGATATATTTTGTTTCGGGTCATAATGTCTGGGTCGACTTCTTTTCTTTTTCTTCTGTTGAATCGAGAAATAAATAAGTTTACAATTCATCAGAAAACAATTTTTCAGGTGTGAAAAATATTACTTTTTGTATCATTTCTCTAAAAGTTGATAAACTAGGTAAATACGTAAAAGATATTTTTTTTCTTTTTCGTCACTTTGATATGTATAAAAAAATTGTGACATTTCATTTTTTATATTCAAACCGGATAAAAGTTAGTTCGAATTTCAGGTTTCGGGTCAGTTTGCCACCTATAATTATTATTTAATTATTTTTAATAATAAAAATAAAAATAAAGGATATATGTGTACTCATAGATCCATTATTGGTGTTTGTATTATTTAAGTAAATTCAAAGCATGGACCAAGTATTCCAAGGGTTATTTTTTCTTACTGGCTGCCTAATAACCTAAATTTAATAGTAACGCCCCTTTCATTTTCTACATCATTTATGTGGTATTTGACCATGCCTCTTTTGTTTCCCCCTTTTACCTATGCTGCTTCCCTTGTAAGACTAGGGTAATTCCTTTTTAAACATTAATTTGGGCATGTGCCTTATTTATACCATTTCTAACAATCTATTTTTTCTTATACCGTGTCTAAGAATTCAAGGATTTTATTTTTTTTTTCAAAAATTTGGGGGTTCATGTACCCTTAAAAATATAAAATTAATATTTTTATGTTAATATTCTTTTCAACTTATTAGATCACATTTTTCACTAAAATTAATCCGAACTAACCAATAAACACTATTTATTTAGCAAGAATCATTAACTTTAATGTTAAAAAATACTCGACCCGACTACTCGACTATTCAAACATAAATAATTAAGTATTTATTCGGGTCGGGTACCCGACCCGCCATTTCTCGGGTCAAGCATGGGTCACAAAATTAAGAATTTTCGGGTACCCGGTTGGCGGGACAATGTAACAAAATTAAGAATTTTCGGATACTCGGGTACCCGGATATATTTGAAATTAATATTTTTTATATTCAATATACACATCTTTATATTAAACTAATAAGTAATTTTTTATATTTTTATATTAAACTAATAAAAATATATTTAAAAAATAAATATTTTTATATCCGGGGTACCTAAATACCCGAATTTTGGGTACCCAACTAACTGGTACCCGCAAAACTAGGGTCAAGACACAGACCGCACTTTAAACTACTCGACAGTTCGAGTATCCGTTCGGGTACTCAAATACCCGAGTATTCGGATTTGAACACCCCTACATTTAACCGGTCAAAAAGGTGAAAAAGAATATCAATTCAACATTAACCTATCTTAGAAAGAAGAATTCAACTATTATCTAATTGTCCTCCATTAATGGTAGATAGGTTTCTCTATTAATCTAACGTTGACCACTTGACTGTGGTGAAAGTGATGAAATCAAAACAAAGTAATCAAATGACTGCTTTTGGCTAAAAATGACTCGGCCTATCTAATGGCTTAGCTTGATGGTAATGCAAGTTTAAATACTCGGCCTATTTTAAATACTCGTATGATGAAATTTCAGATTTCCAAATTGTAAAGGTTTCTAACCCTCTTACATTAAAAAAATCATGCCTAATATAATGAAATTAAAACTAAAATAATTCTTATATTAGCTTGATGATAATGCAAATTTAGATGTTCATATTTTCAAAGAAACTTCATTTATTGTTCAAAACTTGCTTAAAATATATATTTCAACAGTCATCGCATGATAAAATTTGATTCTCAAGTTATAAAGGCTTCTAACCTCTCTTACATTAAAAAAATCTTGACTAATATAATGAAACTAAAACTAAAATAAGTCTTATACTAGCTTTATGGTGATGTAAATATAGATGTTCATATATTCAGAGATTTAAATTTAAATTTTGGAGTTAATATAGTTGAAACAATATGAGTAAGTTCTAAACATGAACGATAAAGCATGCATGAAATTGTGACAAACTGATTTGTATGATTGGTTTCTTTGTTTGGTTGTATTAGTTGTATTGAGGAAGTTTTTTTTGGATGAGTAAATTGTTCATTTATCCAACAACAAAAAAAGAAAATGTAATTTTTTTAATTAATATATTTTTAACAATAAAATTCAAATCTTAATATTTCTAATAAATTCTAATTTCTTTTATAAAAAAGTTTATGAGGCTAATTTAGGGTAACAAATAGCAACTATGCCCTTGCATAAATTTGACAATTCATATATTTATATCATCAAGTTGGCTTAATTTTTTTTATCATAATCGTACATAAAGTATGTAATAATTATATAACTGTTGAGATATTAATAATTTTATTAAAAATATTGGTATTTTCTTACTCAACACTCAATAGCGATTGGTCTAACCCATGTTTATTCCAATTGATCCAAATTTGTGCCAAAACCATGACGTTTAATCCTAACATAATCAAGGCAGCTACTGAGAAAGCCACGAAAAGAAATCAGCTGCCCTTAATGTCCCGATACTAAAAATTAGGTTTAAGTTGAGCAAATTAGAGTAGGAGTTTTTTAAGGTATACGGTGTAGAGTTTAAAATTTAAAATTTAGAGTTATGACTTAAAATTTAATTTTTTAGTATTTTTTTAATGTTAAACCATACAAATAAGGGTAATCTTCACCAGTGGTCCCTTTCGTTTAGAGTGTGTTCTGTTTTGGTCACCAGAATTCAAAAAAGATTATTCTGATCACTTACGTTTAGAATCGTTTCTGTTTTGGTCCCTTGGTCGTTAGTCTCCGTTACTTAAAAAAATTAGTTTCTAATTTAACCCCCAAACTTTCAAAATTTTATTTTTCACCATCTTCCCCAAAAAATATAAAACTAAAACCCAAAAAATTAAATCAATGGCTATAACCCAACACTACAACCCATTCCCCAAACTTTCGAATATATCCCCAAGATTAAAATCTTACCACCCTTTTGTTATGGTGTAATTTGAACCGAAGACTTGAATAGGATAGTTGATGCTATTTGGTTGGCTTGTTCTATAGCACCAAAGTTCTACTCTGCTCAGCTTTTTAAGCATCCTTAATTACAACAACTCTATTAGTCTTTCTAAAAGCATATGTTTCTCTTTTACAGCTCTCATTGGATTAGTGTTTGTTTGTTAGTAATTTCTAACTTTTTATCAAAAAGGTCGTCTGTGATCAAAAGCAAAAGTTGAAAAACTTTTCAATAGGTAATCACTGCCATGAACACATCTGCCTCAATGGATTGGTGCCATTCAGCAAGCAGTTAACAACCAGAACTTAGTAAGCATATTTTTTAAATGTTTCTTTAATAATCCAAAAAGGTGAACAAAATTGATGAACGCAGATCTCAAATAAGTTGTATTGAATCGAGTCCATGGAATGTTGCACTTCTCTTTTCCCTTACAAACTCAAGATTTAGGATACGACGATATTAGTCTAATTATATATATTAGAAAGTTTGGGAGAATGGGTTGTAGTGTTGGGTTATAGCCATTGATTTAATTTTTTTGGGGAAGATGGTGAAAAATAAAAGTTTGAAAGTTTGGGGGTTAAATTAGAAACTAATTTTTTAAGTAACGGAGACTAACGGTCAAGGGACCAAAATAGAAACGATTCTAAACGTAAGTGACCAGAATAATCTTTTTTGAATTTTGATGACCAAAATAGAACACACCCTAAACAAAAGGGACCACTGGTGAAGATTACCCTACAAATAAATACAGAAAAGGAGCTGATAATTTTTAACTATTTTCAAGATCTTTTTAACTTTCTTCAAAACTATTTTCAAGATCGTTTTTTTTTGGTGCAGAATGTTTTTGCTTCCTTCAAAAGTTTTGAAGAAAACTTCACAGGTTTGTAATGCGTTTTTATGGAAGGGAACTGATGCGAATGCTAGAGGGGCCCGAGTTGGTTGGGATGTAGTCTGTCACCCTAAATGTGAGGGAGGTTTAGGGGTAAAAAATATTGTTGTATGGAATAGGGCATGCATGATTAAGTGTCTTTGGTTGCTGATCAGACAAGCAGGGTCGTTATGGGTTGCTTGGGTGGAGGCGTATTTGTTGAAGGGCAGCTCGGTGTGGAATGTCCCTATTAAAACAACTCATAGTTGGGCATGGAGGAAGATGTTGAGATTGAGGGATGATCTTGTGTTGGTTGGTAACATGCATGGGAAGTATAAAGCAAAGGAAGCTTGGAATGTTCTAAGGCATCGACAACCTAAGGTCCTATGGCATAAAGTTGTTTGGGGTGGACCCTCGATACCTAAATATTCGTTTATTTCATAGTTAGTTGTGTTAGATAGATTGCCAACTAGAAGCCGAATGATGAAATGGGGATACCAAGGGGATACATGGTGCTTATTGTGTGGATCCGCTTGTGAATCAAGGGATCACTTATTTGGGGAGTGCTGTTTCGCAAGAAACTTGTGGATGTTGTTCTTGCAGGGTTGTGGGGTGAGCCGGATCCCTGATAGTTGGCCTGAAATGTTGTCCTGGGCCCAGTCAGCCGGTAAAGGGAGGTCTTGCAAGCAGCGATTATTAGGCTAGCATGGAATGGCTTGAACTATCACATTTGGCAAGAGAGGAATGGTCGGATACATGGGAAAAAGCGGAGACGAGAGGCTGATATTTTTGATTTAGTAAAGTATAGTGTGAAATGGGAACTTTCAGGCTACAATAGATTTATTTTTTCTAAGAATTGTATAGCTGCAAATTGAGATCTTTGTGAGTAAGGCTTTCTTTTTTTCTTCTTCTTTAGGTTGTATGTAAAGGGTAGGCTACTGGTGGTTCTATTGGAGCCTTTGTATACTTTTGAGGTTGCTTGGATGAATGAAGTGCCAATTTATCCAAAAAAAAGTACAGAAAAAGAGCTGATAATTTTTATCCGAAAGCGACGTTCTATTAACCCAAGAAGTAAGAACTATTCAAAGTTACACAAACCATTGCCGGGTCCACTAAACTCCATGATGATCATCGACCGTTGATCATGTGTCAGGGCTACATCAACAGATCAGCGATCCAGTCAAATTATAGGGAGATGGCTGATGAATGAAGCAGCAACCAGCAAATTAAATGATATAAATAATTGTATATTATGGTAGATTCTGGAGGTAGAAGGACAATAAGAAAAATCCTGCTCTCTTGTTCTTCCACTTTTAATTTCTTCAATATTTTATGCATAACGTTTCATCTTTTTTAAATATCTTTTTTCTCATTCCCCTTTTTGAAATCCTGGGGGGGACACATTTCTAATCTTCAAGTCTGTCTTCCTCCCCTCTGGCCATTATAGTCTCCCCCTCTCTCTTTCCCAGGTGTGAATATATATATATATATACCATCACTCTCTCGTTGTTGTCAAGCAAGAGACAAGAATAGAGCAGATAGATTACTTTGAAACTCTATTTCTCAAACAAACATGGGGAGAGCTCCTTGCTGTGACAAAGCTAACGTGAAGAAAGGGCCATGGTCGCCGGAGGAAGATGCCAAGCTCAAGGCTTATATTGAGACCAACGGCACCGGTGGCAACTGGATTGCCTTGCCTCAGAAGATAGGTTTGTAATATATAGTAATAGTTCAGTTCTTTATATATATGTTTCACTGTAATCAAAGTTTCCTTTCTCCTAAGTTAATTAATTCTTGAACTATACCAAATTTCAGGGCTTAAGAGATGTGGCAAGAGTTGTCGTCTTAGATGGTTGAATTATCTTCGACCCAACATCAGGCATGGAGGGTTTTCTGAAGAAGAAGATAACATCATTTGTAGCCTTTACATAAGCATTGGAAGCAGGTATATATATATGATTTCTATAGTTTGGGTCTTTTTCTTCTTAAGAATTACGCTCTAATTTATATGCTTCTTTTTTGAATGCGCAGATGGTCTATAATCGCAGCACAACTGCCCGGGAGAACCGACAATGATATCAAGAACTACTGGAACACAAAGCTGAAAAAGAAGCTCCTGGGGAAACAGAGAAAACAGCAGCAAGCTCGGAGATCCACCTGCCTTACCTTCAAGCAAGAAATGAAGCGAGAAAGTGAGAATTATCCGGTTCCTGGGATGGTGAACCAGGTCTCAAATTGGCCACTGCTGCCACCACCACCCGTCATGCCCCTACCGAGCACGCACCAAGATCCTCAAGATTCCATCAGGAATATGCTTGTCAAACTAGGAGGAAGATTCTCCGATGATCATCCACAATCCACCGCCAGTCCCATGAATTTTCGATACGCTCCCGATGTTCCCTTTGCTCAATACCAGCCATATGAGAATTCCATGAACATACTTCCATCTGCTTCTTCCCTTAGTCCCTTAAACAGTACTTGTTCTCAAGTCACCGACGGTACTACTACCCAGTTTACTGTTAACGATGTTGATGGTCCTAATGATGTGTTTCAAGATCTTGATGTTTTCCAAGCGGAGCTAAGTGAGCTGATCTACAGCAACAATCAGCAGATATTGGATGGGTTTGGGGGCTTTTATGGAACAGACAACATGGTCGATGGCAGCAGTACCGGGACTAGTTCGGTCGAAAGTAGCAGCTGGGGAGACATAAATTCACTGGCCTATACTCCAATTGTCCCTGGATTTGAAGCTTGCCAACGACAAAGCATCCCACAAGTTCCTACCTACGATGAATCAGCCTACTTCCGGCCACAATAACAACACTGTATACACGGGTGGTGTAAATTTGTATCAACTAGGGGATTAGTTTGGTTTTGATCAGAGAATTTCCGAAGAAGAAGAAAAAAAGCAAAGAAAAAACCTCCTAATGAATTCATGCAGAAAGAGAATGTTTTGTTTTTGTAATTCAACTTTTTTATAACTTTTCCATTTGATTTCTTCCCAATACTAGTTGATTAATCTACCTATATGAATTCAAGTTTTAGACTGTTTGCTTTGTTCAATAATGTTGAATGTGGAACCCTAAATCAGTTGAATTCGATTCTGCTTTGCAGGTCATATGTTTGGAACTTCAATAAACACCTGTCTGAGGAGCTTTATGGTATATATTTATTTATTAATTACAATGTAAAAAAAAACACCTTTTCATTTCTTTGCAACACATGGATTGAATGGCCTCCTAGACATCCATGGAAAAGGCACAGTATTAAAGTAAATAAAAAGGTGCTTTGACGTTTTGGCATCAACTTACTAGACTTTAGCAAACTGGGGCATCTAACTATGGTTTCATGTCTGCAATTTAAAACATTTGGGCAACCTCTGAAAGCACATGGTAATCAGTTCATATGTCTTGTACTAATCTACTGCCAAATAGATCAAAATACCTTTACTCTCTACACTATGTTTATGTCGGGTGGGTCGAACAAGTATGTTGTGCTTGATTATATCAGAACATCCATTGTCCTCTATGTCTCAATAATATCAGCTTTGCTCTCGCATTTAAAACTTTCTTTTGTGATTTTAGCTTGCCTCGTTTGCTGTTTAAACATGAACATATCCTATACTAATCATGCACATTATTTCCAAAACAGTTGCTTCCACTAAGTTAAGACAGATTTTAATCATGCGCATTATTTTCAAAACAGTTGCTTCACACGATGTTCATGGAGGACATGGATTAAGCTTTAAAAAGGAAAAGCTCCATACTTATTATTAGGGGTGAGCAAAACTCGACTCGACTCGAAAAAACCGATATTTTTTTTCAATTTCGAGTTATTCGAGTCGAGTTATTCGAGTTGTTCGAGTTATTCGAGTCAACTCGATTAACTCGAAAAAATTTCGATTTCGAGTCGGTTTGGAATTTGCCCAACTCGAAAAATTGAAAAATCGAAAAACCGAATTTTACAGTTTTACAATTTAGTCACTGATTTCATTTTTCTTCAATTCCTCCTTCATTTTAAGTCCATTTTTGACCAAATTTGAACCACATATTCCTAAACCAGCGTAGAATACATATTTATCTTCAATTTATATTTTTAAAATAAATTTCATATTTTTTCAATTCAACCCCTTAACTTTGTATGATTTCCTCATTTCTTCAATATCTCCTTCGTTTTAAGTCAATTTTGACCAAAATTGAACCACATGCTCCTAAACCAATGTAGAAACTAGAATACCTATTTAGCTTCAATTCATATTTTTAAATTAAATTTTCTACTTTTGTAATTTAGCCCCTCAACTTTGAATGTTTCCCATTTCTTTAATTTCTCTTTCGTTTTAAGTCTATTTTTTACCAAAATTAAACCACATGATTCACTAACACTATATAATATCTATATAACTTCAGTTCATATTTTTAACAAATTTATTCTTTTTTTAATTTAGCCTTTTAACTTTATATTTTATTCAATTTGATCATTCAACCGATTTTTTTGTAATTTTTTTCTTTACATCAATTCATTGACTCATTTATACCCCATCAGTACTTTATCCTTAAAAGTTCCTTATTTAAAAATAATATTATAAATATATTTTAGAAGTTTAGATGATATTTTTTTTATTAAATAACATTACAAATCTTACTTATGCATGTGAAAAATAATATGAAGATATATATATATATATATATATATGCATATCTTATATGAATAGAGAAAGTCGTTTAAATTAGAATCAAATCGTACTATAACATGGTAAATAATTATAATTAAATTTGTATAGAAACTCGAAAACTCGACAATATAATTCGGAACTCGAAAAAAGTTTGTTGCAATTCTCTTTTTTGAACTACTCTTATGTTTTTGTTTTTATTGGTTTGTATCTTTTGACATGTGATGTTGGATTTTCTAAACTCTACTGTGTTATTTGTTTTAGTTATTAATATATTTTAGGGTACTCTTTTCCTCCTTTCGCTATCTTTGGTCTCGTCTTGGCGTTACCTAGATAAGAAGGAGATTTTTAACGAGGCCCAGAGTTTATAATGGAAGGTTGAGTTTTCTTTTTGTTGGTTTGATTGTTACAATTGAAATTTGGACAGGTTTACTTTGTTTGATGAAAAATGTGTTCTTATTTTTGTGCTTTTAGAATCATTGTATTGTTTAGTCATAAGTCAATTTATATGTATGTAGATATAATTCAAAAATTTTTTTACACATGTGAAAAATAATATGAAGATATATATATGTAGATATAAATAGAAAAATGTTTAAATTAAAACCAAACTCGAAAAATCGAATCGACTCGAACTCGACTCGAACTCGCTAAAATCGACTCGAATCGAAAAAATTTCAATTTAAGTTCAAGTTATAAAATATGACGATTGAACTCGAATAACTCGAATTTTTTTGACTCGACTCGACTCGACTAGCTCGAACGCTCACCCCTACTTATTATAGTAAATGTATTTCTTGTTGCAATTGGGAAAGCTTTAAGCCTGCATGAACTTTGTTCAATTATTTCTAATAGGCACGCATCATTGTTCACTCACCAAGAAAATGAGACACGAGGGAGAAAATAATGGGAGAATGATAACAAAGAAAATAAAATAATTAAAAGCACTTAATTATAATAAAAAAAGCTTAATTTAATTTTAAACATATGTGTAATATATATTTAGGAGGAAATGAGAAATGAACCCAACAAGTGTCCTAGTAGAAAAATCGGATGATATTTATTTTAGGAGACACATGTTTAAATCGTTCTGTCTACACGGTGTATACACATTGTTAAAGATTAAAGATGTGTATGAACATATATTATCTTGTAATTAACATTAGACTATTAAAAAGAAAAAAAAAGAGAAGGAGAAATGGTAGGGAAAAAGCAACAAAAAATGAAATTATGTGTGTATGGATCTTAAAGTCAAAAGGAGAGAAAGTAACATTAGGCTAAACAAAATTGACCTACTTCTTTTCTAGTCTTGGCTGCATTCGAGGTTTGAGAATTTCATAGGTCAATCATGTATCACTTTCTATTATATATTTATAAAATAAGCTATAATCTAGCAACAAAATAAATCATGTGGATGCTAAAAATAAAATTCTTAAATTGATTAGATATTATCTTTTAATTAATTTAACTGAAACAAGTATTGATTTTATTTTTAAATATTAATGTTTTGCATTGTTTAAACTGATTTTTTTTAAAATACGATTTTAAGAAAACCAATACGGTTGAAAAAAAATTGTATTGTTTGTGAAGGGCAAACATATGTAGTAAAAAACACTCAAATAACCCTTAAATTTATTGTACCATATATATTGAAATTTATTGAGTAGTCCTAATGGTATAAGATGATGTTATTCTTTCTAAGTGATATGGGTTCGAATAGCATGGTATGCACAAATAGTGTGTGTGAATTTATCCAAATTTAAAATCAAACTAAGATTCTACCTTCTAATTGAATTAAAATGTAAAAAAAACACATTGATTTTTTTTGTAATTTCATTTATATTGTATTGATTAATTTTGTTCGAAGTAGATGTATTGTTTTTAATTATAACCTAAAGGTTATTAAAATAAATAACTGACATTAAAACAAAAAATAGCATCTAATGCAACTAAATTATAAATTTTAAGGGTTATTTAAAAAAAAAGTGAAAATAAGGGTTAATTGTTGATGGAGTTTTTTTGTTGTTGTTGAAATAATTGTTAATGGAGTTAAGTAGGTGGTTTTTAGTTTTGTTTGATAAGTAGTTGATTTGGTGTTTTAAGAACATGTAGAGTATAATTTTATATACTTTCAATAAATCAGATGATGATATATTATTATGAATGAATTTAAAAAGTGTATTTTTAAATTTTGACGATGATATGCCATTATCTTACCATGGATGATACATATAAAGTTATATCTCATCTATGCATTATATATTATTTTATCCTATTTTCAGATTTTAAATATTTTACTTTTTTTATTTTGTTTTTTTAGGGTTCTTTTACTCATTCAACAAACACTCTATCCGGGTAGCTAACTTTAACAACTTATGGTTCAGGTTTCATCAGCATCATCCCATAAAAGCAGTGGCATCCAATCCTTTATGTCATCACAATTCCAATGCAAATTTGAGTTCCTAAAATAATTTTTAATACTTTATTTTACCTTTATTTCATCACAATTCCAATACAAATTTGAGTTCCTAAAATAATTTTTAATACTTTATTTTACCTTTAAAACACATTCTAATGAAAGAAAAAAGGGTTCAAGAAGAGAGAAAAAAACTCAGATATTAATATTTAAGTTATGCATTGTTGACACGCTAAAATCAAACAAATAAACATGGAATCAACTCTTTGTCAAAAAATGACGTAGTGCTTACTTTTGAGGTCAAAATCGACCAAATCGACCCATTGATATTTGATACGTCTTGATTTTACACGTAGCTGTTGCAAGTTGAATGAAATCATTTACTTAACCATCGTATTGACTTCTTGAATTTTGTTTGTAGGCCAATATATATTTATAATATTAGACTGGGTTGACATATAATCCGCAGAAACTCTATTTAATTTTGTCCATATTTGTTGAAATCTTGAGGCCGAGATTCAGGTGGAAATTTTATGTGGAGCTGTCAATCTCTCTTTTGTAATTTCTGGGAAGCTCCTCAAGCCTTGTCTTGACCACTTTCTTTTTTAGCCAAACCGAGGTAATATATTTTGTTCTAAAAAAGTTTGTGTTAATCAAGTGATATTATATATGTAAGGAATGACATCAACGAATGGGAAAATATTATATTATATGCTTTTGCATGTCAAAAGAAGAAATATACAATTAAACTATTTTAAATTACTACTACCCCAAAGAGTTTTCATCTTTAATTTTGAAAATGATATTGCGAAATACTTTAGACAAAAAGATAGATTTGAGAGATTTGGGGGCCAAATTTTACCATCTTAATATTGAAGTCGCATCAAAAACATTTTCCACATGAATTGCAATTGTGTTCCTATTTAGAAAATGTAGTGGTAAATTATTATATGGTAATATATAAGCTAGTGGACAGCAGCTTAGTTTATAATATTAGAATTAAAATTGTTGTTTGATGCTAGCCAGACACTAGCTACTAAATCCTAATAAGCTATTACCAAGATTTGGTTGTATTATATTTTCGCCTCCATTGTCCATTTCCCGACTCCTATTTAGCTTCACAAAATCATGCCTCCGGACTTAGGGACGGAAAGTTAAAAAAAAAATTTGGGGTCATTACCATTTTTAAAAATGTAGAAAATTAAAATTTGATCTTTAAAATTTAAAAAAAAATAATTTGACTCATTTAAAATTCTTATTAAACTTTAAAATTCTGAATATTTTTAATTAAATCATCTCTTATAAATTTTAAAAATTCTTATTAAATCTCTCAGAATTACTATAAATTTTAATTAAATTCTCAAAATTTTTAAAATTTTAATTTAAACTTCTATTTAAAAAAAATTAAATTGACCCCAAATTCTTTTCTCAAGTATTGTCACTGCCTCCCGTGAACATTACAAGGGATTACAAATCAGTTTACTCGGTAACTAAAACTTTCGAAATATGCTTAAATTTTCGAAATAATTAAATTTGATTTTATCACATTCACAATATAAATAAACAAAAAGAACTTAGGTAAAAAAATATATACTGAGAAAAATTAAATTAATAAATGATACTATGTAAATTGATAAAAATAACATTCTTCTAATATTTTTGATAAATTGGTGTTAAGTTGACTCGTAACATCTACTCTATATACATGTTTACATTTTTATTATTTGATAATTATTTAGAACTTAGTTATTTATTTATATTCAAACTTTTTAATATTAAAAAATTATAATACTATTAAATATAATAAATTAAACAAATAAAATAGCATAATATAATATTACTTCATGATGCGTCTGTTTTGAATATTTACACTAAAATATAATATATTTATTATTTATAGGCTTAACCATAAAATAAGTAACCGAACTATGCTTTTTTTCTATTTAAGTGCCCAAACTATTTTTGGATCAAATAACTGCCTAAAGTTTCATTCTGTGACTCATTTAAGGTTCTTCATTAATTTTTATGTGTCACCTCCAGAAAAATCTAAAATTATATAAAAATAAATATAATTAATTAATTTTAATTTTTTTTTTAAATTTCCAGATTTTACAAAAACAACCCCAAAATCCAAAATCCCTAACTCTTCAAAACCTAAATCCTAATTTAAGCCGATTCCGTCGCCGCCCACCACATCAGTCATCAGACCATCACAACCATTTCCACCATCACCCAGTCACTGGAAATCGATTGATGACGTGCGAATCGACAAAATTGTCGAATAGTTCTTTCGAACGATTCGCGACGAACTACAACAAAAGGGGTGACAAGTCGTCGTTAACCGGTCAAAATAAATATAAATAATTAACCTCTTTCAGCAATAAATAAAATAAGAAATTAAATAAGTATAGGGAAAGAGGGTCGATCCGCAGGGAGATTAGCTGGAATTGTTGACTTGAATTTGTTGAATCCGAAATCCCAGGAATATCTGCAAGGAAATAAAAAAGGGGGTGATATTTGATTTCGAATGAAGTAAAAAAATAAATGCAAGAATTAAGGAAAATAATAGAAAAAAACCAAATGTGCAAATTAGCCTCGAGTTAGCCTTGTCAATTCCTTCGATCATTGAAATAGATTTTTACTTCGGGGATCATGTCGGTTACAGTCTGCGAGGCCCAACCCGTCGCAACTTGCTTTTCTCTCGAGTAACCAATTCTCCCAAGACTATCTTCGAAGGTTGATTCTTAAACAAATTAGCCACGTCTATCGTCGTTAAAGTGTTTAGTTTTGAAAGCAAGAAAAGCCCGACTCAGAAATTGTCTAAAAGTAGAATCGCTTCTGATTTTATCTTTCCTTAGCGGACCGCCGCTAAGAGTGTTCACAGGAAGTCGAAATTGCCACAGGCCGATCCTTCCTCCCAACTATGTCTTTAAACGATTCCAGATCAACGAGCTCTTTTGATTTGAAAAACGATTAAAAACTTTAGTAAGGCCGATTGCCAAACTATCTAAACAGAAAGATAAAAATGTATTCCCGAAGGAATTTAGGCAATGTTCAATTCTCACGATTAGAATTGATTTGGCTAACTCTTGGCTCAAGAAATTTAGCTAAGCATGATATTGATTATCATGCTTAACTTGGTTTTGAAAAAGTAATAAAATAACATAAAATAAATAGAACAAGAAAATAAAGAAAAAAACTTTTATTAAAGCTAAAAACTATTTACAAAGGAAAAGCTAAAAAAACTCAAAGCTAAGAAGATGATCACTCAAATGATTCATGATCTAAGCCTTTACCAAGGGTGGTATTTATAGGCTTAGATTTACAAAGATAAAGTGATGAGATAATTTAAAATAATAAACAAAAGATAAATAATTCAAATGTTTTGAAATTTAAATGCAGGAAATTTAATCGGATAAGCTGATAAGCTCTCTCAGAACGTTCCAGAAGCTTCTAGAAGTCGCCACGTCATTGTCACGTCACTGCCACGTCAGAAGCGTCGTGCCCGGTGTCGTGCCCATGATGCCAATCATGACAGAATTATAATAAAAACTGTAGAAATGCCCCATTTTCACTGTTATTTCCAGAATTGGATCCTTGCACAAAATATAACGAAAACAACATGAATTAAGCAGCAAGAAGTCCAAATTACTAGAAAAATAGCAAATGAAATATGTCATTTTTGAGAACTCATCAAGGGGCGATGAACGGTGCGTGGGTTGTTCGGCGAGGGGGGCGCTTCATTCCGTCGCCGGCAATGTGGCTGCCGACGGCGGGAGTGGTCAGATTTAGGGAATATTTTAGGAATATTTGAAAATTTTAGGATATATTTTAAATTTAATTTTCTTTTATTAATTTTATTTATTTATAATATAATTTTGGGTTTTTCTAGTGATGAGACGGGGTATTTAACGGAAAAACTAACAGAAAACCTTAAATAGGTCACAAAATGAAATTTTAGGCACCTATTTGTCCCAAAAATAATTTGGGCACCTAAATAAAAAAAACATAGTTTGGGCACTTATTTGCCTATCAAGCCTTATTTAAATGATATAAATTATATAATATAAATATAACTAATATACATTTATATTTTATAAATTCCTTTTCTCTAAACCACTAGTATCTAATCCATTGATCGACTAATCAAAAACGGGTATTATAAAGGCCTATTATAACATCGATCCTCTTAATCCAATTTACTTCATTCATAATGACTAAAATCCGAATCTTTTTTTTTGAAAGATGAAATAGGGCCTCATTAAAAATCCCTTCCTATTGAAGGGGAAAAGAGTGCACGTCTAAATTATTTATTAAACCTTTGAATGTTCCATACAAAATGACGAAGCAAAATAAGTACAATTTCACAATTAAACCCACTGTCCTACCCGATACCCTGCTTAGCCAATCTATCAGCATCCAAATTGCAACATCTGGGAGACCATTTAATGATTAGACCGAACATCCTTATGTGTTGGAAAATAAGGTCCACCTCACCTTTTACTTTTGCCGGGGGATCTGCTACTCCAGTACACCAGTCGACTACCTGCCTGCAGTCGACCTCTGCAATTAATCTGTGACATGTCGCAAAGGACGACTCATAAAACAATTTTATCCCGTAGCATAGCGCTCCGAGTTTGATTAACGCAGGAGGGTCGGCTCCAACCTTCCTCGAAAAATGAAACAACGTCAATCCCTTACTATCTCGCAATAACCCCCCAATTCCACCCTTTTCCCCATCGGGACCCCTAACCAAGGCTCCATCTGTATTTAGCTTCAAGAATCCCACAGGAGGGGGAGACCAATGCTGAGTATTCTTCCGCTTAGCTTTAGCTAATGACAGGGCCGGAGCAAGTGTGGGATCAACGTACAATACCTCGAAAGGGACTACGCAATTAGGATTTTTGGCTTTAAACCAGAAAACCAATCTGAAATGGATATTTTGTTCGAGTTGCTGCCAGTTCATCTTCTTCCCACAAAAAGAAATTTCATTCCGAGTTAACCAAACCTACCATAAAATTGCAAATGGAACCAGTAACCACCAATTCTTGGATGAAGTATCGCATAAATGAGCTCATGATTCCACTAGAATTTTCACATCACCCGGCATAACCCAAGCTATATTCATCAAGTTACAATACTTAACCCAAATATTCCAAACTCCAGGACATTCAATGAAAATATGTGTTACGGTCTCCGATTTATCATTACATAACGGACACTGCAAGTTCTCTAGGTTCCTCACACCCCTTTTTGCTAATTCAATTTTAGCCGGGATACAACCCCAACAAGCCATCCATACAAATATCTCAATTTTAGGAGGAGCAACCCCTATCCAAACAAATTCATTCCAAAAAGGGTCGCGATTTAGCGTACCTGATAATAGAGATCGAGCGGACCTTACCGAATACGCCCCCTCGCTGGATCCGATCCATCTAGTGCAATCACTTGCAGCTGCGCTTGATTTAAATTCATTAAGGGTTTGTAGGAGAGACGTCCATTGGAATTTTTCCCAGTCGAACAATGGCCTCCTCAATCGGATGGTCCATTCCCAAGTTGATCCGCATTTGACACCGAAATCACAGATGTGACCAGATTTATCGGAGGCAAGGGCGAAAATTCGCGGATATTTTTCCATCAGAGGACCATTCCCCAGCCATGTATCCTGCCAAAATCTCGTCTTGTCCCCCTCTCCCACTTGAATTTTCAGGTTCGCTGCAATCAGATTGCCTACGGGATCATTCCTCTTGCTGTTCGAAACCACTCCGCGCCAAATCCATGATGAAACTTTCGGCCCGACCGAGGCAGGGAAAAGCTCAGAACCATTAACTCTTGTGTGAATGACCTTCTTCCATAGGCACTCATGTTCATTGCCATACCTATAGAGCCATTTACCAAGAAGCGCCCTGTTTAAAAGATTAAGGTCAATAACCCCTAAGCCACCATTCGCCTTTGGAATACAAATAAGCTCCCATTTGATCCAGTGAATCTTCGACTTAGCCTCATTCCCCCCATAGGAAGTTGGCCATAATGCTGTTGAGACGAATGTTAACCGATGCTGGCATTTTGAATAGCGATAGAAAATACACCGGAAGACAGTTAAGAACTGATTTTACCAATGTTAGGCGACCTCCTATGGATAAAAATTTGGCCGACCACCCGCCTAACTTACTTGTGAATTTTTGGATAACCGGATCCCAGATAGATGTCGAATTTTTCTTCGTACCCAACGGTAGGCCAAGGTAATCCGTGGGGAAATGGTCGTGAACGCAACCAATATTGTTTGCCCATAACTTCACTAAGGGTTCTTCTATGTTCAACCCGAAAATTCTGCTCTTTTTTAGGTTCAACTTCAGACCTGAAGCAAGCTCGAATACCCGTAAGACCCTTTTTACATTGTAAATCTGATCTTCTTGGCCCTCGCAGAAAACTAACAAGTCGTCAGCAAACTGTAAATGTGAGACTTCGATAGTTTCTGTACTATTACTGATCTTAATCCCAGTAAATAAATTTAGAACGGTGGCCTTTTTCAGCATTAAGCTAAGAACTTCACACACAAGGTTGAAGAGTAGCGGTGAGAGGGAACACCCTTGGCGTAACCCTTTCGATATGGAGAAAACATCCATCGGAGACCCATTAATCAACACTGATATTGAAGCGGAAGCGTAGCATTTTTGCATCCAGTCACACCAAGTACTCCCAAAGCCGAATTTGGGAAGAATCAGTTTCAGAAAGGACCAACTTACAGAGTCATATGCCTTATGGAAGTCTATCTTGAACGCTATACCCTTCTTTTTCGCCTTCAACACTGCATCAATTGCCTCATTTGCCACCAAGGAGCAATTCAGAATTTGTCTTCCTTTAATGAACGCGAATTGATTTTCCCCTATGATCGAATCCATTACCTTGCTCAGTCTCCTAGCTAGCACCTTAGACACGAGTTTATACATACCCCCACCAAGCTTATTGGCCGATATTCGTCTAACGATTCTGGATTTTTCACCTTAGGGATCAGTGTAATGAATGAGTGGTTGACTCCCCGATCCCAACCTTTGCCTTGATAAAAGTCAGCAAAGAATTTCATAATATCCGGTTTCATCAACTCCCAGTATTTTTTTAAAAAATTGAGGTTGAATCCATCCGGACCAGGAGCACGAGTACCATCGGACGCGAATAAAACGCTTCTGACTTCTTCTTCACTAAACTGCCACTGGAGCATCTCGGCTTGTTGCGATGAGATCGTCTTGAAGTCCAGCTTGATATCGGACACCTCTAAAATCCGAATCTTTGATATTACTTAAAATGATTTAACGTCTTATCACATTAGACCAATTAATAGTTGGTATATTCGATAAATCTTTAATGTTTCTTTGAAAACATAAAATTGAATCCAATCTAATGCTTTATTTGAGAACATAAATTTGAAGTTTTGAATTTCTTAGCGATGTAAATTGTAAGAAAGAAAGACATGTTTTATAAATATTGTTAAGATTTAAAAAGAAACTATATTGTATATAGAGACGTGGATTTGTAATATTATATTATCGATTTACAATATTTTAAAAAAAGATAATTATTTGATATACTGACAGTGTAAGTTTTTAGTTTCCACAAACGCCTTAATTTTAGAGTTTAGATACTCAATTTAGGGTGTAGGGTTTAGGGGGTTTAGGTTTAGTAGTTTAGAAATTAGGGACTTGAATAGAATTTAAGGTTTAAGGTTAGAATTTAGGGTTTATAGGTTAAAACCTAAATCTTCATTATATTAGCCTAAAACCTAAACCTAACCTTTAAACTCTAAACTTAACCCTCTAAATTCTAACCATTACCCCTAAACCCAACACCCTAAACTAAGTTCATAAACTTTAAAATTAGGACGCTTGTAGAAACTAAGTTTCCACCGCCCGTGCATTAGATATATATCTTTTTTATATCCAAATTCCCATAGTACATGAATTTTATATAGTAATAGAATTTCATGGTTAAGATTTTATGTTTTTTCAAATATCGAATAAATCTTATACATATAATTTAGATGCTAATTAGTGTATATAGAGACGTGGGCAAGTACCAAAGCTTACAAGCAAGAAAATAAAATAGGTAAAGTGAAAGGAATAAATAGTTGAGAAGAAGAAGCAAAACAGAAACAATCTTGAAGAGTAGAACCAAATTTCCCAGAATTTTAAGCTTAGTTTTTTAAGGCACATTCTGTCAAATCCCATTAACCATATGTAATCTCAAATCTCAATTATTATTTTAAATAAATATAATCAAAGTTATCAAACCCTGACTGAATGAAACCTTGATTGAAGGCTTAAAGGCAGCCAACCCCATGCCACGACAAATGCCTCCCGACGACTCCACATTCCTTTCTTGCTTTTCTGGATATGTCTTTAGATTAAATTCCATTTAATTAATCAACCGCACTTATCTTTTTTTTATTGTATATTCTGTGATATGGACACTCACTAACACGAAAATAATATTTTTAAAAAATATATATCAAAATTGATTTTGAAACTTCAAAGTTTGTTTTTACTGGATTAAAGAATTTGATTGTTTTCTTGCGAAAATGGACTTCTCTGTTTATTCTTTTTCTCCACGAAGAAAATGTTGGCTGATTTTTGTTATCTATACGACTCTGCTATAAATAATAATAATTTTTATATGAGTTGTAATTATTAATATATAATTTATCAATCAATTAATTTAGATCAAGTATCGTAAAAGTCATTATAAGACGATTCTTTTAATTTTGTCCGTTCATAACATGATTTAAACTACTTGTTTAAAGGACTTAATATCTCATCCCATTAAACCATATAAATAATAATTATAATTGAAGGTGTAATTTTTAAAGAAAATTAAGAAATATTAACCCTGTGCTGTGTGCACACTTATTTTGCGTGTGAAATTGAAAAATAATAAAAAAGCTGAAATGCAGAGAAGCAAAAGAGATGAGAAACAGGGCATGGCATGAGTGTTTGTGTCTGCAAATCAAGCTTCCGTTCTGTCGTGTTTGCTTTGAAGTTATCTTACAAGTACATTTCAGAACCTCGTTGTTAGTCCCCAATGACTTAATAAAATAATAATAAAAAAGCATAATATTCCATGGACATGAAGACAAAAGGAATTACTGTGTCTGAAACCACAAAAAGAAAATGCTTCAAATCCCGGGATCATCATTACTTTTCGGCTGCTCGACTGAGATTGTAGTAATAGGCCCAACAAAATGTCTCCGACCCAAACCATTGGCATAAAGTGTCGGCCAATTTGTAATTTGCAATCGGTTGGGACCCGACAGTGGACTAATGGCCTGGTTAAATATCCCTTGTATACAAATTTGTTGATCCTTCTGTAAATGACCCAAATCTCATGGACCGTCCAAAACTTCAGCATGTTCTCATACAGGAAAAGTTGAGGCTCAGAAGTGGAACACTATTGGGTAGAGCATGCAAGCTACATGAAGCTGAGAAGCTCAGGGACGGACCCAGAACTTTAGTTTAGGGGGTGAATTTATAGAAGTTTAGGGAGGCGAAAATATATTTTTAATAGAAAATATATAAAAAAATTCTAAAATTTTCCTAAGTCATATATGATTTTTAAAATTTTAGGGGGGAGCACCCCCTTCGGTCCATCCCTGGAGAAGCTCATAAAGAATAATGAAGTTAAGTGGACTAATGGGAAGAGTGCAGAGTGCAGATAAGATTGTGAGTACCCTAACATTTTAATAGTGATAACATGACACAATACATTTTAAATAATATGGCATCTAACCTATTAAATGTTTACACGTGGAATAAAATTTATTTTTATAAGAATATTAAAAACAATTAAATGTTAAATAAAAGAAAAGAAAAGAACTAAAAGAAAAACAATCGTGGGAAAGTTAAGTGAATTTTACGGTGTTTAAAGAAAATATCTTTCAAAATCCTTAAATCACTTTAAGCTTTAATATTTGAGTTTTTGAAATCTTGAAAAAGTACAGTTTTTGTATATATTTTTCAATATTTTGAGTTTTATTTTAGTTCCATAAAAAATTCATTTGATATTTAAGGTTATTTTTTAGTTTTTTTATTCAATAGTTAAGCTTTAATATTTAATTGTCTTTTATATTGATATAAAAATACATTATATTTCATAGGTAAACATTTAATAGGTTAGATGTCATATCATTTAAAATGTATTGTCATATGTACCATGTCATCACCGTTAAATTTTTAACGGTTTAATTTGTATATTAGTTAAAAAATAAATAATTCGACAAAAAAATATAAGTTGAAGGTTAGATTTATCCTAAAAAAAGAATAAGAACCAAAATAACACAAATTATAAACGTTGTGCTTATACCTTAATAGAAATATTCAAAAGTATACAACCGAGTCTTTCATTCTTCAATGATATTTTTTAACCGATTTGATATCCCAAAATTAATTTTAATAATAAAAACGTTTATTTTATTTAAATTCAATAATAAATATAAAAAATAATTTATATACCCAGACTACCCCTCACACACTACAAGCGAGAAATTCCTATGACCCATAAAAAATTGATAATTTATTTTAAATAGAAAAAGGAACAGATGGAAGATAGGGGAAAAAAGACAAACAAATAAAAAAAAAAGTCAGAAAAAAAATCAACTTGTCTATTGCAAAAATGTTTAGAGACTAACGACGTCGTACGAGTCACCGACGCGCTAAGAGCAAAGCCGGTGAACAGTGAAAATACTGCTGTCTTCATACTTGACTATGATTACTACTTACTAGTAGTCTAGTAGTAATAGTATTTTTTTTCTTATAATACGTTCGATCGTGAGAATTTTAGAAGAATAAAGCGAAGACAAACGCTCACAGATCTAAGATCCAAAATCCGAATGCCCATATCCCTTTGCTTCATCTAAGGTGCTCTCTCTCTCTCTCTATCTTTATCTTCTTACTTCCATTATCTCCATTTTTATCTTAACATGCTTTGGATCTACTTTTTCATTTGGCAATGGAGTTTATGAAGAGGCTAATTTCTGTGTAAATCTGTTGTTTGTTCGTTTCGCACAGTGTAAATAGTAAAAACTAAGTTTTAGATCCGATTAGCAACCAACTATGTCAAGGAGGCCAGTAAATTCCGCGCGCCGCTTTGTCGACAGCGGAAACTTCCCTTTCGCTGCTGCCTTGCATTCCAAATCTCGATCTCCTTCCATTTTATCCATCTGTCTTGTTGTTGTGGTATATCTTCCAGTTCTTCTTCCTTTTACGCTAGAATTTTCATCTAGTTTTTGCTACATCTAAAACAGGAAATTGATTGAGGTGATAACTTTATTTTTTTTAATTAAACTTTCAGGGAGTTATCCTTATTGTTGGTTATGCTTATAGCGGTTCAGGTATTTTCATCATTTTATTGTAATTTCTTATTTACGTTTAGTTGCTTTGTTGTTTAATATGCTAATCTTAATTGCTCCACTCTTATTTTCTTGGATTACAGGTAGATTCCGAGGTGATGCGGTTAGTAGGATTGAAGGTAAAGTCGGTTTTACTTTATTCCTAAGTGGATTTGATGTTCATAATTAAATTAACCTGTGAAATTACTGTCTCTTTTTTTATTCGTAATGCTATGTTTGAGAGGGTGGATTTAGATTTGGTTTTCATATAAATTGTGAGGGTGAATGCACATCAAGTGACAATAGCAATGTTTTGGCATCAATTTGATCTTAGAGGCCTGAGGAATGAAAATGTATTCCACTGGTGTTTTTATTAGGTATTCATAGTTTGAATGTCCTGTGAAAAGTGAGGTATTGAAAGTGTGCAGTTATCATGGAATTGCAATGATTTGCGAATGGTGTATTTTTATTTGGTGTAAAATTCCAAAAATCATGTATGTTGTTGCTGTCTTTTAGGTGACTATTCATGCACACTAGAAGTTCAGAGGGCAATACCTTTTCTAAAGAAGGCATATGGTGACAGCATGCACAAAGTTTTGCATGTAGGCCCTGATACCTGTTCAGTGGTCTCTAAACTTTTGAAAGAAGAGGAAACTGAGGCCTGGGGTGTGGAACCATATGACATAGAGGATGCTGAAGCAAATTGCAAGAATCTTGTGCGCAAAGGCATTGTACGTGTGGCAGACATCAAGTTCCCTCTTCCCTATAGAGCAAAGTCATTTTCTCTTGTTATTGTGTCAGATGCCC
Organism: Hibiscus tridactylites; assembly: GCA_958450335.1. NCBI lineage: Eukaryota > Viridiplantae > Streptophyta > Magnoliopsida > Malvales > Malvaceae > Hibiscus > Hibiscus tridactylites. The sequence continues at coordinate 6,417,605 of OY288272.1, read as the reverse complement.
TTGATTATTTGTCTCCAAAATACTTGAACAAGACTCTTCCCGAGTTGGCAAGGGTGGCCTCTGATGGTCTAGTCATTTTTGCAGGTAATTCCTACTCCTTTTAGTTGAATATAAATTATAAAATTAAAGTTACTCTGGCATGGAAAGTATTACCATATGGACCATTTGGCTAGCTGCAAGATTAATCACATCATTTCTCCTCTCAACAGATTCGAGCCTTTCTTTTGTTCATTTGAAATTTAGCTGCTTTCATTTTGTTGTTCAGGTTACCCTGGCCACCAGAGGGCCAAAGTGGCAGAGTTATCCAAATTTGGGAGGCCGGTCAGTCTCTTTCTACTCCTTATAACAATGGGATTTGGAATTGAAATCACTATAGTATATCTTTAACTTCCATTTGATCTTAATTATAACATGTTTTTTTTGTTCTGTGAATCTTGTTCTGGGATATGGATATTTTTATATATCCTGTTGGTCATTCAGACATAATTTTAATTAGGGAATATATAGTTGTTCTGGACAAGACTTCAATATGATAAATCTGAAGTTTAAGTAGTCTAAGTATTTCAGAAAGAAGAGGCCCAAATATTTGGACTTGTTAGCATATATCCTTCATTAAATTAAGACTTGTGATAAAATTGATGTCCTGAGATAGTCTTCGAGGAACAAAGAAAACATTAAAATGGATATGCACATGCATCATTACCATAATGGTTACTTTTTCTACTTATTCTCAGTTGTGATTTTTGTTTCTGAACTATCACTTGCCACTGACGCTAATGTATCAAGCCCAGCTTATCATTGACAAAACTTGTTTCATTCTTGAAGGCTAAAATGCGGAGTTCAACTTGGTGGATTCGGTTTTTCGTCCAGACTAGTTTAGAAGAAAATGAAGCTGCCATTAAGAAGTTTGAGCAGGCTGCATCAAAGAAGTCGTACCAGCCAGCATGTCAAGTATTTCACCTAAATCCATACCACTGATATAAGAGGAAAGAAAACTTCACCTCAATTCATTTAAGGTAACTAAATTTGGTTAAAAGAGATGTATCAGCCACTAGTGTTGTGCCCTTAATATTGCAAACTTTATACTATTTCTTAATTTAATTGATGGGAATTTTACTGTTATTTTAGTGGTTGTCAAACATGCATTCCTGCCTTGTTTTTGTTGCATCAGTCTAGCCTTTTTACTGTTTCTTGTTTCTCATTTACTATTCATTTTGTAATCTAATGATTCTGTTATTGATCATTGTTACATTTAGTTGTATAACATGATCAAATACTTTTTTATGAGCAAATGCTGAGAGAACAGAGAAGAAGGTATTTAGTGTACATAACAATCAAGGCATTACTGACTTGAATTGTTCAAATTTGAATATCAGAGCACGAATCTGTCTCCCCTGAGAAGGTGATGACAGATTGGAGCATGCACTAATTAAAGCTACAATCACCAGGCCGATAACCGACACTTTGTATTTCTAAACTTTCCCCAGTCTGACATTCCACCTCCGCATTTCGAATACAATATTGATCGAACCACTCGCAGCATGAGCATTTTGATGAAAATGTCAGTCTTGTTCAACATGGCAGGAAACTAAAATCCTCCAAGCAGGCCCTTTTGAAAACGCTGTCAAAACATATAGACAATATACGGTAGATGTGAACATTTACATCTCATTAATGACTCATCTGTAGCACCGACTTTGGACATGCCGCACAAGGTGGAAGGTTTTGAGGCCAAGTTTAGTTTGCAAATGGATTTGCGAGGTCTCAAATATGGCATTATATGCTCAGTGACAGAGTTAAGATAATATAAATATTGAGAGAGATAATAATTTATTAAGTTTTTAAATTTATAATTTGGGAGGGACAAATATTTAATTCAACTAATATTTAAACTAAAAAGAATTAAAATGTTATTATGCCAAAAACATTAGAAAAGACAGTAGCTCCTCTCACATTATATATTAGGGGTGCTCATAACCGGGTCATAGTGTACCTAGAGGCTCAATAAGTCTAATATCACTACCATAATATTACTATGTTTCATCTTGTCTTCCACTTTATTAACTTGCATTATAAATTTATTGAGCTTCTGGATACCCATTAAGCCAATTATGAACATTTCTATCGTAAATGACTCTGTCCAGTACGTGCTCAAAAAGAATTAAGGACTCATATAGATCGTTTGCGCCTAGCCTATAGATGAAAAACTATAAAGGTTCTCTAATTAAAGTTGAATTAAATTACAGAACACCAAAAAAGTAAAGGGTTCCCATTCCAAATGTAGGAGTGGAAAATAGTGAAAAGAGTAGTGCAGAATATGCTGTCAATAATGAAAAGCATTTAACTAACATAGTGGCCCTTATAAAAGATAATGATATTTACAATTTGGTCAAACAAACTCACAAGAGAGACAGGAGCAGCAGCACTAAATGCTCTCCCAGTGCGTCCAATATGAATATGATGTCCATATCCTGAAGCACTTGAAGGCATGTCAAAGTTTATAACCTGAGCAAGAAAGAGACATGTGAACAATAATAAAATCAAATTTTTGAAGGAAAAAAGGGACCTTATCTTACTCTCACTCAGGCAAATAGTCTCACCGGACAAAGTGAATAGTATTGTCAAAGAATTCATTTCTGAGCTCTAGCCTTCCAAAATAACATAAATAGATAAACAAGAAGTTCGATTTCCGGCTCCGTCCATGCCTCTAGGATATGTAAACTAGAGTTCTCAAGAAAATCAGCATTCAAGATGACAGACTTGATTCCAAATTGCCCACGAATAGCATCAAAAGAATAGGGTAAATGAAGTAAGTCAACTTAATTGGGAATGAAGCATGAGAATAGTTTACAAGTGCTTGAACCTTTAGTAACTAAAACTGGCATAAACATTGCAATTACCATACGATGCATCAAAATTAAACATTTACTACGTAGGACTAATCTAAGATAGTAGTTACTTGCTAGGAAACAACTCAGTAAAATAAAAAAGTATCAATAGTATTGGTAAAAATCAAAGCTTTTCTATATGTTCATTCCTCTTCCTTGTTTTTTCGGGTTATGGAATCTGGATCAACCTGCTTAATTGATGAAGATCCGGCCCAGAGTGTAAATTGGGCTTACAATTAAAATTCCTCAACATTGTCTCAGATGGATCGGGCTGGTGTTGGGCTTACAATCAAAGTCACCTACATGAAATACATCATCTTTTATTACAGAGACCATTCCACGAGTTCAAAAGTATGAATAGTATTGTTTGCGTTGTAAGGCAGCAATAGCAAGCAACATAAAGAAAATGAAACATATGGGGTCCCGGGCCATGATGATATGATACGCATGCCATTCTCGGAACACTCATTAATGAAACCAGGCAAACCAAAGCTAATTTTGACCATCATCGCCTTTTAGTTTCTTCAATCACAGCCGTCCATTCATTCTCCGACCACCACCTAACTTAACTTTAGGGTTCGAAGCTAAATCCCATCGTCTACATGTAAGAAGATAATTACACGATAGAAAATACTAATATATATATGGCAGCGCATATCATGGAAGCTTTGTTTAGAGAACCTTAAAAAGGACAGAAATGAAAACATAATAATGTGGTTAGATCCTTTGTCTAAATCGGCTTTGGCAATGCTCTGCCTTCTTTTTCCTTTTTATTCCCTAATTTTGTTGGGATATGGTTTTCCCTTTTTTTCTGATTTTATTTGGGTTGCTTTTCTGTTTATGGTGGCGCAATTTAAGGACTCTAATTTAGAACATAAACGGGGGTTCCAACTTCCAATCTTGTCTCAGTCGCCGTGATTTTGGACCGGCAATTTTAACTAAATCAATGAAGTTATTAGTATTATCTTATTGTTCACTCCTAGTAAATTTGAGCACTAAAGTTTAGAATTTAATATTAATTTGGACAAACACACCACTGTCTAAATTTATATATTATGATATATCTCGCTAAATAAATAAAATCAAATTTATTTTTAAACATAAATCCAATTTCACAAAACTACAAAATTTAAACCTGAAAGGAACTGTGTTGGTAGTGAACCTCTCAACCTATTTTGAATTGAGAAAAGTCAAGTTTGAGGTAATAATGTTAGGCACACTAAATTATGCATAGCTTCAAATTTTTAATTTGAATATAAAAAATAAAGAAGCTATATGTCTATAACATGTTCACTGTCAATAAAGAAGAAAAATTGGATTAACAAATTGATACATTTGTTGTTTGCATAATATTTTTAAATAATAATATATTTATTATTTAAGTTATTTTACATCAAATATTTTTGTCATAATTCTAATATTGTTTGTGTAAAAAAATTTACCACAGTACCAAATGATTGCCCTTTTAACGGCTTTTAAAGTTTATACAAAAAAATATAATTTTGATAAAAATTCCTTTTTCGGTACCCTACTTATACCCTAACACTAAAAAATACAATAAAATTAAATTTTAAACCCTAACTCTAAATTCTAAATTCTAAACCCTACACTCTATACCCTAAAAATACACCTTACTATAAATTCCTTAAACCCTAAACATTGCCCCTAATCTAAAACTCTAAACCTTAAATTTAATTTTAAGTATGAGATCATAAATATAGGCACCGAAAAGGGTAAAGAATTTCCATCCCATTTTAAGTCTTTTAATTTAATAATAATTTGATCAACTACTTTCGACGTGTAGATTATAATTTTGAAAAGTATCATTAATTAAAATATTTTTATTAAACATTGATAATAATATTAGAAATTAGATGATATAGAGACGAGCATGTGATGTGAAGATGCTGGTCTCCCACCAGCTCACAATAGCAAGGCAGAAGAAATACTCCAAGTAGGTTGAAGTGTATTTTATAATAAATGCGAGCATTTTACAAAGAGCCCTGCCCCCAGCAGCCCCCACCACTTGTATTTTTCTTATTTTAATCTCTAATTTTGTTGGTTCAAGCCATTGCCACCAGCAGACAAAATTCCAGGGCGCACTTCTCTCATTCATCACCCCCACTGATTCTGCAGTTTATGCAGACTTGAACAAAAAAAAAAAAACTAAAAATGAAGACTCAAAAGTGTATACAGTAAGTTCTTCATCTTTATCAATATTCAATACAATGAACACTGGAAAAAGCTAAGCACAAAGAAGATGATTAAATACTAGTAAAAAAACTGCACTATTTTACTGGAAACGATCATGTTTGAATTGCTTTATACACTGTTGATGGATGATGAAATGAAAATAAAACCCCCAAAATGATTAAGCTTCCCGAATCTAAATAACACATACCTGGAACTCAGTAATCGGGCATAAGTTGAGTAACCTTGCCTTCTTCGGCAGCCATTTTTTCCTCTGTAATCCTCAACCAAATACAAACTCCGGTGAAACTAAGCACCAGACTGGCAAGTCCACTTCCCAATCCGATTCCAACAATGGCTAAAACAGACAATCCTTTGCTTTTCATTGGCGGCAAAGGGTATCCATAAAGATCCTTATTTCCTTGAAAAGAAGTGGCATTGAACTTTGGCAGAGTCCCGGTTCTGTTCCCTAAAGAGGCCGGTATTGGCCCCGACAGCTTGTTGTAGGAAACATCGAAAGCAGACAAACGTGCTAGAAGGCCTAATTGTTGCGGAATCTGACCGGTGAGCAAGTTGTCATGAAGATCGATGACGTTTAAATAAGCACAGAACGTAATCTGTGGTGGGATCTCTCCTTCGAGTCGATTGGCGGAGAGATTGAGCACAGCCAGGTTGACTAGATATTGTAAGTCTTGCGGGATGGGTCCTGAGATGGAGTTTGAAGACAAGTCGAGGGACTGAAGATTGGTACAGTTGGAAAGGAAAGGGGAGATGGAGCCCTGGAGGGAGAGGTTGGGAAGGGAAAGCTTGTAGATTCGGCCATTGTTACAAGTGGCACCGGGCAGATAAGAAGTGAAGCCGCTACAAGGGTTTGCGAAGGTCGACTTGGTCCAGTTCCGCAGGTTCTTTAATGGGTCACTCAGAGTTTGGCTCAACTGAGTCAAACACGCCTCGTCGTTCGGATCTGATGAAGCCAATGGAAGTGCAGCGCAGGTTAGCAGCAAGAGAATTAGCAGACCCATTAAAAAAAGGTTGGGTCTTTCAGCTCAAGTTTCAACCCTTTTCTTCTTCTTCCTCCCCTGAATTCCAGGATCTTCTGGTTTTTAAAGGAGGACTCTTTGATGACCTTCTGATACGATACAGATACAGATACAGATACAGTTCTGATTATGAAGACGAGAAAACATTAGCAGATGGCAAGGGAATGTGAAGGGTAAAAAGTCAGGTCTTTTTAATCCTCCCCCCTTATTTTTTCTGTGTTTTCACTACTGTAATCGTACAAAGAAAGCCTACAAGGTAACAACAAAGGAAATAGTAATAGATTTAGGGAAGAAGACAGAGAGAGAAGTTGTAGGTTGCATAAAAGTGCTGTTGATGTGTTTTAAATTTATAGGCGCACATTAGAAAGGGAAGAGCCGAAGAGGAGAGAGACAGGTGAAGAGGGGGTTTTGATGAAAGTGAAAGAGTGTTTGATAAAAATATTGAGAGGGAAGAGAGGTGGGGCTGACAGAGCTGCGCAACTCAGACCTAAGGATAATGACAACACGGATAATAAGAGGATGTACTCAAATATAATATACCAGCAAGAGTATACAGAGTGATCATAATAAAAAAAAATTAGTAAAAAAATAATATTTATTTTAAGAGATTCGAGTTAAAATTATTTTATTTAAAAAATATAAATTTAAAATAAGTAATTTACAATAATTTAAGTTTATTTTTTAAATAATAAAGATGTAACTATTCATAGTTCATACAAGGAGTTGCATGCATCCGCCACTCTAATATAACATATCAAAATGTTAAAGAATAATCATGAGTCATGAACAAGGGAGGAGGGTTGATTTGGTCATTTAACACGAGTTCTAGTTGTAGGGAAGTAGCAGTAATAAGGCATGAGGCAAGAGTTGTAGCTTGTCGATGAGGGATTGATTGATACTTTGAACTCTGAAAGGGAACTGTGAGGCAAACAAGGAAGACGAAAGCAGAGGGAATGCTGACTGCTGCCCACCATTTTACTGACAACCACTAATTATGTTTTTTTTAAGAAAAAACATTTAAGCATTAGCATAAAAGATATTTTTGTCAATAATTTGGTTTGTTCATCTCCAAACCATTAATTATAAACCCTCAAAAGGCATTAATAGATTAGGTTTTTGCCGTTGACTTATTGTTTAATTTGGATGGTGAAAATGAGTTTTTTGTGGTCAATTGACAATAGATTCATCATTTAGAAATGGGAAAATTGTGTGTTGCATTCCTCACGTTGACTCATAGTCAACAACCCTTTTTGGGTCAATACAGCAATAGTGGAGTAATTATTGTCTTGATTCTGCTAATACAGATAATTACTATTTCTTTTAGTATCTTCAAATTGAAATAAATGTACAAACTTTTTGAAGAGGAAAAAAAACAGCATGAATTGACATCACCAAATTAGCTCGTGTGGAGATTAATGTGACACATTCTTTTGTTATTAAGCACCGGATAAACCATTTAAAGTGGGACCAAATAAATTTGTGCTTATGATTGATTCACTATGGAAATGGAAATCAAGACCAAATAGAAGAAAAACAACTGTTGTACGGTTCCTTCGAGTGCCCGTTTAGCTGTCATGACTCATGACTTTCTCTCTCTGTGTTCATACTTCTTGCCATTAAAATAAACCCCTTTTCGTTATTTTAAAGTTTTTATCTTGGATCTTACAGCTAATGAAACCCAAGCTCCATTGGTGAAGACCACAGCGCATGCTTGGGAAAAGGGGAATCATAGCATATCTTCATATGACTTCATCATTTAAAAAATGGTTTGTTTTGAAACGGATGTTGTTATTCTTAAGTGATTCGAGTTCATACAATTTAATCTGTATGTGTACGTAAATTTTTTTAAATTTAAAACGGACTAAGATATTACCTTATAACTGAATTAAGATAAAAAATGGTTTGTTTTGATTGCATGACTAGTCAAAATTATAGTCTCCTTGGTTGCCACAAAGTTCAATTCACCATAAAGAATAAAATAGAGTTTCATAGCTAAAAATTTGTATCGTGTGCAAATTGCAAACGCTTGAAGCAAGAGGCAACAGCTTCCTGAAGAAACCGGGGGGAAAAGCACAAAGGAGAAGTTAAAGGCGTCACGCAAGAAGTTTCTTGGCATCGTTTTCAAGTTAAAACCATGAATTTAGCCACAGGCTTCGTTCTATTCTGAAGGATTAAGTTCGATATTCGCAACCAATGGTCTATTTTTTTTTACTTTCATTGAACTTTGAATCGTTAATAGTTTATTACACCCATTTCTTGCCATTTATTCCCGTTGTTTATTACACACACACACACGCATGGTTGTCCCACCCACAACCAATAGAAAACGAACAAAACAAGCAAGACCCAAAGTTAATCCTGCTGTGTTGCTCTGCTTAAACTATTAATGTACCCTTATTGTACGGTTTGTCTTAAAACTTTAAAGTATTGGAACTTTGGCCTTTGGGTATGAGAAGATTTTAATGGCTTTTAAGGTCTAGAATTGAGTTGGGCTTAAATGGTCCTTCTCTTCACAATCACAAGGGACCCAAGTGAATGCCCACACAGCAACACACTGTTGGAGGGTTCGGTTTCTGCACTCTTGAAAAGGGTTTTTCTCCTGTCCGAATGAAAATGAAAGATCCCTAATGACCCATTTATACTTTATTTTTTTTCTTTTTTTGAGGCATTTTCTTCTCCTAAACTCCTTTTAAGCAAAACAGCCCAACATAAAAATATATTTCCCTTGTTTAGTTTGGTGGCAAAACCAAACTCTTGTCACCTTCAATCCTTAACTTTGTAGGAGCTTACAAGGACAAATAAATATATGGTGAATTTGTTTGAAAGAGAAATAAAGAGGAAGAGGTGCACACTTGGACGTGACAATTGACATACCATTTTAAATCACAATGCTATGTTAGTTTTCAAATTATGATATATGCAAACAAAACAAAAAAACATTACCTTTTTGGTACTTAGGACAATGCATTATTTGGTAGGTGAGAACCATCGGGTTAAATAAATGCTGTGGAATTCCGATTAAGTTTAATTATATATATATATATATATATTTTATATTTTCATTATACAAATCGTATTAAGAAAACGTTATGCTTTATATTACCTTGTACTAGTCATCGAAAATTAATGTAAATTTTTTTTACTACACCGATGTGATTGAGTTAGAATATGTCTTTTACTTTTAGCTCAAATGTATATATATTGTGCTGACAAACTACTCGAATTCGAAATCTCTTAGGAAACCACTTGAAAAAAATACCATATCTTTTTTTGAACAAATTGAAAAAAATGCCATATCAACTTGTACTAGTCATCAAAAAAATTATTACAATTTGCAAGGTATCTGATTTGGTATGAGCTGATAAATGTTGTTGTGGTCTGTATTGGTGTCAACTTCACCCCGTGGGAAAAGCCCAACCGTGATAGAATGGGCCCCCAAGACAGAATAAGAACATTGTCGAGACAGCAAGACAACTCATGTTCAGTTCAAGCTCCCGTTGATTGCAAGCTTTCAAAATCAACACCCTTTGCCCTTCTTTTTTTTTCCCTTAATTGGACCTTGGTCGGGTTATGCTGTTCTTTCTTCTTTATCAATCAAGCTGGACGATGGGTTTGTTTTAATTTCGACAGTGATTTGCATATCAAACTCGGACACAAAAAACAACCCCCTAATTTCTTCTTTCAACCATGTCTATGAAGTTCTAAAACCAACACTTGTTCCATTTAAAGCTTTAAACTTTTTTTTATCTCCTATGTTTATTTTACGATTTATATTTGAACTTCGAGATTTCTTTTTTAAAGTATTATTCAAAAGATTTGAATTTAAATTTTTTAGTTAAAAGTGTAATATACTTTATTATTACACCAGACACTTATTAATTACTTCGATCCACCTTTAAATTATATATAAAGCAAATGCATTATTCTTCGAGATTATAGGCTTGTTTTTCTACATAATTAAGCTTTAACACAGAAATGATTGGGGTTTGAAAATGTATAGGAACAAAAGCAATGGGCGTTGTTGTGACACGGTTGTGTATTTTGTGGACCTTAAAACGAGGAAGAAACTGACCTAATCATAGGGGACTCAAATGCTTGAAAAATTATTTAATTTAGAGCAATCAAAGAATAGGCCCAGTCAGTATATTGCAATTTGCAGCTTGACTCGGTTGGGTATTTGGGTTTGATTAGCCTCCCCCATTTCTATTTATTTCATTTGATTTGATTCTTAACCCATGTTTTATTTGGCTTGAAATCTATGCTACTCCCGTTTTTTTTATTAAAATAGTTTAATTACGTTACATACGGTAAATATTGGATCTAATTTGATTCAGTTTTTTTAGTAATATGCATGTCCGTTTTATGATTAATGTTCAGGGTACGAGGTTGTCCCTCTTAACAATGTCGTCTCTATGGTTAAAGTAAAAAAATATTATATTTTTATGTTCAAATTCGAACCCATACAAAATGGATCAAAATGAGCTTTCTTGGCCACTCGACTAATTCAGCTAAGATTCAATTTTGACTATGAGTGAAACACTATTAGTTTGTAAACTTATAATCATTTACAAATTATTGAAATATATATTCTTTTGGAAAGCTGTCATTAATAAAAAGAATTAGTCTACCACGCTGGACGAGCACCGATGAGTACCACTAACGACGAGCACCATTAACTTAATTTATAAAGATTAAAAATCTAAATGACTCATCATATAATTATAAATTATTTTAATATATTTTAATTAATTTACATTTTGATTTTAAATAATTTACAATTAGACGGTGAGTCATTTTAATTTTTAATATTTATAAATTAAATTAATGGTGTTCATCGGTGCTCGTCGTTAATGGTGCTCATCGGTGCTCGTGGAGCGTGGTAGAATATACCTAATAAGAAACCATTAGTAATCAAAATCCAATTTTAATTAAAAAAAGGAGCTTTCAGATCATGCCTGACGTTGTGATAAAAATGAAAGGTGTTGACATTCCCTGCTATATTTGGTAGCCAAACTGTATTGAAATTTGTTTGTTTTCAACTTTAAATATTTGCAAAGGAACCAGAAAATTATTGTTCGAAGGAGATAATGCCATGGGCGATTGCAAAGAAATCACATTTTAAGAAGAGAAAAATGAAATTAAACGGTACTAATCAATTATATTAATTATTAAGAGCAGGTGTAATATAAACAAAGAGTGTTAGAATTCAAAATCAATCTTCTCAAATCCCACTTTCGGTTATCAAGACAGGCTTAATTGTCTTATGTAGAAAGTGCGTTTAATATTTGGAAAAGTATGTTTTTTAGCAATAAAAACAAAGAATCTACTATGGGATTACACAATCTCTGCCAACTTATAAAACAACATGATCAACTGTTTTCAACTCTTTTATTCTCCATGTTTCATGCTGTCAAGTTGTTTAATTGACAAAACATCACCGCTGATTATATGTACAATGTAGAAATCCACTAGATTAATCAAACTAAATGCTGGAAAAATGAAACCCAGAATGTTACCTAGAGTGGTTAAAAAAGATGTTAGGTTCGAATAAAAAGACAAATTCTTATGGAGTGACGAAGCTATGTCTAGTACCAGGGGCCACTTCCCTCCCCTTATTTTTTTTATTGTTAACAATATATATGGATATTTATCTGTTTAGACTCTTTAATTTTAATTTATTTTTATTTTTCCTCTATTGTCTATTGTTATTTGTACTTTATCTCCTGATTTAGTATTCAGTATCTTGACTCGTCCCTGAAGTAAATATTTGCTTATGGACATGGTGGCAATAAGTGAGAATATCTTTGCTTGTTTATAATATTAATGGTTGTTCTTTGCTCTTAAACTTTTGAAAAGGAACACACATCATATAAACTATTTTGCTTAAATTCAAATCATATTCGAAGAATAATATCATCTTTTACTACTGATAAGAGACCACTCAATGGATCAGTGTTTGTTTGCAATCTGTCAAACTTGATCATCATGTTGTAATCTTGGTATGAAAGCATTGAGTCTGCACATGTGCATGAAGCCATGAAAGGGAAGAAGTAATGATTACCCAAACGAGTGAAAAACAAATGATGATCGATCAATCAAAACCTAATTGACTGGTCATACAAAAAAAAAAAACCCTCCACAGTTGGACATGGAAAGGCCTCTCTGCATCATTAAGCCTCACAGTAAGTGGTGGTAACTCATCTTTTTCCACCAAAATAATGATGAGCCTCTTGAATCATAAAACCATAAAAGCAGTTTCATTTCTCATACAAGATGGAATCCATCCACTAGACTTGGACCTTTTCCTTTTTCTTTGAATTATGTGAAGGAATGTCTCTTTTCTTTTGTTTTGGCTTTGGAGAAAGCTGAAATGGCAATGATGTTGTTATGGATATGGAGAACACTAAAGGGAGTTTGAGATCAGAGATATTGTGGTCAAAGGCCCCAAAGTTGGAAGACCAGCTTTTGCATTATTGGCTATTGGGACACATACTGAGCTGTTTCTGTACTTTAGAGGACCAATCAAAAGCTGAATCCAATTATGAATATTGCCAATATCATTTCATACACTTCAATCATTTTGTCTTTTAAAGCTTTCCACTTTGTCAATTTTTATGTCCCAGATCTTCATATGAGATGTTCAAAAGGATATGAGTTTGTTCTTCTTCATTACAGGTCCAACGTAGACCACTCCATTAACACCCCAATTTTCTTCAAAGAAAATCTCATGATAAAAGGAAAAAAATTCAAACTTTTTTCCTGATTTTTTTAATTCCATGCGAAAAAAAACAAACAAAAAAGGAACACCTTTTTTTAGCTACTATACCCCAAAACGTCTAATCTATGCATCTGTCCATGCAGCAAAAACTGGCATCTGTGGCATGGAAATTGCAGGCCTCAGCTGAGCTGAAGGAATCCAAGAATTCACAGTGTTTGCTGAACTGGCGAACAACTTGGATGCCGGAGGAGGCATGGGAAACGCCATTGGTAAACTGTTTTTATCTGGACTACCTTCTCTTGAGCTGTTCAAGCTAGTCGCCAATGAAGAAGCATTGGACAAGTGAGTCCCCATCTTGCTCGATTCATCCACCTCTCTGTGGCTTGAACCGATGGTGTCAACAACCCCAATCATGGTTTCTGGTGCCAATGAGAAAGCCTGAGTACTCTTATAGTTCTCAATAATATTCGGCTGCTTCATCTCAAGTTGCTGACCAGATGACTGATAAAGGGCCATTTTCCAGTTCTGTTGAACACCATTGTTCTCCAGTGATATGTTATTGGTTTCACCATTGATGTTATCAGTTAGAAGGTTTTGGTTGATGGTCACATTACCGGGACCGACATCTTTGTTTCGCCTAGCGAGTTCTCCTGCGAGAAGGGTATTGCTAGCCATGATTCTTTCGACATCGTACCGTGTGATGTCGAAGTTAGTCACTGCGTTCACCCCACGGAACTTGATGGCAGCTATGTCATAAGCCTCGGCTGCTTCCTCTTGAGTGCCTGAAATTAGACAAAGTAAATCATCGTTCTTGAATTACATTCACATTCCTTTTTTCTGCATGTTTATAGACAAACAGCCTTACGGGAGCTGTTGTATCCTTTTTCACTTTGCTTTTTTGTTTGTATTTTTCTTTTGAAAGCATGACTAGTGGCTTAAAAAAGAGCCGAAAGAGCTCAAAGATTAGCCTTTCCTAAGTCAAATAAAACACACATGATTAAATAAAAATAGCCAAGAAAACTCACTAAATGTTCCAAGATAAAGGTCTTTGTTCCCTGCAACTCTTCCTATCCGAGCTTGCCATCTTCCATGTTGATGATGTCTGCTTAAAATTTATATATGTATAAAAAAGTAATGAGAAAAATGATGAGATTTTTACAGTTCAACTATCATATAATTGAAGTCTGATTAGAAGACCTTGTCACTCCTCTGTACATTGAAGCTCCCCTTGAGAATCCACTGCTCTTCCTGCAGGGTTTAATAATCAACATTTGATAAATTCATCATGAGAAATGAGAATCCACTGCAAAGGGGCAAAGATTGTACCTTCTCAAGTGTGCAACATACTCCTGTCTTGTCATGTTCTTCATTTCTTCAAGTTCTTTTTGGTAATTCTCCAACTAGCAGGAATAATTATCATTTCAGTACCATAAAAAGGAAACTGAAAAAGTTCCCAAGAAAGGAGCAATTAGATTTGAAAAATGCAATGAGAATTAGATAATCACCGGGAAATTGATGTGAGTGGAGGGTCCCCAATACTTGAGTGCAGCTAGATCATAAGCTCTTGCAGCTTTCTCTTCCATGTCATAACCCCCTAAAAATCAAGGTTTTGGAATCACTTGCTATTCAGCACATGAAAGATTCAAATTTCAAACGTAATATATTTTGATAATTATTAAAAATCTCAGAAGAGCTTACCTAAGTAGACTGTGAATCATCATTTCATCATAACCAAAACCCAAGTAAAAAAAAACACCCACAAATCAGATCAAGAACAAAAATATATAAATATATAAAAATAAAAGATATTATTGCCGGAATCAAACCTTGTCTTCCTTTCCTGCTCTGCCCTTCCTTCTTGCAACTGTTGTCCCATAGATGGGCTTCATATCTTCCCGTCCATCTATGTCTGAGTGACATAAACACAACAAAAACAAAGAACGGTAATAAAAATGAATATTTTTTTTAAGATAAAAAACTTTGGTCTCTAAAAAAGGAGAAGCTTTTTTAGTTAAAACGTAAAGATTGATTAAAGACAAACTAGTTTTGAGGAAAGCATACAAAACAGGAGAATCTTAAAACAGGATTTAAAAGATAAAAGGAAAACAAACACTAACCTTGTGACACCTCTGTATTGAGAGGTTCTTTGACCGAAAGTATCAATGGATTTCCTATGGACGATTTGCTTCTGATCTACCTTCTCAGGTCCTCTTTTCTTGGTTTCCATGGCGGCTGCATAGTCAGTTGCAGGTGAGATTTGGTGTGAACCAGTAACACAGCTTGATTGTGAGCCAGGGCTCATGGACAAGCTCAATGACTGTAAATCTCCATATGCTACTGCACTGATAGAGCCAGATTCAGCTCCATTATCACCCATGCAACCAATTATCTTCTTATGCATAGCATGCTCAGTGGAGTAGTTTCTTGAAACCCAGTGCTTCATGCCCGGTGCAGCAATATCATCTGCCATTGTTGGGGCCTGGGTATTACAGTCTGTAACTTGGGTTTCTTTACCTTCCTGTCCTAGTAACATTTCTTGGTTCCTATACCCCGAGTAATATTGGTACTGTTGGGCCTCAAGCTGCTGTTGGTGGTGCAGCTGCTGCTGCCTGGAGGGCTGTTGCAGGTGATCTAAGCAATTCTGGTTGTTGTGTTCTTGAACCGGATTTTGATGGTGGTAATACATGCTGTCCAAGCTTAGAGCCATAGTTTCTCTGCCACTGCTTTCATAGTGATGGGTCCCCATGGTTGCACCCCCAAAGAAATCTTCCAGTTTTGGGGTTGAAGTAGGAACCATTGCTTCACACCAAAAGTCAAACACAGAAAAGGCCAGAAGTTTAACAAAAAACACATAAAACAAAAACCAAATATAATATACAAGTATTGAACTTTGAAGCTAATTTACCTTGTGGTTGTTGTGACCTGCCAAGAGCTTCCATTAAACAAAGAGACCCATCAGACTTGAGTGGCATAAGAGGGAAGTGAGAATACAAGCCACCGTTTTCTCCTTCAGCTCCATAATAAAGTCCATAATTAAGATGAGATGGAGATTGGAAAAAGCTTGATGGAACTGCTGTGGTTACCCCAGCACCAGCACCGACCCCGGCACCACCAGCAGCAGCAGCAGCAACCGAAGGTGAAGCAGACTGTGTATAGTGATGAGCTTCTTGATTGCTAACCTCCATCTTCATGTTTGGGGAGAGAGAGAAACCTAACCAGTTTGTGTTGTTATTGTTATCATCATTACTCATGGACTTCATTTTCTTCACTATGCTGCTGGTTTGAAGAAAAAAACAGTAATGATTCTAGGCAAGTTGAAGAGTTCCTCTTAGTGCAAGGGCAACTCAATCATTGGGAAACAAATAACATAATCATAGAAACAACCATTTCCTTGCTTCACTCCATTTTTTTAAAAGAAAAAAAAAACTGGGGATTTTTGTTTTGTAGCAGTAGAAGTAAATGGACAAAATCTAAGAACTGATCTAAAACAAATCCAAAGCTCCTGCTACTGAATCTATTCTACATGCATGAGTGGTGAGACTCTCTCTCTCTTTCTATGTTTCTTTTTTTTTATCTCACTGAAAACATTTCTAAAGAGGAAGAAAGCAAGTTCCTTTAAACTAAACAAAAGAGAAAGAAAGAGTTCCAGCAAGCTAATGCTGGGCAAACATCATGCATTCTATTGGGATCTGTGTATGAGAAAGACCTCTTCTTTTGCTTTTACCCTACGCTCCCAGCTCTTTCATTTCCCTTTTGTATTCCTCTTTTCCTTTTAAAGACCCCAAAACACATTAAAATTTTCACAAGATTCATTTTTATTTTATTTTTTCAAAAAAGAAGAAGTATATTTGCCATCTCTATCCTGAAACTAGTGCCTAGTGGCAGCCAAAAGACAAGATATCAGTCTCTGTAGTTCATCTACTTACAGCCAAGGGAAGCCTGATGAGTTCCTGTTGGATACCCCCAACCTCTAAATGTCCATCAGTTTTAAACAAAACTTCTCTCATTCTTTTGTCTCTTTAATTTCCAACTTAATTTTTTTTCCTTCAAGCATAAAAGCAAAAGCAAATAATCATATTAATTGGTATATGTGATAAGTAGCTTGATATTTATTAAATAGATACCAAGTTTAATACATTATGTGTGCAAAAATTAAGGAAATAAAATACAGGTGAAGCACATTAATAGAGCAATGGTGGGTAAAAATTGAAGGCAAGAAGCACTCATGTACAGTGCTGGCTTTAATTGTTGAAGCAGTAGTAGCGTTAGAAGAAGTAAGAGCAATAGATTTTTGTTTATCACTGCCTGGAAAAGAACACAATCCTGTCTGATCTCTGCTCACCTATCACTGTACTGCTTCTTTTGCTGGCCCTACCATTGTTTTTCTGATTTCGGTTTAAATTTAGTAAACGGATTAGCTTAAACTTTGTTCTAATGTAAAATATACAGTAATTAGGGTTTTATAATTATTATTAAGCTATCCGATTAATTTTATAATACGATAAGAAAATAATGGTATAAATTATTAATTTGCATTTTATTAGCAGTGGTTACAAAACAAAATTTTCTGTCTTTTGGTGTTTTATGGGATGAATTTTTTTCGGTGTCTCTACTTATACTCCTACGCTTAAAATTAGGGTTAGGGTTTATGGTTAGAGTTTAAAAAATTTAGGGCATGTGTATTTTTTAGGGTATAGAGTGTAGGGTTTAAGATTTAGAATTTAGGGTTAAAGCTTTAAATTTAATTTTATAGTGTTTTTTTAGTATTGTGGCATAACTATAGGCACTGAAAAGAGTCAAATGATTTTTATCTATTTCTATATATTCTCATACTCTAAAAAATTAAACTTTTCTAACTCTAAATCTTAAATTTAAAAATTAAACTATACACTCTAAATTTAAACCTAAACTTTAATCTTAAACTCCAATCATAAATTTTAAATATAATTTTTTTAATGTTGAGACATACATAATACATAGAAACACCAAAAACAGTATATAATTTCTATTCGTGATTAGATATAAATAATTACATATACATTTACCCATATAATCATACTCTCTCTGTCCCACTAAAACTGTCACATGTTGACTTTTTTTAGTCAAACTTTTTCAACTTTGACCTCTTATAATTTAAAATTTATTATTGATAAAAATATGAAAAAATATATTTTAAAAACTTTGAATCAACTAGTTTTTAAATATATTTTTTATAATTTTTAATTAATTAAAATATTTAAATAAATTATAGTCAAAGTTGAAAAATTTTGACCAAAAAAAGTCAACATGTGACAGTTTTAGTGGGACGGAGGGAGTATAATTTATCATCTTAATTACAAATAATTTGATTCAACACACATGAACAAGATATCACTCGGGATATTAATTTGAGAACATTCAAAAAGAAAAAGAAAATCAACCCCCGAGTTGTCTTTGCATTGCCTGCATCTTTCTCCTTTTTTGGTAGTTTTAAATATCAACCTTATGTGCCATATCAAAACTTTAGCATAATGAATCAATGCGTGTACTTTTTGTTGCACAGTCCATGATAACAAATAAAGTCAATACCTGTTAATATAATAATAAGAATAAAATATAGTATTACAAACAATTATTTGTAAAAACAAATGTATAAATTTTATATAACTTTATTTTAGGCATCTTAAGTGTTTTTTTTTTTGTTAAAGTGAATGTCGAACATTTTTATATTTCATTTTTCTCACTATTGTTAGAGTATTAGTTAGTCTGTTGAATTATGTTAGTAATTTTATTATTCAGCTGGACTTAGGTAGTTACATGAGCCTATTATGATGGGCTATAAATAATGTTTGTAATCAGTTTTGGGCTCAGTACGTTGAATACATTTATTTTGGTTTAATAAAAAATAAATCCGTTTGGCTTTTATTTTTTCTTCAGTTTCTTATTCTCAATTTCTCATTCTTCTTTGTCTTTTTGTCGATGATTCATCAGAGCTCCACCTCAAGTATGACCGGAGAATGTTGACATGGTATCAGAGCCACTGTCTCTAGTGTTGTTGTTTTTCTCGTCGTCCTCGATAAATTTTTCATCCTTTCTATCTGCGTTTCTCTATTATTTTTTGGTACCTGCTCGTGTCTGGTTGACTCTTCGCATCTCTTGCTTGATTACTTTGATTCTTTACTGCTTGTGTGTTTGCGTTGTCTTTTCGACTTCGATTTGTGTTTAATTGTTTTTGTGTTTCTCATGATTCATGCGATTTCTAGTAAATAATGACTGTGAATTGGGCGCTAGGGTTAATCTGCTTTTATTCGCTACTTGTTTCATCTACTTGTCTTGTTGTTATCTTCTGTATCATCTGCTTGTTTCGATCTGTGTTGTTTCTCTTGTGTTTTTCTGTTGGCTAATCCTGAAAATACTCATGAGGTTGAAACACGGTCCAATAAGACTCTTCTAGCTGGATCTGCTCAGAACCCTCAGAGTCTGACTAATAATAATAGGTTATTTTCAACGAAGAAAATTAATGTTACTTTAGATGATAGCAATTATCTTTTGTGGCAACAACATATTCTGTTACTATTAAAACTCACAGACTGTAAAATTATATAGATCTTAATGTGACATGGCCTCCTCATTATATTTGAAAAGAAGAGATTGTTACTATTAATCCTGATTATGAACTCTATGGGGAACAAGATGGTGCTTTAGCATCATGACTTTTGTCCATTGTTAGTGAGGATGTTTTGCTTAATCTAATTGGTCATAATACTTATGTTGCTATATGGACCACTCTACATGGATTATATAGTGAAAAAACCACTTTTAGATTGATGTCCTATAAGAGGCTTCTCCACTCTTAAAAGAAAGGGAAATTGGTTATGAAAGATTTTTTGTTGAAGGTTAAAAATATATATGATAGTTTAGCCAGTTGGTAATAAGTTAAATCACCCATGAGCATGCCATTGCTATTCTTAATGGCTTACCACTTGATTGAGTTAGTGATCACTTTTATTACTGTCAGTCTTACACATGCTAATG
Organism: Hibiscus tridactylites; assembly: GCA_958450335.1. Taxonomy (NCBI): domain Eukaryota; kingdom Viridiplantae; phylum Streptophyta; class Magnoliopsida; order Malvales; family Malvaceae; genus Hibiscus; species Hibiscus tridactylites. The sequence goes on along the minus strand of OY288272.1, from coordinate 6,397,755 downwards.
TTCGAGCTGTTAGGACTATACTTCTTGATGCTGAAGCAAGACAGCAAGCTCTGCTAGGACATGTTAATGCTTCAGCATATGTTGCTATTCAACAACATTCTGATGTTATTGGTTGTAGTGAGATTAATACAGTTGAGTCTGAGTTTGGGTTTGGTACTCATGATGCTTATAACAATGGTAATTACAACAGTAGAGGTAGGGGATAGAGGTAGATACTCCTCTCCAAGGCCACAATGTCAGTCGTGCAATAAGATAGGACATATTGTTGAGAGGTGCTACTCTCGTTTTGATACAAGTTTCAAGAATGAAGCCTTTCGTTCAGGACAAGATAGTTTAGCAGGGTTTTGGCAATCTCCAACCTCCTAATTCTTAGGATAACACTTGTTCATACACCAGCCCTGAGAGTAGTGTCCAACCTTTTAATAATATTGTTTATTATGTTTCACCTCCTATGGGTTTTCTTGTACCAATTTATTCTCAGTTTGTTCTTCAAGTCAGGCATCAAGTGATGAGTCATTCTTCTATTGTTACTCCTCAACAAGTTTCACATGCTCTTTTTTTTTTCAGTTTCCTTAGTCCTCTGTGTACCAATTGAGAGTAGTCATTCTTGTACCAATTTATTCTCAGTTTCTCATCCTTCTTATTTTTTATATCAACATGTTTATTCTGCATCTAATCTTATTTCTAAGCCCAGACATGCTCTCCCTTCTTTAGCTCAACCTCAAGCGATGATTGCAATACTAGAAGTTGCTAGGGATAATTTCTGGTATTCAGATTCTGGTGCAACAAATCATCTCACCAATAATCTCAGCAATTTGAACATTGGAGATTCGAGCCCTAGTAGGTAACATTCGAGTTGGTAATGATCAATGTTTACCTATTAAATAGGTTGGTCAATATGCTATTCTTAGTAATAATAGGTCTTTACGTTTGAAGAATTTATTGTTTGCTCTTGGTATAACTAAAATTCTTTTCATTGTCTCTAAGTTTATACAAGACAATAAAATTTTGCTTGAGTTCTATTTCACTTTTTGTCAAGTGCGAGACTTATACACCAAAGAAATTTTGTTTACTGGAACTGAACATAGAGGTTTATAAAAATTAGATATTTCTACTGGAGCTTCTGTTAATAAAGAGTCTTTTAGTAATAGAAATTAGATATTCTTACTGGAGCATCTGTTAATAAGGCTTTGTGTGGCCTTCGACAAGCTCCTCGAGTTTGGTTTGATACATTGAAGACATATTTTGTGACAAAGCTAAGGTTTGTAGAGTCAAAGGTAGATTTTTCATTGTTTATCAAGAAATCAGATCAATTCTATATTTTTCTCATGATGTTAGTTGATGATATTGTGATCTCTGGGAGTAACCCTATTAAGATTGATCAGATTTTACAGCAGCTTTATTCTGAGTTCTCTTTTAAAGATCTTAGAGATTTAAATTTTTTGGGCATGGAGATTCAACAGTGCAACAATGGTTATTTCTTAATCAACTAAAGTATATTCTTGATATTCTGCAACGATCCGATATGCTTTACTCTTCTACTCCCAGCACTCCCATGGTTGCCTCTCCTCCTCTCATTTCAGATATGAATTCTCTTTTTCCTGACATTCATCTCTACAAGAGTCTAGTAGAAGGGCTCTAATATGTCTGTGTTACTCGACCATATATATTTTATGCAGTGAACAAAATAAGTCAATTTATAAATAGTCCTAGTAAGGTCCATTGAAAAGTTGTAAAAGGATCTTAACTTAAGGGTACTCTAATATATGGTATATTCTTTACACTATGAGACATATTTTCTCTTGTGTGTTATAGTGGCCCAGACTGGGCAACCTCTGTTGAAGATGGAAGGTCTACAAGAGGATATTGTATTTACTTTGGAGGTAATCTCATTGCATAGTGCTCCAAAAAGCAAAATGTTGTTTGGTATGATAACATCTCAATTGTTTCAGTGGCTGCAAATCTTACACATCATGCGAAAATAATACATGTTAAAATTAATCTACACTTTATTCGAGAAAGAGTTCTAGCTGGGCAGATTGTAGTTAATTATGGGCCTAGTCCAGAACAATGTGTAGACATACTTACTAAACATCTTCCACCAATCGTATTCAGTTTCATGTGTCAAAGACTTGGAGTCATTTCTTTTGAAGAAGCTATGCAAGGTGGTCAAAAGAATCAGGGGAATGTTAGAGAGTTAGTTAGTTTGTTAAATTCTGTTAGTAATTCTGTTATTTCAGCTGGATTTAGGCAGTTACATAGGCTTATTATGATGGGCTACAAATACTGTTTGTTCAGTTTTAGGCTCAGTACATTGAATGCATTCATTTTGGTTTATTAAAAAATAAATCTGATTGACTTTTATTTTTTCTTTAGTTTTTTATTCTTTTTTTTTCGTTGATGATTCATCAGAGCTCTACTTGAAATATGATCGGAGAATGCTGACAATTCTTTTCTTCTTTTCTCAATCTTATTTAGAAACTAATAGAAAAAGAAAATAAACATTGGGAAAATTGATTTATTTTTTGAGAAATCAAAAAAAATATAACTGAAAATTTTGAGAATGAGAATAAAATGAAACTTTAAACATCTAAAATATAGAAAAACATATAATTTGGATTTTTTTTCAAATAAACGTTAAAACGCCACATTAATTTTGCTTTGTGATGAAAAGAATTGACTAAACAGATGTGTGGCCCTATGGAATTTATTTTGACAAATCAATGTCCAATTCCAGGTCGAGCTATCAGAACTATTTTTTTCTTCAAAAATTAAAATTTCAGAACTATTGATGCTGCCAAAAACAGTAGAAGATGATCTTTTATTTTTCGCTTTAACTTTTGCTTTTAGATAAAAAAAAGTGGGAGGTGGGTCACTGATAAATTAAAATACAACTACACCCATTTTTCATTTGTTTGTTTACTTATTTAGAGAATTGAGAAAATTGAGACTAAATAAAAATAATCCCCTTTTCATCTTGTTTTGTTTTTAGAAAATATTAATATTTGGTTTACTGTAGTTGTGAATATCAATGGTTAATTAAACAAATAGATAATAAGTACTAGAATTTGAGAGCATGCTTTACAAGGTATTTGTATTTAGAGACTCAATTTAGGGTATAAGGTTTAGGGATTTAAGTATAGAAATTAAAAATTTAAAAGTTTAGAGTTAAGATTTAGAGTTTAGAAGTTAGGGTTTAGGTTTTATATAAAATTTAAATATATTTTTTAGAAATAAAATATTTGATATGGAATAACTTGGGCCAAAGTTGATATTATGCAAATGATGAGTGAAGGGGCCATTAAAAAATAACATAATTTATTAACTCAACAAGTATTTTAATAGAAAAAAAAATATGATGTTCATCTAAAAAATACGAGTTTAAATTATTTTGTTTACAAGATATATACATTATCAAAAAATTAAAAAATATATAATTTCTTTTTTATCTAATAATCATCTTTAAACTATTAAAAAATATACTTTAAAATTATATCCGATTGTCTGAATAAAAGGCTTTTTTTTTTACTGGGAGAATATTTGCTTAGTCAAGTTTGTTTATTTAAATACTTTTTTTAATCTATAAAGACTCACCTTGCCCATTTGCATTTCTTCTTTTCTCTTTAATTGCAGCATTAAATGCATCCATCTTTCTGGTACTCTTTTAACCATAGATATCGATACATTAACCAATTAATGCATATCGAGTTTTGTAGGGGTTTATTATGATGGTAATCTTTTAAATTTAATTTTCTTCATTTACAATTTTATGATTTAAATTTTTGATTTTATTTAAGGACCTAGCACCTCATTTTACTAGATCAAATGATTGTTGGTATCATTTTAGTATTTTTTATTGACCAGAAACAAATTTCCAGATGCATTTTATTCCATTAAATTTAGAGAAAGTATCTCATACACTGACATTGGAAACGAAAAGTTTCCACAAGTGCCTTAAATTTTAAGGTTTAAGAATTATATTTAGGGTTTAGTGTTTATGGGATATGAGTGCACGGGTTTAGAATTTAAAGTTTATGGTTAGAATTTATGACATAGGATTAGAATTTAGGGTTTAGATGTTAAGGTTAAGGTTAATGTTTAGGGTAATATGGCTAGGGATTTATGTTTCAACATATAAACCCTAAATTTTAACTATTACCCTAAATTTTAACTATACCCCTAGATTCAAAACTCATACACTTATACCCCTAAACATTAAACCCTAAATAAAACCCCTAAACCCTAACACTGAGACGATTGTGAAATTTTTTTGTTCCCACCAACCGTACATGAAACAATTACCCTTAAATTTGTATAGTAAAAAAAGAGCTAAACTTCGTTCAATCTAAAAATTAAATTCATTATTTAATATTTGTTAAATTATTTAAATTAAAAATTATATTTTAGATTTATTTCAATCCCCGTAGACATCAAACTAAACAAATAAAACTTAAACAGATAAGGCGGTATAGCGGTAAAATTGCTAAAAAAAATTAGTTGACCTCTCGATTCTCCAAGGCTTTGCTCTGATTAATTCGGATCAACTAACGTTGCACACTTAATTTTGGTGGTTAAGTCTCCCATCAAAAATTTTATACACATACGGAACTTTAATCTCGAAATCTACTTAAACAATATCAATTTATTTACTACTTGAACCAACTCCTGTCGATAAAACTGCTAAAATTTTTGGTAAAAGCGCACATAGTTTTCTCATTTATTATTGGTATCTTGTGAATATCTCATTTTGGAACAAAAAGAAATGAAAAATTTTCTGGGATAGGCGCCAGAGCTGCTTTTAATTTAAATATAAACACAAAACAACTTCAAAGTTGAAACAATTATTGTTGTTTGTAGTATTGGATTATTAGCAATTGTTTTAGAGAAAGCCTGGGGGAAGTCGTTAAGAATGAAAGGAAATTGAGGATATCTTACTCACATTGTTGAATTTGTTGCACGGGTTTAAAATAAATTTAATTATTTAATTTGGCTCTCTTATTTACTACGAGGTTCTCAATTGAATACCCACATTATTGTTTTAGGCAGCTAGAGAACATAGTTTTATGGTGTTGTCGGCCGCCTGTGTCAGACTTATGTTTCATACCAAGTTCAAAAATCTAGTAAAGATTTGAACACATAATAACAGATAATATCAACATACTTTAACTTCATAAATATATTTGAATACATATTATGAGTTATTAGTATGTTTAAATTTATATGAAAAATAAGGCAAACAATTTATAAGAGCATAAACCAGAAAAGTATGGTCCTAAAAGAGATTTGCATGCAAAAATTGGAGGAGTAAATGGCCCAAATTCATGGAGACAGAATTTCCGGGGAGAATGATTAGGTTTGAAAAGAGGGAGAGTTTGGGGGGTAGTACCCTTCCACTACAACATCTTTATTCTATAGCAAATAGCAATGATGAGAAAATCCACCAAAACAAAGCAATGGAGATTGGAGACCAATAAGTGTTTACTACAAATAGTGCATGGGAATGGCAATGGAAAAGCTTTGCATTGTGCTGCTGCAGCCTGCAGATGCATTCACCGGTTTTTTCTTTCCTTTTGGTTGGGGAAGAGAAGTGCTGCTTGTACCTTGGGCTCTGTGCTGCCTTCTTTTTCTCTTCATTCTCTGCTTTCAGATAGGTCTTCTCATTAACCTTGTATATTATTACAATTACAAGCTTGGGACAGATACAATGATCTTGTTTGGTAAATAGAGGTTTGGGCAAAAATTAGATGTTTGACCAGTCAAATCCGTTAATATTGTTGTTTGGTGAATAGCGGATTGAAAGAGGAGATTGAGGTAAAACCGCTAATTTTGAAAAAGCTCATAATAAAAGCTTTTGAAATTAGAGGTTTGATATTAGAGTTGTAAAGACTCTTTTACCCTTACCAATTACTAAAATCTCAAAATAACCTAAATTAAATATTTTCACCCTATTTATAAGTTAATCTTATTTATTTTTTTCTTTTTATTATCACATATTTATATGCGTATTCAAATTTATTAATTAAATAAATTATATTAAAATAATTATAAAAATAATAAATATATAAATCATTTGAATTATATATTTAGAAAAGTTAAATTAAAAACAATTTTATAGATTAATTAATATTGATTAGATACAAAATAATAATAACTAATAAATTATTCAAACAAGTATTGAATATAATCATGTCCTTATACGTCATTTTGCTTGTTTAAATAATCTAACAACTATCAGGTAATTTTACCAAACACTTTTATACAATCAACTAATACAATTCGCTAGTCAAATCAGCTAATGCAATCAGCTATCAACTATCAGCTAATTTAATCCGCTATCCACTAATTGCCAAACATGACCAATATCTTTTTTTGTGTTTAATAGCCCTAACTTTACACTTAATTAGCTGTATTACAATCACTTTAATCTCACTATGAAAGGAGTTCATTATGAGTTTTATTATTCCCATCCAAGTAGATTACAAACACAGGTTTAAATCCAAGATCAAGTGCTTGCAACATGAGTTGTTACTCATGAAAATATAATTTATATTTCTTCTCTGATAGATCTCGTAAAATTTTGTCATTCCCGAGTCTGTTTTCCCATGAATATCAATTGGTTTAAGTAGTTCATTGGTATTAGGGTGCCAAAAAGTGAAGTTATATGCACATGATCTTCATCTAACCAGTAACAGACACAAGGAGTTTTGGGGAGAGCGGCACCCCCATAAAAATTTTAAATTTCATTATATTTTATATATTTCTTTTGTATTTTCTATTGATAATCTAATTTAGCAGACCTACATTTCTAATATAGTTTCTTGATAGTTCGCACCTCCTTACATGAAATCCTGAGTTCGTCCCTGCATCTAAACCAAAGTGGAGACCTCGAGATCATAACTAACAGGCCTGTCATGGCTAATGTGATCAAAACACCATCAGTTTTGGTATTTGGAAACCTTAAAAAGTTGCCCATCATAATTTGATCTCACCACACCCTATTAATTTGATAGTATTAATTCAACAAGTGAAGTGTTGCTCAGGACATGGACCACTGCCTTGAGCCCTTGCTACAACAACAGAAGTACCTGCGCCGTGAGAGGTCCATATTGTCGGATCATTCACAGGGCATAGATAGCTGCCGCAATGTGTTGATTTCCAAAGCTTTGATTTGAGTGGTTGATGATATACATCGGGCATGCTTTTATGAATGATTAAATTGGGTAATTAAAGGCTTATTTAGTAGAGATAATCTACTTTACATGGTTGAGCAATTTCAATATCAATCTTGCAAAGAAAAAGAAAAAGAAAAAGCAAACACAGAATATTCGGTTGCCTTTAAAGAACATAAAAAGAAATGTTTGGTCTTAAATCACAAATGAACTTTAGAGACGTTGAGGACATAACTCCATTTGACAAAACATGTTTTTTTCCCTTTCATCAAGAGCCGCAAAAGCAAATAAAATGTTGGTAATTAAGGGGGTTTGGCATTGAAAATCAAGTGCTGGGAAGGTACAATAGGAGCACTTAGGCAATTAAAGACGAAAAATAAAAAGAAAAGTGAAAAAAAGAGAGCACTTTGATCACAAAGCAAGACATAAAATTAAAGGCATAAGAAAAAGAAGGTAGACCGGTCTGATTTAACTCGTTCCGGAGCTTTGTTTTAAGGAAATATAAAATCTTTTTTATTGTACATGTCCAGAATAACCCGTACATATAATCCGAAGTCAACAAATAAAAGCATGTAATGGATAGCAACCAATATGGGAGTGACCACATCCATGACCATGCGGAATACTATTGCATGCGTTTAAAAAGCTCTTTTCGTTTTCCCAAACAATGAATCTTCATTTGATTAAAATTGTAATTACGAATATTAAGTATGGTAATTTGATAGAGAAAGATTAAAATGTTGCTACTCTGCTTTATCTTCGTCTCTGTCTCTACTTTGGGATGTGATGGTGAAAGGCAAATTGGTGTTGTCATATTCACACATTTGTTTCTTTTTCGAGAGACCAGCTCTTGGTCCTAGTTAGTAAGTAGAGCATCATTTTTACTTCTGCACTGCTAATACCAATACTAATTTGGGATTTCAGTTATATATTTCAAACACTTTCCCTTTTCTTCTCAAATTTATTATTAAGATTTAGAATAAATTCATTGTTTCTGAGAATGAAGATGTGTTAAGCTAAACCCTAGAGCCTAGAGGGGTAATGGGGCAGGCCTCTGCAAGATATTGGTGTCATAAATAGGGGAAGCCCTCTAGATGCAAAGCAACTCTGGTACCTTGAAATAGCAGCCATCACCAAAATTCCCACATTCCTAGGACACCTATATGTCTGAAACAGAGTGCAAACAGAGAAAGTAATCGCAGAGAAGAAAGACAAAGGAGTAAATTTAATTGGTCCAGTGCTACGAAGCAGTACATATCTTAAGCAGTTTAAGAGGTTTTAGTGAAAATGGTTGGATATTGCATCCAAAAAAATATATATTTCGAAATTTATAGTAACCCTTGGATTATTTTCGAATATATAACATTTTTACAGTGTTTTTTGAGGTCAGATTACTTTTAATCCAACTTTTATAAAAAATATTAAAAAAATAATGAAAAGCTTGTGCTTGCAGCCTGACTTTATCCATTTTCAAAAATTTGAAAACCAATTGCATGAGATATGGGATGGCACACCGACTGATTTCATGTGATATAGGGGTGGCAGGTCTTCAAGAATTTTTTGGACGCATGAGATCGGAAGAAAAGCAATCGGCCCTTAATTTTTTTTATTATTTTTTATGAGTTCGAGTTGCTTTCCTTGTGCCTTTTTTTTTTAATTTTTGATGAGGCCGGATTGCTTTCTCTATGCCTTAAAAAACACTGTAAAAAGTGCTATATATTCAAAAATAAAATGGAGAGTGCTATAGATTTCAAAATATATTTTTTGGGAACAATATTGCCCCAATTTTGCCGGTTTGAGTGAAAATGGTTGGCAAGTTCATCCTCATATTAGGCCCAACGGTATTTTATTTGAATTAATTAACCAATAAATTAGATACGATTAAATAAAAAATATATATTGAATAAATATGCACAAAAGTCTAGTGAGGGTTTGTAGGTGATGAGTAGGGGTGTAAACGAGCCGAGTCGAGCTTGAGTAGTGTTGAGCTCGACTCAGCTCGTTAATAATTCGAGTCGAGTTCGAGTTTGAGAAGCTTTTAACGAGCTTCAATAAATCTAAACCTGACTCGGCTTGTTAAGAACTCAAGCCTAACAAGCCGAGTCAAGTTCGAGCTTGAGTCGAATTCAATCGAGTTGAGTGTTGACAGAGCTTTGACCGAGTCAGACTCGAATAGCTCGTGATTTGTCTTGTCACATTTAAAATCCTATGAGGAAAAAACTTTGATACACAAGTTGTGTAAACTAAAGTTTACATAAACTTATTTTTTTATAGTAAAGCCGACATTCATTCATTCAATCAAAACAACAATAAACAAACAAAGACACCTGAGGAAAAGGGAGTGAAGATAAGAACAAAGCAGACAAACATCACACAAAAACATGAACCAAAGATTGAAACTGGGGACAAAGAAGCAACAAACAAAACAAAAGAGAACAAACCACAAAAGGCATACAAACAAAGAAAACCACACAAGAAAGGTAGAGCAACAATTCCCAACACGAGGGAGAGTCAGGACCGCCGAGGGGGAAGGAGAACACCAAGCCAGTTACCGCTCTTTAGTCTGCATGTCGATTCTGACGACACAAAGGATGAGTGCTTTGATGGTAATGCATGAAGAGATCCAACCGAAACATCACGAAAGATCTATAGGCGATGATGACGGGAGGAGACGACGGGAATCAGGGCCAAAAAGACCCTCGAGCAAGACGGAGGGCAAGACCCGCGACAAGGAGTCCGGTAGGATCGGGGGCAAGGTGTCGTTCCTTCGATTCCACCGACGAACCCAACATCCTCATACAAGAAGACCAAGAGGTGGTCGGAGAAGACGAATGTCGAAGAGAAATGGGAGCCAAGAAAGAAAGAGAAGGCGGCGACGAAAGAGAGAGCAAAAAGGCTTAAACGAAAGAAGAAAGGAGAAAAAGATGAAAAGAGATCGGATGGCCACCGGCGAAGTCGAGGCCGTAAGAGAAAGTGTAAAACCTATGTTTGATTTTGATATAATTAAATCCTTGAGGATTATTTTGTAAAATTAAAATTAATTTTTAAGTCCCTTAATAAGTTTTTAAAACATCAACACTTTGAAATTGATTTATAAAACTCAAACTCAAAATATTTTCTAAGTGTTCCAAGGCAAAACCATCCAAAAACGTCCAGGCGTATCGATACAGCACCCAGCGTATCGATACCATTTTACCAAACTTGGTCACTGCCGGAACCTGTATCGATACCCCAAACCCTCATATCGATACAACCTTGTGTTAAAATTCAAAGAGTTTGAATACGGTACCGATACGACTAACCCTCGTATCGATACGGGCTTTGTAATTTTTTTAATATAAGTCGGTTTAAAAAATATGACCGTTGGTGGCAGTTGGTTGGTAACCAAACTTTAAAAGTTTGTTGACCCGTATCGATACGCCTAACTCCCGTACCGATACGGAGTTGGACAGTGAGCTAAGTTCAAAAAATAGTATCGATACGACCCTTGCCGTTTCGATACCCCGTACCGATACGCTTACGCGCGTATCGATACCCCTGTATTAAATGCGCACAACGGCTCTTTCTTTTTTAACACAGGTACCGATACCCCTTCCCGCGTACCGATACCGGTAGCTGCAGAAGTGCATTTATGGTGGTAAGAGAGGGTTCCAACGGCTCCATTTATGTTCCCAACCACCCAAACGGCTAGAAATCAATGAGAAGGTATAAAAGAGACATCCAAAAGCTACAACAACAACTATTGAACTTCAAGCAAACACTTATTCATCAAATCCAAGCAATTGTGCCAAATTTCATATTTGTCTAGAAATTCCAATTTGTGTTCTTCATTCATACTTTGTAAAATTGGGTTGAGTGCTTGTATTGGGGCTATCATTTGTATTGAGAGATACCTTATTAGCCTACAAATTTCTTTGTTCTCTTGTGTGAGGGTTGGGTTGATTTTTGGGTAGAAAAATCAACCGAAATTGTAAAGGGTTGCCTCCTTGTCCTAGAAAAGGGGAAGATCAATTTAGTGAAATTGTTGCAAATCCTTAGTGAGACTAAGGTAGTGGATGTAGAGTTCATTTGGAACTTGAACCACTCTAAATCTCTTGTTCATCATTTTTAGTTTGCCAATTTCCTCCACAATCCTTTAAAATTCCAATTCACCCCCTCTTGGTAATTATCAATCTTTCGATCCACTCAACAATTGGTATCAGAGCTTAACTCTTTGAGGATTAACAACCACAAGAGGAGATCCTTGGAAGAGTGTGATCATCAAAATATCAAGAGATGGCTTCAACCTCCGGTTCCGGCATGTACGAGTCACAATCAACCACCAAGCCTCCTTTCTTCAATGGTGACAACTATTCTTTTTGGAAGAATAAAATGAGGTTATTCATCAAGTCTAGTGACTATCTTGTGTGGGATGTCATTGAGGATGGGCCATACATTCCATTGAAGCAAGACGGTGAAGGCAAGATGGTGTTGAAGAAGAAAGCCGAAATGAGTGAAGAGGAGAGGAAGAAGATTCAAGTCAACGATAAAGCTCTCCACATGCTTTTTTGTGCTTTCGGTCCGGACATCTACTCAAAGGTCTCATCCATTGAAAGTGCTAAAGAAGTGTGGGACACTCTTGAGACCACTTATGAAGGCACCAATGATGTCAAAAAAACTAAGATTGGACTTCTCAATCTTAGTTATGAAAACTTCAAGATGGAGCCCGATGAGACGGTGTCAAAGATGTTTGATCGATTCTCCACAATTGTCAACGGTCTAAAGGGCTATGGAGAGATCGTACCGGAAGACAAGCTTGTCCGGAAGCTACTCTATTCACTTCCCGAGTCTTGGGATGGGAAGAGAACCGCTATCATCGAAGCCAAGAACTTGAAGACATTAAAGCTTGATGAGCTTGTGGGTTCTCTCCTTACTCATGAGATCATGAAGCAAGGAAGGGAATATGAGAAGAAGAAAGAAGAGAAAAGGGTAGAGAAGCTTGAGGTTGAGAAGAAGAAAAATATGGGAATAAATCTCAAGGCTAAAGCTTCACAACTTGATGAGAGCTCATCTAGTGATGAGGATGAACTTGAAGAATTGGCTATGATAGCCAAACGGTTCTCACGTTTCATGAGGTCCAACCGGGGAAGAAAAATCCAAAGAAAGATGGACTTCAAAGGGAAGAACAAAGAAGAAGGAAAGGATCCCATCATTTGCTATGAGTGCAAACAACCCGGCCACATCCGTTCGGAGTGCCCTCAACTCAAGAAGAAGGGCTTTGAGAAGAAGAAGAAACTCAAAGCCAAGCTTGCTACTTGGAGTGATGAGGAGTCATCGGAGGATGACGAACAAGAAGTGGCTAATCTTTGTCTCATGGCACTTGAGGAAGATTCCTCCTTGGTAACCTCTAACTCATCTACTTTAGATTTTTCATATGAAGAGTTAAATGATGCATATGATGAGTTACAAGAGGTATATGATGAATTAGTTGAGAAGTTTAAAGAGTCGGTCATTAAAAACAAGAAAATCATTTTAGAGCTAAATGAGAAAAATGACTCACTCACTCAAGCTAATTCTAAATTTGAGAAAAAGATTTTAGGATTAAAAGATGAACTTAAATTTTTTCAAGATGAAAATGTTGATCTTAATAATCTTTTATCTCAATGTAATAGTGAACACCAAAAGGTGTTGGGTGAGCTAAATGAGCTCAAAAAGTCTTTAAAAAATGTTGGTAGTGTCAAACATGAAGTAGGTGAATCCTCTAGAACACACCAACCTAAGAAAAAGGCTAATTACTACAAACAAGGTAGCTACCCTAGACATAGTAGAGCTAAAAGAATTAGAAGTGTATGGGTTCCTAAGGAACTTGTAAAATCTAATAATATTATTGCTATGTCATCTTGGATTCCTAAGGGAACCAAGGTTTTGGGAGCTAACACTCATGGACCCAAAATGATTTGGGTACCAAAAACCAAGGTTTAATATCTTTGTTTGTAGGGGGAGCATTGCTTCAAGGCCAAAGCACAAAGTCAAAACTCATGGTACCTTGATAGTGGATGCTCGAGACACATGACCGGAGACAAGAGTCGATTCATGGATTTAAAGCCAAAAAGTGGAGGAGTAGTAACATTTGGTGACAACTCCAAAGGTCACATTAAAGGTATTGGCTCCATAGGTAATCACTCTACCATTCTTATTGAAAATGTCTTATATGTTGATGGTCTTAAACACAATTTGTTGAGCATAAGTCAATTGTGTGATAAAGGATTTAATGTTTTATTTGATAAAAATGGATGCAAAATTGTAGACATTAAATCTAATAATATTATGCTCATAGGTCATCGCATAGGAAACATATACATGGTGCATTTAGATGACATTCATACATCTCATGCATGCTTAGTTGCTCAAAATGAAAATGATGCATGGTTGTGGCATAGGAAGCTAGGACATGCTAGCATTAGTGTTTTGGAAAAAACTAGTCTTTCTAAATCTAGTTAGAGGTTTGCCCAAAATAAAATTTTCAAATGATAAAATTTGTGATGCATGCTCAAAGGGTAAACAACATAGGTCTTCCTTTAAATCCATTAATGATGTTTCTACTAGTAGATGCTTACAATTAATTCACATGGATTTATTTGGGCCAATTAGGACTATGAGCTTGGGTGGTAAATCGTATGCTTTTGTGCTAGTTGATGATTTTTCTAGATTTACTTGGGTTCTCTTTTTAAGTACTAAAGATGAGGCTTTGGAAAAATTCATCACATTTTCAAAATTAACCCAAAATGATCTTGAGCTTAAAATTTCTCATATTAGGAGTGATCATGGAACCGAGTTTCAAAATTTAGGGTTTGAAGAATTTTTAAATGAAAATGGTATTAGCCATAATTTTTCGGCTCCTCGAACTCCTCAACAAAATGGGGTAGTTGAGAGGAAAAATAGAACTTTACAAGAAATGGCTAGAACTATGCTTTGTGAAAATAATTTACCTAAATATTTTTGGGCGGAAGCCACAAACACCGCTTGTTATATTGTGAATCGAGTAATGATTAGGCCAATTTTAAAGAAAACACCTTATGAGATTTTAAAATCTAAAAAGCCTAACATTAGCTATTTTCATCCTTTTGGGTGTAAGTGTTTTGTTTTAAATAATGGAAAAGACAACTTAGGTAAATTTGATGCAAAAAGTGATGAAGCCATTTTTATAGGTTACTCTTTAACCTCTAAAGCCTATCGAGTATTTAACAAAAGAACTTTAGTAGTAGAAGAATCTATTCATGTTGTATTCGATGATAACCTCCTTCCTAGGAAGGATTCTTGTGATGATGATGATGTAGGAATCATAAATGCCTTTGATGAAGGTCAAACTTCAAAGGAGGATGAGATTCCAACAAAAGAAGAAGACACACAAGAACCACCTCTTGAAGCCTTGAAGGACTTGGCTATTGAGGAAAAGGAAGTGAGTTACCCAAGGGAGTTGAACTATGTCAAAGATGGTGAAATCTTGGTGATCCATCCAAGGGGGTAACCACTCGTTCTTCTCTTAGATTAATGAACCATGTTGCATTTATCTCATGCATAGAGCCTAAAAACATAAAAGAAGCATTGAAAGATGACTTTTGGATTATGGCTATGCAAGAAGAGTTAAATCAATTTGAGAGAAGTAATGTATGGACATTAGTTGATAGGCCTAGTAATCTATCTACAATAGGAACTAAATGGGTCTTTAGGAATAAACTAGATGAGAGTGGTAACATTGTGAGAAATAAAGCTAGACTTGTAGCACAAGGTTACACTCAAGAAGAGGGAATAGATTTTGATGAAACCTATGCACCCGTAGCTAGAATGGAAGCCATTAGGATGTTGCTTGCATATGCATGTTATCATAATTTCAAGCTTTTTCAAATGGATGTTAAAAGCGCATTTTTAAATGGTTTTATAAATGAAGAAGTGTATGTGGAACAACCACCGGGTTTTGAAGATTCAAAATTTCCAAATCATGTTTTCAAACTTACCAAAGCTCTTTATGGTTTAAAACAAGCTCCTAGAGCTTGGTATGAAAGGCTTTCAAATTTTTTGATTGAAAAAGGATTTGAAAAAGGTAAGGTGGACACTACACTCTTTATAAAAATGTATAAAAATGACATCTTAGTAGTTCAAATTTATGTTGATGATATTATTTTTGGTTCTACTAATGAATGTCATTGTCAATAGTTTGCTAAGTTAATGCAAGGTGAATTTGAGATGAGCATGATGAGGGAGCTCTCATTCTTTTTGGGACTCCAAATCAAGCAAAAGAAGGATGGCACCTTCATCAACCAAGCAAAATACATAAAGGATATGCTCAAGAAGTTTGGCTTGGAGAATGCAAAGCCTCAAGCCACTCCTATGAGCTCATCTACAAAGCTTGACAAAGATGAAGGAGGTAAGTGTGTTGACTCTAAGCTTTATCGTTCTATGATTGGATCTTTGCTTTACCTTACCGTAAGTAGACCGAATATCTTATTTAGTGTTTGCTTGTGTGCTATGTTTCAAGCTAGTCCTAGAGAGTCTCACCTTATAGCCGTTAAGAGAATCTTTAGATACCTTAGAGACACTCCTTGTTTAGGCCTTTGGTATCCTAGAGACTCTACCTTCAACCTTCATGCTTACTCGGATGCGGATTATGGGGGTTGCAAAATTGATAGGAAAAGTACTTCGGGAACTTGCCAATTCTTAGGTAGTATGCTCATAATCTTGGTTCTCTAAGAAACAAAATAGTGTAGCCTTATCTACCACCGAAGCCGAGTACATATCCTTAGGGAGTTGTTGTGCTCAAGTCCTTTGGATGAAGCAAAAACTCTTAGATTATGGAATTAAAGTTGGAACCATACCCCTAAAATGTGACAACACTAGTGCAATATGCTTAACTAAAAATCCCATCCAACACTCTAGAACCAAACACATAGAAATAAGGCATCATTTCATTAGAGATCATGTCCTTAAGGAAAATGTGGTTATAGAGTATGTAGACACCTTGAATCAATTAGCGGACATTTTTACAAAACCCTTAGACAAAGAGCGTTTTTGGTCCCTTAGGAGAGAGTTAGGTCTAGCTAGCCTATCTTGACCTTTTTGGACCTCTTTTGTGCTTAAATATGCTTGATCTTGTGAAATGCCATGTTTGTATGCTTAGACTCCCAATTTCTTCCATGCCTATAGTTAGGGGGAGTATGATTCTGTTAAAATATGCTTAGAACTGCTCATACATCATTTGCATACTCATAGGAAAGATTAGGTTCGGGCCTTTGGTTGTTCTTTGAACCAAAAATGCATTTCTGGGCATGCAGTATCGATACTGTTCTACGCGTATCGATACCTGTTCTTCATTTCGTTTCCTAGAATTCTTTACGCTTCACGCGTATCGATACGGTTCATCTCGTATCGATACGGGTCGTTTCGATACGGACCCATCCGTTTCGATACGACTGTTCCAACGGGCATATTTGCAAAAAGACATCTTTATCCCCGTATCGATACCCCAACGGGCGTATCGATACTCGACTGCGCTGATGGCAATAAATAAGCTTTTAATGTATTCAACTTTTACCTAAATTCAAACTTTTCAAAACCTAATTAACCCTAGCCGTTTTTGCCTATAAAAAGGCACTTCCTCCTTCATATTTTTCACATCTCAACTCAAACCTAAAAGAGTTTTCAAATCAAGCAAGGCTTTGTGCTCTCTTTCTCATCTTTGTGCAAGTTCTCTTCAATTCTTCAAGATTCTATCAAGGTAATCACCTTTCTTTTTTTTCTCTGTTTTTTTTACTTTGCTTTTGTTCAATTTTCTTTGAGATTTTCTTCTAAAATTTTTCTTTTCAAAAATTCTCTTGAAAATTTTTTTCCTTGATTTTTCCTTAAAATTGAAGAAATCTCCCTTGCTTTATTTCTCTCTTAGATCATGGCACCAAAAGAGCCATCGAGGAAGCGACAAAGGGCTAATCAAGCCGCTGAATCCTCCAACCTTGGAGTGATTGCTCGTCCTAACTACTCAACTATCTATGAGCAATCCTTTGAAAGCAATTCGGGTCTCAATCACTTCCTTCAATTTGAGAATTACAAGATCCGTGCCAAAAGAGTAATATCCATCCCTTTTCTCAATTCGGAGCGTTTCAAGTTTGAATACCTCCCCTTGCTTCATCGTTGGAATTTCATTCATTTTCTCTCTATTCCCGGTATTTTCTATCGTCTCTTGGTTTTGATTTTCTATGCTAATGCAAGATGTGTTAGTCGAAATGGGGAAGTTGTTGCAATTAACTCCTATCTTATGGGAAAGAAAATAACTCTTGATGTCGAGTCTATTTGTGAGGTTTTCAAGTTGGATGATGAAGGCCTCGATGATGAGCATGGTAGAGGGCATGTTCTTAGTGGATCCATCACCGCCCTTAATGCTCACGATCGGATTCTACATTTGATGGTATCGTGGTGGTTTCGCCCTTCCGGAGGAAAATATTCCACCATCCATCAAGTGGATGATTTTTGGATTCGGTGTTTCCGTGAAGCCAAGCGACCAAATTTAGCTCGACTTATGTTTGCGGAGATAGTCTACCTCGTTCAAAATCGTTCCTATCCTCATGTCACCTCCTTCACATACGGTACGACTTTGAGCTATTTCTTTGTTAAAAAGGAAATTGATTGCTCATATGACATTGCAACTCCTCTCATCGATCCTATTGATGAGCACTCCCTTGCTCGGGCAAAATTCTCTTATGTTAATGGTGAATGGGTACGTCTTGCCGAGTTACCACCGGAAGTTACTGCAATGCATGAAGCGGCTCAGGCTCCTCAAGCTCCACAAGCTCCTCAAGTCCAACAACCCAATATGGATGCTCTCATGACCTATCTCAATGAGCAATTCACCGGGTTGCGTACGGACATGAATACTCGTCTCACATCCATGGAAACTACTTTTGACACTAGGATGACGGGTTTTGAGAATCGCCTCACATCTCTTGAAAGTGGGCATAATTCCTTGAATATCTCCATTGCCGCTTTCCATGATGAGTGACGTAATAGTATGCGCACAAATGAGCCTTTGGGAGACGATGATGAAGAGGATGAAGACGACGAAGACGATGCTTAGACGTTTTTTCTCTCTTGTTTGTCATGCATATCATTTAGGATTTTATATTATTATGCACCTATGCTTTATGCTTTTAGGATTAAGTTTGTCTTAGGATTAAAACCTATGCTTTGATTTCTATTTTGTCTTTGTTTGGATTTTAAGTATGTTGCTTTAATGAATAATATCTATGTTGCTTATTATACCTTGATTTTCTTTATGCACTTAATTGTCTCAAAGATTTTTTGATCTAACAAAAAGGGGGAGAAGAAACTAGCTCACACTTTAAAATATTTTGATTTAAATTCAAAGGTTACCAAGCTTATATTAAGGGAGTTCTTTATGAAGATTTTTCAAAAATTTTAAGTTTTAGTTTTGTTATATCAAAAAGGGGGAGATTGTAAAACCTATGTTTGATTTTGATATAATTAAATCCTTGAGGATTATTTTGTAAAACTTAAAATTAATTTTTAAGTCCCTTAATAAGTTTTTAAAACACCAACACTTTGAAACTGATTTATAAAACTCAAACTCAAAATATTTTCTAAGTGTTCCAAGACAAAACCATCCAAAAACGTCCAGGCGTATCGATACAGCACCCAGCGTATCGATACCATTTTACCAAACTTGGTCACTGCCGGAACCTGTATCGATACCCCAAACCCTCATATCGATACAGCCTTGTGTTAAAATTCAAAGAGTTTGAATACGGTACCGATACGTCTAACCCTCGTATCGATACGGGCTTTGTAATTTTTTTAATATAAGTCGGTTTAAAAAATATGACCGTTGGTGTCAGTTGGTTGGTAACCAAACTTTAAAAGTTTGTTGACCCGTATCGATACGCCTAACTCCCGTACCGATACGGAGTTGGACAGTGAGCTAAGTTCAGAAAATAGTATCGATACGGCCCTTGCCGTTTCGATACCCCGTACCGATACGCTTACGCGCGTATCGATACCCCTGTATTAAATGCGCACAACGGCTCTTTCTTTTTTGAGACAGGTACCGATACCCCTTCTCGCGTACCAATACCGGTAGCTGCAGAAGTGCATTTATGGTGGTAAGAGAGGGTTCCAACGGCTCCATTTATGTTCCCAACCACCCAAACGGCTAGAAATCAATGAGAAGGTATAAAAGAGACATCCAAAAGCTACAGCAACAACTATTGAACTTCAAGCAAACACTTATTCATCAAATCCAAGCAATTGTGCCAAATTTCATATTTGTCTAGAAATCCCAATTTGTGTTCTTCATTCATACTTTGTAAAATTGGGTTGAGTGCTTGTATTGGGGCTATCATTTGTATTGAGAGATACCTTATTAGCCTACAAATTTCTTTGTTCTCTTGTGTGAGGGTTGGGTTGATTTTTGGGTAGAAAAATCAACCGAAATTGTAAAGGGTTGCCTCCTTGTCCTAGAAAAGGGGAAGATCAATTTAGTGAAATTGTTGCAAATCCTTAGTGAGACTAAGGTAGTGGATGTAGAGTTCATTTGAAACTTGAACCACTCTAAATCTCTTGTTCATCATTTTTAGTTTGCCAATTTCCTCCACAATCCTTTAAAATTCCAATTCACCCCCCTCTTGGTAATTATCGATCTTTCGATCCACTCAACAGAAAGCTCACCTTGGGTTTACAAAATAAAAGAGAAAAAGATTTCGGGAGTCTCTTCCTCCTTTTGTTTTTTTACTAAATCTGAATAGTTTAGGGTTTAGAGGTTCATGTTGCTAGGTTTTGAATTTAAGATTTAGATTTTTGAGTTTAAGACTTATGAATAGGGTTTATGTTTTAGGTTTAGGAATTTGGATTTTAAAATTTTAAAATTAAAATATTTAATATATTATATTTTCGAGTAGCTCACTAGCTTTTCAAGCCAAGTATCGAGTAGCTCGGCTCGTTAAGAATTCAAGTCGAATTCAAACTCGAATCGTGTCTAATCGAATTAAATTTTAACTGAATTTTAACCGAGTCGATCTCGAATAATTCGTAATTTGTCTCGTATCAATTATCGCCTAGTGGTAACCGGTGAGGTTGCTTTCATTCAACAATCCAAAAACTCTTTGAAACCCAACTTTCTTCGTGTCTGCTACAAGGTCCCGGAAATATGGATTTATTTGTAGTATTCCACTTTAACTTTGTCCTCAACAAAAGCATGAGGGGAATGTGAGTGACAAACCCTAAAGAGAGTGCGATTTAATGGTATTTTTATATATATAAAAATCGAATGTGTCATGTGAGACAAATTAACTTGGAAACTAGAATCAAATGAAAAGGACTATTATTTTGGCTCTACTATGTTTTTAATAAGAGATTTTATTTTATCTCTATAGATATTATTACAATTAATTGTGATGATAAATATCGATAATAGAAAAGCTGAGATTATAATTTTAATTTTAGACTTCATTTATCATTTTTAGAGACATTATCATAAATAATAGTGATAACCATCGATAATAGTAAAAATTAAGATTACATTTTAATCTGAAGTTTCATTTATCATTTTTATAGATATTATCATAAATAATAATGATAAATATCAATAATAGAAAAATTATATTATAAGCCTGTCTGATCACGTCATCTATGATCTCAACCAATAAGAATCATCCATTTCATTAAATTTTTTATGTCATCTTTTTATCAAGTAAAGTTCACATGATAAAATTTATTTTTTAAATTTTATTTATAATAAATATGAATGAAAATTCATTTGATAAAAAAATGATATGAAAAAAACTAATAAAATGGATAATTTTTATTAGTTGAAACCATATATAACGTAACGGGACGGTTCTATGAGATAATTTCTAAATAATAAAAAGATTGAAATTAGTTTATCCAAGATTTCATTTATAACATTGATAACTATTGTGATAAATATGCTAACAGAAAATTAGATATAATAAAATTATTCATTAGAGAATGGAGATAAATTTACAATTACTGAAAACCGTTACAAGCATAAAATAATATAATCAAAGTGTTCCAATGATCATGATAAAATATGCTTCCCCAACACTTATTACAATCTCCTCAGTTTTGCCTTGGCCTGCATGCATCTCCCCTGTTACAAATGATTATATAATTATTAGATATCAATTACAAAACTCATAAAATAAATCAACTCATTGGCATCTATATATACATTAGTATTTGAACTTTGAAGCCCAATTGTATTTGGACTTTGAATCTGGGCTTCAAAAGGTTGAAATCCGATCAAACACAAAATGCTAGTAAGAAAAGATGTACAAGAAAGAGATTTGATTACCAGAGATTCATCTACATCCGGCTGTTGTTGTTGCAGTAAGGATGTTAAAGATCCGACGGCTGATAATAGGTTTCTACGGGGTTGTTGTTATAGTAAGGATGCGGCGGAGCATAATAATAAGGATGCTCAAAACCCAGTGGCTGCTGATAATAGCCACCGTAGAAACCATACCAACAGTGGTTGTAGGCAGGCCAGTAGGAAGTGGCACAAAATGGCTGAGAATTCACATCATAAATGTTGGCATGAATAGGAGTGGGAGTGGGACTAATTCCACCCGGCTCGTTACGCATTTGTTGTTTGGGGGTGGCCTTTTTAACCTCAACCATCTTCTCCTGCAACTGGTGGAAGCTGTTTTCCAGAACTCGCTTCGCCGCTTCCTCCGAATCATATGTTACGAACCCAAACCCTCGGCTTGTTTTGGTCTCGTTGTCATGTATTACGACCGCATCGGTGATGTTACCGTATGCATCGAAATACTGTCTGAATGCCTCCAGTGTTATGGCATGAGGCAACCCTCCCACGAATATCTTCCTCTCGCAGATTGGTACTTTTGGTTTCGCTTCTTTAACTTCAACCTAGTTCAAGAAAATTATAGCATTAAATCATATTACATAATCAAATAGGTTAAACCTTTGAGTCACTATTGCAAAGAATAAAAAACCCTAAACCCTAACAAAGAATAATAAAACCCTAAACCCTAAGACAAACTTGATTCTTATTCATCTAAATTCATATATCGAATATTAACAAGTACAAGAGAGAGAGAAACATACCTTTTGACCGAGAATAATGTGTTCTTGTTCAAGAGCATTTTGAGCCATAGAAGGATCAGAAAAGGTAATGAAACCAATGTTCTTTTTAGGAATAATAAGAACATCTTTAACTTCACCATATTCGCTGAAGTGTTCTTGCAGGTTTATTTCAGTAACTTCCGAAGAAATTTTATTGATAAAAAGCTTTGGGTTGTCAAACTCCATGAGAAAAATCGTTGAGAAAATCCGAGACTTCTTGAACAGAAAACTTATTATGGTTTTTCTAATGAATTACTATGAAAAATCTGAATGAGTCCTTGCTGACAACTATGCATATATATAAGATAAAAAATATCAATTATAGTTTATGGGGTTTACAAATTCCTTAATCAACTCGAACTGCAACTCTTTTTGTTGCATTGTTTACATTGTGCTAGTAGTACGATTGGTTATTAATTAATTAAGAATAAATATGTTATTTATTTATTTATTTAATACAATAAAAATATTATTTATTAATTTGAACTTATCCTTACTTGGTAAATTATTATTTATATTTGTTTTTATTATATTTAACAATTTTGTTCTTTAGAATTTAATTTCTTAATTAGTTTAATAATAGTTAATTACTTTAGAAATTTGGAAGTAACATTAATTTTTAAGTTTAAATATAAAAGTCCATATATTATGTCATGATTTTTTGTTGTTGATTTTTTTTGCTAGGCAATAATCATTTTTAAGTTTAAATCATCGTTTTTTCGTTGAATTGAACTCATATAGACATAGTATTTAAAAATTAAAAATGGTAGTCCTATCATTAACTTCCATCAAATCTACTGTTAAGTGTTAAAGACGTTGACGTAGCATAGTAACATCAATTGAACTTTGAGTTGTAAAAAAATATTCTCCGTGGCATATATTGAATGAACCATGGTAGCTTGACGAAAATAAAAAAATATAGATATTAGTAAAGCTAATTAAATTATGTTTAATAAATTTAATAATATTTAAATATCCAAAAAAAAGAAACAGTAAATATTTAAACAAAAGAAATGAGTATCTTCGAGAAGAAGTTTATTCCCCAAATTTGAGTGGACAAAGAACAAAATTCTTAAAATGTTTCATCTCCACCGAAGGCTAAAAACTAAAAAATCCTAAAAGTTTAGATTGTTTTATTTGTTTAAATTCAACCCGAAATTAGCTACAAGAATGATAACTCAAATTAATTTTGTAACGACTTCAAATGTTGACACTAAATTTAGATGACCTATTTGTTAAGTGCTTTGGACTTATTAGACAACAAATGGGCTGATTTTGTTTTGTATTGGGCAGAAAATAATGAAAATGTCATTTTTAAATCCCGTGATCTAGTTGAGGGACCAATGAAAAAATTAGACCTCTATATTGGAATTTGGTCGAGTAAAATTTATTTCTAAGTGTGATTTTATAGACAGAGCTAAGCACAAACACTATTTTTTGGGTTGCCCTCCATGTTTTTAAGACTTCGTCTTCACTAGGGGTGATAACGAGCCTAACTGGCTCGCAAGTTATTTGGGTTTAAATCGATCAAAGTTCGGTTAAAATTCAGTTTGAGTGAGCTCAACTTGTATGTTTCACTGTTGTTAACTTGTTATTATGGTTACATACTTTAATTCACCTTCTCTTTGTGGACTTGTATAATTTTAAAAATGTACTAGGGGTGTGCATTCCGGAAATTCGATTCGATCCGAAATTTTTGAATAGGTAATTTAGCGATCCGTATCCGATCCGAATTTTAGATATTTGAAATTTTTGGATCGAATATTCAAATATTATCCGAATTTATAACTTAATTTAATTATTTTTTAAATTTTGTTGAGTGGATCAATTTAATGTGATTTGGCCAAGAGGGGGCCGAATTGGCTATTTAAAATTGAGGGAGACAAAAGGAAATTAAAAAATTAAGGACAAAGCAATTTATAGTGGTTCAAGATTCTAACAAGCTTTACATCCACTACCTTAGCTCACACTAAGGATTTTCAACAACTTTCACTATATGTTCTTCCTATTTTCTAGACTAAGGAGGCAACCTTTACAATTGGTTAATCTTTCTACCCAAAATTGACCTAAAAAACTCTCTTTTACAAAAAAGAATTTGGCAAATGAAAATGTTTCTCTTAAGACTAAAAATTTGTCCAAATATTTCAAACAAACACTCTCCCAAACTTGAACTAAAAATTGACAATTGAAATTGCAACAAGTTGGGTACAAGATTTGACTCTATTTAGTACAAGAGTTTGGAATATTGCTTGAATATTGCAAGAAGGTTCAATAGTTGTTGCTGGTGCTTTGGAGACTTGTTTATATACCCCGCATTAATTTCTAGCTGTTCTGGTGGTTAAGATCATCAATTGAGCCGCTGAGTTTTAATTTTCTCGCAATAAATGTACTTATGCAACCTACCGTATCGGTACTCGAACAACTGTATCGATACCTGTCTCAAAACAGAAAAAGTCATTGTGCACATTTAAGAGGGCGTATCCGTACAAGTATAGTGTAAAAATAGGGGCATATCGATACTCTATGACCATATTGATACGAATTTTGATCACTGCAATCCTGATGAAAACTTTTGTAAAAAGAGTATAGATACGCTATATGGGCGTATCGATACGGTCTAACGACCGTTTGAATTTTGCTGAAATTATAACTGATAATAAACTGTCAAAAACTTTAAATACAAAGATTTATCGAATCAGATCAAACCATATCAATACGGGGATTTACCATATCGGTGCGCTACAGTTAAGCTCAGATAAAATACCGTGTCGATACGGGTAAAATCGTATAAGTACGCTTTTATCGATTAAAATTTCAGAACTTAAAATTGTATCGATACGGCTATAGCGTATCGATACGCCTTGGCGTACAAATAGGTTTTGGGCCATTAACACTTAGAAAATTTTTCTTTAAACAATATATTTGACTTAGAAATATTTTGGTTTAAGTTTTCTTGTCACTTTGAAATACTTAAAAATTTATTTACTTTTACAAATAGGTCCTTAGACACTTTGTTATATCAAAATCAAATTAGGTTTTACAAATTTGGATGTCCTATCCATAAAGATTTTAGGTTTTCGAATATAACAATCAACAAATTATTGAATATAACAAGATTTGTATTCTTGAAAATTTCAATTTTTTTATATATAACAAGTAAAAATATCGAATATAACAATATTCATATATATATAATTGAATTTTCAGATAATCGGATATCCCATCCGAATGTAAAATAACTATCTGTATCCGATCCAAAATTTTCGAATATCCGATCTGAGTTATCCGAAAAATAAAAAATAGATCAGATATACAAATTTTCGGATCAGATCAACGGATAAACGAGTCGGATCAATCGGATCAGATTTTTTTTGCACACCCCTATTGTAACACCCTATACCCGCCTATGCATTATTACGGATCCTAGGAAGTTACATTAGGGTCACCGGAGCGACCCATGACAAATTCCAAATAAACATACCATTAAACCTTAAAGATCCTAAATCAAACTTCTGATTTAAAATAAAATTTTAGAAATCATTCAAAACGATAAAACAATTATAATACAAGTTGCGAAAATAAGTTTCAGACTCATTTAACCGAATACAAAACACGACACACATGCCACCTAGTTACTCATATACCATACTCCATGTCAAGCCGAAGGAACTCCCATACCGATGTTGATAGGTGCAACTTGACTGATCTTTTACCCTGAGATGGTAAAAACAACATGAGCTTGGGAAAGCTCAGTAATACAAAACTACCATAAGATGCTATAAGCACATGCAGATATATGGCGAAGCATAACATTCTTATGATGTTCTAGGCAATAGTTATTTCCATTTATGATTCGTTATTTTAGTGTAACACTATTCTTGAGGACAACAAGGTTTATTCTTTCTAAGCTACTAAGCATTATGAGATAGCTTATTGTTCGGAGAATCAACATGGTAGCAGATCATCAAGAAGCCTAGTGTGTTCCATAAATTGCATATCAAACATGTATAGGTACATATCGTTCGCCTTATATGAACACATAACAGTTAAATGCAAATGTTCGAGTTCATACAGTAATTTACTACCCTCCAACCTTACACCAGAATGCAATTCCCCATGAACTGCATACAGAAGGTCTTACCCTAGGCCTGAGGCGTAGGAGCCTACCTAAGGGAATGCCCTAGGTCCAGAAAGACTTACCCTAGGCCCGTGGACGTAGGAGCTTAACAGAAGGGTTTACCAGCTAGATCAGGGCTGTATCTGCAGACACTTCAAATCATATCCCCAGAATATACCCCCAAGCAGTAAAATTTTGTTCAATAAACATAGGCATCAGAATTCAAATGATAGACATATGTTTAATCACATCAACCAGAAATCAGATATTTTAATTCCAGATCAGACATGGGGCATGCTATCAGATATAACTCAACTATGCTCTCAAACAGCAATCATGCTTTCAACAGAATAGTCATGCTTTCAACAAAAAGGTAGTCATGTCCTTTATTCAGAAATTATCTCATAATTAATACATTTTCATATCTATGTTCAGATAAGTACATTCAAGTGAACAAGTAAAACAGAAATGTAGCACACACAGAACACACTACATAGAACAAATTTTATTTCTCAGAGATACCTGATATTTACAAAATGAGACACATTGAACTTTTGGCTCGAATTAGATATTCTAGGAGTTCATACATCATGCTCTTTAAATTCAAATATATCGTGAACGATTTAATCATTTAAGCTCACAAGGGTATTATGGTCATTTCGACATTCATGGGCATTTTGGTAATTATACCAACATCAAATAAGCAATGGTTCACAGAACTCAAGTATCTTGTTTTCTCATTAGTTTTCTAACCGGACATTCAAGTATTTCTATATCAATGTCTTTTAAGTTATCAGATAATTCCAGGGATACTCTAATCATTTAGGCTAACATGACATTTTAGTTATTTAACTATCATGAAAATTTCTTAATATAACACAATCATAACAGAATGACGATTATAATTCTCAGGGGCTCTAACAGTTTATCAAACCTCTAAAATGTGTTTAATGCGGCAAATCCCAACTTTACAATACTTACTAACATTCAGACGTGAAAAATTTGCGTGTATCAAAACTTAACACCGGCTGAATTGTATATCTGAACGGTCGCCTTCATACTTTACTATAAGGTTTAACTTTGAGTAATCAAGCATATAATCCTTGCAAATATTCCTACCTTACCTTGGTATGGTAAGCGATAGGCATACACGAATCGTTTTTTTTAAACACTTATGGGCACTTTAGCCATTTAAGTCTTATTAGAAAATTTCAGGATTTCATTGGGTGTATAACCACCTATTTAACAGAAAGGGGTATTCTGGTCATTTTGGAAATTTGGGATAGAGCCACCATTTTTTCTGAATTACCATTTGGTATCTCCACCATTCACGTACTCGGTAGAGATTAAATCGTCTTAATCCCTCTGACCGTTACAGACGATTCATTCATTTCAGAACTTGAAGGTATAAACGTCATTCCAATTAATTAGACATTTAGGTGCTCGGGGGTACTACAGTCTTTTTGGTCATTACAATTATTCCAATTAATTCGCTCGTTACTGTCGTAAGGATCAACGTAGGATTACAACGATATTCTCAGATGATTCACTTTTATGTGTTATACAGAGTTTAGGGGAAAATCCAAGTTTTGAATCACACGAATTTGTACAAAAGTGCCAGAGTCTTTCCAATAAATTATACATCTTAGGCGGAGTAAAATTGCTTAGCTAGAGAGGATGCAGATTTCGAGTCATTTCTTTATTAGAGGGGTAGTTTAGTCATTTTTATAACCCAAGGGCAATTTCATAATTTCATAACCAACATCTCATACTCCGCACTCTGAGCATTGGTTCTTAGACACCATTGATAGAGTTTCAGATTTAACTGTATTATTTATTACTGTTAGCACTTTCGATACTCCCAGTCTATTAATATTCTTATCCGAATATTTTGATTTTACTGATTCTCATACTTATTATTTTGTGTATCTGATTCAACTTAAGAAGAGTTCACAAATACACTTCATCACAAGCATGCATGCGTTAACCGAATATCAACATGATCATAAAGCATACCAGGGGTAGTAGTGTATTACCTTAGCCCGAGCTACACCGATCGACTCATGAAACTTTATTCGATCGTACTCGAATCCAAAATGGACGTCCCACGACATCTCGAACACCAAGATATAAGGGTACCTTCAATTACACAGATTAATGTTTTAGTCTTTAATCACATAGCCCTTAATAGCATCAAACACATAAACACTTTTGGGGTCAATCTCATATTCGGAGGCCTTCGGGTCATAATTTCGCAAAACGGGCTTCAAAATCGGACTCAGAACGTCGAAAAACATAAAATATGACTTTTCGGAAAAATTTGACTTTTTTTTGTCAACGGTCAACGCTGACGTCAGCAGTCAACGCATGCTGACATCACTAGTCAACTGGGTTGACTCAACCGAGTCAACTCACTAAGTTGACTCGGGCTGACTCGGACGAGTTGACTCGCTAAATTGACTCGGACGGGTTGACTCACTGAGTTGCCTCGGACGGGTTGACTCAGACCGGGTCAATGGGTCGGGCCGGGTTAGACGGGTCGGGTAGACGAGTCGGGTCAATGGGTCAGACCGGGTTGTTCACTAAACCGGTTCGGTCTGGTGGGATTAGACCGGTTCACTCACCAAAATTGAGCTCGTCGGCCAGTCATCGGAAAGTCGTCGGAATGTCATTGGTGACCCCAAAGTACACGGTTCTGCCAGAAAAGAACGAAAATTAACTCAGCAACTCAACCATTTACATCCACGAATCAGACTCAAGTCGGAACTTACCAAAATCGAGGGAAATGGTCGAACTCGACGTAACTACGACGAGTCCCCAAACGACGGTGAATCGATGAGCGGAGGGAGGGGTTTTACTCACCCTTGCACAGAGAGCTTGAATCTGGTGGTCGTGTCTCCCACGGACGGCGGAGGTGACCGGAATCGACGAAAATAGGTGACACGACCTTTGGGTTTCTCGTCGAACCTTTCAAGGCTTTTTCACGGCAAACGGCAGTGCGATTGCGCGCGTGACTGGCGGGCTTGTGCTTGGAGCGCGGCGGGGAACACAGTGAAGGTGGCAGTGACAGCCACGATGGGGCGGTGACCGAGATCGGCCGATGAAGACCTTGGGGTCGAAGTGACCCTTGAAAACCCATATATCCCTTTTTTTTCAGATTCGAATAGGTATCCAAGGTAGATGGGGAGTCAAACCTTTAAATTTCCAATTTGAATCGAAAAGTAAGCTTAATATTAATTTAAGGAAGGCTAAAACCAATAGTAACTTTAGCTCAAATGGTTACGCTTCTCACCCACCATGCCAAGGGATGCAAAATACCCTCTTTTCTTTTTTCTTTTTTTTTGTTTGTTTTTTTTAACCAGAGTGTTACACCTATGTACTATGGTTACTTGTGAACTTCAAAAATAAATATTATCTTTTCACAAACAAGTTTTTATATGTTATTTTTTAAAAACTTAAAAAAAATTTGAGGAAAACAACAAGCTGAGCTCGAGATCGAGCTCAAACTGTCCAATTCGAGCTCGAGCCTAAAATTTTGAGCTCGGCGAGCAGAGCCTGGATGGGCTCGGCTTGTTATCACCCCTAATCTTAACTAATTCGAACCGACTCGTACCACACACCTAATTTTAATGGGTGAATCTTGAGCGAAATTTTTACACACAAATAATGATAAATTTTTTTCCCAAGTGATTTCCTCTCCCTCATTTTCTTCCTTTCACCTTTCATCTTTAAGTTATTTTTTTTCTTCAATGGATCTTGTGCAAGATTTTATAAATTACACACCTCATCAAGACTATCTAATGTAATATTATATATTTCCTCTTCATAAATTTCAAGATGAGCTCTTAAAAATGGTTTTTGTGTTCAATCTAGGTTTTGAGAAAACTTGAGGAAAAAACAGTTTTTCAACCCTTTTCCATTCCTCTGTACATTTCAAGTAACTAAATCTTTATAACATGTCAATATTTTATTGACATAAAATATTTCTAGCAGACAAAACGATAGAATTTAAAGAAGTTACATGTAATAGTTTAAAAAAATTAACCAAAAAAATAATTTAGATAATTAAAAGGGAAAAAGCATAGTTGAGGTATTTTTTTATTTAGGATGGATATACCACGTGCGACGAAAACTACTGAACACCATTAATGTTGAACACTGTTGAACATCATTAAATTAATGAATAAAGATTTAAAATTTCAAGGACTCATCAAATAATTAATAATTATTTTTAAGAATTCAATTAAATTATTTTTTACATATATTAAAATTTTATTTTTTAATAAAGGTAAGCTATATATTTAGTACATCACCTATTTCCGTATTTCTATTGAACCCTTATTATTTAAATATTATTTCAATTTGACCTTATTCTTTATAAAAAAATAATTTAACCCTTAACCATCAGCTTAAAACCCTAAACTATTAAACTTTAAACACTTAAACTCTTAAACCTATACCTTAAACCATATGCCCTTAAAAATAATTTTATTAAAATCCCTGAAAGAAACTAATAAAGAAATGAGGTTGTGGTGAAAAACCTTATCGATGGCTATAATCCATATCAATTATTTTATTAAATAAAATCATTTTATAATCACATTGAGTTTCCAGCTCCCCAGATTATGTTGACTACAAGACATTACCTTTTTTTTCCAGCCGCTACCTGGACGATCAACATGGAAATATGATGGCTACTAAACGATGTTTTCAATAAGCTTTCATATAGAATTTTATAATCACATTGAGTTGTTATATGTGTATTTGCACTTTCTTTTTTTTACTAAACAAATTCCTGAAAGAAACTAATAAAGAAATAGAGTTGGGGTGAAAAATCTTGTTGATGGCTATAATCCATATCAATTATTTTATTAAATAAAATTATTTTTAAGGGTATATGATTTAGGGTATAGGTTTAAGGGTTTAAGGTTTAATATTTAAGATTTTAGGTTGAGGGTTAATGGTTAAATTATTTTTTATAAAGAATATGGTAAAATTGAAATAATATTTAAATAATGAAAGTTTCAATAGAAATACGAAAATAGGTGAGGTACTAAATATATAGTGTAGAACTAATGTTTTGATATAATAATTGAAAAATGTTTTGGACTGATTTCAAAAGAATTCAAAACTATTTCCAAAGTCCAAATAACTTGAAATTATATTTAGGGATGTTTTCAAAAGGGTTTTACATGTTTTCATAAGCCAAACTACACAAAACAATCTAGGTGTTTCGATACGAGGGATTCCAGTAGCTAAAACGTTTCGATACCCTGGATGAGATTTTTGCCTAGCGTTTCAAAACGGGCTATGCCGTTTCGATACGTCTACGTGGCATTGACCACAACGGTCACAAACCCCCAACGGCTATTTCCCAACAAACTTTTAAATGCAGGACGTTTCGATACGGGGATAGGCATTTCGATACGGGTTTCGAAACAACCAATAGCATTTCGATACGGGTCCTACATCAGACTGCAACAACTCTTTCTACTTAAAGGGTGTTTCGAAACGGGCACGATTGTTTCGAAACGGCGAGCTGCAGAAGTGCATTTATGGTGGGAATTAAAGTCCTCAACGGCTCCAATTCATCCCCAACGACTAGTAACGGCTATAAACTCATCAAGGAGTATAAAAGGAACCTTCAAGCATCAAGTAATGGTTAATGCTCATATTGTCAATTAACAAATGATCAAGAATTGCCTTAGAGCTTAAATTGTCATTTATTGTATAGACAAACACTAGTGAGCCAAAATTGTCAAATTTGCTCAAGTGTTTTAGGTTTTGGGTGAGTGCTAAATTGTGCAAATAAATACCTATTAGAGGGATTTAAGTTTGCTTATTGTTTCTCTTTGTAAACGGGGTTTCAATTAAGGCTTGGGTAGAAAGCTTGATTGTGTATAAGGGTTTCCTCATAAGCCTAGAAAAGAGGACGAATCAATAGTTGGGAGCTAAGGTAGTGGATGTAGACCTTGGTTAGAAGGTTGAACCACTGTAAATCATTGTGTCAATTATCATTTTAGCTTCCATAACCCTCCCACCTAAAAATCCACCTCTCCACCACTTGGTGAGCCATATCGGTTGAACGAATCGAGCTCCTCACAACTCAACAATTGGTATCAGAGCTTGGCTCAATCGAAGGGGATTCACATCCTATTGAGAAGATCCGGCAAGCTCGATCACTATTTTATCAACCGGCTCAAATGGCACAATCAATCGACAAACCGCCTTTCTTTGACGGAACCCACTATGCTCATTGGAAGACAAAGATGAAGTTCTTCATCAAATCAAGAGACTACAAGCTATGGGACATAGTTGAAGATGGTCCGTTCGTGCCTCAACGAATCAAAGCGGAGTGGAGTGCCGACGATCGCAAGAAGATAGAGCTAAATTGCAAAGTCTTGCACATTCTATTTTGTGCATTTGGCCCATTCATCTATGAGAAGATGTCTTCTTGTGAGAGTGCCAAGGAGGTATGGGACAAGCTTGAAGTCACATACGAGGGAACCGATGAAGTCAAGGAGACCAAGATTGGGCTTCTCACTTTAGAGTATGAGAACTTTAAGATGGATCCGGAAGAAAACATCGAGAAGATGTTCGATAGGTTCTCCACCATCACAAATGGTCGCAAGGGCTATAGAGAATCCATTCCGGAGGAGAAACTTGTCCGAAAGCTCATCTACTCACTTCCCGAGTCTTGGGACTCAAAGAGGACCGCCATCATCGAAGCAAATAATTTGAAGACTTTGAAGCTTGATGAACTCATGAGGTCACTCCTTACTCATCAAATCATGAAGAATAACAAAGAAGATGAGAAGAAGAAGGAAGAAATTAGAGCTATGAGGGAGAAGAAAATCAAAGGGCTAGGCATCAACGTATGTGTCATGGCTCCCAAATCCTCCACTTGCCATCATGTCTACTCAAGTGAAGAAGAAGAGATAGTTTATCTCTTCAAGAAGTGTGCCCCGTTCATGAAGAAAGCCTTGAGAGAGCTTGAACGAGATTCCAAGAAAAAAGAGAGGGCAAGCACTTCAAGCCATAAGAAGAAGGCATATGTGGCTACTTGGAGTGATGAGGACTCCACCGACGATGAACAAGCCAACCTTTACCTTATGGCCATCGAAGAAGATTCAAGGGTAACTTCTAATTCATCTACTTCATGTTCTTACTCTTTTGATGAATTACAAGATGCCTATGATGATTTGGTTTTATAGTTTAAAAATCACATTTTGAAAAACAATAAATTGGTTTCAAAGTTAAAAATTCAAAATGATTTGATTTCTAAAACCAAACTTGAACTTGAAGCAAAACTCGAAGAGTTTGAATTAAAATGTTTTGATTTACAAAATTTACTTAAAAAAGTTCAAGAAGAAAAAGATTTGATTTCTAAAGAGCTTGAAAAGAAAAACAATTTTGGAAAATCAAATTTCTATGTAAGGCAATCTAGTTCCCTTAGATTTGTAAAAGGAAAATGTTTTAGGAGTGTTTGAGTCCCAAAAGGACTAACCACTTCAATTAAAAAGGATGACATTGAAAAATAGATTCCAAAGGGGACTAAAATTTGTGCTACGAACGTTTATGGATCCAAAGCAATTTGGATACCAAAAATCACTTGATTGTCTTTTGCTAGGTGTGATGGAGATGTTTCAACAAGTCAAACATTGAGGGGGGAGCTCCATGCACACAAGGAAGAACACTTGACGAAGGAAGGCTTTACATCCTCCCTTGAGTTCAAGTGTGGTAAAAATCTAGTTGTTTTTTTTTATTTTATTTGTCTTATTTTGTTATTTAATTCAACTAGACGATCATAAATGTTGGACTAACATTTTATTGATGCTTTGAGTAAGGGGGAGCCATTTTAAAACCAAATTCTTATTTTTGTCAATTTTTACCTCTATTGTTATTTTGAACTTAATGTTTTAAATTCTTTTTGATATAACAAAAAGGGTGAGAAATGGTTTGAAAAAATTGCATTTTCAAATGAATAAGGGGGGAGCTTTATTTAATTTCATATCTTTAATCTCTTATTCACATTTTTAAAGTTAAAGGGGGAGAATCTCAAACAATTTTTCAAGATAGTTTTATTATATCAAAAAGGGGGAGATTGTAGAACTAATGTTTTGATATAATAATTGAAAAATGTTTTGAACTAATTTAAAAAGAATTCAAAACTATTTCCAAAGTCCAAATAACTTGAAATTATGTTTAGGGATGTTTTCAAAAGGGTTTTACATGTTTTCATAAGCCAAACTACACAAAACCGTCCAGGTGTTTCGAAACACAATTAGGTGTTTCGATACGAGGGATTCTAGTAGCTAAAACGTTTCGAAACGAGTATCGAAACGGGCTTTCCCTGGATGAGATTTTTGCCTAGCGTTTCGAAACGGGCTATGTCGTTTCGATACGCCTACGTGGCATTGACCACAACGGTCACGAACCCCCAACGGCTATTTCCCAACAAACTTTTAAATGTAGGACGTTTCGATACGGGGACGGGCGTTTCGATACGGGTTTCGAAACAGTCAAGAGCGTTTCGATACGGATCCTACATCAGACTACAACGACTCTTTCTACTTAAAGGGTGTTTCAAAACAGGCACGACTGTTTCGAAACGGTGAGCTACAGAAGTGCATTTATGGTGGGAATTAAAGTCCTCAACGACTCCAATTCAGCCCCAACGGCTAGTAACGACTATAAACTCATCAAGGAGTATAAAAGGGACCTCCAAGCATTAAGTAATGGTTAATGCTTATATTGTCAATCAACAAATGATCAAGAATTGTCCTAGAGCTTAAATTGTCATTTATTGTATAGACAAACACTAGTGAGCCAAAATTGTTAAATTTGCTCAAGTGTTTTAGGTTTTGGGTGAGTGCTAAATTGTGCAAACAAATACCTATTAGAGGGATTTAAGTTTGCTTATTGTTTCTCTTTGTAAAAGAGGGTTTCAATCAAGGCTTTGGGTAGAAAGCTTGATTGTGTATAAGGATTTTCTCCTAAGCCTAGAAAAGGGGACGGATCAATAGTGGATTGATTGAAAATCCTTAGTGAAGAGCTAAGGTAGTGGATGTAGACCTTGGTTAGAAGGTTGAACCACTATAAATCATTGTGTCAATTATATTTTTAGCTTCCACAACTCTTCCACCCAAAAATCCACCTCTCCACCACTTGGTGAGCCATATCGATTGAACGAATCGAGCTCCTCGCAACTCAACATATAGTTTACCCTTATTAAAAAAATAAAATTTTAATATATATAAAAATAATAATTTAATTATTTTTTTAAAAAATAATTATTAATTATTTGATGGGTCCTTGAAATTTTAAATTTTTATTAATTAATTTAATGGTGTTCAACAGTGTTTAGCATTAATGGTGTTCAGCGGTGTTCGTCACACATTGTAGGATTTTCCTTTTATTTAAGTCTAGAAACTCTTAACATGTTTAAAAATTTAAATTATAAACTTTATTCTTAATCAAATAAATATTGATTTTTTGAGTTATCTTTTTATACATATGTTGCGTAAAAATTACACAATTCGACATATTTACTCAAGAAATAAAATTTCATTCTCTAATTATAAAACCTAAATTTTAAACTCTAAATTTTACAATAACTCTAAATTTTACAATAACCCTAAAAACACAAGTATTGAATAATTTTCAGTTTTTTTCTGGCCATTATGTGTAATAATAATTAAAAAGATTGCTTAAAAATATGTTAAAAAACTTATATGGTTTGATAACTATCCAACACCAATGGGATACTTTATCCTTTCAACTCGAACTATTTTTTCTCATGTTTATCCTATCTTATATTTTTCTAAAACCCAAACAATTTATATATTATGGTTTTAGCTTAACGAAGAAAATTTAAACTCCAATGGTTCATTGTATTTAAAAAATATTCTTATATGATCCTTGTATGATCTCAAGTGACTAGTTTATTGTGTCAATAATTGTTTAGTTTACGATTATGGTTTTTTGGATACTTTTTATTTTTAATCAAACATTCCAATGCCATAGCTTTTGGCCGAAACCAAAGTCAACGGAATTGCTTAGTGATTATTTGTTTCCCGCTGTAAGTACACAAAACAAATTGCTTTTGTCACAGGGTTAGATTTTCGAACTAGCAAACCATGCGACCTTAGGCGAATTTCACCACACAAACGCCTAAGTAAGCCTAAATTCCAACTCCGGAAGATCAAACTTCCAAGGCACTCAAGAACGCAAGATCGTTCTAAGCGGAAGCAAACTATAAGGATTGGCCTTTGAATCTGAAAGAAGAAAACCAAGAACATGAAGAACAACACAGAGAATATAGAGTGAATGCATTGATTACTCTGAAGATAGAAAATTGAGTGATTTACAAATGAGGTGGGGAGTCTCTATTTATAGTTGAACTCCCCCAGATCTGACGGTCAAAACTGATTTACATCGACGGACGAGATTTACATAATATCTTTACAAAATCTCTAAATATCACAACATTATCTAAATAAATCAATTCAAATGGATAATGTTGAACTAAATCTTCCAAGATCTTCTAGAATATTCCGGAACCTTCCAGAATCTCTCATGGACCGGGCTATGTCTGGTGGTCTTTTCGAGCTCAAAGTCTGTGTCTGAACCCCTTATATAGACAAATACGCATATGACACGAGCTCGAACTGGCGGCTCGTGACACTTTGTACCAACAAGTGTCTTAGTGGAAAAGTAAAGGATGTTCATCCTAGGAAATACGGGTTCACATCGGCGCATTATCAAAGGGTTAATAATATATATAAATAAATATGTTGTTATGACAGATGTGTCTCAAGGCAATGGTATTGATGTTGAAGAAGATGTTTGGGTCATGGATTTTAGTAGGCTCGGGTTGAGAAATGAACAACCGACTGTTTGGGGTAATGCTGCAGTGTAGCCCCAACAACCGGAACCTATATATCCAGCCTATGAAGCTCCAACAGCCCGCATGTATGAAGTTAACTATACTGCAATGCAAGATCATGAATATCAAGCTCGCGTATTTGGTTCTTCATCATCTTCGAACTTTGAAGAATTGGAACTAAAGGCTAAATTTGAAACAAAAAAAGTCGCGAAGCTTGCAGTTCAGAAGCACTGTCTCAAACGCCATACATCATTTTCTGTTGTTGAGTCCAACAGAAGTACCTATTGAGTAAGGTGTTTGCATTGGAAGAGCAACTGTCCGTGGTGGGTAAGAATTTCTTACAAGAAGAGGACTGAAATGTGGGAGGTGTCACGATTTATTGAGCAGCACACATGTAAAAATATGGTTTTATCACAGGACCATATTAATTTAAACTCTGATATAATATGTGCTTACACCAGGGCTTTGGTTGAACAAGAACCAAGAATTTCGATAACAATGTTAGTAGCATCTATCCGGACCCGGCTTGGTTATGTTCCGTCTTACTACAAGGTGTGGATGGCAAAGCAAAAGGCGATGGCGTTTGAGGATACTGAAATTGTGGTACGTATCCTTCATCTTCATTGTAAGCCGGCTGAGAAGATGAGATACCACGAGTTGCAAAATTAAAAGGTGATTGTTGTGGAATATGACTAAATTCAAATGTTTGATGAGTTTGTTGAAATGATGTTTGTTTCGAGACATTACCAAATGGTAGTTGCTCCAAAAAATTACTGCTTACATATATCGGGGGGAGTCAGATCACGATCACGAAGAAGACCAACCTCTGTTGGTTGCTCGTGAAATTCATTTCATGTTTGGTTCGTCTGTTGATTGCTGAGAGCTCTGACCAAACTCGGTTGAGAGGTGAACGTGTCTTGAGCACCGCAGATCTTCAAGCCATTTATTTGCATCTTCGACAGATGTTATGAACGGTTTCCAATTTGCTGAAAACCATGAATATTATTCTATATTAAATTCAAAATCGTTGGCTTAAATTGGACTCAATTCATCATCCCACCGCGTCCATCTTTCCTCCCACAATTTATTGAATTCAACTTGCTTCACAATCTAATTCTCATTGAATCTACCGCTACGAACGGTGTGAATTTGTTCATGTGGAGCTCTTGGAATAGGTTGATGGAAGTTAAACCGCCTCAACACTCTGTCAGCACAATGGAACTCAACAATAGAAAAATGGATCAAATGCACAACCGCACCCCAGAATGATGCACATTCAAGCACAGTAGGTGGTAGGCAAGCCATGACGTCGTCATTCGCGTATGACTGCCAAATAAACTGTAAAACACAATTATTAATATGAATTCACTCACACAATCAAATATACAATCTCTTTCAAAAATAAAAAAATACAAAATACAAAATAAGAACAAATAATAAATTAAATTATATTAAATAAGAACAAATAATAAATTAAAATAAATTGATTATGATACCAGATTTTTTTTCTATTGTTTGGATCTTTAATCTTGTCTCTCTGACAGTGTTGTGAACCACCCGTGCTTTCTTCAACTTATCCCTCCATCTGCAAAGATATATTGAAATTATATTTCGAAGTCATTGGATATAAATATTATATCAATAAATATTTATATACAACTGCAATCACATTATTACATTCTAGCAAGCGAAAACTCTATATGTACCGGTACAGAAAAAATGGGCGTTAGATAAGGTAACATGTACCACGCCCAGGACTGCAGTAAGACTTGACATCCACCCATATCAAAATTTGCCTTTTCACCATGCATAATTGTGACATTGCACATTTCATGGTACAAAAATGTCAATACTGCGGACCCCCAACTTTATGTAGCAGTTGTGTCCAAATTAGCCAAAAACGGCAGGTATTGTGTGTGAATCATATTACCATATGTATCTGGCATCAACACACCACCAATAAGTTACAGTATATAAGCTCGAGCTGCACACTCAAGTTCTCGATGACCATATTCATGCTGTAACAGTGATACTCTGAGGCGTAGCCCGTCCACGCAGGTCTCAGGAGGAGCTTTGCCCAAGTACTGCATGCAAAGGTCATATGCATTGTACTTATTTTCTCTAACCAGTGGTTTCCCATTTATTGGAATACCAAGCTGTACCGCAACATCCTGCAGGATTATTATACATTCTCCAAATGGAAAATGAAATGTGTGGGTCTCTGGTCTCCACCGTTCAATCAATGCAGTAATCAACCCGAGAACTATCTTAAACCCACGTAGAAAGGTGGCATTATAATAACCAGCTCGTTGTAGGTAATACACTAAACGCTCATCAGGTTCCTTTATCTTCATTCCTCAACGGCGCATCATATGCTCTACACCCTATAATTAATTCATTATAATTTCGAATTATAATAATTACATAGTAAATATGAAATTTTAAATTACAAAACATTTACTTACTTGCTCTTCGTGAATATGAGACAAAATGTGCTCGTGGTCACGGTACAACAAAACTCTTTCAGATCTCATTATCTATTTTTATAGCTAAAAAATAATTATCATTCGAATATATACATCAATTTCAAATATATACAGCCAAAAAATTGTATTAACAACAACATTTCGAATATACACGGCTAAAAAACTAACTTAAAAAATCAGATTAAAAAATACATGCACTTACCAAATTAAAAATTCGAAAAACTAGCTTCTTTTTGTTCGAAACAACAATCAGAACCATGACAACTTCATCAATAATAAAAAATAATTATCATTAGATCATCAATCACACAAAATAATATATAGACACTAATAAGTAAAAAATTAGATTAACTTAAACTCAAAATTTTAAAAAATCACTTACTTAGTGAAAAGCCTAAAAAATATCAGAATAATACACTCCAACGATCCTCATCCTCTTCGAATATATCTTTAAAAAGATATACAGAAAACTCTTCACCTTCACTAATTTTTTTCTCTTTTTCTCTTCACAAATATCACAAACTCTTAACTCACACCAATCTTACATTACCCCTATCTATCTTATATATACACACACAAAATAATAAAAAAAATCTCACGTGATTCCTTCCTTCCAGCCTACATGGCTCTGATGAAGCTACAACACCTCGCCATTTTTACATGGCGAGCTCCCACCTCTGCATGGCACATGCATTCCAGCATGCTGAGACACTGTCACCTTGCCAAGCCGAGCCAGACACCAGTCAACAGTAACACCGCCGTTTGCACCTGGCGAGGTCCAACCACACCTTTTACAAATGGCGAGGCACTGTAGATATTGGCATATTTCCCTAAATAACGTTCAAACATCCCAATTTTCCTAATTAATTTTTTGGCCTATTTGGCCAATTATGCCTTTTATGTCATTTTGGCTAAAAATTAAATTTTAGAAATTAAAATGAACAAAAATATAATTATATTAAATTAATAGACCAAATTACAAAGATTAGTTAATTTCGACTAAAAGTAAATTTTTAGAGACTAAATATCACTACGAGAGATGATTTATATATCCGAAGTCTAAACCGTGGGGATACTTGTGAATAAATTAAATTAAACTAAAACTTAAAGTTGAATATTAGTACTAAAATGTATTCTAGGTCCCCGAAATTCCTTCTTCTTGAATATTAAACGCAACATAACCTAAAAAGTATTAATCTCTAGCTTAAAAAATTAGTGGCTTATTTCCCTCTAATATTTTGTTTTTTCCCTCTCTATTTTTATCAATTGTCTTTTTCTTTTTCTTTTTTTTTTCAATCTAGCTTAAAAAATTGGTGGCTTATTTCCCTCCAAAATTTTACCTTTTCTCTCTCTATTTTTACCAATTGTATTTTTCTTAATTTAATTGAGTTTCAATTTAGATTAATTTAATTGAAATTTCACATTGAGTTTTAGAATTATTTTAATTATGTTTGTGATTTATGCTTCTCGATTTTAGTTAGCTCAAGTAGATCCTAAGTATAATAAATTAATTCATTTCGGACATTATTATTATTATTATTATTTAATATAATTATACACAAAAATTTAATATGGATAAATGAAGCTTTGATTTAAATATTTAATCAAATTCAAATGCATAGATTAACAAGTTGAATCAGAATTAACATCATACACCAATAACTCTAAACTAAACCACAAATACTAAACCTCAAACCTTAAACCCAAATCAAATCGAATTGACCCGAAAATTCAAATGTTGACCCGACCCGAAATCGACCCAAACGACCCAATTTTGACCCGAACCGAAAGCGATTGATCTGATATTGTCCCGACCCAAAAACAACCGATCTAATTTTGACCCGATCCAATACCCGAACTGGATCCGACTCATCACAGACCCGAATTAGACCCGAACCCGAACCGAACGGCCCGATTGCCACCTCTAAATACTACCTTGTAATTACATTTCGACAATTCAAAAAAAAACTTTAAACTGGTAGAATTTGGATTTAGTTTAAATTAGTAATACCATAATTTGTTGGTACAAATTTAATATTCATGATGCTGGAACTTTACAACATATGTTAAAAACTTCATCTAAAGGTGCATGATCGCCAGTCCCTTCATCTTTTCGAGCATATAACACTTGTTTGCCTTTGAACACAATCATCCCTCCCTGATACAACCAAACACGAAAACTTACATTATAAACATTGAAAAACATGGATTTTTATGTTAAAGCACCATTCAAGATTGCAGAGCTATTCTTTTACCTGTTGCAGTACACCACTTCTTTCATCAGGAGTGGCCTCAATTGTATAGTTTTTCACAGCTTTTCGCAATGATTCGAACCTTGAAAACACCTTAGTCTGCACAACAATTCCCATTTAATCATACACTAACACTACCCTAGACCCCAACAGCTTGTAGAGAGTGGAAACAGAGATTTACACTTGCAGGATTGAGGAATGTACGACCAAAACCATAATACAAGCCCAAAATATCATATGCCTGAAAAACGGGATGTTTCCAACTTTATTAGAGGGAAGAAAAACTACACGTATGAGTCCATTAATGGTGTGATGTTACCTTGCGTTCTGGATCAGCGTAAAGGCAGTCCATTGGAAATGGTAGCTGAATCCGATATTATGCAAATTGTTAGCAATAATCAATACAAATATTCGGTACAGAAAAAAGGGAGTACCCGTTCTGCAAGCATACGAGCTTTGTTGGGAGTACCAACTCCGATTGCAATCAGTTTAACTCCAGCAGCTTCAAATCTTGCTTTTGCTTCTTTCAGTTCTAAAGCAAGTTCCCAGCTTACAATACATGAAACAATACAGAACTTGTTTAGTAATTAGTCATATAAATTTACACATACAGAAAAAAAAGAGTAAATACTGTAAATGTTTACCAACAAGGGCATCCGAAATGGCGCAGAAGTGCAACAACTGCAATTCCCTGGGGAAAGAAAAACAAAAAGAGATTAAAAAGAGGATGAACTGACAGAGGAGCAAGTTTTTAGCAATAACAGTGCAGTAAATTTTACTTGGTTTTGGTCCCAAAGGTGTTTTAGAAGGACAGGCTGACCAGCAGCGGTGAAAATGGTAACATCCCCAAGGATCTCACCCATGTCTGCGTTGAATTCAGAGGCAGAGGCTCTTCCCACGAGCCGAGAGTTGCTGATGCCATTGTTGCTTGTGAAAAGCTTGATTTGTTTTAGTTTTGTAGGAGACAAAATGGGGGATTTTAATGAAGAAACTTGAGATTGAAATATAGGAGAATTGAATGAAGGAAAAGATAGAGGTCGTCCTGATTGAAGGTTTTGTGAAGGTAACGTGGCCATGGTAGTTTCAAGCAATACGAAGAGTTGGAAACTGGAGATTTTCCAGGAAAAAAATGGTTGATTGTGGAGTATTTCTTTGAGCTATTTATTTAATGAAATTTGTGGAGGGTGGAAATTGGTGGTTGAGAGAAAATCAACAGTTTGACAGAGTGGGGTATGAATGGTTGATTGCTTAATTCGTCTCGGTTTGCAATTGGCTGGCTCTAGCCCAACTAGATTACTTCCCTCCTATTTATTTAAGTGTTATCGATTCTTTGGCACTCGAAACTAGTTTTCTTTTTCCCCAATGAGGTACTTAAATTTTGTCTCAAGATTCAATTTGGTACTTGAATTTTTTTGGGTCTAATTTAGTACTTGAACTTGGCTTTAATGTTTAGATTAGTATTTAAACTTAACTTCATGGTTCAAATAAGTCAATTTTTTACTTAAATTTTTTTTTTGAAAAGTGAAGTGGGCCTCATTAAAAACCCCTTCCCTAATGGAAGGGGAAAAGAGTGCCCCTCTAAAGTTTTATTAATACCAATACCAAATGTTTACAACTTTAAAGCTGAAAATCGAAACCCAGTCGTGCCCGGACAAGCCCCGGTCTTCTGGAAAATTATGCTCCCAATTACATCGAATATAACCCAACGCCTTCAACCAATCTCTTTTTTCGCCATAAAATCCGCCTCTGCGTTCATGGACCTAGGGATGTGCCGCAAAACCATTCCCCGATTTTTGATAATTCCCTGCAACTCTCTTACCATCTGTGATGCTGCTGGGGGAGGGAAGCACCTATCAAAAATCCAGTCACATATTAATTTGCAATCCGTTTCAATGATCAGCCTCCTATGATTGGCCCAGCTTGAACCCAGAAAAAGATCCACCCCTGCTTTTGCTGCCGTAAGTTCGACAATCGCATGAGGAATGTCCCCTATCTTGTCCGAGAATCTTAATAGTATGTTGTCCTGTTCGTCCCTGATAACTCCCCCAATGCCCCCAACCTTCCTTACCCTCGAGTAAGCTCCATCGCAGTTGAGCTTGACATATCCCA
Source organism: Hibiscus tridactylites (assembly GCA_958450335.1). NCBI lineage: Eukaryota > Viridiplantae > Streptophyta > Magnoliopsida > Malvales > Malvaceae > Hibiscus > Hibiscus tridactylites. The sequence continues at coordinate 6,353,590 of OY288272.1, read as the reverse complement.
CCGGCATTTGGCACCTCGACCGTGCTGCCGCTTTGACTACACTGCTCTTCATAACCTCCAAACCGACTGTCGGACAGCCCATTAAAGCTTCGATGGAGACTCGGCTCCCTGGGTATCTTGCCTTCAGCCAGCACGCTAACCTATACCTTATCACGAAATCGACTTGTAGCTCATCGAAACTCTTCTTCTGAAAGATGACTTCGTTTCGCATTAACCAAATAGACCATAATAACACACTTGGAATGCAAGACCACTATCTTTCCAATCTCCTCGGACTTAAGCTCCTCCATGCTTCCAGAAACGATCTTGGGTTCTCACTGAAGGCTGTCTGCACCCCTATCCAGTTACAAATTTTGTTCCATAATTTCCACACGTGGAAACAAGAGAAGAAAAGATGATTGATGGACTTCGGTTCAATCATGCAGAAGGGGCATAACAGGTTGGTATTAACCGCGGCTCCACGCTTCGATAATTCCATCTTTACCGGTACTCTGCCCAAGGCCAATCTCCATAGAAAAATTTCAACCTTCGGTGGAGCGAAACCCAACCATATCGAGTCCCTCCAGAAATTGTCCACAGTGAGTTCCGAGGTTGATAATTCCCGCAAGGACTTAACTGAGAATCTTCCGTCGCTTGATCCGTCCCAACAGATCCAATCGTTCTCCAAGCCGCTCGATCTAAAATTGTTCAGCGTGGTCATTAGTTCCTCTCATTGCTCTAACTCCCAATCGAACAATTGCCTTCGAAGAGGGACTTCCCAACTCCATGTTTCGTTCTCCTTTTTTCCGAATTCGCATACCAATGCTGATTTAGCGGTGCACAGTGCATATATGCGAGGGAACAAGGTGCTAAGAGGAATCACACCAACCCAATTATCTTCCCAGAAGCGGACCCTATTCCCCTTCCCCACTTTAATGGTCAGATTCCTACGCAATAAGTTGCCCCATTCGTCCTCTTTATACAATGCATTTGAAATGTCAAACCAAATCCAGGAAGACTGTTTTCGTGTTGAATTGTGAGGCAGAAGTGAATTCCTATTGATAGGAATTTTCTCTTCGATAATTTTCCTCCAAAAGTTGTGAACTTCGTTCCCGAATCTCCAACACCACTTGCTCATCAATGCACGGTTAAGAAGTTTGAAATTAACTATACCAAGACCACCCATTTCAACCGGATTGCACATCGCTGCCCAACTAACCCAGTGTATCTTACGTTGCTCTAAGTTCCCTCCCCAAAAAAAGTTGGACACCAATTTGTTAAGAGTATTAACCACCTTCTCTAGAATTTTAAACAAGGACATAAAATAAATCGGCAAGCTTGACAGCACCGATTTGATCAAAGTAAGTCGTCCTCCTATCGATAAAAATTTAGGTTGCCAACCCGCTAACCGATCCCCCATTCTCTTAATCACTAGTTCCCACAAACTAAAGGAGTTCTTCACTGACCCCAGCGGCAAACCCAAATGATTAGTAGGCAAGGAACCAACGGAACAACCAATTGAATCTGCCCATCTAGATAGAACTTGATCGGACATGTTGATTCCGAATAGTTTACTTTTCTTCAAATTTAACTTCAGCCTAGCTGCCAACTCGAACACTCTCAAGACCCTCTTCACATTTCGCACTTGCATTTCGGAGCCTCCGCAAAAAATTAACAGGTCGTCCGCGAATTGAAGATGTGATACTGAGATTTGCGAATTATTATTACCTATACTGAACCCTTCAAACAAATGACAATCCACCGCCTTTCTTAGCAAAAGATTCAACGCCTCACCCACCACGTTGAATAACAACGGGGATAGCGAACACCCATGTCTCAAGCCTCTGGAAATTGCGAAAGCTTCCGTCGGCACCCCGTTTACCAGCACAGAAATAGTGGCAGTGGAGATGCAACTGTGAATCCATTTGCACCATTTCTCTGGAAACCCACACTTCTTGAGCACGAGCAACAGAAAGCTCCAACTAACAGTATCATAGGCCTTCTGGAAGTCGATCTTAAAGGCCACTCCTTCTTCCCCCGATTTCCTTCTAGAGTCGATAGCTTCGTTCGCTACGAGTGAGCAATCTAAAATTTGCCTCCCATGTATGAAGGCAAACTGAGATTCGCCCACAATCGTATCCATAACCTGACCCATTCTTCTAGCGAGCACCTTTGATAACAGTTTGTATAATCCGTTGACAAGGCTAATGGGGCGAAATTCATCAATAGCACTCGGATTCGACACCTTCGAAATTAGTGTTATGTAGGCATGGTTAATACCCCTTTCCTGAAAACCTTCTTCATAAAACTCATCAAAGAAAATCAGTATATCATCTTTCAATTGATCCCAATATCTTTTGAAGAAGTTGAGATTGAAACCATCGGGTCCGGGGGCCTTGTTTCCATCCGAGCAGACTAGAACCCCCCAAATCTCACTCTCAGTAAATCGGCTCTGTAGCATGGACGTTTGTTCACTGTCAAGTTGAGAGAAATTCAATTTCATGTCAGTTACCTCTAATGCCGGATTCCGATTGTAGCATTTCGCAAAGTGGTCTCGAACTGCATATTTGATTTCCTTTGCCTTGGTGAGAACCTTCCCTTCGACCTCAATGCTATGAATAGAGTTAGCTCGTCTTCTCCCCGACGCAACCATATGGAAGTATCGAGTATTTCTGTCCCCTAGGACGTGCCAATCTAGCCGCGATTTCTGGAGCCATTGAAGTTCTTCAGTTCTATATTGTTTCCATAAATTACTTTTCAATTCGCCAAGCTTCTGATAAACCCCCGTTACTGCATTACCCCTTTGAATCTCCTCCTCTAATGCTGAAATTTGTTTTTCCAGGGTTGGGATGAGGGAGATATATTTCCTACCTTCTTTGCGACTCCAATCTTTCAACCTTTCTTTCGCCCCTCTAATTAACCATCCGATTTTACCACCCTTCCTCCTATTTTTCAAATCTTTGAACGTATCAATAACAATATCATCGAAGCCCTCCTCCAAAAACCACGAACTGTAGCATTTAAAAGGCTTAGGCCCCCAATCCTCCTTACCTACCGTCAACCAAACCGCATTATGATCTGACAGTGATTTGTCAACCAGCTTTTGAACAATCGAAGGAAAACCCATAATGAACTCAGCCGAGATTAAGAATCTATCCAACCTCATAAAAGTAGGTGGATCCCGGTTGTTACTCCATGTGTACTTCCCCCTGTTAACGGCAAATCCATCAATCCCGCTTCATTCACAAATTGATTGAACAAATTCATGAGGGATTTGTTGAGCGTGAACCCAACTTTTTCCTCAGGAGACAAGAAAGCGTTGAAATCGCCCCCTACGCACTATGGGATTTGCCATGAATTAAGAAAATCCGTTAACTCAGCAAAGAAATTTGCTTTCTCGCTGTCCACCGACGGTCCATATAAGTTCAAGAACCCACACCTGAAATTCGATTGCTGCCAAACTCCTATTAGTGCAATGAATCGTTCTTTCACCACTGTATCCGAAACAGTAAAAACCGAGTTATCCCAAATACATAACAAACCACCAGCCGACCCATTTGCTGCTGAAAATTCGAAATTAAAGGTACCGCTCCCCCATAATCGCCTCACTTCTCCTCTCTGAATTTTATCCACTTTCGTTTCTTGTATAAAAACCATATTCGTCTTGCATCGCCTTCCCAAATCTCTGATTGCTTTTTTCTTCTCCTTTCTTCTTAAGCCCCGCACATTCCACGTAATTAAAGAAAAATCCATGAAAAAAGATTTAAAATTACCTGGGACTAAATCCCTAGATTGCCTCGTATAATTCCCTTTCCATTTCTCGAATTCTGCTGATTACCTCGCACCTTCCACCTCTGAAAGAAATTTCGAGGATGTTGTTGATCTCCCAAACTGATTCTGCTTCCAAACCCACTGCCGAAATTTCTTCCCCCAAGCTCGAGTACTTGTCCTTTTCCTCAGTCGGAACTCTCGCATTGTCCAGCACTTCTCTCACCACGTGCCTAAATTTTCTCATGTAGCCCGCTCTGAAAAGTTTGTTTGATGACGATGGAACTACACAAAGGTCTCTGTTTCGATATATCCCAAGTGAGGGCGGTGAGACACTGAAACTGGGGCTTTTTCCTGAAACATCGAGACTGTCCGGAACCCACTTTGAAGACTCACCTCTCCTTGTCTCGGAAATGGGTCTGGAATCACACAGACCAATCCAATTGCTATTATCTTTAGGCTTAGGGTCAGTAGCCCCATTTGTATTGGAAATCAAAACTGGAGTGACCCGTCCAACCCGACCCGTATTACTTGACTCCACCGAATCAACCTCAAGCGGCCCACACACCCTTTCATCAGTCTGGCAATTATTGGGGCCCTTCTCTGACTCCATGTTCCTCATGTGACCTTCTAGGTTATTCATCATATCCGAATGATTGACCCTGTCACTATCCAAGCCGTTCCCGCTTTCCGTCGTATTCTCCACGTGCGTAATATTTGGCGGCTGTGCAGTCGAATTAACTGCACCCACATTCCCGAAACACGTCCCCTCATTCTCCACAGATCTTGACTGTTCAGATTCTTCCGAAGCTTCTGATTCCGGTCGACCCTCCTCCTGTCTCGCTGCTCCGACATCCTCCCAAGCCGCCGGATCGTTCAAGTCGACCTCCGGCCACTCATCAGCATAATACTTCTTCTGAGATTCTCTGCTCGAATCCGAAGCCTTATCCAGTTTCTTCCCTTTTCTTGATCTTAATAACAAAAGGGAACCCCATGGATTCAATCTTAATACTTTCTGGGATGACCTCAATGCTTGCCGTTCGAATCATAATACTCGCCATATCCAGTCTTCCTCTCTCACTGGTCTCCTCTTCCAAACCCACGAAAAGACCCCACATGTTCCCGAGAGCTTCAAAGAAGTTCCTATGCCAACATAAAAGAGGAGTCCCATATAGCCTAAGATTACAAAAATAATGAGGGATTCCATTAATCAAAAGATGGTCAATGAAGTTAAACCAGTAGCATAGTGCTTCTTTCTTGTTTTCCCAAGCCTCCTTTAAATCATTATCCGACTTGAATATCACTACACAAGAATCGCATTCGACCCCCCATTTTGCAATTTTCACATCAATACCGTAATTTAGTAGTGCCCTTTGAACGAATTCAATCTCAAACTGCTCTTTTATTACTCCTGCCAAACAGTTCTTCAATCAAGCTAGGTCTGTTGCTGGAATCCTGAAGTCCATTATCGTTGAATTCTTCTTCCTGCCGTTTAGCATTTCCTCGTCGGTTAGAACCTCTTTGTAAGTTCTCCTCTTCAATCCCTACGGGATCTTATTAGTTGCCTGTGTGGCCGGTTGTGGGACAACATCATCGCTTTTTTCACTCCCCCTCATCCCATGATTCTCCTTTCTAGTGTATGAATTGCCCTGCCTCTTAGGAAACCTAGCCTTCGACACTTTGACCGTCACCCCATCCATCACCCTTTTGTTTACCCTCTCAATCACCCGGTACATATCGAACTTAGGTAACAAAAGCGAAGGTTGTTTCCTTGTATCTCGCTTTGTTGTTGGTCATCGGAATGAAAATTCTAATTACCCTGCCATGGTGACTGAACAGGTCTCTTAGTGCCCCTCTTGTAACCCTCCTACTCAGATTGTCCACAAACACTGTCCACTCGCTATACGGATTGTTGGTTCCATCTTGCTCCCCGAAACTGTTTGCCTGAAACCGGACGCCTTCATCTGGTCGTTTATTCTGTCTTCCGGTCGTTCCCCATCTTCTCCCCTGCTGACCTCTCGCCTCCATTGTTCACACCAGCGATTGCTTCCACCAATGCAATTATTTCTGCCGCATGTACTTTGGGAAATTTTAAAACTTTTAAAGAGAATTCTGAGTGAAAATGTCAAATTTTTACTTAAAAGTTTAGATGGACATAAATATTTAAAAATAGCTCCATAAATTATAAAATAATATTAGAACAATTTATATAGACATAAATATTTTTGTTTCTTTTCATTTACACCAGTAATGCAGGGAATTTTTTTTTTCTCAAAAATATGGCATTTTTATTTTTATTTTTAAATTTGTAGCATTTGCTACAGTAAAAGTGAAGTCGGTGAGAATACAACCGACTTTACTGTGTATTCTTTTTATTATTAAAATATACTGAAGACGATATGCCTATAATCCTACTTTAGTATAGAACACTGTTTAAAGACAATGTGTGTTCCCTCCAACTTTAATTTTTTAATTGAAAAAGTCATTTATTGTTCAAAAACGGTGTGTATTCTCTCCAACTTTATTTTCACTATAAAAAAATACTATATTTCTGAAAATTAAAAAAAAAACAAGTACCATATTTGTGTAAAGTTTCCATTTATAAGCCAAAGAGTTTATTTTCTTCATAGAATAGATAAATAAACTCTTTTAACTTACAAAAAACACATTAATAAGAAGGAAAGACATTATACTTATGGCTATAATTTATATAAAGGCTTAAAGGCCTATTTGCCCCTAAACTACAAATTATTACCCCATTAAAAAAAATTGCGGGCAAATTAACAATGTGTCATGTGTCATTTTATTAACAAAAAGTAAATTAATATAAATTAAAAGGGCAAAGTTGAAAGTTAATTAATTATCCTATTTTAATAAAAATGAGAATAAAAATAATGGTCATAAATAAGTTGTAGGTTTTATGACCAATATTATTATTCTCATTTTCTCTCTCTGAATTAATAAAAAAACTAGAGGTTCTCTATAACCCCTATGTTCAAGTGAATTATCATCGAAGCTCATGAACCTATCAATTGATCGGATCATGCTTCACATCTTTCATGGATTGTTTAGTTTTTGGGACGAATTCTAAAATCTATAAACTAAACATCTCGAGAAAAATGTTGAATAGTTCAAGATTAAAATGAACAAAAAAAAATTGACATGCCTAATGTACAATTCATCTCTTTTATTTAAATTAATTTATTATTTTTATTAATAAAAGCCACAAGTCACATTCTAATTGGTCAATGAATTTTTTTTAACAATATTTATTAAAGAAGTCAAACTGAGTAACAAAGTTTAATTAAGAGGCCACAACATCCTAAAATATACTCATCAGACAAAAAATAATGATAATGTTGTGAATAAAATAAAGAAGAACAAGAATAAGAACAAGAAGAACAAAGAGATGAGAGAAAGAGGGAGATTTGTATTATTCTCAAAATATAGAATTGTCTACAATGCCTTCAATGAATCATCTATTTATAGGCATAAGAAGTACATAATACATTAAACTCTAATTCATGGAGATAATATTCCTAATAATAAATAAATCAAACTCCTTTGATAAAGTTCTAATCATGATAGACATCCACATAGATAAATATTCATAACACTCCCCCTTCGATGTCTATGAAGATAATGTGCCTCGTTAAAACCTTACTAAGATAAAAACCCAGTGGGAAAAAAAAATCTTTAGTGAAGGAAAAAGAGTACACACATCTTTGATACGCATAACTTGTTGCCTCATTAAAAACCTTACCAGGAAAACCCATTGGGACAAAACCTCGGTTAAGGGAAAAAGAGTGCAACGCGTATTTACTCCCCCTCATGCAAACATCACAGAAGATCTTTGAATCTTCATAATTTAATCTTGAATATCATTTTTCTAAAGATCGTGAGAGATGAAACTTTGGAGTAATATGTTCCATGATGTATCCACTTTCAAACTGAGATATATACATCTTGCGTTATCTTCACACAAGATAGCTTTTATCATATCTTGTAAAAGTAAATCCACATATCTTTTGGATATGTTGGGTCAATAGTCTTAGCCAAACACATTTTTTGGCTTGCCTCGTGCATAACAATTATTTCTACGACATTTGAGGAGGCATCAACGGATGTTTGAAGATCTAAATGTAATGATCTTTGTATATTCATAGATATTTCTTGACCAACTAATATATAGTGCTTCAAGACCAAGAAAAGATATAATTATCTTTATTCACATCCAACAATCTTACAACTATTGGGATACTCAATAGATATGCTCTATTCATATTGAATCTTCTTCAAGATTCTTTCTGCTTATGTCTATTCATAGACAAAAGAAATATATAAAAATGCTCGATCTTCAGGTCGAGATAAACTTGATGTCAAGATTCAAGTACTTGTATTGAAAGTACTTCATGAGTTTCCAATTTGAAGCTCTTTAGGAGTTCTAAAATTATCATAATGGATCTTGATCCAAACTCCTTTATAAAATACATAAGGAAATCTGATGATTCTTATAGTATTTTCTCAATTAGTATTCACTAAGGCGATTATACCAAATGCGCCAAAATATTCATGAGACATGTCTAAATAAATTTCCTCAGAAATTTCCAAATGCTTATAGCATTTTAGATCCTTCAAGGATAAATATGGATCCACAAATAATTAGACGCGTGTAAAATTTTCAAAACTGCCAAAGTAATTGCATCCACCATGAAGTAATTAAAACTTTTCATAAATCATAGGTCAAGTCGTATTTACGACTACTTATTTGTGCCTTACTTGCATTACACCTTTAGATGTCTGGACTGCTTGTCCAAATACTTCTATTTTAGAAGTTCAAAGCGTCTTTCAACATTGACCAATTCAATATCTATACTTCCAGATAGATTTTATACAAGATCCTCGATTTCTTTCTTTACTTCTATAGAAGTATTTTATGTAAAATTGTTTGTAAAATCGTTGTCGACAACTTTCCAATTTTCTGGTTCCATTCTCGTAATGACATAACTCATCAAGATCTCTTCAAGATTTCAATCTTTATTTCAGGTACCTGAAACTCTTATAGAGTTTTATTATTTGTTATGTCTTGGGTCTCTTCAGGAGCACCCGCCTCCAATATATGACCATCTCATATTACTTTCTATTTACGAGAATTTTGATCATTGGAACCATTTCAACTATCATGCTTCAGGCATGATTTACATTCTCTCGCTCTAACATGTAATTTAAACTTAAAGTATTTCAGCTGGTATATGAGACTTAATTACTCTCATTGGGTCAATAAATATGTCTGGCAGATGACATGTAATAACATGAATTATCTTATGAACTTCTAGTTCATATACGAGGATCTAGATAATGATAATTCATTTTCCTCTATCCAGCTGATTATTGCCTCCCCCTGATGTTGAGAAAAATCATGTCATAAATGATTCTCCAATTAATGTTTAAGAATTTAAACATAAAAGGAGACTCGTACTCAATATATATTCTCAACCCTTTTTATTTACCCATTTTGTGCGTTGTGGTGGAGCAATTCATATCGCACATTCAAAAATCATAAAATGGGAAATGTATGGTTTCTGACCAAAAACCAATCATAACGGGGAGTTTATTATAACTCGTTGGCTTGATGCGTATAAGTGTTGCTATATGGAAACACCATATAAATAATAACTCTTTTGTTCTCATAGTTTAGCTATTAAATAGGAGGCATCCAATTGAAATTTTGCTAAACTATATTTTTCATAATCAATAGGCTTTGTAACAACTGATATAGCCTAAAATATAAACCCACTAGCTTTTCAAGACGAATAGTCTAACTGCATAATCTGAATATTTTTTAGAATCAATCTCACAAACTTCTGGTTGTAAGTCGATAAAACAATGTAGATGCATCTACTAAAATTATATAAAACTTTCCACATTTGTGGATATATGGGCCCATATTTCGTTCAGATATGCAAGACATACTGTCTCAACTTCAATACAAGAACTTTAAGTTCTAATTCTTTTTGTAAGTGGGATCATCTATATCCTTTGAGAACAAACAACACAAGAACTTCAGGTTCTTTTAGTAAGTGGAATTTAATCAATTCCTTTAAGCAACACAAGAACTTCACGTTCTTTAATAAGTGGAATTTAATCCATTCCTTTGAGAATAAGCACCACAAGAACTACAGGTTCTTTTAATACATGTGCATGTAAATCTCGATAATTTCTGCACCATTGATCAGGATGGTCTAACCGATCATGCCAACTATATATGTGTGTATATATCTCTGAATTTGTAAACTCTTTGTTTACCATAACATGTAATTCAATCTCACTCGTACATGTCTAGTACGGCCATCAAAATTGTTCCTTTAAATAGGAATATATTTAGCTCTTTCGGAGCTTTCAATTGAAATTATCTTTTGGTAGTAATATATAGCTCTTCTAGAGCTTTCAACTGACTTTTTGGCTACCAAATCTTATATCAATATTGGCTTATTTCAAATGCCAATTGATAACATATGTTATCTATAATTCTCAAAGGGATAGTTTGCGAACTCATATTGCTCTCTTTATGACTTTGACGAGTATAACGCACTGTGAATATGGAATAAAGTTCCATTTGACAATAACATATTTGCTCAACTAGAGCCTTTTGTGATATTAGTACTTCCAGATATAGTACTCACATTATTCCCTTGCATTTTAATCGAAAAATGCATAATTGTGCACCTTTCAAAATGTGCTTTGTTTCATTTACTTCAGGTAATGAAAATATGTACTTTGTATCATTCACTTCGAGGAATGAAAAACATAAAATATAGCACATCATATCAAGTCGATTATCTATCAGAGATAAACTTTCAAGTGCTCTTCCGGAGTATTGATATTTTAGTACTTTGAGAGATACTACTCATATTTCCCCTTGCATTTAAATGGGAAAAATATTTCTTATGCTTAAGTACAATATGAGTACTTGCATTATCTGCTAGGCATAAATAGCCACAATTCTAGGCATAAATAGTCACAATTTATTGTATATTTTATTCCGGAAGTAATCATATTCTTCAAATAATAAATTAACATAAAACGTAAATAAATAATATGTGAAATAAATAAAGATAAAGCAAACTAACATAAATAAATAATAAATAAAACGAATTAACATTAAAAAAATAAAAAAAATAAAAAAAAAACAATTATTCCTGTTAGAGGTTATAAGGGAAATAAAATAAATGGTAAATTATTCCCTTCAAGGGTTATGAGAAAATTAACAATATCCAATTGAGTTGGACCAATAATGCCATAATTATTTTCGCCATAAACAAATTTTGTTTTTATTTTATTTCATTTATCATTCATGATTATGGATAAAGTCCATAATACTTTGGCGTTTGACAAGTACGAAACCAATGGTTTATAACATCACATTGGTAAAAGGATTTCACTTCCTTAGAATGATCTTTATCACTCTTGTCATCTTTATAACTTCGCTACCAGCGGGTAGAAGTATTCTTAAAATGACTATATTTTTCATGTGTATATTCATAGCCTCGACAACGACCACAACTTTTAATGTGATTTTTTATTCCTTCCATAATATAATCTCACATTCACTTCAGGGAATGGAGTAGAGCCAGTGGGCCTTTAAAACCTTTTTCACATATCCTTATCACAGAGAACAAAGATTTAATCCTCGTACGCGGCATTGTTAAACCTGTCCACAAGGTCCTTTAAAAACCTCCTTTGAGACCAGTAGCCTCGCAGAACGGGATGTCCAGCCAATTATACTTGGATTATATCGAAATTATGTCTCTAATTGAATAATGATTTACCATGTTTGCATTCACTTCAGGGAATGAAACAGATCCAATAATTGCATGGAATAAACATCATGCTTGCATTCACTTCAGGGAATGCCCCATCATTGATAATTGCATGGAATAAACATCATGCTTGCATTCACTTCAGGGAATGCCCCATCATTGATAATCGCATGGAATAAACATCATGCTTTGCATTCACTTCAAGGAATGCCTCCCATAAAACTTTTTGGATCAAGACGAATTTTCGTAACTTGAAATTGGGAGAAGTCTATGGTCGAGTTTTTCGACGAATAAGAAATATTGCTTTCAAGCAAATATAGACTTTATAATAATCTTCTTGTAAATCCAAAATTATCATGATTTATCGCACTTTAAAATTGTATTTTAAAAGATAAAAATAAAATAGAGTTTACCGATATTGAATTTCGTCTCAAAGCCAATGATGACGTAGCAAATGAACCAAGGCATCTTCTCATAATCTTTTTTACACCATGTCTCTTTCCAACTCATTTGAATACATGTAAAACTCAAAACACGGTTAAAAGCATCGACTTTTATCAATAGAATAAAAAAAAATTATTTGAGACTAGATCAAAAAGTATAAAAGTAGTCATAGATCAAGTTGAATAAACATAACTATAATTGATGTGATCAAATTATAAACAACCATAGTTAAAATCAAGCGACATTTTGATGAATATATAAACACATCAAAGTAACGTATTCTTTTTGCCTTTGATTCACATACAAAGTAATTGATACAAATAATAAAGTTGCTTTATATCTCGAATTTATTCATATAAATTACCATAATAATAATAATAATGATAAAACAAATATATAACAATCACATGACAACACAATCCTTGAATTGAATCAATTATAAATTAGAATGGAATAATAAAAACTTTGAATAAAACTAATATGCTTTAATTTGGTTTGCTTTATCAATCCATCTAATGAAGTACAACGATAATTTTAATTTTCGTTAATTCAAGAGTTACTTCAAGTATGAATAAAATAATAATAAATTAAAATAATAACCAAATAATAGATATGAATATACTAACTTTTGGAGAATGATAAATCAATCATTATATTAGTATATAAATAAGTAAAGGGTAATCTTCACCAGTGGTCCCTTTCGTTTAAGGTGTGTTCTATTTTGGTCACCAAAATTCAAAAACGATTATTCTGGTCACTTACGTTTAGAATCGTTTCTATTTTGGTCCCTTGGCCGTTAGTCTCCGTTACTTAAAAAAAATTAATTTCTAATTTAACTCCCAAACTTTCAAAATTTTATTTTTCACCATCTTCCCCAAAAATTATAAAACTAAACCCCCAAAAGTTAATTCAAAACCCTAACGATCAAAGGACATGACTCCTAATTTTAAATCTGATTCTGCACAGGCATGTACATTATTTCATGTACTCGAATATTGTCATTACCGAGTATTCATGCTTGAATATGTGTTAAACATAGATATGGGAGGGAACTTTGGAATCAAATGCTGAAATGCATATGAAGTTTAGTGTACAGAGATATGTAAGTAAGCTTTGGTATGAAGCTAATTTCACCATGTCGTGGATCATGTCCTCGTACCATCGAGTCGATCACCTTAGTTCTGTTTCCTTTTCATCGATGTTGCAGGGAAATTACTAGAGCATGTAACAATGGCTAATTCCGCATATTTGATCTTAGGACAGTAACCTATATCCAATACATTTAGCTTCTGCACATTTGTGATTGATGTTCATCATCAGGAATGCTTGAAGCTTCGATTTTCTATTCAGTGATCTCAAATCATCTTCACCTGTAAAACCAAGGCGTCGAAGTCATATGCAGGGTCTTTGTTTGCCATTTTCATCAAAGGTGCAAAACGACCTTGAAGACTGAAGGCCTCTCCTGAAATGTGTATTTTTCATCATCTTGTTGTTTATCAACATAATCAGATTTAAAATTAGGAGTCATGTCCTTTGATCGTTAGGGTTTTGAATTAATCTTTTGGGTTTAGTTTTATAATTTTTCGGGAAGATGGTGAAAAATAAAATTTTGAAAGTTTGGGGGTTAAATTAGAAACTAATTTTTTTATTTAACGGAGACTAACGGCCAAGGGACCAAAATAGAAACGATTCTAAACGTAAGTGACCAGAATAATCATTTTTGAATTTTGGTGACCAAAATAGAATACACCCTAAACGAAAGGGACCACTGATGAAGATTACCCATAAGTAAAACATATCATACTTTCCAAGGTAAGCTGAATATATGATAGATGTAGTCACCAATATCAAATTGAAATTCTTTTCGAGAACCACAGACAATAATCACAGTAATTGAGCGAGCGAGATCGTGCTGATAACGTGTTGTGAATAAAATAAAGAAGAACAAGAATAAGAACAAGAAGAACAAAGAGACGAGAGAAAGAGGGAGATTTGTATTATTCTCAAAATATAGAATTGTCTACAATGCCTTCAATGAATCATCTATTTATAGGCATAAGAAGTACATAATACATTAAACTCTAATTCGATAATATTCCTAATAATAAATAAATCAAACTCCTTTGATAAAGTTCTAATCATGATAGACATCCACATAGATAAATATTCATAACAGATAAAACCATTATATAATTATTGAAGTTTGATATTAAATTTGGTTTCTGTGTTATTTTTTTCTTCTGCTTATAGCTTTTTAAAAAAGTGACTAACATGACACAAATTTTAAATTGGACACCATTTTTTAAATAATTTTTGAGGAAGTTATTTTTCTAAAAATTGATAAAGATGAGTTTATTGGAGGTAAAGCTTAATACACTTTTACTCTCTAAATTTTACTTGTTTTTTTTAATTTGTCTCTTAAAGTATATTTTGACCATTTTTACCTCTAATATTTTCAATGTTACCCGATTCACTCAATTGGATACCATTTTTTAAATAATTTTTTTGAGGAAGTTATTTTTCTAAAAATTGATAAAGATGAGTTTATTGGAGATAAATTATACTTCATAATTTTTATAAAAGAAAGATGCAGTACATAATTTTTAATGTCAATAAATAAAGTAGAAGCGAAAAGAAGTTAAATAGGATGATCTGTAACATAATAATCAAAAAACTGAAAAGTAAAAAAACTTAAACAATGAAAAATCTAAAGCTTGAAGGTCAATCTTAGATTTGCATCTTTATATTAAAAACCAAACACAGAAAATAAAATAAGAGACGCAATTAGTTGCAATAAAGAAAATAAAAAGAGAGGAGAGCTCAGATTCTATGAGTGTAATAAAAAGTCTGTCACGCCCAATTTGAGCAAATATCAGATCGAGGAATTATTTATATAATCATCGCAATCTCCATACCTCCTCAGTTTTACCAAAAACAAAAATTAGGCTCGGACACGCACAAACACTGTATCAGAGAGCTGATTGGTCCTTAAATTAAAACAAATTTAAGAAATAAAAAACTAAATTCAGAATCGAGAAACGTAAATCTGTCATCACTGCCATAACACCAAAACGTAACAAGAGACTAAATTTCACAACTACTATATTATTTATCAAAATAACTACTATATTATTTTTTGCGCCAAATACACCACACAACTATTTAAATGGTTTCATTTCAGCCACATGCCATTAAAAAAAATAAAAAAGTTGACATAACTATTAAAAATTTTGGTATAATTACACATTTAATTCTTTATATATATATAATATATTAATTTAATCCTAATTTTAATCTAATAAAATAAATTAATTATCCAATAAGTTGGTGACACATGTCACCACCTTAATGAGAGATTTTAATTATTTAATTTAACTAAATTAATTAATTTCCCCTCCAATTAAAGTGACACACGTTAAATTCTTGAAGGATTTAAAGGCTTAATTTAATTTTTGAAGTTTTTTCATTAAACAGGCTTTTAAGCCCCTATATAAACTAATGATAAAACCATTATACAATTCTTGGAAGTTTGATATTAAATTTGGTTTGTGTTTTTTTTTCAGCTTTTTATAAAATATTTGACTAAAATGACACAATTTTTAAATTGGACAGATTTTTTAAATAATTTAAGGAAGTTATTTTTCTAAAAATTGATAAAGATCATTTTATTGGGGGTAAAGGCTTCATGCACTTTACCTACTATAATTTACTTGTTTTTTAACTTACCCCTAAAATTTACTTTAACGTTCTCGACATTATCTGTCTCACCTCAAAATTGGATACCATTTTTAAATAATTAAAGGAAGTTATTTTTATAAAAGAAAGTAGAAGCGAAAAGTTAAATAGGATGTTCTGTAACATAATAATTAAAAAATTGAAAAGTAAATAACATAACAATGAAAAATCTAAAGCTTGAAGATCAATCTTAGATTTGCATCATTATATTAAAAACCAAATACAGAAATTAAAAAAAGAAGAGACGCAATAAGTTGTAATAAAGAAAATAAAAGGAGAGGAGAGCTCAGATTCTATGGGTGTAATAAGAAGTCTGTCATGCCCAATTTGAGCAAATATCAGAACGAGGAATTATTTTTATAATCATCGCAATCTCCATATCTCCTCAGTTTTACCAAAACCAAAAGATTAGGCTCAGACACGCACAAACACTGTCATCACAGAGATGTTTGGTCCTTAAATTAAAACAAATTTAAGTTCAGAATCGAGAAACGTAAATCTGTCATCACTGCCATAACTTCACCAAAACTTAACAAGAGACTAAATTTCACAAAAAATTCAGAAGTAGAAAAATATAAAAGCGGAGAAAAAGAGCGCAAGACAGATGCGGCAAAGAAGAGAAGAGCTTATTTGCATTTTATAGCCGTGAAACCCTAAATATGAGCGATTTTAGGGTTTTAGGTAAATGACGATGCTGTCCTTCTTGTTAAATAGTCGGATAGTTCTGAGCCAAGGCCCAATATTTATTCCATATTTCCAGCCTGATTGATAAACGATCCAACTTTTATTAAAATGGATTATACTTAATTCTTTTTCTTTAATATTTTTTATGTGTTGATACAAAATACAACATCTTATATAATGGATTGATAAAAAAATTCTCAAGTAACACAAAATTGTACATTCACATTCTTTCATGTCTATATATTATTGTTGAGTCTTAACTTTAACTATTCCATTTATACTATTTTAAATAGTATCAACGGTTTTGCATGAATTTTAAAATTATTTATAATTTCTTTTCTTTCTAAATGTTGCACACATAAGAACTTCATGCAAGTAAACTAGAAGAGATTTACCTTTGAGGTGAGTAATAGTCCACTATACTTTTTTTTTCTCTCAGCTTTATAAAAGTCAATTCGTTTTACACAAACTTAACACTTTTTATCAAATAATTCTTTAAAAAATATTTGAAAAAAATATGATTTTTTTTTGTGAAACTGAACAAAAGAAACTTAGACTAAACCTTGAATATCAGCTAAAACCAAAGTTGCAATTTCAGGAGGTGGGACATGGAAGACAGAGCCTTCAACTGGTGCCTCGCGAAGAATTCGAGCCAAACCATCAGCAACCATGTTTGAGTCACGCCAAACATGCTTGATCCTCGTTTCCCAATCTAAATTCAGTAATCTACAGATAGAAATCACTAAGGCTGAACCATGAAATGCCGGTGATAACCTCTGCACGATACGAGACACCTCCACATTATCAGTTTCAAGCTCAACACACCTGTAACCGTGAATCCATGCTTGCGTAAGACTATCCCGGACAGTCCATAATTCGGTTGTAACTACTGAGCATACTCCAATGCTTCTTGAACACCCGACGATCCAATCCCCATTACCATCCCTCAAGACAACACCTGCAGCAGCCGAGCCATCAATCGGGTTAACAGCGCCATTTACATTCATTTTTATCCACCCCTCAGCTGGTAATTGCCAACAATTCGACGATGCAACCACGGCAATAGGTTGGACAGAACTTATTAACCCCAGTGATGAAATTGTAAAATTTTATTAATAATGTAGCAAATATTTTTTTGGTTGAATTATGATAAAATTCAACTACAACAACAATATATAAACCATAAAAAGTTTCTAATTATTTGAAGGGAAAAATCTACATTTTACAATCGCATTATGCAAAGAGATTCTTTTTGATTGAAGCAAAGATATTCTTTTCAAGCAAAGCAATGCTTTATATTATAGATGATCCTTTTTCAATATCGTCTTTCATACAGACTTTGAACTTTTAAAAAGTTTGGTCACAATTTCTCTATTGAACTAATGTTGATCTTAACAACTAACACACGCCACCAAACAGAGACCTTATATTCAGATGATGTTTTTAGTACAAAGTATTCACTATTGTTTCCCCAAGCTTGGTTCATGAATTATTTTTTAATTAAAGAATTTATAACTTCGAACTCATTTTTTAAGTTAAGAGATCATGCATCAATCGAATCGAAAGTTGACAATAATGATGAATTTGTTAAAAGGGGAATGAACTTGTTTTTTTATTGTTGGCTTGTCGGCAATCAAATTCAGCTCTTAACTAAAAAAACCTAATTTCTCTATAATTATGTTTAGTTAATTAGAATGAAAGTGATCAACTTTACCTACCCGAACTTTGAACCACTGGAAGGGATTGTGAAGTAAAGGCTGTTAAATTAACAGACAAAGCTCTTCATGAACTCTTTCTTTACTTTCATCATTTCTTCCTTTAAATTCATTTGAAAGCAAAATGCTGCTTAATTTTCACGTTTCATTTGCATCCTCTTCAGTATATATATATATATATATATATATATAAGCAACTTCAGCAAATGATTCATTGATCAGTGTTGGGGAAAAAAATGAGTCATAAAAAGGTTCATTCACAAGGTAATGTACCCTTTTCTTGGGAGGACAAGCCAGGGGTTTCCAAGTCGTCCAAGGTCATCCATTGTGATCATCGGTGCTGCCCTATTGATGTAGGGTCGTATGGCCTTACCGGTGGTGGCTCGTCCAAGATTTTTGTTCATGAGAAGAAAGTTCCACCTCCGCCTCCGTTCCCGAAGAGGAGCGCTTCGGGAAAGGGGCTGAGGTGGTGGGTGCAAGATCCTTTCCTTGCTGCTTATAAAGAGTGTACCAAAAGTGGGGGAAATGGCAAGCTGTCAAGTGAAAACGGTGGCTCCAAATTAGCAAGGAAGAAGAAGATTGGTTTTTCTTGCAAGGAATCATCTGATGTTAGAGATGATAACTTGGTGAGATTATCCAATCTCCCACCTCTTCCGAAAGACGGAATCCGTCGTCGACGGGAATTTGTTTATCCATTGACAACCTTGCTGAAATAGAGCCTTGTTTGATAAGAACATGGAAGTATGTATAGGTATGTAGATATAGAGGCATTACGTTAATGAATAATTCAGAATATATAGTTTGTATATGGATGCTTAAATAGTGTCAAGTTCAGCTTAGAAATCCAATAAAAAGATGTTCATTTCATAGCAAGGAATTTCTTGTTCATGTCAAATGTTTTTTTATTTTTGTTTTTTTAAGGTTGTTGTCAAATGTTGAAACTTGAAAGGTTGGTCTATATTCCTAGTTTTGGACATAATGAATTCAAGAATTGCAGTGGGGATGGATTAACATATAGATTCCGGCAATGTTTTCACTTATTATTTCAGCTTTCTACCAAGTAACATGCATCAGAGAAGGAAGATGAGGTTAATGTCTGTTGAACAAAGGAGGAAACCCTAAAAATTAGAAAAGGGGAAAGAGTAATTCTGAGAGAGATTGGAAAAATAGAATGTGGGCTTCCAGAAAAGTTGAAAGCCTGGGTCGGGTAACCTGTGAAACAAATATTTTAATTTTGATATAACTAAAAACCTAAGGACTAAATTAAAAGTCTAAACGAATTTTAAGTCCTAAAAATATCCCCATATAATTTTTATAATATGCCTAAGTTAAAAACATACTTTTCCAATTATTTTTCTAAGTGTTTCAAGTCAAAACAGTGGTTTCCATGTACCCGTTCCGAAACGGCCTCAAGGCGTTTCGAAACAGTTTCACCACTGTCGACCACCGTTCCGATACGGGTATCGAAACACCTGGAAGCGTTTCGAAACGGCTCACCTCGTTTCGAAACTGTTCTTCATGTTGGATTAAAAAAGGGTTAAATTAATTCAAATATTTCAGATTTTTTTAATATATAAGGGGTGTTTCGAAACGGCTAATGCCCGTTCCGAAACGACCCTTTGACAGTAGCCATTCCGTTTCGAAACGGATCAATACCGTTCCGAAACAGGGGCTAGGTTTCAGTTTGAAAAATATGACCGTTGTATGTCTTAACTGATTTTATCAAAACCGTTAAGGCGTTTCGAAACGGTCTAGGACCGTTCCGAAACGACCCTTTTACAGTGGCAAAACCGTTCCGAAACGGCCCTAAGGCGTTTCGAAACGGGCTCTTAAATGCACCCCAACGGCTCTTTCTATTTTAGTCCGTTCCGAAACAGGTTTCCCGTGTTCCGAAACGGGTTGGTGCAGACAGCATTTATGGTGGTAAGAGAGGGTTCCAACGGCTCCAATTACTTCTCCAACCACTCAAACGGCTAGAAATCAATGAGAAGGTATAAAAGGGACATCCAAAAGCATCAGCAACAACTATTGAACTTCAAGCAAACATCCAAACATCAAATTCAAGCATTAGAGCAAAAATCCCAAATTTGTGTAAAATCCCAATTTGTGTTCTTCATTCTTATTTTGTAAAATTGGGTTGAGTGCTTGTATTGGGGCTATCATTTGTATTGAGAGATACCTAATTAGCCTACAAATTCCTTTGTTCTCTTGTGTGAGGGTTGGGTTGATTTTTGGGTAGAAAAATCAACCGATATTGTAAAGGGTTGCCTCCTTGTCCTAGAAAAGGGGAAGATCAATTTAGTGAAATTGTTGCAAATCCTTAGTGAGACTAAGGTAGTGGATGTAGAGTTCATTTGGAACTTGAATCACTCTAAATTCCTTGTCCTTCAATTTTAATTTGCCAATTTCCACTACAATCCTTAAAATTTCCAATTCACCCCCCCTCTTGGTAAATATCGATCTTTCGATCCACTCAACAATTGGTATCAGAGCTTAACTCTTTGAGGATTAACAACCACAAGAGGAGATCCTTGGAAGAGTGTGATCATCAAAATATCAAGAGATGGCTTCAACCTCCGGTTCCGGCATGTACGAGTCACAATCAACCACCAAGCCTCCTTTCTTCAATGGTGACAACTACTCCTTTTGGAAGAACAAAATGAGGCTATTCATCAAGTCAAGTGACTACCTTGTATGGGATGTCATTGAGGATGGGCCATACATTCCATTGAAGCAAGATGGTGAAGGCAAGATGGTGTTGAAGAAGAAAGCCGAAATGAGTGAAGAGGAGAGGAAGAAGATTCAAGTCAACGATAAAGCTCTCCACATGCTTTTTTGTGCTTTCGGTCCGGACATCTATTCAAAGGTCTCCTCCATTGAAAATGTCAAAGAAGTGTGGGACACACTTGAGACCACTTACGAAGGCACCAATGATGTCAAGGAAACTAAGATTGGACTTCTCAATCTTAGTTATGAAAATTTCAAGATGGAGCCCGATGAGATGGTGTCAAAGATGTTTGATCGATTCTCCACAATTGTCAACGGGCTAAAGGGCTATGGAGAGATCATACCGGAAGACAAGCTTGTCCGGAAGCTACTCTATTCACTTCCCGAAGCTTGGGATGGGAAGAGAACCGCCATCATCGAAGCAAAGAACTTGAAGACATTAAAGCTTGATGAGCTTGTGGGTTCTCTCCTTACTCATGAGATCATGAAGCAAGGAAGGGAAGATGAGAAAAAGAAAGAAGAGAAAAGAGTAGAGAAACTTGAAGTTGAAAAGAAGAAGAAGATGGGAATAGCTCTCAAGGCTAAAGCTTCACAACTTGATGAGAGTTCATCTAGTGATGAGGACGAACTTGAAGAATTGGCTATGATAGCCAAACGATTCTCACGATTCATGAGGTCCAACCGGGGTAGAAAAATCCAAAGAAAAATGGACTTCAAGAGCAAGAGCAAAGAAGAAGGAAAGGATCCCATCATTTGCTATGAGTGCAAACAACCCGGCCACATCCGTTCGGAGTGCCCTCAACTCAAGAAGAAGAGCTTTGAGAAGAAGAAGAAACTCAAAGCCAAACTTGCTACTTGGAGTGATGAGGAGTCATCGGAGGATGACGAACAAGAAGTGGCCAACCTTTGTCTCATGGCACTTGAGGAAGATTCCTCCTTGGTAACCTCTAACTCATCTACTTTAGATTTTTCATATGAAGAATTAAATGATGCATATGATGAGTTGCAAGAGGTATATGATGAATTAGTTGAGAAGTTTAAAGAGTCGGTCATTAAAAACAAGAAAATCATTTTAGAGCTAAATGAGAAAAATGACTCACTCACTCAAGCTAATTCTAAATTTGAGAAAAAGATTTTAGGATTAAAAGATGAACTTAAATTCTTTCAAGATGAAAATGTTGATCTTAATAATCTTTTGTCTCAATGCAATAGTGAACACCAAAAGGTGTTAGGTGAGCTAAATGAGCTCAAAAAGTCCTTAAAAAATGTTGGTAGTGTCAAACATGAAGTAGGAGAATCCTCTAGAACACACCAACCTAAGAAAAAGACTAATTACTACAAACAAAGTAGCTACCCTAGACATAGTAGAGCTAAAAGAATTAGAAGTGTATGGGTTCCTAAGGAACTTGTAAAATCTAATAATATTATTGCTATGTCATCTTGGATTCCTAAGGGAACCAAGGTTTTGGGAGCTAACACTCATGGACCCAAAATGATTTGGGTACCAAAAATCAAGGTTTAATATCTTTGTTTGTAGGGGGAGCATTGCTACAAGGCCAAAGCACAAAGTCAAAACTCATGGTACCTTGATAGTGGATGCTCGAGACACATGACCGGAGACAAGAGTCGATTCATGGATTTAAAGCCAAAAAGTGGAGGAGTAGTAACATTTGGTGACAACTCCAAAGGCCACATTAAAGGTATTGGCTCCATAGGTAATCACTCTACCATTCTCATTGAAAATGTCTTATATGTCGATGGTCTTAAACATAATTTATTGAGCATAAGTCAATTGTGTGATAAAGGATTTAATGTTTTATTTGATAAAAATGGATGCAAAATTGTTGACATTAAATCTAATAATATTATGCTCATAGGTCATCGCATAGGAAACATATACATGGTGCATTTAGATGACATACATACATCTCATGCATGTTTAGTTGCTCAAAATGAAAATGATGCATGGTTGTGGCATAGGAAGCTAGGACATGCTAGCATTAGTGTTTTGGAAAAACTAGTCTCTCTAAATCTAGTTAGAGGTTTGCCCAAAATTAAATTTTCAAATGACAAAATTTGTGATGCATGCTCTAAGGGTAAACAACATAAGTCTTCCTTTAAATCCATTAATGATGTTTCTACTAGTAGATGCTTACAATTAATTCACATGGATTTATTTGGGCCAATTAGGACTATGAGCTTGGGTGGTAAATCTTATGCATTCGTGTTAGTTGATGATTTTTCTAGATTTACTTGGGTTCTCTTTTTAAGTACTAAAGATGAGGCTTTGGAAAAATTCATCACATTTTCAAAATTAACCCAAAATGATCTTGAACTTAGAATTTCACACATTAGAAGTGATCATGGAACCGAGTTTCAAAATTTAGGGTTTGAAGAATTTTTGAATGAAAATGGTATTAGCCATAATTTTTCGGCTCCTCGAACTCCTCAACAAAATGGGGTAGTTGAGAGGAAAAATAGAACTTTACAAGAAATGGCTAGAACTATGCTTTGTGAAAATAATTTACCTAAATATTTTTGGGCGGAAGCCACAAACACCGCTTGTTATATTGTAAATCGAGTAATGATTAGGCCAATTTTAAAGAAAACACCTTATGAGATTTTAAAATCTAAAAAGCCTAACATTAGCTATTTTCACCCTTTTGGGTGTAAGTGTTTTGTTTTAAATAATGGAAAAGATAACTTAGGTAAATTTGATGCAAAAAGTGATGAAGCTATTTTTATAGGTTACTCTTTAACCTCTAAAGCCTATCGAGTATTTAACAAAAGAACTTTAGTAGTAGAAGAATCCATTCATGTTGTATTCGATGATAACCTCCTTCCTAGGAAGGATTCTTGTGATGATGATGATGTAGGAATCATAAATGCCTTTGATGAAGGTCAAACTTCAAAGGAGGATGAGATTCAACCAAAAGAAGAAGACACACAAGATCCACCTCTTGAAGCCTTGAAGGACTTGGCTATTGAGGAAAAGGAAGTGAGCTACCCAAGGGAGTTGAACTATGTCAAAGATGGTGAAATCTTGGGTGATCCATCCAAGGGGGTAACCACTCGTTCTTCTCTTAAATTAATGAACCATGTTGCATTTATCTCATGCATAGAGCCTAAAAACATAAAAGAAGCATTGAAAGATGACTTTTGGATTATGGCTATGCAAGAAGAGTTAAATCAATTTGAGAGAAGTAATGTATGGACATTAGTTGATAGGCCTAGTAATCAATCTACAATAGGAACTAAATGGGTCTTTAGGAACAAACTAGATGAGAGTGGTAACATTGTGAGAAATAAAGCTAGACTTGTAGCACAAGGTTACACGCAAGAAGAGGGAATAGATTTTGATGAAACCTATGCACCCGTAGCTAGAATGGAAGCCATTAGGATGTTGCTTGCATATGCATGTTATTATAATTTCAAGCTTTTTCAAATGGATGTTAAAAGCGCATTTTTAAATGGTTTTATAAATGAAGAAGTGTATGTGGAACAACCACCGGGTTTTGAAGATTCAAAATTTCCAAATCATGTTTTCAAACTTACCAAAGCTCTTTATGGTTTAAAACAAGCTCCTAGAGCTTGGTATGAAAGGCTTTCAAACTTTTTAATTGAAAAAGGTTTTGAAAAAGGTAAGGTGGACACTACACTTTTCATAAAAATGTATAAAAATGACATTTTAGTAGTTCAAATTTATGTTGATGATATAATTTTTGGTTCTACTAATGAATGTCATTGTCAAGAGTTTGCTAAGCTAATGCAAGGTGAATTTGAGATGAGCATGATGGGGGAGCTCTCATTCTTTTTGGGACTCCAAATCAAGCAAAAGAAGGATGGCACCTTCATCAACCAAGCAAAATACATAAAGGATATGCTCAAGAAGTTTGGCTTGGAGAATGCAAAGCCTCAAGCCACTCCTATGAGCTCATCTACAAAGCTTGACAAAGATGAAGGAGGTAAGTGTGTTGACTCTAAACTTTATCGTTCTATGATTGGATCCTTGCTTTACCTTACCGCAAGTAGACCGGATATCTTGTTTAGTGTTTGCTTGTGTGCTAGGTTTCAAGCTAGTCCTAGAGAGTCTCACCTTATAGCCGTTAAGAGAATCTTTAGATACCTTAGAGACACTCCTTGTTTAGGCCTTTGGTATCCTAGAGACTCTACCTTCAACCTACATGCTTATTCGGATGCGGATTATGGGGGTTGCAAAATTGATAGGAAAAGTACTTCGGGAACTTGCCAATTCTTAGGTAGTATGCTCATATCTTGGTTCTCTAAGAAACAAAATAGTGTAGCCTTATCTACCACCGAAGCCGAGTACATATCCTTAGGGAGTTGTTGTGCTCAAGTCCTTTGGATGAAACAACAACTCTTAGATTATGGAATTAAAGTTGGAACCATACCCCTAAAATGTGACAACACTAGTGCAATATGCTTAACTAAAAATCCCATCCAACACTCTAGAACCAAACATATAGAAATAAGGCATCATTTCATTAGAGATCATGTCCTTAAGGAAGATGTGGTTATAGAGTATGTAGACACCTTGAATCAATTAGCGGACATTTTTACAAAACCTTTAGACAAAGAGCGTTTTTGGTCCCTTAGGAGAGAGTTAGGTCTAGCTAGCCTATCTTGACCGTTTAGGACCTCTTTTGTGCTTAAATATGCTTGATTTTGTGAAATGTCATGTTGATGTGTAAACTCCTAATTTCATCCATGCTTATAGTTAGGGGGAGTATGTTTATGCCTACATATGTTTTGCCTGCTCATTCATGACATTTATGCATGTTAGGCCTCTTATAAGATCATTTTTCTGCATTTTTAGAGCCTCATCTGCACTTCCAGGCCCAGGTGTATCGAAACAGGTGAACACGTTTCGATACGGGTACCTTAAATCACGTTCTGGGAAGAGGGCGTTTCGAAACGCCTAATAGCGTTCGGAAACGTTTTTGATTCTGCCAAGGGGGTGTATCGGAACGCGTTCCGATACGGGTCAAAGGGAGTTTCGATACGGTCAACTGCGTATCGAAACGTTCTGTTTATGGTTTTAAAATGGTCAAAACCCTAGCCGCCTGTTCCGAAACGGTCTTGACCGTTCCGAAACGGCATCGCGGATTGCTATATCTAGGGCTTTTAATGATACAAATTTACTTTTTTATCAAACTCTAAAACCCTAAACCGCCTCCCTCTCTATAAATACCCTCTCAAACTCCTTGATTTTCACCAAATTGTGAGGGGTTTTAATCTTCAACTCAAGTCTAAGCAAGTTTCATCAATCTTGTGCAAGGATTTCTTCAAAATCATCCAAAATCCCAAACTAAGGTAATTTTTCAATTTTTCTCTTTTCTTTCAATTCATGTTCGAATCATAGGATAGAAAATCTTATTTTTGTATAAATTATACGTTTTTGTTGTGGGTTTTCAAAATCTTGTGAAAATTTTTTCAAATCCCAAAATTTTTGATTCGAATATAAAATTTTTCAATCGTCTTTTTTTAAACACTGTTTTATTTTAATTTTGTTTTCAAAAACCTAAGTGGGATTTCTTATTGGATTGATTTTAATTATCAATGCATACACTCAATTTTAAAACACTTGCTTAATGTTTTTAGATGGCGGATCAATCGAACAAAAAGCGCAAGGCCGTTCAATCCGGTGAATCGAGCATTCGTCCGAATCTCACTCTGCTTTTTCAGAAATCCTTTAAAACTTCGGAAGCACGTGCTCGCTTTGCTTATGTCAAGGATTTCGCGGTTCGTAAGGAACGTGTTATCGATCTTGAATTCCTCAATTCCGAGCGATTCCTTTTTCGTTATCTTCCTCGTTTGGATGAGTGGAATCTCATGGATTTCTTGAGCCTTCCGGATGTTTGCTACAAAAATATGGTACTCATCTTTTACTCTAATGCTCACTTTCTTTATGATGAGTCCAAAACCGAGATCATAGGGATTGAGTCATCCTTGCTAGGCAAAAAGGTTGTTATAAATGTTAAACTTTTAGAGTCTGCTCTTAAACTGAAAAATGAGGGTCTTGAGGATGAACGCCACTTTGGCACTTTTACCGGGAAAGCTCTTAACCTTGATGTGCATGATCGTGTCCTTCACTTAATGGTCTCTTGGTTTATTCGCCCTTCCGGCGGTAAATATTCCCATATCCGTCAACGAGATTATTTTTGGTTAGAGTGTTTCCGTAGGGGTGAGCGCCCAAATGTCCCTAAGATCATCTTTGCCGAGATTGTCAATAATATCAAGCTTATTGACACAAATGAGTTGACATCCTTCACTTATGGCATTGTCTTGAGCGCCCTATTTCACCATCTCGGTATTGATTGTACCTACGACTCTCCGGAACCTCGCAAGACCAAGATAGGTGAATCTTCCCTTCGCAAGTCCGGGTTCCATTATGTGAATGGTATTTGGGAAAGAGTTGATAGAGAAGCGGATCCTCCTCTTGTTGC
Source organism: Hibiscus tridactylites (assembly GCA_958450335.1). Lineage (NCBI taxonomy): Eukaryota > Viridiplantae > Streptophyta > Magnoliopsida > Malvales > Malvaceae > Hibiscus > Hibiscus tridactylites. Next base: position 6,326,251 of record OY288272.1, on the reverse strand, counting down.
TCCTCCACCGCAAGTTCAAGCCGCGAACAATGATGCCCTCACGGCTTTCCTTACCGAGCGTTTCAATGCCTTGGACTCTCGGTTCGATGCTTTGGACACTCGCATTACTTCGGGCTTTGAAACAATGGGCAATCGTTTGTCGAATGTCGAGAATCGTCTTAGTTCTCTTGAAACTTCTCATTCCAATTTGGATCTCTCCTTCTCCACTCTCTATGGGCAATGGACGAAGTTTCAACGTTCTCAAGCCAAGGACGATGACGATGAGGATGACGAGGATGATGATGACGAGGCTTAGGATCTTCATTTCATATCATATTATTTATGCTTTTTAGGATTTAGATTGCATCTTATGTTTTATCATGTTTTAAGACCTATGCTTATGGCTATTTTATTTTGGGATTTTGTTGTTTGAATTATATTGAACTTAACGTTTTGAATTATGTTTTGGATATTTTGGTTATGAATTTATGGTTGCTTATTATTACTTATTGGTACTAATCTTTTATCTTCTCTATGAGCTTATGTTATTCTTTTTGATCTAACAAAAAGGGGGAGAAGAAATTTAAGAGCCACAACACTAAAATTCGTTTTTAATTTTTAAAAGGTTTAAACTTCAAATCAAATTTTTTTTAAAAAAACCTATCTTAAATTAAGGGGGGGTTAGAATATGTTCAAAACTTTCCAAATTCTCAAAAATTCTAACTTTGGTTTTGTTATATCAAAAAGGGGGAGATTGTGAAACAAATATTTTAATTTTGATATAACTAAAAACCTAAGGACTAAATTAAAAGTCTAAACGAATTTTAAGTCCTAAAAATATCCCCATATAATTTTTATAATATGCCTAAGTTAAAAACATACTTTTCCAATTATTTTTCTAAGTGTTTCAAGTCAAAACAGTGGTTTCCATGTACCCGTTCCGAAACGGCCTCAAGGCGTTTCGAAACAGTTTCACCACTGTCGACCACCGTTCCGATACAGGTATCGAAACACCTGGAAGCGTTTCGAAACGGCTCACCTCGTTTCGAAACTGTTCTTCATGTTGGATTAAAAAAGGGTTAAATTAATTCAAATATTTCAGATTTTTTTAATATATAAGGGGTGTTTCGAAACGGCTAATGCCCGTTCCGAAACGACCCTTTGACAGTAGCCATTCCGTTTCGAAACGGATCAATACCGTTCCGAAACAGGGGCTAGGTTTCAGTTTGAAAAATATAACCGTTGTATGTCTTAACTGATTTTATCAAAACCGTTAAGGCGTTTCGAAACGGTCTAGGACCGTTCCGAAACGACCCTTTTACAGTGGCAAAACCGTTCCGAAACGGCCCTAAGGCGTTTCGAAACGGGCTCTTAAATGCACCCCAACGGCTCTTTCTATTTTAGTCCGTTCCGAAACAGGTTTCCCGTGTTCCGAAACGGGTTGGTGCAGACAGCATTTATGGTGGTAAGAGAGGGTTCCAACGGCTCCAATTACTTCTCCAACCACTCAAACGGCTAGAAATCAATGAGAAGGTATAAAAGGGACATCCAAAAGCATCAGCAACAACTATTGAACTTCAAGCAAACATCCAAACATCAAATTCAAGCATTAGAGCAAAAATCCCAAATTTGTGTAAAATCCCAATTTGTGTTCTTCATTCTTATTTTGTAAAATTGGGTTGAGTGCTTGTATTGGGGCTATCATTTGTATTGAGAGATACCTAATTAGCCTACAAATTCCTTTGTTCTCTTGTGTGAGGGTTGGGTTGATTTTTGGGTAGAAAAATCAACCGATATTGTAAAGGGTTGCCTCCTTGTCCTAGAAAAGGGGAAGATCAATTTAGTGAAATTGTTGCAAATCCTTAGTGAGACTAAGGTAGTGGATGTAGAGTTCATTTGGAACTTGAACCACTCTAAATTCCTTGTCCTTCAATTTTAATTTGCCAATTTCCACTACAATCCTTAAAATTTCCAATTCACCCCCCCTCTTGGTAAATATCGATCTTTCGATCCACTCAACATAACCCTTCTTTAATATAGCCCAATCTAAGCCTAACAGAAACGGTTATTGTTTAACCGATTCGTTGAGCTTAGTTAGCGGGCCTAACTGAAACGGTTTGCATAACCACCAGCCATCAGCCATCTTCATCCATATACCAGACGACCCATATAGTACTTGACCCAAGTACACATACACAGACTAACATTCCCCCTGCTCCCCTTCACTGTTCTGTAGACGAATGAACAGACATCTTGCATCGAAATAGCTGAAAATAAGCTTTAGACAGAGGCTTGGTTAGCCCATCTGCTGCTTGATGTTCAGCCGGAACATAATTGACTTGCACCCTACGATCAGCAACTTTTTCTCGCACAAAATGAACGTCCAGTTCAACATGTTTTGACCGAGAATGAAACACAGGATTCGCGGACATAGCTACCGCACTTGTATTGTCGCACCACACCACAGGAACTGATGAACCACTAATGCCCATATCACGTAGCACTGTATCGACCCACATAATTTCAGAAACGGCATCAGCCACACTCATGTACTCAGCCTCGGATGTTGATCTCGAAACAGACTTTTGCTTTTTAGAACTCCATGCAACTAAGCAATTATCAACATAAACACAATACCCTGTTGTTGATCGTCTATCATCGGAACCATTAGCCCAATCCGCATCGGAAAAAGCCACTATATTCCCAACACCCAAATCTGATGGTGAAAACAGTAAACCATAATCAAGAGTGCCAACCAGGTATCGAAGAATCTGCTTTACTGCCTCAAGGTGCCCTTCACATGGTTTGTGCATGAATTGAGCAACACGGTTCACACTAAACGCTATGTCAGGCCTTGTATGACAAATATATAACAGGGCTCCAACAAGACTGCGATAGACGTAAGGGTCAGACAAGGGACTCCCAGCATCTTGACTTAGTTTAGTTGTTGAAAGCATTGGAGTGGGCGAGGGTTTAGCTTGACACATCTTAGCTTTAGCCAACAACTCAAGAACAAACTTCTTTTGACTCAGTAACAAAGAGTCTCCTATCTTCAAAGCATTAATGCCAAGGGAAAAAGTAAGTTCACCTAAATCTTTGAGAGAGAACTTTAGGTTGAGCTCCTGGATAATCGTTTCAACAACTTCATCCGATGACCCAGTGATGATGATATCATCTACATACACTAAGATGTATGTAACAACAGAATCTCGACTGCAAATGAACAACGAGGTGTCAGCAACGGACTCCTTGAACCCGAGAGAGATGAGACAACCTCTCAATTTTGTGTACCAGTTGCGAGGGGCTTGTCGCAACCCGTACAGAGCCTTCTGAAGAAGACACACTAAATTGGATCCATCAGCAGCTTTCTCAATAAATCCAGACGGTTGTTGCATAAACACTTGTTCTTCTAACCCACCATTGAGGAATGCGTTGTTCACATCAACTTGACGCAACTTCCACTTCCAAGAAACAGCAACAGAGAGGAAGATGTTGAGGGTAAAAAAACGAACTACGGGACTAAACGTATCACTAAAGTCTTGCCCCGGAACCTGAGAAAAACCTTTAGCAACCAAACGTGCTTTGTAGCGAGAGATTGAACCATCAGAATTGTACTTAATACGGAAAAGCCACTTGCATCCAACTGTTTTGCGACCTTCAGGTAAAGGAACGAGTTTCCATGTGCCATTCGACATCAGGGCATTATACTCAGCCAACACAACTTCCTTCCAAGCTGGGATTTGTAAAGCCTGCTCAATCGTCTCAGGAACAACAATAGCAGCAAGACTAGCTGTGTAAATCTTGGGTTTAAATATACCCAACTTACTCCTAGTTATCATGTGGTGACCACCCAACCCAGACAAGCCTGGTAGACTAGACTCAGGAGCAATACAACTAGAACTACGAGGCAAACTAGAGTCATCAACAGCATTATCGGAGCCAGAACGTAAAATAGATGAACCACCAGCATTAGGCAACTCAACACCAGTAACATCAGTACCAGGATCAACATTAACAAAAGACTCAGAAACATCATACTCAGGAGTAACACGAACAGCAGACTCACACCCAGATGCAGTAAGCAAAGGAGACTCATCAGCAGAACAACCAGACTCAAAAAGCACATCAGACTCAATGTTACAACCAAACCCATCAGACTCAGGCATAACAAAAGTATCATTACGAAAATGTGTAGCAGTGTCATCAACCACATTATCAGGCTCAGTACTACAATGAGGCCTACCAGCATTATCAACAAGGCCAGCACTAACAGCATTACCAACAAGACCAGCAGTAATAGCATTATCAACAAGATCAGCAGTAACAACATTATCAATATTATGAGCAATAGTATCAACAACATCATGATGCATAGAAGTAATACCAACAGATTCAGACTGACTGGAGACATTAGTTACAAGAACTGACCTGGAGGATACTCTATTACCTTGATTTGAAGAACTGGACCTACCACAAGCACGGTCATCCATAGCAACCAGTGAAGGCCCCTTAGCTGCCACTGCTGATGAAGAGGTAGGAAAAGTAGCGCCCTTGCCCATTTCTGCAAACGGAAAAACAGTTTCGTCAAAAACTACATGCCTCGAAATTACAATTTTCCCTTGAGATGTAAGGCACTTGTAGCCCTTATGCTGCATACTGTAGCCTAAAAAGGTGCAGGGCTCCGACCGAAACTCAAGTTTGTGCTTCCGAAACGGTCATAAATGGGGAAAACAAACACACCCAAAGACACGGAGAAATGTATAATCAGGAGTACAACCAAATAGCTTCTCATACGGGCTGACATTGCCAAGGACTCGAGTGGGTAATCGATTAATAAGATGCATTGCTGTGATGACAGCGTGTGACCAAAACTCAAGGGGCAAGGAAGCCTGACTCAGAAGGGTAAGGGCCATTTCTACAAGATGCCGATGTTTACGTTCCACCACACCGTTCTGCTCCGAAGTGTGGGGACACGTGACTCGATGTTTCACACCAGACTCAGTAAGCAAAACAGACAAAGAACGATACTCTCCCCCCCAATCACTCTGAACCTCTCGAATTTCAGTACCAAACTGAGTACGAACGAGACTCGCAAACTGCTTATAAGCTTGAATAGCTTGTGACTTAGTTCGAAGTAAATACAACCACGTATGTCGGGTACAAGCAGCAACAAAGGCTACGTAGTATAAAAAACCATCTGACTTTGGGCAAGCAGGGCCCCATAAACCGGTGTACACTAGCTTAAATGGTTCAGTGTAAACAGTAACAGAGTCATGAAATGGTAACTTGTGACTTTTACCATTACGACAAGCAACACAAACCACATCTTTATTAATATTGGAATTAACAGACATGTTACAACCATGTAAAACCTTAGTCAGCACAACATGGGCAGGATGCCCCAACCTACGATGCCAAACATCAACCTCTTCTTGCTTACACATACGAACAGTAGACTGAACATTATTCACAGAAGGCATAGAATTATTAAAAACATACAAACCATCATTCTCACCACCACGCAACAGCTCAGCACCAGTGCACTCATCACGAACCACACAACCATCCGCGTGAAACTCAAAGAACACATCGTTGTCCTTAGCACACTTGGACACCGAAACAAGATTTTTAGTAATCTACGGCACTAATAACAAATCATGTAAACGTAATTCACGAGAAGTAGTAAACAAAGCAGTAGAGCCAATTTTACGAATGTCTAACCCCTTACCATCACCAACCAAAAATTTACCTGGCCCAGTGAAGTCAGCACTCTGATGAACATTCGAAGGCTCAGCAGTGACGTGGTGAGTAGCACCCGTGTCAGCAAACCACTGACCTCCAGAGCTTCCAGAGCCGTGAGAAGTACTCACATGATTGCATTGATGACAGGCCGGGGACGCAGATCCAGCACCAGACACAGACACAGAGGAAGACTCAGGCACAGTTTCATTCAATGAACACAAATTGACTACAGGAGAGGAATCTGACCGATACAAGCTAGCAGACACTCCAGCGAAGCTCTAATCGAAACGACGGTAACATCTATCCACCAAGTGGCCCATCTTCCCACACAGTTGGCACTGGAACCGGTTACGACCACGACCAAATCCACGACCAGATCCACTTCCACCAGACGTCGCACCCTGTCGATACGGACGCTGACCAGATCCACCGCCACCAGCATTCGTAGCACCAGTCGAAGCAGACGGAGTCACCGCAGTAGTGTTAGCACTCATGAGAGGCCCTTGTTCACGATCAAACAAACCTTGCTGAGCTTCAGCGTCAATTAGAATCGTTGTAACCTTCTCAAGAGATAAAACATCACGGCTGGCCGTGATAACCGCCACGAACGGCTTGTAGTCAGCCGGTAAGCCCCCCAGAATTGTAGCTATATGCTCAACCTTTGAAACCGGACTACCACACGACGCTAGAGCATCGCAAAGCTCCTTAATCCGAGAGATGTACTGCCGCATGGAGAGATCGCCTTTGCGCACTGTTCGAAGACGGAAGTGCAAACTCATGATAGTCGTAGTAGACTGGCTACTGAAAGACTCAAGAACCAGAGACCAGATCTCCGCCGTAGAGGTAGCACCAACAAAGTTCGTGAGGAGTTGAGGACTCATGGTGGACAAAATCCAAGAGGACAACGCGCTATCTTGCGCAAGAAACTCCTCGTAATCATCGTTATCACACTCAGATTCGTCGGCCTGACGAACTTTGGCCGGAGGAGCCTTTCGAGAACCCGTGAGAAATCCTTCGAGACGGTGACTGCGCACCGTGAGCAACACTTGTTGCTTCCACACCAGAAAGTTCGATTCATCCAATAGTATGTTGATTCGCTTGTTCGCGAAGAAACGACCGCCGGACCGGACCGACGAATCACCATCACCGTCGCCAGACACCACATCTCCAACACGCACCATTATAAAGCAGCCAGAGACAGCAACGAACAATCGAAAGACAAATCGACAAGCAACCGCCACAAACAGAGACCAACAGAAACACAAACAAACGAAACACAGACGGCAAAGCGGCGGAGCGACGACACCAGGATCAGACCACGGCGAATGATACCATGTTGAACAAAGGAGGAAACCCTAAAAATTAGAAAAGGGGAAAGAGTAATTCTGAGAGAGATTGGAAAAGTAGAATGTGGGCTTCCAGAAAAGTTGAAAGCCTGGGTCGGGTAACCCTTCTTTAATATAGCCCAATCTAAGCATAACAGAAACGGTTATTGTTTAACCGATCCGTTGAGCTTAGTTAGCGAGCCTAACTGAAACGGTTTGCATAACCACCAGCCATCAGCCATCTTCATCCATATACCAGACGGCCCATATAGTACTTGACCCAAGTACACATACACAGACTAACAATGTCTTAAATTACTTTATAAAATGACAAACCTATTTTCTTCTATATTTAATAACTCTTTTATTTGTGGGTATAAGGTATAAACTAGAATATTTGAGAAAGGATTAAAATAATAAAATATTAATACCACCTGACAATAAAACAGTCATCAAGTAATGGGGTTGATCTAAGTGGGGAGCAGTTTGGTACCACTTAAACAAGTCTTGAGTTCAAGGCTTTATGTATGTAAAAAATTTCTGTTGGGAGACTTATCCACCAAAATTATATATGTGATGCAAATTGATTCGGACTATTCAGCAGAAAACTCTTAAAACGAGGAGGACAACAAATATATATATATATATATATATATATATATATTTTGAAGTCTAAAAATCGATGAGCTTGATTTAGAGTAGGAGATCGGGCATAAGCCCTTGGTTGATCGTCCCTTTATCGATATGCTTCTGCAAGCCCACTCTGTTACTTTAGGCCGCTGCTTGGGTTGGGTTCGCCTCCTTCCAGAATCTTATGGCTACATGTCAGTTCGAGGTTTCTGTGTCCTATTGATTCTTATATTACACATGTGATCATTAAAGTTTTTATAAATTTTATAATGAAATAATTTTAAAAATTACGACGTGATAAACACATGAGAAAGAATAAACAATTTTAATTTCTGTTATCAGTTGTCTTGAATAGATATTAATATGTAAATTAAATGGTAAAAAGTTTTAAATTAAAATAAAATGGGGAAATTTGTTGTTTTATTTAGTGATCAATCGAACTCTTAATTTTTAAGTTGAGGGTTAAGTCACAAGATTAGCAATGTGGTTTTGTGAGTGTGTGAGTTACTGAGCTCGCATCAAAAAAATGTATTACAATGAGAGACGGAGTTAGTATCAAATATTAAGAGGGTAAATACTCTGTTAAAATCTTTAAAATTAAAAATTGAAAAAGGTAAAATCTTTAGTTGACTAATATCTAAACTTAAAAGAACCTCAAATATTATTATACCAAAAATATTTTTGGGATCAACAACCTCTCCCAACTTATACATAATTCCGTCCCTTATTACAATATGTATAGTTGTTTATGTAAGTAATATATAAATTGAAATGATATAAAGTATCACATCAGGATGGAGTCATTCACGTATTGAGAGACTTGTGGCCTCTAATATTTTGATGTAATTAAATTTTAAGTCATTTTTAATTTAAATATAAATTAAATAAGGTATTTATTTTTTATTTTTAAATTTAAATATTTTAATTTATATAAAGTAGTTTAGCTTTTCTCATGATCATAATTTCGTATATGTTGATGCACATCACTATGATTGATTTCTATCTTAATTTCGACTTTCCCTTTCATTTTCCGACATAATGTACTTAGTCTTCAAAGCTACAGAAAAACAAATGAATGTAGTGAACTGAAATGGTGTTTGACTAAAGCCCTAATAATAGCCCCATCACTGCTTTGATTTCAACTGATATGAGTGATGGACAAAACCCCATTGCGGCTATGCAAGTCAGGCCCTAATAATGGCATCTTCAATTATTTTTTTTTGAAAGTTAAGGTGTTTTAATTATAAGTAATATTTGTTCTAAATATATTCTCAACCATTTAATAATATATGTTTAATCATCTTGCTATAATTACTAGTGTTTAAACCCGTAATTTTTAAAAACAACAACCATTCCCTTAACTATTAAGATAAATTAGTTCGTACGGTATCTTCAATATTTTACACTGTCCTTTTAAAATCGGTTTAGAATTTTGTGTACATCAATGTTTGTAAGAATTTGATGTCAAAAATTAACCCCACTTGGAATTTTGTTTGATTTCTCAACATCTTTAATTATTGCCATCGTTTGTCCCATCACTTTTCATAAAAGGAGTAACAGCATAACATTTGGGGTTTTACGTTCATACTGCAAAGTACATTAATTTCTTCCTTTTGAATTTTGAGTCTTTTTATATAAAAAAACCAGTCTTTAATTACAACAATATTATACCGATGAACAAAGACGTTGAAAGCTGTACAATCAATTATTCTAATAATAAATAAACGAGTATAAACAAAAAAAATTATGTTCATTTAATAAACGTACATACACAAACAAATGTATGTTCTGCTTGTTTATGTTTACGAACAAACTCGTTTACCAAATTCTTTTTTTTACGTTTTAAATTAAATAAAAGATCAATTTTGAAGTTCAAACTGTGAAGCTTAAGGAATTTAGAGATTAGTAGCGTAATTTCATCATTGCTCTTACCATTTTATTCTCTTTAATTTTTGTTTGTTTAGTTAGTTAGCATCTTTAAACATGTAAATTAACATTTTTGCTAACCTTAAACTAATATGCTTATGAAAACCTTTAAAAATAAACAAACGAACACAAATACAATCTTATTCGTCCAAGCCGGTGTTTATGACACTTAATGTTAACAAGACGAGGCATTGGGATTAGGGGAGTAAACGAGCCAAGTCGAGCATGAGTAGTGTTGAGCTCGACTCAACTCGTTAAGAATTCAAGTCGAGTTCAAGCTTGAGTTTGTTGAACTCGACTCGACTAGTTTAGAGCTCAAGTCGAGTCCAATCGAGTCGAGCATTGATCGAGCTTTGACCGAATCAAACTCGAGCAGCTTGCTACCTGTCTCGTTTCATTTACTTGTTATTATTACTATTATTGATCAAATTGCTTCATTTCATTATAGATAGAACCATACAAAAAATTATTTTCATGTGCCTCATTCAAAACCTAAAATTATAGTCGGAGAAAAAATATATAAAAAGTTAAACTAAAAATTAAACTAACATAACATAGCAACAAAAAACACATAATATACGTTTTTAGTTCACTTTAATTTTAAAGATTTAAAAAATAGCATATTATATTTACGTGTAGTTCGCGAGCTTTTTGAGTTGAGTATCAAGTAGCTCGGCTCGACTCGTTAAAAACTTGAGTCAAGTTCGAGTTCGAGCCGAGTGCTAACCAAGTCGAATTCGAGTAATTTGCTATCCGTCTCGTCTCATTTACGCCCCAATTGGGATGGTGAGAATTATTCCAAATGAAAGGATGAATTATCACAAAGAATGACAGATGGTATTCGGGTATAAAGCCCCTCTTTATACTAAACAACACAAAGACTAAAAGACAAGGGACTCTAAGTCTAGTGCATTTGCAGACCATGCCTGCTTGTGTTTACATACCAGTCAACATTTTGCTTTAATGAAAAAAGAAATGAAAGAAAATATAGAGGATTCAAACAAAACAAGCAGAGAATTGGGAAACTTTTAGGAAAAAAACAAGCTTGCTTTGACAGCAGAGGGATTAAATTGAAGTCTATGGGATTTGTCGTGGATTCTCACAGTGAAAGACAATAGAATTGCTCATCAATCTTTGTTGTTCTGCTAAGATATCGATTTGCTTGCTGGCTTTGATTGCCCATTTCTTTTCTTTTTCTTCACAACGTGGAGCCCACACGACGTTGTCTGCAGTCTGATCATAGCTGAGGGCACACTGACAAGTAAAACTGAGATTGGATTATTACTGGATTGATTAGAAAAAGTCTATTGGATTATTACTGGATTTTTTTTAGCATTCTAATTCATTGATTCTATCATGTCATTAATAAATTTAAAAATATTAAAAAATTAAAAAAGTTGGTATTAACATTTTTTAAAATAATTTCTAGCTAAAGTAGAGGAAAGGGGAAATTTGCTCCCACTGAGTCTAGAACCCACAATATAAGGGAGGAATGTGTTAACTGAAAATTTTTAACCACTTATTCTAGAAGTTGTTGACAAGTTGATATGAACATTCTAGTGTAAACAAATTAGATAATTTTTTTTTTAATTTTTGGTTTTTTAAGATGTGACAAATAAAGATAAAATATTTGACATCCACTTAAAGACATCATTATTGTTTCGTCACATTTGGGCTAGTTTGATAAAATAAAATAAAAATAAAATAAAATAAAATAAAATAAAATAAAATAAAATACCAATGACAAAAATAATACAATAAAGTTTAAAGGCTAAGACTAAACTTATTTCGTTTGGCCGTTTTTTTTTCTTTTGACTTTTTATTAGGATTGGACTTGACGGCATGATTGATCAAGACGACGCTATTTTAATTATTATGTTGATTTCTCTATTTTAGACATTCGAACTGAATTTGGATACGAGCTCATAATCACCGTTTTTGTTCGCGATTGAATTTTTGTAATGATCGTGTTGTCAACGTGCCTTATTGTTGTAATATGTATTTTTTAAAGTTGTTTGTTGGTAGTTTTTACCTTCCATCGCCGAGCTTTGGTGATGTATATATTTATTTTGTTTCGATCCTCTAAATTAGGTTTTTTATTTTTTTTGTATGGTCATATTTATGATAAAAAAGTATTATTTTTCATATTATTAAAAATATATCCGTATCAAAATTATTTACTATAATTGTAAATTCTGATTGTATTTTTAGATTTTTTCACGCAAAGTTAAAGAGAAAAGAAAAGTTTGCCATATCTTAAATAGTTTTTTCAAATACTTAAAAGTTATGGCGTGCCTCACAATTATGTAATTACTTTTCAAATTTTAAAAATGATTACTTTTTATTCTTTAATTTTTCCAATTTTTATATATAATAAATAATAAAATATACATCTCAATTTCTTTTATTATAAAATTTAGGCATAATGCTAAAACATGCCTCTAACGTTTGAGTGAATAATCATTTTGGTCCTTATTTTTTTGTATTAATTTAACTTGTAAAGTTTTATTTTGGGTCAAAGTGGCTCCTCTGCGGATAAAAACTGTTAGTCAACTGATGATAAATAGCTTGAAATGACATAAAAAATTTACATGCCAGTGCACGCTACGATAGTAATGTCATATAGAGAAATATGCTGATTTTACATAATAACACATCAGTCAAAAAATAATTTTATAAAATTATATAAAATATAAAACATTTATTTCTTCTAACTCGTCATTCTGTCAAGTCATTTCAAGTTGTTCATCATTAGTTGACTAATAGTTTTCATCTGTAAAAGAGTTATTTTCACCAAAAATAAAACGTTGAGGTTTAAGTTAGTTCAAAAAATAATAGAAACTAAAATGATTATTCGCTCAAACGTTAGAGGATTTTTTTGACTTTATGTCTAAAATCTATGTCTGAATTTTGTTAAAAAAATATTATTTAGATAATATTCTTTTTAAAATTTCCATTTTCATCATAAGTGTGATGAGATCCAACGGTAGAAAAAGCCTGGTCTTGAATTGAAACGTTGCACATACGTCATGCATTGCATAGGTTTCCAATTCTCATAATTTGAAATTCGTATTATTGTAATGAAAAACTAAATCAAAATCAGAAAATCTATTCTCTTCTTTTGAAAAATAAACATTTGACATCTCTGGAAGAATTGACATTTTTTGAGATACAAAAAGTCAAGCAAACTAAATCTTTTGAGGAAGCAATTCAGAGAGACATGGAATTGGATTCTGATCATGTGATTAAGGAGAATAACACATCCTAACTGCTTTGTTTAAGACCGAAAGGGCACTAACCGAAATCCCTTTTATGTTAATCTTTTGACTAATACATTCAACAATCAGATTTTGGTTAATCTGCGATCATCATCCGCGTGTGATTATATTCTCACATATATTCCTTTACGGCTGCATGCCTTTTTTAATATATGACCGACAACACAATTTAAGATTAAAGAAAATTAGACTAACAAAATTTCGAATTTATATTATTATTGTTATTATTATTCTTTTTTTCTTTTCAATCTATTTGGTCAAACGCCACTTGGTGTATAATCTAAAGGCCCGTTCAGCAATGCTGGTAAAAGACCATTTGCGGTGAAGAAGCCAACGTTGAAGAAATTGAAAATTTTAACTATTTCAAAACGGACGTTTGAGACCAGATTCAAGCATAAAAATACGATAAAAAAGATCGAACGTAAAATGCTTAGCGGTAATTTTCCGTTTGGCCACCGCTTTTACTTTGGACGCTGCTTGGGAAGCGTTGCTGAACTAGGCCTTAATATATTGTATAATCTTTATAGGAAGTGGACCAACCTTTTTCAATATAATTAATATCATTTTCATTATGGATGAGTTCATTTGCGTTCCTCCAAGCAATCTATTTAATTTAATATGTTCACATTGTTTTTTGGTTAATTAGTCTAACATATCAACTCTCCATGGATGGGTAAACGAGAAGGAAAGCATCACGAGCCTTAACTACACTATCTATCATAAAAAGAAATGGCATCACTTTTTTGTAATCTTTGAATAAATCTATCGTCACAAAATTGTTAAGGCGTGTGATAAGGACATTAAGGTTTGTTAAACCTTAATTTATGGACCTAAGATCAATAAATGAAAATGGGTGAAGTATCAAAATTTGATTTATTGATATCTTACGTCTTTGACTAGTTTTCCTTTGTATTTTAAGTTTGAACAAATTCATAAATATGTCACATATTGGGAAAAGTCATGAATATGGAAATTTTTATAATAAACGGTTCAATAATATGCATTAATTTGAAAGAACAAACTATTAGTTAAATTTCCGGCAAATCCTTGTTTTTACATGTTATGACATAGATTAACGGGTGAATATAAGCTAATCCTCGGAGGGATTTAGGTTGTCTTAATTTGAGGGTCTTCTAGATTGTGGATGCATGTCAATTTGATTTTGATAAATTAACCCAACATTGAAAATTGGAAGAGCTAATAGAAATCTTCTGTGCGTTTAGGATAAAAAGAAACTTCCGAAAGAATAATTTATGGTTTAAGATAAAAAGCTAATAGAAATCTTCTGTTTTTTTGTGCGTTTTTATATTAAAAAAGCTAGGCTTAATGTTTAGGATTAGAGTTTAAAAAGTTAGAGTAATGCGTGTTTAGGATTTAAAATTTAGAATTTAAGGTTATAGTTTAAAATTTATTTTTTGATATTAAGACATAAAAAGAGACACGAAAAAGAGACAAAAAAAATTATTCGGTAAAAAGCCACAACTAGCTGACCTGCAATATTGCAAACATTTGCAACCTTCGATTTCATAGCTTATGCGTGTGACACATTAGATAGAAACATTATCAGATTGAATATACAAAAGTAATAATTAAAACAAGTCGCGACATGAAAATAAAACAAGAGGGGGGAAAGAAGGATTGTACAAAAGATTTAAGACCTAGATTAAGTGTAAAATTGATGCTAAGAAAAAATATATAAAGTTGAAATCGACCTAAATCTATGCTCTCGTTTCAAGTATATATTTCTTTGGAACGATTTGAGCTTTGTTCCAAATTCAAACATTCTACCTAATGGGTAAAATTGAAAGGTGCATTGTATTTTAAAGAAAATTTAAAATTTAGAAACAATATTGTTAGGAGAGAAGAAGAGAGTATGTTAGTTATTTATGTCTATAATTTTTTTGATGGTCTAAAAGTAATTACAAGTTAGTATTTGTTCATACATATTATTAACCTCTGACAATGTAACCCCCTCGTCCCGGTGTGGCCGAATGACCGGTCCGAGTGGGTCACACGGGGAAAACCGAGTGAAAACCCCTAAGGATTCCCCCTCGGTTAGCAACTCTAATTTTCTTCATTTTAAAATCTTGTCTAAATGGATATTAAACCCTAAGTGATCATACAGCGGAACAACATATGCGAAACAAAACAAACGAGCTCAAACAATCATGTTACGGCCAATTTTTTTGACTTTACTGCAGGTGGTATCGATACACCTAATGGGTGTATCGATACCCCTTGACCAGGTCAACTGGTCAAAGTCAACCCATGGAGATCGTATCGATACACCTGGGAGTGTATCGATACCCCCTCCAATTGTTGACTCCCCACGGTCAACACTAAGGGGACCGTATCGATACACGTGAGGGCCCGTACCGATACAGAAATGGACAGTAGCTTCAGTTGCAAAAATAGTATCGGTACGCCCCTTCGCGTATCGAAACGCGGGGCTTGAACTATGAATGCCGTATCGATACGGGTCCAACCGTATCGATACCCCTGTTACGAAAACTCTGGTTTGAGCTGATTTAAGGCACAAGTGGCCCTTAAATCCCTCTCAAACCTCAACCATCACACTAACATGCTTCCTAATGTCAAACCAAGAGTTTAGGCATGCTTCAACGATGATTTAGGCGAATCTAACACTAGGCAATGCCACACAAACATGCACTCATACAACCATCATTCAAAACACACATATAAACTCTTAGGGCATAGGACTAACATTCAAAAGAGCAACTTAGGCATGGGTTAGCATTCATCATGGCAACACAATCATACAAAAGCAAGGTATAAGGGAGTCTATACATGCTCCTAAACATCCAACAAATATCCAACAAAGACATACATGTCCCATTGCTCAACTATTACATGTTTAACATTAAAATCCATACTTGATGAACTAAAGCCAACAACCACACTTGGAGGCCCTCCACTTGCCCGAGCAACCCACGAACTAAGGATCTGCAATGTTGAACAAAGAGAGCGTAAGCAATGATGCTTAGTGAGGGCAAGCTCTAAAAACAAACCTCAACATTGCAGGGTCCGAGCACGATCTAGCCAAGGTAACGCATCATACCAAAGGTCCACAAGATAAGATGCATGAGCAATAGACAATATTAATGCCATGATCATAAGCTCAAATTCCATGATACATGTAATCACAAGCAAGTATCCCAATTCAAACCATGAACCTCAACACATTGATATATACATCAAACAACATTGGCACCTAGCTAAGACCCGAATACGCGGATAGACATGTTGGAACTCACGTCCAACAACCACATTACCTCACGGTGGGATTTCACTCATCACCGGTCTCGCGGAGGGGATTCCACTCATCCTCACGCCCCGTCGATGGGATTCCACTCATCACCGACTACATTTAAATACCATTCCGAGCGAACCCGTACTCCTCCTTGGTGACTCAACGCCACCAAGGCCACGCGCGACTTTTGACTCATGTGTGCACACTAACATCCTAATGATCGATCATTTGTATTCAAGTAGACTAGTGCCAATATTTACACACTTCACATTACTCATTTCAACCGATTCCGTGCTTAGCACGTACTCACCAACAACCATCATCATGCATGTCTCAATCATCACAATTCATATCTCATTCCACATGTATAATACAATATACATAACCATCCGTACCACACATCACACGAGACATACACAACAATATAATAAGTACATCCAATGGCTCTAGATCAAGTTTAGGATTAGACTACCACCCTAATCCTAACTCTAGGTGGGTCTACCAAGCCCAACCTAGTCCATATACTCGAACCAACTAATTTAAAACCGTTTAAAACAATTAACCACTCACCTAAGCTTCCAAGCTCCTAGACCAAGCAAGCAATCACCTTCAACTTCCCGGATCCGATCCCGAAGCCTCTTCCACGTTTCCCCTTGCTTCTAGTCAAACAAAACACATACATTACTTCCTAATTCAATGCTAATTCAACCATCAACCTACTTTGCAAATCACAACCCATTTCCACAAATTTCCAAACCACAAAGCATCTCCAAAAACCCAATTTTCGGACTCCCACAACCAAGGACTGAAATACCCAATTCCAAGCACCAAAATGACTTCCAAAACATCTCAAATCACCCTCCTAACATAGGTAGACCATCAGCCCTTCAATTTCAACACTAAACCCCTTAAAAACCCAATTTTTCATACTTTAAAATTTGCCCTAAAGAACCACTACGAAAATTCATCCAAAATCAACCAAATTAAGATATGTTGTATATTTCATTATGATTAAACATAACCCCAAAACAATTTCTCAAAACAAATTGAAAAACCCCATCAAAAACCCAAATTTCCATATGAACCCTAGTTCCCAAAACTCAATGTTTTTGAAATTTAAGACAATGGTTGGATAGAGGATAAAGAGGAGATTAGGAAAACGTAATTACCTTTGAAAAAGACCTTGGATTGAAGAAGGGGATGAATGGAATAGTAACTAGTGTAGTTGGGAGAGTTTGAGCATGGGGAGGGGGGTTTCACGTCAATTTTGGATGAAATGGGGAAAGAGAAGGCACTTTACCATAAAGTGGTCTTACTTTTAAAAGTTTTGGGTAAAATCACGATATAGGTCCCTCCCCCTTTATTTAAGGTTCAAAAAGGTCATTGTTTATAGTTGAATTGTCTTAATTAAATTTTTATTTAACTCGAACTAAAACCCGGTTAACTCCTAGGCCTAAGACACGGGTGTTACAGACAATGCATATACATCTTATAGACAATGCATATACAGACAAGGCTCATTTCTGATTGTTACCTCCCCCTTTTTGTCCTTAAGATTAACGAAATTTTGTTTTACATATGCACTTAATTGAAGACGCGTCTCTTCACCTACCAAAATTGAATGCCTCTTTCAAGCTTCGAGAAATATCCCCTCACCAACGCTCCTACCTACCCCGACCGGCCGCCGTTGCTTCCCCCTCCACCGTCGGCGTGTGCGCCGTGATTCCCTGAGCCCATCCCCGATAGTCACTCGCCTTTCCCCCGCCGACATCGTCGTGATTCGAGGGCAGGAGGTTCGACGAACCCTATCCCATTTTCCGTCAACTGTTGCTTGCCGTTTCAGCCTCCGTCAGTCGTCCGTTCGGTGTGTTGTTGCCACCACCGTGTTCCCCACGTCGAGCCAAGCAAAACCCAGCCAACCTTTCGTCCAACCGACGCCGGCGAGGCTTCCATCGGAGCTACGTAAGTTCCGACGACCCTTTCGGTTCTTCGCGGCGATTTCTGTTTAAATCCGATGATATTTCAGGCTTGTGTGGGTTGGGTTAGATCAATAATCGTTTCTGCCATTTTTTTCAGGTGAAACCGAGCCGTTGCGAGCTCTCCGGCGAGTTTCCGGTGGCCGTCCGGCGTTGTTTCCGTTGGGGTAAGTGAGCCGGCCTGAACCGGTTGGACCGGTCGGCCCATCACCCAAACCCGAGCCCATCGCCCGAGTCCGGCCCGACCCATCTCTGACCCGAACCGACCCGTGTCCGAATCAACTCGTTGAGTCAACTTAGTGAGTCAACTCGCCCGAGTTGACTCAGTGAGTTAACTCACCGAGTCAACACAGTTGACCCTGTTGGTTGCTGACGTCATCATGACGTCATCGGTTGACCTGACCCCGTTGACTTTGACCTGCTGACGTCAGCGTTGACTTGCTGACGTCAGCGTTGACTTTGACCAAAAAGTCAAATTTTTCGAAAAGACCCTATCTTATGTTTTTCGACGTCCTGAGTCCGTTTTTGAAGCCCGTTTTGCGAAATTCCGACTCTAAGACCCTCGAATCTGACCTTAACCCAAATCATGCATATGTACTTAATTATTCCATTCAGATATCAGTAAATCGAATACGTGTCTAAACTAGTGTTTTAATTGTGTAAAGGTACCCGAGACTCGTGTGACCACTCACCAGCTCAGCCTAGCTCCTCTCGACCCGCTCATCCTCACGCTTCAGTGAATATCAGTATGAATTCAAACCCTATGTATAAGAATAAGTTTAACTCTTATTTCACATTATGACCAGTACTCTTTCTTGATCTAGGATCCGACCCCGTATCTGAGCGTACTGAGGCAGGTGCCCGTTAGACCCTTCTCCGACCAGCTTTGAGGTGTGTTCCATGTGTGTGCTATATTCTGTTGAATGAATTGCATAATGATTTAAACATAACCAATACTATGTTGTTTAATATCTTAATTGTTGTTGAGATTGCATTACTATGTTAGAAATGAGATGAAATGATGAATTGTTTATATAATGACATTCTCTGCTGACATGATGTATGTTTGCTCAATTTGTATACTTGTAATATGATTGCTTGATCTGTGATGGAATTGCCTGATTGTCTGATAAACTTGAAAGTATGACATATTAGTTTGACTTGAGATGTTACAATATGTTTGTATGTTGAATGATGAGAATGTCTGCTTTGCTCAATAGGTATGCCCAATTATCTGTCAAAAGTACAAATCTTTGTTTCTGATATTCTGAATAGAATGCATGTCACATGTACTCTGTTACTCATATCTGAGATCTGGACACTGATTACTATCTGGGGTATACTATTGGGTTATGTTGTGAAGTCTCTGTTGGTACAGCCCTGATCAAGCTGGTAAATCCTTATGGACTCAAGGTCTCCCCTTGAGTGGCACCTATGCCCATCGGGCTTAGGGTAAGTCCTTATGGACTCAAGGTCTCCCCTTGAGTGGCACCTATGCCCATCGGGCCTAGGGTAAGTCCTTATGGACCTAAGGCATCCCCTTAGGTGGCACCTATGCCCATTGGGCCTAGGGTAAGTCCTTATGGATGCAGTTCTGGGGGACTGCATTTGGTGTATGGTTGGAGGGTAGTCACTAGTAAACTTATGCATGCATCCGAGCATTTGCATTGATCCGCTATGTGTTATTATGATCTGATTGTTATGTATTCATTGCTTGTTTGATCTGCACTTATTGGAACACACTGAGCTCCCTAGCTCATGCCTTCTTCTTCTCCCCTTTCAGATACTTGTGATAGGCTACCCCTTTTTGGACCCGGCAACTAGAGGATCGGCACATTTTAGCTCTAGACTGTTGTAATGTTCTTATCTTCCAAACTGTCTGTATTTGGGTGACTTATGCCTATATTTTGATACGACATATCTTTTGGTTTTGTCGGGTGTTGGCTTTTGATATAACTGAATACTTTATGCTTTCATATTATCTATTTTGTAATCACATGATACTAAACTTTTGCTTACTACTTTTGGATGGATTTGAAAGTGTTACTAGTAGATTTTTATAATCGTTATGAGAATAATATTGATATGTATTTGATAACAGGTTTTATGGTATGATTCGTAAACCTCCCGAAAGGGGGGAAACTATGTCAGTTTTGATATTTTAACTATGATATTTCACAAGAGTTTGATTATAGGTTATGACTGCCTGGAGTTGGGTTAAACGCATAAGCGGGTCCAGGTGGTTACATTTAGTGGTATCAGAGCTTTTGGTTTTAAAAACCTCGGACTGTGTATGAGTCCATTTTACGCAATGTTTGAAAAGTTTTACAAAAAGTGTTTTGAAATAAGCTAAGTCACCCAATTTTGTCTGCTTAATTGTGTTCGATTCTCCATTGCTATAAACCGACCCTAAGCTTATTCCTTGTAGAGATTTTCTACTATGAGTACTGCAAGAGGACGTCGACCCATTCGGAGACGCGGTAGACATGTCCGGTTTGCCGACGCGATGAATGATCCGGTGGTCGAGCCACCTACTTCAACTCCTGTCCCTGGTCCTACTGAGCCTTCCGTACCATCAGGCCCTACTGTAGTGACTGCTCCTTAGTCTGCCCCTGGGATTGATGTGTCTACTCCGGTTAGAGGAGCACCGTCTTCTTCTGAGCCTCCCACATCTGTTACTGACGAAGCCCTTAGTAGGCAGTTTTTGCAGTTGATTACTGGTGCGGTTAGAGCTGCTGGTATTGTCCCTGAGGTTCCCATCTCTCAGACCTTGATCACGAATGGGGCGAGAACTTTTGATGGCCCTACTGGTGGAGCCCCGACCGAGGCAGAAGAATGGCTCCACGATCTAGAGAGGCGTATGGATTCTTTGGGTCTTCAATCACCCAAGAGATATTTGGGAGTCGTCTCTATGTTGTATGGGAATGCTCGTACTTGGTGGGAATCTGTGGTTAGTAGTGTTCCTGCGGCCCGTTTGACTTGGGACTTTTTCAAGGAGCGCTTCAAGAGCCGCTTTGTTGGTGAGCGTTACATGAGGCAGATGCAAGAACGATTCAGGACATTGACTCAGGGAGATATGTCTGTATCCGAGTATGAGACAGAATTCTTAGGCTTGCTCAGATTTGGGGCTAGTTTAGTGCCCACCGAGAGGGAAAAATGTCGTAAATTTGTGATGGGGCTGAGATATGAGCTTTGTGTACACGTTGTTGGTCATCTGGATAAGGACTTCGATACTTTAGTGGAGAAAGCTAAAGACCTGGAAGAAGTTGAGCTAGCAGCCACTGGTGGAGGTAGAGCTGACCGAGAGCGGTCTAAGAGGCCTCCTAATCCCGAGCCTTCCTCGCGTCATGGAAAGAGGAATCGCACTTCTGGTCGTCAGAGAGGTAATTTTGGATCCAGACCTGATGCTTCTTCGACCCCGGCTGCTAGTAGAGGTGATTCGTCTGATTTCACCCCTTATGCCCCTTTGTGTGCATTGTGACAAGCGACATGGGGGTGAGTGTAGAAGGAAGACCGGTGCGTGTTTCCGATGTGGGTCAGGAGACCATTTTCTGAAGAATTGCCCTGTCCCATCTTCTGCACCTCGAGCATCCTCCCAGACCCCTGCACGCTCACATACTTCCGTACAGACTCCGGCCAGGGGTCGTAGTCAGAGTAGACCTTCTGCATCTGCTGCTAGGACAGACTCTAGAGCACGATCCTATCAGAGTGGGGGACCAGTCTTGTCTGAGGCTAGGCAGCCAGCACTTGTATATGCTACCAGATGACGTGATGATAGAGATGAACCGGATGTTATAGCAGGTACATTTACCATTTTCTCTGTTCCATACTTTGCATTGCTCGATAATGGCTCTACCCACTCCTATATTTCAAGATCTGTTTCTCGAGACCTTCCATTTCCGATAGAAGCCACTGAGAATGTTGTTACAGTTATGAGCCCAGTAGGTCAGTCGGTGACCGTGGATAAGGTGTTTAGGCGTTGTCCTCTTGAGGTTCAAGGGGAAATCTTTCTGGTTGATCTTTTGGAGCTTCCAATGGAGGAGTTCGATCTGATCTTGGGTATGGATTGGTTGACCGAGCATCGGGTTAACCTTGATTGTGAATTGAAAAGGGCAACCTTAAGGACTTCTGATGGTCAATCAGTGGTTCTAATCGGTGAACGTCGAGGTTACTTGTCTAACGTAGTATCTGCTCTGACCGTCGACAGAATGATTCGGAAGGGATATGAGACCTTCATTGCTTCTCTCCTAAATACGAAGGGTTCTCTATCCAAGATTGAAGAAATTCGCACTGTCAGCGAATTTCCTGATGTCTTTCCCGAAGAGTTGCCCGGATTACCTCCGGATAGGGATGTTGAGTTTGAGATTGAGACTTATCCGGGGTCTGCACCTGTATCTATGAATCCCTATCGTATGGCCCCTAAAGAGCTTAAGGAGTTGAAAATTCAGTTGCAGGAGCTGCTTGACCGAGGTTTCATTCGACCTAGCTCTTCACCTTGGGGAGCTTCAGTCCTCTTCGTCAAGAAGAAAGATGGTTCACTCCGATTATGCATTGATTATCGGAAGTTGAACAAGCTGACAGTTAAAAATAAATACCCATTACCCAGGATCAACGATTTGTTTGATCAATTTCGGGGAGCCACAGTTTTCTCAAAGATTGATCTTCGGTCTGGATACTACCAACTGAAGATAAAGGGATCTGATGTTGCGAAGACAGCTATCCGCACTAGATATGGGCACTATGAGTTTCTTGTGATACCTTTTGGTCTTACCAATGCACCAGCTGCCTTCATGGACATGATGAACCGTGTGTTCCGACCCTATATAGACCAGTTTGTTGTGGTGTTTATCGATGATATCTTGGTTTATTCTCAGACAGAATCTGAGCATGTTGAACATTTGAAGATTGTTCTGCAAACCTTGAGAGAGCATCGTTTGTATGCTAAGCTGAGCAAGTGTGAATTTTGGCTCAGAGAAGTGACATTTCTGGGGCATGTTGTATCAGCTCAAGGTATCCAGGTTGATCCTAGTAAGATCGAGGCTATCACCAGTTGGAAGCCACCCAAGAATGTCTCTAAGATCCGTAGCTTTCTGGGTTTAGCTGGTTACTACCGCCGCTTTGTCGAGGGTTTCTCCATCATTGCTGCCCCTTTGACGAAGCTTTTGAGGAGGAATGTTCCTTTTGCTTGGTCTGATGCCCAGCAAGCTAGTTTTGAGAAACTGAAGGCGGCTTTGACTCAAGCTCCGGTCCTTTCACAACCCGAGTCTGGGAAGGACTTCTCAGTGTATAGTGATGCCTCACTCTCCGGGCTTGGTTGTGTACTGATGCAAGATAGGAAGGTAATCGCTTATGCATCACGTCAGTTACGACCACATGAGTGTAACTATCCGACCCATGACCTCGAGTTAGCTGCGGTGGTCTTTGCTCTGTAAATCTGGAGGCACTATCTCTACGGAGAGAAGTGTTATATCTTTTCTGATCACAAGAGCTTGAAGTATATCCTCACTCAAAGGGATTTAAATATGAGGCAACGTCGTTGGGTTGAACTGTTAAAGGACTATGATTGCGTGATTGAGTATCACCCAGGAAAAGCCAATGTTGTTGTCGATGCCTTGAGTCGTAAGACTATATCCGACCTGAGATCTCTGTTTGCCAGGATGAGTATTTATAGTGATGGCAGTTTGCTAGCGGAGTTGCAAGTTAAACCAACTTTGGCCGAAGAGATTAAGGCCAAACAACTCTTAGACAATTCCTTACTCCCAGTCATGCAACAAGTTGAGCAGGGATCTACATCTGTTTATGCCTTCGATCAGGATGGCGTTTTGTGCTTCAAGGGTCGTTATTGTATTCCCGATGATGCCGACCTGAAGCAAGCCATACTTAGTGAGGCTCATAGCAGCCCTTATGCTATGCATCCTGGTGGAGACAAGATGTACCAGAATCTGAAACAAAGGTACCGCTGGGAGGGTATGAAGAAGGATATATCAGATTATGTATCGAAGTGTATGACCTGTCAGCAAGTCAAAGCGGAACATCAGCATCCTTCTGGTTTGTTACAACCCATTAAGATTCCTGAGTGGAAATGGGAGCGTATCACGATGGATTTCGTTACCGGGTTGCCTCTGACTCCTTCTAAAAAGGATTCTGTCTGGGTTATTGTTGATCGACTCACCAAGTCAGCTCACTTTATTCCTGTGCGAGCTACTTAATCTCTAGAGAAGCTGGCTAAGCTGTATATCTCAGAGATCGTCAGATTGCATGGGGTACCCTTATCTATCATATCTGATCGAGATCCGAGGTTCACTTCTCATTTCTGGTCGGCCTTGCATAATGCCTTGGGTACGCGCTTAAATTTCAGTACATCCTTCCATCCTCAGACTGATGGTCAGTCTGAGAGAGTAATTCAGGTTCTTGAAGATATGTTGAGAGGATGCGTGATAGACTTCCGCGGTAGTTGGGAAGATTTCTTGCCCTTAGCCGAGTTTGCTTATAATAATAGCTATCAGGCTAGTATTCGCATGGCCCCTTATGAAGCTCTGTATGGTCGTAAATGCCGAACTCCTATCTGTTGGACCGAGTTGTATAATAAGAAGACTTTGGGTCCGGAATTGGTCCAAGAAACTGAAGAGACTGTCAGATTAATCTGTGATCGCCTGAAAGAGGCCTTTGACAGACAGAAATCTTATGCTGATCGAAGAAGAAAGGATATTGAGTTTGAGGTCGGTGATCAAGTCTTTCTGAAAGTATCTCCATGGAAGAAAGTTCTGAGATTTGGAAAAAAGGGTAAGCTGAGTCCGAGATTCATTGGGCCGTACCGTATCATGAAGAGAGTTGGGCCAGTTGCCTATCAGCTTGAGTTACCCCCTCAGCTCAGTCGTATCCATAATGTCTTCCATGTGTCCATGTTGAGGCAATACCATCCAGATCCTAGTCACGTCATTCAGGTTCAGGATGTAGAGTTGAGGCCAGACTTGTCCTATGAGGAGGAACCAATACAGATCTTAGATTTTGATGAGAGAGTTTTGAGGAACCGGCGCATTCCGATGGTAAAGGTACAGTGGAGAAATTGGAATCCTAGTGAGGCTACATGGGAGATCGAGGGATCCCTGAGAAAGCAATTCCCACATCTGTTTGATTCAGGTAAATTTCGAGGACGAAATTTTTTTTACGAGGGGAGAGTTGTAACACCCGGTAAAGTATAAAAAAAAGAGAATAAAAATGGGGAATTGAAGGTGAGGGTGTGGAGGCTCGAACCCGAGACCTCAGCCCCCACCATCCAACGCGTTAACCATCTGAGCCAAGGCTCATTTCTGATTGTTACCTCCCCCTTTTTGTCCTTAAGATTAACGAAATTCTGTTTTACATATGCACTTAATTGAAGACGCGTCTCTTCACCTACCAAAATTGAATGCCTCTTTCAAGCTTCGAGAAATATCCCCTCACCAACGCTCCTACCTACCCCGACCGGCCGCCGTTGCTTCCCCCTTCACTGTCGGTCCGTGCGCAACACCGCCGTCGTCGGCGTGTGCGCCGTGATTCCCTGAGCCCATCCCCGATAGTCACTCGCCTTTCCCCCGCCGCCATCGTCGTGATTCGAGGGCAGGAGGTTCGACGAACCCTATCCCATTTTCCGTCAACTGTTGCTTGCCGTTTCAGCCTCCGTCAGTCGTCCGTTTGGTGTGTTGTTGCCACCACCGTGTTCCCCACGTCGAGCCAAGCAAAACCCAGCCAACCTTTCGTCCAACCGACGCCGGCGAGGCTTCCATCGGAGCTACGTAAGTTCCGACGACCCTTTCGGTTCTTTGCGGCGATTTCTGTTTAAATCCGATGATATTTCAGGCTTGTGTGGGTTGGGTTAGATCAATAATCGTTTCTGCCATTTTTTTCAGGTGAAACCGAGCCGTTGCGAGCTCTCCGGCGAGTTTCCGGTGGCCGTCCGGCGTTGTTTCCGTTGGGGTAAGTGAGCCGGCCTGAACCGGCTGGACCGGTCGGCCCATCACCCAAACCCGAGCCCATCGCCCGAGTCCGGCCCGACCCATCTCTGACCCGAACCGACCCGTGTCCGAGTCAACTCGTTGAGTCAACTTAGTGAGTCAACTCGCCCGAGTTGACTCAGTGAGTTAACTCACCGAGTCAACACAGTTGACCCTGTTGGTTGCTGACGTCATCATGACGTCATCGGTTGACCTGACCCCGTTGACTTTGACCTGCTGATGTCAGCGTTGACTTGCTGACGTCAGCGTTGACTTGCTGACGTCAGCGTTGACTTTGACCAAAAAGTCAAATTTTTCGAAAAGACCCTATCTTATGTTTTCGACGTCCTGAGTCCGTTTTTGAAGCCCGTTTTGCGAAATTCCGACTCTAAGACCCTCGAATCTGACCTTAACCCAAATCATGCATATGTACTTAATTATTCCATTCAGATATCAGTAAATCGAATACGTGTCTAAACTAGTGTTTTAATTGTGTAAAGGTACCCGAGACTCGTGTGACCACTCACCAGCTCAGCCTAGCTCCTCTCGACCTGCTCATCCTCACGCTTCAGTGAATATCAGTATGAATTCAAACCCTATGTATAAGAATAAGTTTAACTCTTATTTCACATTATGACCAGTACTCTTTCTTGATCTAGGATCCGACCCCGTATCTGAGCGTACTGAGGCAGGTGCCCGTTAGACCCTTCTCCGACCAGCTTTGAGGTGTGTTCCATGTGTGTGCTATATTCTGTTGAATGAATTGCATAATGATTTAAACATAACCAATACTATGTTGTTTAATATCTTAATTGTTGTTGAGATTGCATTACTATGTTAGAAATGAGATGAAATGATGAATTGTTTATATAATGACATTCTCTGCTGACATGATGTATGTTTGCTCAATTTGTATACTTGTAATATGATTGCTTGATCTGTGATGGAATTGCCTGATTGTAGGTTATGACTGCCTGGAGTTGGGTTAAACGCATAAGCGGGTCCAGGTGGTTACACTACCACCCTAATCCTAACTCTAGGTGGGTCTACCAAGCCCAACCTAGTCCACATACTCGAACCAACTAATTTAAAACCGTTTAAAACAATTAACCACTCACCTAAGCTTCCAAGCTCCTAGACCAAGCAAGCAATCACCTTCAACTTCCCAGATTCGATCCCGAAGCCTCTTCCACGTTTCCCCTTGCTTCTAGTCAAACAAAACACATAAATTACTTCCCAATTCAATGCTAATTCAACCATCAACCTACTTTGCAAATCACAACCCATTTCCACAAATTTCCAAACCACAAAGCATCTCCAAAAACCCAATTTTCAGACTCCCACAACCAAGGACTGAAATACCCAATTCCAAGCACCCAAATGACTTCCAAAACATCCCAAATCACCCTCCTAACATAGGTAGACCATCATCCCTTCAATTTCAACACTAAACCCCTTAAAAACCCAATTTTTCATACTTTAAAATTTGCCCTAAAGAACCACTACGAAAATTCATCCAAAATCAACCAAATTAAGATATGTTATATATTTCATTATGATTAAACATAACCCCAAAACAATTTCTCAAAACAAATTGAAAAACCCCATCAAAAACCTAAATTTCCATATGAACCCTAGTTCCCAAAACTCAATGTTTTTGAAATTTAAGACAATAGTTGGATAGAGGATAAAGAGGAGATTAGGAAAACGTAATTACCTTTGAAAAAGACCTTGGATTGAAGAAGGGGATGAATGGAATAGTAACTAGTGTAGTTGGGAGAGTTTGAGCATGGGGAGGGGGGGTTTCACGTCAATTTTGGATGAAATGGGGAAAGAGAAGACACTTTACCATAAAGTGGTTTTACTTTTAAAAGTTTTGGGTAAAATCACGATATAGGTCCCTCCCCCTTTATTTAAGGTTCAAAAAGGTCATTGTTTATAGTTGAATTGTCTTAATTAAATTTTTATTTAACTCGAACTAAAACTCGGTTAACTCCTAGGCCTAAGACACGGGTGTTACAGACAATACATATACATCTTATAGATAAAGCGATTTGTGTCTCCTTAGATGAACATTATTCTCCTTTTTCACTGGGACACGTTTTTGTTTCTTTCTAAATTTTATATTGTAAAAGCTAAACAATAAGTAAATCATTGATTCTAAACTTTAAATTTTTAATATACCATTCAAAAAATTAAATTGTTTAAAATAATTACTTACTATTTCAATATCTCATTTTATAAAGTGGCTGTTACCAAAAGTTTTGTTTTTTTACGGTACATGTCTAATTTGGGATAAAAATCATTTGTTCTTTTTTGGTGCCTTTTTTATGCCCAAACACTAAAAATTAAATTTTAAATCTTAAACTCTACACCCTATAAAATATACCCTGCCCTAAATTCTCTAAACCATAAACTTAATTTTTAATGTTGGGACATAGAAAATGGCGCTGAAAAGGGGCAAAAGATTTTTATTCTCTACTTTGTTGTCTATTTTCGGGAATTGTGGGAATAGAAATCTTTTACCCTTGTCGGTGCTCCTATGTATGTCCCACACCAAAAAAATAGATATAGGGTTTAAGGTTGTGGTTTATTTTTTAAATAGTTAAGGTTAGAGTTTAGGATTAAGGTTTAAGGTATATTTTTATGATTTATAGTTTAGGGTTAGACTTTAATTTTTTAGTGTTGTGGCATAGAAGTGACACCTAAAAGTTGCAATGATTTGTGTCTAAATTTGTGGCTCTCCTTCCAATAATGCTATCAGCCTATCTTTAAATTTAAACTTAATCTTTTTCTTTGAGAGGACAATATATCTTACCATTGCACCAATACTTTGTTGGTTATAGTCTCACTTTATCAATATCCTCTTAGAAACAAAATTTACTGTACTGTTAAGAGTTACAGACGTGGGATTTGGTTAATTTGCAGCTTGCAGGCTTTTATATATGTTTTGGAAGGGTGTGGACTATTAAATTTTAAAAATAATTGTGAAAGTCACATTAAAATAAGGGGAAATAGTATTCTTCTCTGTCCCATAATTGTATCTATCTATTCAGCTGCAATATTGATCAGAATTTAGAAGTCGCCCCTTTCCACCTCTTAGTTCACACTCTGTCTGCCTTCCATTTGTGTATATATATTTCCACCACTCTCTTCATCTTCACAAATCCTTAATCCTCTTAAGTTTCCCCTTTATTATATTCTTAGTTAGTAAAGCAAAGGTATACATGGCTAAACTCGCCACCTTTTTCATCTTAACCCTTCTGCTCGTTTCCACTCTATCCTTTGCCGCTCGCTCTGGCCCTGCTTTGCCTAATCAGTCTGCTGCCGAAACCCAAGCTGAGGTTAGTTCAATTTGACTTGAGTTTTGCTCCTCTGAAACTTAATATATCTGATGGTTTTGGGTTTTGATAGGGTTCTGCTGTTGAAGATAGCTGCGATGGAGTTGGAGAAGATGAGTGTTTGATGAGAAGAACTCTTGCCGCTCATGTCGATTATATCTATACTCAGAAGCACAAGCCATGATTATCACTTTTTCTCTTATTTCAAGTTTTAAACTATGAAATTATTGTGCTTGTTAATTATATTAATATATGAATATGATATCCTACTCTTGCTTTCGTTTCTTCATGATTTTATGTTTCTTCCTGCATCTTCTGCTTTGGTTTTTGGAGTACATGTTTTGAGTTTCTCAAAATTTTCAATACTTTTGTAATGCTAAACATATATGTATAATATGTGGTAAATAATACATGGGTTGTTGATAATATATTTGAACTTGTAGAGAAAATCATAAATCAAACTTTATAACATGAAAAGTAATTTAACATTTTCCTTTTCTAGTCCTACATTTGACCACTTTCTCTATAATGGGTTTGTTATATATTATTTGATTGGTTAGTGAATGTTTCACTATTCTTCTATGTTGGAAAACGTGCATAAATCATGATGGGAAACATTGTTTCTAATCATTTTGCATAGTTTTATATTTGCATATGTAAAATTAATGCATTAGAAGAATGAAATGTCCAGGTTTCTTTAGCAAGAAATGTTTAAAATTTAAATGTCGGCCAACAAAATTAACAAAATAGATAAAGGTGTTCTCATATAACACATCCTTGATCAACTTTAAGAAAAATAATTCTATTTGGAAAAATCTTTAAGAAAAGTAATTGTTATGTTCTTTTATTTTTCACCACTCAAAACTTTGTAAAGACTCCCGATTGATTTTTTCCAATATCAAAATCTTTTAAAGTTCGAATAGTATACTCCGTACGCTTTGAAATTTGAGAGCTTTTTTTGACACTTTATTTCTGGACCAAACATAGACTCGACACTTGCTAACCAAAAGGATTAGATCTCCTCTTAAACACTTTATTTCTGGACCAACAGAAAGCAACTCAAACCTAACACTATCCATAAACACTTTTCCTCGCCATAGGGCCAAGCAATTGTCGTTCCCAACGACTTTCCATTCAAATCAGAAGGATCGAATCGCATAATCTCGTCATAATTACTTCCGTCCACAGTCTTACATGATGTTAATCAAATTTAAAGGTTGGCAATAATAAAAGTACAGTCTTATAAATTTTAATAATTGATTAACAATTTATTTTTCGTATCAAACAAATTTTAAAGTTCAAATTTTTAAACCAAGCAGAGAGTGTCTTCCACCTCGAAGAAATGAAACTTCAACTTTTTTATTAAGACGCAAAGTTGAGCACATCAATTACATTTTTACTTTAGATTGAGAGTTGAAGATCGGAAGGATCACAGGGTATTTAGGCATAATCATTGTCAACATTTTTATTAGTTTTTAGTTAGTGAATCTCACTAAATGAAGTATAATTAAGCTCCTACAACTAAACACATTCTAACCATTTGAAAATGGACATACACCTTGTAAACAAAACGATTTAAACTCATATTTTTTAAAATAAATATTATACGTTTTTTTCATTAGCCTAATCAATTTTAAAAGTTATTATTCCTTGTAACCGTAAGATAATCTAATTACTATACTAATTATAAATATATATTTTTAAAATCTATTTTCTCAAATGTTACATATGAAAATGCAAATTTATCACTAAATAAGCATTAAAGAAGAAGTACATAAATTTTAAAAGTATTCACAAACAATACATTTATATGTATTTTATAATACAAACTATGTTTTTTAAAAATTCAAATATGAGTTCGTATTCGTGACCATAACGAATTTTTAAGTGTAGAACTTTATTTGGAAAAACAGTTTAAAAGGAAAATTGAGAAACAGTGATTCCAATTATATATTTCTAGTTCCTAATTCTCAGCACATATTCCTTCACTTGACCATGGTTTTAAACCGATTTTTGCATGTTAATCTTTTGTCAACCACCAAAATAACTTCCCAAACAGTTTTTATTGATTCCTATAAAAAGGATCATGCAGTATTCCAACTAAAAAGGACATAATGCTTAATGAGGATTTAAATGCAGGTTTATACAGTTGAAGAAGGTTAGGAATACAGTTGACAGTTGAAATTTTATTCCTAGAAAACTAGAGGAAACTTGAGTTAATCATAACTTATAATTATTTCATCATTTGGTGAATTAATTAAGGCATGAGAAGAACCCAACGAATAGTTCAAGTGGAAAAGATAATAATGTTCATTTTAGGAGATTCGGATTAAATTGTTTTGTTTACAAGTGCGTGCATTGTCAAATGATTAAAATTTTGTATGAACAAAATCAAGGGCGGAACCACCCTTTGAATTGGGGTGTCTCATGACACCCAAAATTTTTGGGAAACTTATTTTTCTATATAATTTGTATATAAAAAATTAAAAATATAGATAAATGACACCTCTTTTATGAATAAAATGACATCCCTTTATAAATAATTAATCATCTTTAAGTATCGTTGAAAAAATGACACCCCTTAAATATATTTTTAACTCCGGCCTTGAACAAAATACTATATTGTAATCCCTAAACTATGATGTTGGCCAATGCTAATGTGAATCGGAGTTTTACCTACCAACTATATGTTGGCCAAATGTCTTAAAGATTCTTTCATTTTTAGACCAAGTCAATAGTCATACTCTCTTTTTATTAATCAAAGTCGTACATTTTTCTAAGACGATCATAATTGGTACATGTGATTCTTTTCCGACCTATCAAATCCATTTTTATTTTTAATTACAAATTTATCATTAATTAAATATGGTTAATGTATAAATCATTATTAGTTGAATAAAGTTGATTGAATTTTCACATGACTTTAACTATATAATCAAATCAACTTAACAAGTGTATTTGTGAAAAAGTGAATGATATTCATCCCAAAAGACATAGGTTCAATCGTAATGTCTGTAAGGTGCATGTGCTTTGTCAAAGGGATAAAAATTACATTAATCTCATAATTATAATTATCTCTTTAATTTAACCTTGTTTTTGTCCATATTGATTCTTAAATTTGATAATTTTATTCAACTTAATTTATAAATTTAAAATTTTAATCCTTTTGATTATGTGATAACGAGTGAGTCTCGGCTCGGAAACAATATTATTGGGCTCGAGACTCGTCGACCCTAAAATTTTAGACTCAAGCTAGGCTCGAAAACAACACTATTGGGTTCGGCTCGAAACTCGTCGGGCTCGGCTCGGCTCGAAGCTCATTGGGCTCCGCTCGAAATGAACAATTTTACTATAATTTTTTATATATAAAAGATGGGGCCTCGTTAAAACCCCTTTTATAACCAACACTGAAACGAAATTTAATACCGGGAAGGGAAAAAGAGGGCCCAAAAATTAGATTAACCCAAATAACCAAGAAATATTCTTATAATACAAACACATAATCAAACAACAACCAAGGAAAATAAAACCACAAACTTGCGGATTTTCCTCTAATTTATTTTATTACTTTTCTTTTGCTAAACATATTACTTTTAGTGCATATGTAAATATAATATATACATATATAATTATTCCGAGCAAGTTTACGAGCTTTTCGAGCCGAGTTTAGGTTGGCTCAACTCGGCTTGTTAAGGTTTCGAGCCGAGTCCGAGCCCGAGTATAATTCACTCGAGCCAAACTTTGACCGAACCCGAATATAACTCACTCGAGACGAACTTTGACCGAGCCAAGCCCAAATAGCTTCTCAGGCTCATTATCACCCTACTTTTGATAATAAAAGAATCAACCAAAACTTTAAATATATATTTTAAAACTTTTAAATAATGACGTGAAGTAATGCCATAGACTCATGTAAAAAAAAGTTTCCAAGTTTTAAGACACACATAATGTGGACTTTTATTTTACCAAATTTATTCATTTTGCTTTATCCCATGCATGAAAGTAAACTGTAGTGATATTGGTCTTTCGTGTTGTTTTAATTGTTTTAATATATCTTGTGTTTAATTGTTTTGTTTTGTCAAAACAAAATTGTGTTTATATTTACCTAATTATTTATATATTAATGTAAACTATCAATTAATATCAGTAATTTAAAATTTTAAGTTGTGAATTGAGTAAGATAAGTTGAGAGGGGTTCGATTCTCACCAATAAGAATGCAATACATTTCACGACCAACTGTTTACCTCTTAGTGCGATTTTTGTGTGTAAATTGTTGTCTTTGTTGAGGTAATTGACTGTTTTGTTCCACTGCTTGTCTAGTTTTACTACTCAAATGTCAAAACCCGACGAAAAATACGATATATATGCTGCGTCGTGGGTTTGATGTTAATTAGCCAACAATTGTCTGCGTTGTCTTGATGTCCAGTTGCAATTAGATCCAGCAAAATCTAGGGTTGATCTGTGGTAGGGGCAGCCATTAATGCTTCATTGCTTCTTCTGGTTGTAGAAGCAAACTCAAAGCATTAGGCATATTGCAGAGGGACCAGAAGTAGAGTTCTATGCTGAAGGGCAAGGCTTCAAACGACATTGCTCGAAACTATAGCATTTGGATGATAAAAACTAAACTGAATCCGCCACTAAAATAGATAGACACTATGGGTATTGTTCTCTCCTACTTTAAGTAGTGGTCAAGGGTTCGATACTCACTTTTAAAATTTGTGATTAACATCTACCCATGATATGAACCAATAGAACATTGATGATTAGTCATTGAGATCGCTCTAAAAAAAACTCATAATATTGGACCGCTAAAATAAGGGTAAACTACATAAATGACCACCATACTATTGGTAAAGTCGCGATTTGACCACCTTACTTTTTTTTCTAAGCAATTAAACCACCAAATTATTTAATTGGTTGTAATGTGACCACTATCCGTTAAAAACTAATGGAATGAGTGACGTGACAGTTAATAAAATTAGTATAATAACATATTTGGTCCCCGCTATTTGTACATTTTATCAATTTGGTCCTAATTTTAATAAATAAAATAATTTTATTATTTAATTAGGTTACAACACGTGTCACCGTATTATTGGAGGACTTTATTTATATATTTTTAATTTAATAATTTTTATTTTGCTCCTCCAATCACGTGTCACCAGATTGAAGGAGCAAAATTAAAGAAAGAGGCACCTGCCCCTAGTGGGATTCGAACCCAAGTTCACTAGGTTGATAGTGAGCACACATACAACTGGGCTAAAGCTATCCTTGTGATGAATTGTACAAAATCTAATATATATCTTAGTTTGTTACTCATGCCAAGAAAAAAAGCAAGAAATATATTACCCCTAGCCGGATTGGAACCTAGGTTATGTTTAAAAACTCCATCAATTGCCTTTTCATGAATTGGAATTTTGGGAACTTAACTGAAACATCGGATTTATGTCAGCTCATTTGTGAAATTGGGTACTAATGAATCAAAGTTGGAGTTTAAGTGTTTAACTGATGCCATTTTATGAATCAAGTAAATGTTTTAGTTCCCGATTGATATTCTTCCAGGCTGAGAGAACTTTTGCAAGAACCCCCAGTTTTTCGAGAGACCCAAGGAGACTACAATTTGAAGCTGATATCAATCGCCTTTTCATGTATACAAGGTCGGTTTATCTTCAATACCCATACCCTTTTTTTTCTCATTCAGTATCATTGTTTTTGGTTCAGTATTTTGATCGCTTGTGCAATGTTCAGTTTCAATAGTTTGGGAAAGGGTTGGGTTGTTTCATTTAATCCAGGTGGTGGTAGAATCAATTAAGCCATTCCTTTCAAGAAAATGAAGGTCCCAATGGGCTATTATGTTAGAACCAAAAATATATACATACGAATATTAAACCCAAGATCCATACATGCCAAATCATTAAGAACAAAGATTAGATTTGCGGAAGCGTACCTGAATCCATTGATGGAGATTTTCCAGAGAGGGTTTGATCTTCCAAGATGATAGGTTACCTCTTGCCACACAACTCTCTGACGGGGAAGGAGAGATATGCAAGTTAACCTAGATCTCGGGGACCACTACCCTTTATATAAACTGAATTAAAATCAGTTTATTAATATTTACAACTCTGCCCCTCATTGAGTTATAAATATAACTTACGGTATCTACACTTTTAATTTCATGACAATTTAATACCTATAACACGTGTAACATAATTGGTCACTTTAATTTTCGTGTTAAACTTTATAATAGCAACATACATTATACATATGTGCCCATTATTATTGGATAACCCAACAATCTCCCACTTGGGCAACATATGTTTCCTGACAAATGTATAACCTTATGAGCTCAAAATTTGCTATCATACAATAGGTATTCTTTAACAATCTCGTCCATCAACTATATCTATATAGGATCAAAGCGGTCTTCGCCATATCAATCATGACTGGACCCATCAATGGTCACGTATACAAACACAATCAAATGACATAGATCAATCATGGATGCGTAGCATGGAAATTACATGTAAATGTGAACCGAACATGCCTATTTCCAACTGGTCCTCTTTAAACTTGAGTGAGGTCCTTATCAAAATAAGAAAAGAGTGAATAAACTGAATACTTAATTTCTGATCAGAAAAATAACCGAATACATAAATGTCCAAAATCAAACATAAAGCAAACAAATAACAAACTCCCACTCAAACAATAATATCCTCAAATGATACAACACCCATATGAGCAGTGTGCTCATGAAAGACCTTGGGTGGTAAACCTTTTGTGAGCGGATCCGCTATCATAGAGTTTGTCCCAATGTGTTCTATGGATATTTGTCCACTTTGCACTCTTTCTTTTACAACTTGGAACTTTATGTCTATGTGCTTTGACTTAGACGAGCTCCTATTGTTGTTGGAATATAGTACTGCTGACTTATTGTCACAAAATAATTTAAGTGGTCTTTCTATGTTCTCCAAAATACGCAGCCCATTGACAAAATTCCGCAACCATATTCCATGATTAGATGCCTCATAGCATGCTACAAACTCTGCTGCCATAGTGGAAGAAGCTACAAGTGTTTGTTTAGCACTTTTCCAGGATATAGCTCCTCCAGCTAATAGATAAATATAGCCTGATGTAGATTTTCTGCTATCTTGGCACCCAGCAAAATCAGAATCCGAATACCCTACGACCTCCAAATGATCTGATTTCCTATAAGTGAGCATGTAACCTTTTGTTCTCTGAAGATACCTCATAACCCTCTTGGCTGCTATCCAATGGTCCATACCAGGGTTGCTTGAATATCTGCCTAACATCCCAACAATGTACGCAATATCGGGACGCGTACAAACCTGAGAATACATTAAACTCCCAATAGCTGATCTATAGGGAATCTTCTGCATTTCTTGAATTTCAAGGTTACTTTTAAGGCATTGGGCAAGACAAAACTTGTCTCCTTTAGCGACAGGGGTGTTCATTGGTTTACTATTTTGCATGCCAAACCTTTTAAGTACTTTATCGATATAGTTCTTTTGTGACAATCCAAGAATACCTCGAGATCGATCTCGATGTATCTGAATTCCTAAAACAAAAAGAAACGTCCCCAAGATCTTTCATTTCAAAATGCTTAGATAGAAATCTCTTGGTTTCGTGCAATAAGCCTATATCATTCGTGGCAAGCAAAATGTGATCGACATATAAAACCAAAAATATATGCTTACTCCCACTGAACTTGTGATAAACACAATCATCAACGATATTCATCTCAAAACCGAACGAGACAATTACTTGATGAAACTTGTGGTACCATTGACGAGAAGCTTGCTTGAGTCCATAGATGGATTTTGTTAATTTGCAAACTATACGCTTTGGGTCTCCCGACTCAAAGTTTTCTGGTTGCACCATATAAATTGTTTCTTTAATGTCTCCATTGAGAAACGCAATCTTAACATCCATCTGATGTAACTCAAGATCAAAATGAGCTACAAGTGTCATGATTATCCTAAAAGAGTCTTTCGATGAAACCGGAGAGAAAGTCTCTGTAAAGTCAATGCCTTCTTTTTGAGTATATCCTTTAGCTACAAGACGTGCCTTATACCTCTCCACATTACCATTTGCATCCCTCTTGGTTTTAAATATCCATTTACAACCAATTGGTTTTGCACCTTCAGGTAATGGGACAAGTTCCCAAACTTTATTGTCTTGCATGGATTTATACTCTTCCTGCATGACATCAATCCACTTTTGAGAGTTAACACTTTGCATGGCATGATGAAAGTTGATTGGGTCATCTTCCATCATTCCATTATCATCCTCATTTTCAAGGAGAAATACAATATAATCATCCGGAATAGCATTTCTCCTTTCTCTCGTAGATCTCCTTAATGGCACTTGTTGTTGAGGTTGTTGAATTTGTTCTTCTGGAACAATTACCTCATCCTGAATAGGAGGAAGTTGTTTAACATTATCTTGTTGAGGTTTCGGATTCACTTCTTGATTAATGATAGGTATGGGAACCTGAACATTATCAAAAGTGATAGTAGGAATTGAGTTGGAACTCAATTCCTCCTCAAAAGTAATGTCTCTAACCTTATTTCTCCCTCCAAATTCAACATCCTCAAAAAATGTTGCAGTTCCCGTCTCAAAAATATTCTTAATTGTGGGATCATAAAATTTATAGCCCCTAGATCGCTCAGAATATCCAATAAAGTAGCTGCTCACAGTTTTGGAGTCCAATTTCTTTTCATGTGGCCTATAAGGCCTTGCCTCAGCTGGACATCCCCAAATGTGAAAGTGCTTTAGACTAGGTTTTTGACCCATTCAAAGCTCATAAGGTGTCTTTTCAGCTCCTTTAGTTGGTACTCTATTCAGAATGTACGCTGCTGTCTTTAATGCTTCTCCCCAGAGGGACTCGGGTAAGGTAGAATGAGCAATCATACTCCTTACCATATCCTTAAGAGTCCTATTACGTCTCTCAGCTACATCATTCATACTAGGTGATCCTGGCATGGTGTACTGTGGGACAATACCACATTCCTCTAGGAATTTCGCAAATGGTCCTGGACGTTGTTCACTTGATCCATCATATCTACCGTAGTACTCACCACCACGATCAGATCTAACTTTCTTAATTCTTTTGTTGAGTTGATTCTCAACTTCAGCCTTATAAGATTTGAACACGTCCAAAGACTGAGATTTCTCATGAATGAGATATAGGTACCCATAACGTGAGTAATCGTCTATGAATGTTATGAAATATTGTTGACCATTCCAAGATGCCGTAGGGAATAGCCCACAAATATCAGTGTGAATTAATTCTAAGACGTCTGTAGATTTGTTGGCACCTAATCTCTTAGTTTTGGTCTGTTTTCCCTTGATACAGTCAACACAAACATTAAAGTCTGAAAAATCAAGGGACTCCAAAATACCATTAGATATAAGTCGCTCAATCTTACCTTTTGAGATATGACCTAAGCGCTTATGCCATAATGATGCCGAATTTTCTTTATTTAATTTGCGTTTAGTACCACGTGATTCCACGTGCAAGGTTTCATTATATGATGCAACTGTATCTAGCAAATAAAGGTTGTCATAAGCATTTAAATAACCAGTTCCGACAATACTTGAATTTAAAGACAAAGTAAATTGATTGTTTCCAAATGAACAAGAATATCCAAATTTGTCCAATAAAGAAACTAAAACTAAATTCCGCCTAAAAGACGGAACAACAAAAGTGTCTTTCAAATCCAAATAAAAACCAGTTCCTAATAACAACCTAAAATGCCCAATTGCTTCAACTTCTACCGATTTTCCATCGCCCACAAAGATGTTTCTTTCACCATCA
Organism: Hibiscus tridactylites; assembly: GCA_958450335.1. Classification (NCBI taxonomy): domain Eukaryota; kingdom Viridiplantae; phylum Streptophyta; class Magnoliopsida; order Malvales; family Malvaceae; genus Hibiscus; species Hibiscus tridactylites. Next base: position 6,286,971 of record OY288272.1, on the reverse strand, counting down.
CTTGGCTTTCGGTAGCTCAGGCAACCCTGCATAGAAACACTTATGTGAGTAGTAGCACCAGAATCTAACCACCAAGTGTTTCTAGGTATTGAAGCTAAATTAACCTCAGAACAGACCAAAATAAGATTCATACCTTTCTTAGCACGCCATGCGTGATACTTGGTACAATCTTTCTTCAAGTGTCCAGGCTTCTCACAAAAGTAACAATTAATTGGAACTCGCTCTTATTTCTTTTGAGCTGGTCCCTTAGCAGCATCATTCTGATACATTCTTTTCTTGCCCTTATCCTTAGAGGCACTGGCCAAATGAGCACTTTCAGTTTTATCACGCTTCAACCTATCTTCCTCTTGAACACAATGAGAAATGAGCTCATTTAGAGTCCATTTCTCCTTTTGACAGTTATAACTAATTTTAAATTGGCTAAACTGTGCAGGAAGCGATACCAAAACCATAAGAACGAGCAAGTCTTCAGAAAGCTCGATTTTAAGTGCCTTAAGTTTTGAAGCGAGATGGAACATCTCCATAATGTACTCCCTTATATTTCCTTGACCCTTATACTTCATAGACATCAAAGAATTCAGAAGTGATGTCATTTCAACCTTATCGTTTTTAGCAAAACGTTGCTCAAGATCGTCAAGGAAAGACTTAGCCTGAGTAATCTCTTCAGATTCAGTGCCCCTAAAGGCTTCCGGAATGCTGTGTTTCATGATCATCAGACTCATGCGATTAGAACGATCCCACCTCTCAAAATCCCTTTTGGCATCAGGGGTGCTATCCGCAGTGAGAGGTGCAGGTTGTTCTTGCCTTAATGCAAGGTCTATATCCATACAGCCAAGTACTATAAGTACGTGTCTTTTCCATTCCTTGAAATTTGTCCCATTAAGCATGGGTATAGAACTGATATTAGCAGATATCGTGGCAGCAAAAGAACTAGCTGAATATAGAACAAAATAAAAAAAAATAAAACAGGCTCACATCAATATTTCATAAGTAAACAAATAAATTCAAAGAAGTGACTAATTCCCCTCAAGATACCAAACACAACATTAATATCAAGTCTTTGGACAGTAATATTAACAGTAAGCGGTACTCTTGTTGTAGTAATCAAACATTGACAATAAATTATGTCGAACAAAAGATTAATCTTTGGACTAATGTATTGCACACATAAAATACCTTATAATTGTCACACGTTTATTACCACAGGTGTCGTTGAAATTCGGCCAAATATTAATTTTCCTTTGGGCCAATTAATAAACGCATGAATTACAAAAACACAAACATTTGATATTTTAAATAAGTTAATCTACGCAGAAGCGGTCACTTTGGTGACATTGTGTTTCAATTAACCCACTAAAATATTAGACATAGCCAAAACATGAATTTTATTCGTTTCTAAAGATTTATCTTAATACCCAATGATCAAAACTAAAATTTTGATCCAACCGAATTAAATATATATATTTTAAATATATATTTCATACGTAAAAAAAACAAAAAAAAATACCAGGGGTATTGTCATATTCTGGAAACAGAATACCATTCATAAACCAAAACATAAAAAGAATTGTTTTCGCTAAAGAATCTTGCAATTGAGAAAAAATAATATATATATATATATATATATATATATATATATATATATACAAAACCAATTCTGAACAGCAAAAAAAAAACAATTTCAATTCAATTGAAAACTAAAAGCAATCACATATGCGATTGAAAAACCCAACCCTAATTCAATTATTCATGCCGACAAAAAAAACCCAAATTAAGATTAAACCCTAATTTAACATTCATGCCGACAAAACCCAAATTAACTAAATACACAGAAAAATAAGATTTCAAATCGGCAAATAATCGATGGAAGATTAATAACCCAAAAAAAAATATATGATCTTAATGATTCGACATAACCTGGCTCGATGCCACTTGTTAGAACTAAAAATATATACATACGAATATTAAACCCAACATCCATACATGCCAAATCATTAAGAACAAAGATTAGATTTGCGGAAGCGTACCTGAATCCATTGATGGAGATTTTCCAGAGAGGGTTTGATCTTCCAAGATGATAGGTTACCTCTTGCCACACAACTCTCTGACGGGGAAGGAGAGATATGCAAGTTAACCTAGATCTCGGGGACCACTGCCCTTTATATAAACTGAATTAAAATCAGTTTATTAATATTTACAACTCTGCCCCTCATTGAGTTATAAATATAACTTACGGTATCTACACTTTTAATTCCATGACAATTTAATACCTATAACACGTGTAACATAATTGGTCACTTTAATTTTCGCGTTAAACTTTATAATAGCAACATACATTATACATATGTGCCCATTATTATTGGATAACCCAACATATTATGGCTATTCTTGTGCAAAGTTTCCAAGCAGTGCTCAAAAGTGATGAAATATTGAGCCAGACGTATTACAGCTTGACATGAAGTGGGGTTGGCTCATGTTGATGGTCGGCCAGCAAGCCAGCCAGTGTATTATTTTTTGGCCTTGATTAGTACAGTTGCTTCCTATTATGATCGACATCTGACGTTTGTTATTTTTCCATGAAGCTTGGAATCATGGGTTGCCTATCTTTGTGTTAATAACAGCATGTCCTTGCATGATGAAAGTTTAGTATTGGTGGAACTCCAATAAAACCCAACAGAAGATATAGAAGGGTGGAATTGGATCCTCAACTCAAAGTCATAAAATGGTTTTTGGAATGTGAGAAAGAGATATCAAGTCATCAAGATGCATAACTGCAAAAAAGAACTTCAAAATGAAATGTTAGACCATGCTTCATCGTTGTTAAAGATTGTACTAGTACCATTACTTTGAATTATAACCCAGGAATGGAAAATGAAATGCAATTTATTTAGAAACAGAGTGGTGCTTACAAGTTACAGCAAGTAGCACAAGAAATAATGTTGGTTTAGTGGTAGGCATGCCTCTTTTTAACCCAAGAAACCCTGGTTCGAATCCTACTAGAGGTAATATATTTCTTGTTTTTTTTCCTGGCATGAGTAACAAACTAAGTTATATACTAGAATTTGTACTTGTCACAGGGATAGCTTTAGCCTAGTGGTACGCGTGCTCACTATCAACCTAGTGAACCTAGTTTCAAATCCCACTGGGGGCAGGTACCTCTTTTTTTAATTTTGCTCCTTCAATCTGGTGACACGTGTCGTAACCTAATTAAATAATAAAATTATTTTATTTATTAAAATTAGGACCAAATTGATAAAATATACAAATAGCGGGGACCAAATGTGTAATTACACCAATTTTATTAACTGCCACATCACTCCTTCCGTTAGTTTTTAACGGATGGTGGTCACATTGCAACCAATTAAATAATTTGGTGGTTTAATTGCTTAGAAAAAAAGTAAAATGGTCAAATCGTGACTTTACCAATAATATGGTGGTCATTTATGTAGTTTACCCCTAAAATCATTAATGGGCTAAGCCGAAAAACCCGACGAGGTGAACCGCTTTGTGTAAAACCTGAGAAGCAAACATAAATTAGATTTGAGGTTTGAAAATGACGAAGCAAGACGAAAACGCACATATGACATAACTGCTTTTAAAACGGCGGAACTCTGAGGCCGGGAAAACGAAGAGTTTGTAGAAGTTGCCATAACTTAAGAGGCAGGGAACTTGAAGCAAAGAGTTTACTAAAAAACCACACTTTTGGAGCTACAGGTGAGAATTTGATTCATCTCTGCTTCTTTACCTAGATAGAAAGACACACTTTTGGATCATTTTTCATGTTTGGTGAAGTTTACTAAGAAATTGCGAACCATTTATTTGATAAAAGGATTGAATGTAAAGAGATGGGGGGAAAACTTGGGTTCTTAAAGAAATCTTGATACCTTTTCATGTTCCTCGGTTTTAGCAAAGATAGGTGGTATGAAAAGAGCTCAAATTTGAAATAAATTTAATAATTTTAGTTTTAATCATGTGATTATGAGAATTATGCCTTTTGTTTTATTTGATTCCATTGCCGTTTCTGATATTCTTAGTGATAATTATTGTTGTTTTTTTAGATTTTTTTTTTTGACTAAGTGTGCATCAGGGTTGCTTGAGCAAACTTGCTGGAGTAGAACCCGGGAAGTCTTAGATCACTGCATTGTGTGATGTTTTAGTTTTTGACTGTTGCTACTGCTATGGCTACCGCCAAGACTCGAACGAGTAGCTTCTCTCGAAACCTTTCCGCTGCAGCCCCATCTCTAGGCCCTGGACTTAAGTGTGGGCCTAATGGCACCGTCTTTCTATCTTCTGGGATACCCGACCTTGACAGTAATGCATAAACATAACTGCCTGACATTCTCTTATCACTGACTTGAGTGATTTGTTCTCTTATTGAATAGTTTTTACTTTTTTTTTGTGTTATGCAGAGATACTGGGTGGTGGGTTCCCTTTGGGAAGCCTAGTTATGGTGATGGAAGATGCAGAAGCACCTCATCACATGCTTTTGTTGAGGAATTTCATGGCTCAGGGACTTGTTCATGGCCAACCTCTTCTCTATGCTAGTCCAGCCAGAGATCCAAGGGGTTTTTTGGGTACTTTGCCTTGTCCTGCTGCATCCAAAGATGACAAATCCCGGGAACGCGATCCAGACCAGGTCCCTTCATCTATGGCTCCTGTTTTCTTAGGTTTCTTCAGTTTGTATGAAATATCATATGTTTAAATGCTCAGATTGTGTTGTGTATTCAAAAAATTGCAGGAGAAAGGTCTGAGAATTGCTTGGCAGTATAAGAAGTATTTTGGTGAAAATCAGATCAATTTTGATGGCCAAAGAGGTAGTTTATCACTGATAAGATATTCTTCTTTATTTCATCTCACTTTGTTGGGTTTACAAAAGTGTCTCTCTTTCAACTCATTACACTCTTCGCTTTTCACTTGTTTGAAAGTGCACTTTTCTTAACCATGTTCATGCTATCATTACTTTTCAGTTGTTTGTCTGAAAATGCCCTGTTCTTAACCAATGTTCTTGCCATTCTCTTTTTGAAAGTACTAGTCGTATCTAATTATCTGAACATGGTGCAGATGGCAAACATGAGTACTCTAATGAATTCGACTTGCGGAAGCCCCTAGAGAGACATTTAATCAATGGGCACCGCATAGATTGTGTTAGCATCCAAGATTCTTCTGATCTTTCCACTCTTCAAGATCGATGTGATACATTTTTATCTCAGTTGCCACGGTATCATTGTTTACTGTCCTGTTCTTATATTCGTGATGTTGGAAATATCTGATCCTGCTGCCATATTTGCCAATGATTTTACTATTACCTGTTATTTCATCTCCCATATAGCTGCATGAAAAATCCTGTATGAAGTTCCAAAATCTTATTTTCAGTGTCTCAACTAACTTGCCATTACCTTCCTTTTCCTTCTTTCCATTTGGTATATTTGTTGGTCATTCCTCTTTTTTGGCAATCTTGTAGAAATGATGATAGCATTTCTTCAGCCGGTCGTATTGCTATCCAATCATTTTGTGCTCCACAGTGTGCGCATTCCATCATGGTTGGTGAAAGATTTTTAAGATTTAGAAGTCACTTTGATGCTATGCCATTTTAAAGGGCCATGATCCATTACTTAATATAAACCATTGCAGGAGTGGGAGATGCTTTCATTTATTAGATCTCTCAAAAGCCTGGTACGGTCTTCGAATTCAGTCGCCATAATAACCTTTCCTCCTTCCCTTCTTTCACCATCCTTCTGTAAAAGATGGCAGCACATGGCTGACACGTTGCTTTCTGTCAAAGCAATTCAAGGTTTATTCTCAGTCTACCTCTTGCTTATCATTTGCATTCATTGATTTCAAGTTTGTACCGACTTATTGATCTCTTGGATTCTTCCTTCAGATGAAGACAAGGAGTTGGCACAACTCCTCACTGGCTACCAGGATATGGTTGGCTTTCTGAATGTGCACAAAGTGGCGCGCATCAACACACAGGTTCGTTAGCACTAATCTTCATTCTAGTCTTGTACAGCTTGATCAAATTCCTTAGAGATATATAACAATGTAAGTGTCAGTTTTACTCATATCTTGCACAATGAATCTTTACCTCATTTGTCTGAATTGTTATAAGGTTCCCTTGATCCTTGAGGCAACAACCTTCTCAATCAAGTTGCAAAAACGTCGGTATTTAGTTTTAGAATGCCTAAATCAGGCCCCTGTCGACGGTTCGAGTGGAGCTTCATACGGCACATCAAGTAGTTGGTCTAGTTCCTCCAAAACTGGGAACCTCGATTTTTGACTGCATAGCTCAGAATAATTGAACACGCGACAGCCAGAAGCGAGAAACGGTCAGAAATCAAGAACACAACTTGTTGGTGCTAAAGATGTTCCAAAACTAAGCAGGCCAAAGAGCAGTTGAGAACCAACCAGCGAGTACTGCTTTGCTAAGCTTGCTGGAATAACAGATTGACATTTTTCCATAGAAGAATTTATGGTCATGTACTATACAACAGCTTAAAGGTATGTTCAAAACATGTTTATTAATTAAGATTTGAGTAATATTTGATGCTTGATATACCATGTGATATGTAGTAGTTTACCATCAATAAATGGATAACAATTAACAATTACTTAAATCTTTTATAGAATTTCAAACTTGCATTTAGTTTGATTAAAAATAAAATAGAATTGCAATAATTTAATGGTGAATACAACCCACACCGATTAAGATGTTCTTCGAATCAAACATATGGTGAAGTCTTCCATGTTTGATTTGGTCATTAGTATGAAACTCTGCCAACTGCTTCCAATACTTAGCTGTTCGCAGTCTTACTAATATCTCTCCCAAAACTTGTCTTCTAAAGTATCTTATATTTTCTTTATTCTATAAAGATGTCGGCAGGTGGAAATGTCTGCGAATGCCCAGAAAAGAATAGGAACAAATCAACCCAGAATTCTTTTCTGTATATATTAATCAAACAACTTAAAGTTCTTTCATTTTCCTCGTAACAATGAAAGTGACTGAAAAGAGAAATAAAAAAAAGCAAACGCGCTGCCAAAATCACATTTTTAGTGTTACAACTTACCTATCTTTATGAGTTTTCATACGAATATTTGATCGTTACAGACAAAGTATGAAAATTTAATCCGATAAATTGAAGGATTATTATCAAATGTACTCCCGGTAAAAAAAAAAATTCACAAACAATGTTAAAGGAAAACGACAAAAACCAACTTTTTGTGTATCTTTCCTTCCTTCTCAACGGATGATACTAACATTAATCAATTCGTTTATATATATATATATATATATGTGTGTGTGTGTGTGTATTTATATAGTTTCTTATGGGTGGAAGAAAGTGACTGTGGAACGTATAATTTTGGTTAATGAGACCGAGTCACCCCATCTCAGCAGTCACCACCATCCTGAACCTCAACCATATCCCCTGCACATCAAACTATAAGAAATTAAACAATAAGAAAACATGAAAATATGGTAGTTAGGACTTGAAATTTTATCAAGGTTGTATATGTTTCATACATATCCTTAACTCTTTGAAAATATATACATCTTGTAAACAAAATTGGTCTCCTCTGATAAACATCATCATCATTTCCACTAGAAGCACTCGTTGAATTTCATTTTACAGAAAATGTTAAAATTTGCAATTGATTAGAGGATATGATTAAATATAAAATACATTGTTTATAGTTTTCATTCATTCAAAGATTGTAAAATACATTATCCCGGAAAAAATGAAGCAATCCAACAAAATACTTACTCATTTTGCACTTAATTTAGGTTTTATTCCTCTACTACAATGTCCTAACCAGTTCCTATGGAGCCCCTACATTATAATGTTAGGCAAACACTAATTACATGAAATAAATGGATTCAGATAACTCCATGCAAGTGGTAAAATCATTAGAGTTAAATCCATGTTTAGGTACAATGTGGAGACTTTTGGTTTCTTTAAATTAAGAGGCCAATATAAGCAATATAAGCAAGTAGATGGATGAACAAGATTCTTTGAAGCCAATATAAGCAAGTAGCTTTATTTATGAGTAGGTGAATTAGCATACATTACAACGATCAAGAGATGAACACTTTTTCTACGACACTACAATAACAAAAGAATCTAGTTTTAATCTTATTACAGACATTCTCCTTAAGCTTTAGGAAATATCAGCATATATATAATAATGTAATTCAGCGTTGATTGATGTATATAATCTAAGGAACGGTGCTTTGCTCCAAGGTGGCCAGTGTTCCGGGACTGAGAATGGGGAAAGCGCACCAATTATAAGAAGATGGCGACAGGTTCAATCCGAATGAATTCGATGTAATCGTATTCATCGGAACATTAAAATAATTCTGGTTCTGGGATGTGCTATCATCTAATCCAGAGAACAGATTCAACGGTGCAGAAACTTCAGCTCTGGACAATGGCGATGCTGCAACGTGAAGAGGGGGAGGTGCCACTCTTTGGAGACGCTGATGATGATGAGGCACCTCGAACTGAGTTGTGGACGTCGGAATATGAGATCGGGACATGAACTCAGGTGAACCGGTTAGCTTCTGAACCAAGTCCCGGAAGTTTATAGGGTCGACCGTGTAGACCTTAGGTGGCGTGGGAGGAAATGGTGCAATCGGCTTCTTCCAGGGCTTTGACAATGGCTTACGCACGGAATGAAGTGACCCATGAAATGAAGCCTGTGGAGCCTTCAAGTTCAACCCTCTTGCTTCTTCGAAACCAAAAGCAGCAGAAGCAGAAGAGTAAGATTCCATAGCGATAGTTTCTTAATAGAAAATCGTATGGAGTCCTACGTGCAAATTGCAGAGCTTTTTGAATAAAGCTGATGATAAAATAGAGCTGAAATGTTAGAATGTGGAAGCACGGGTATATATAGGGGAAAAAAAAGGAGAATAATGACAAAGATGTAAGTAATGGGAACAAGAAAATAATTGAAGGAAAAAAGAAGAAACTAAAAGCAAACAACGGTGGGATGAATCCGCTGGGGCTGGTGATAAGAAGAAATTCAAACGGTGTTGTGTCAGCAGACGGCTAATGCTACCAAATTACAGGGGCTGCCAGGTCAAACTGCCTGACTTTGGACCAAATTCCTCTTCTTTTTTTTAGAAAAAGAAGTTTAAATAATCCTCTGTTTCGGGCCCATTCGTGCGTGCATTATTGTTCCTTTGGAAAGGAAGACAAGTTTTGAATATGGTAAACATGCAAAAGTACAAAAGAAGTTATATTTATTCCATAAGTCCCTCAATCTTTTCATTTTGCAATATTAGGGTTCTTTTTACTTTATTTAAATAAAACATTATTCTTTATTTTAAATTACTATAACTAACAAGCGTGGTGCATTAGTAAGACACATTGCACTCCCAATGAGATTATGCGAGTTTAAATCTTGGAGACGATATTGTTGGGAGAGACAACCTCGCACCCCGAACATGGACTGTAAAACGGACATGCATATTACCAAAAAATCACTATAGAGTAGAATCATAGTTATCTATATAGGTGAGCAAAACTCGATTCGTCTTGACTCAACTCGAAATTTCATAAACTTGACTCGAAAATTTTCAAATAAAGTTTGAGTTGTAAAATAAAAATTCTAAATTATTCAAATTTTTTAATAATTAGTGGATAATTTTTAAGTTCAAGTTGTAAACCTCAATTCTGCCTGATATATATACCACATTTGAAGAAATATATGTGCATTGTATATGGATATAAAGAGTCGTTTAAATTTGAATCAATTTGTATTATAACATTGTAAATAATTAGAATTAAATTTGTACAGAAATTCGATTCGATTCGACTCGAATTTCATACACTCAACTTGAATCGAAAAAATTCCAAGTAAAACGTGAGCCGTAAAATAGGACTCGTAAACTCGACGAACTTGAAACTTTTTTGACTTAACTCAACATAATCGAACACTCACCCCTAATTATCTAGCTATTTTTTTTCTTTTAGAGAAATATTTATTTTTTATTAATTCGAACATTTCTAGGTTTTAAATTCAAATATCACCATATTTGGGATTTGCGAAAATATAATTATATTGTCGATTGAGTCTTAATTTTATAAATGTGAATTTAGTTGATTCATTTTGGAGGTTATAGGTCCGAATGTGTTTTAACGTTTTTTTTTTTTTTGAAAATTGATGCCACAAATTTTATTAAACGATAAAATATCTGAAATTACAATAAAAGTTTATTGCTGAGTAAACAAACACCTAAATCTAGATACAAACTCAGAAGAAACAATTAGCGGCTCTAGATCATAATATGACCATACAATGAATAGGTAAGAACCTAATCTAAAGACCTGAAACAAAAGACAGATACAAACACCCCAAAATTGGCGATGATGGGTAAAACCATCAACAAGCAACATTAACAAATGCATATTACAGTGATCGTACGTTGACAAAAAGGTCATTACCACAACTCAATCGCGAATAAACGGTAGATGTCTTCGCGTATCCAAATCTGGTTAAGGGTCCGAAAAGGGGGTTCAACAGCATAATGAAAGGAGCGCCATCTTGATCAGTCGTGGTGTCGTCAGATCCAAACTTAATTGAAAATCAAAAGAAAAAAATATGCCAAAAGACAGAGAAATATGTACCAAAGGTAGACTAAATCGTGCCACAAGATCAAAATAATTTATTATAAAACAAATGAAACAATAGATCTGGCGGTCAACAACAGTACTAAAACTGATGTCGCCGCCGGCGATTAAAAGAGGAAAAGAGCAAAAGTAGACAGCATCGGTTAAGGTTTGTGTTTTAACGTAATTATTTTCGATTTAAGAGTATAAAAAAATTGTAAATGTATATAACAATATAATAATTAATTCTAACTTATTTTTATTGTAATTATTAGTGAAGTTATAAAGATGTAACTTAAGGAAAAAAACATTATTCAATGTTATTTAAAGTTGCAACTTAAATATTATTTATGTTAAAAGTATGTAATCGTTTATAGAATATGTAAAAAAATTTAATTTCAACTACCAAAAAATAAATTTATCTACATAAAGAAAGAATAATGGAATAAAAACGTTTTTGATAAAAGTGAAAAGTTAAAAGAAATTTATGAAAACTAAGATAATTTAGGGGCTTAATAAGAAATCGTGATAACTTGACATGGATAGCCAACCGGGAGAAGAAATCGAAGCATCTAGTGCGGAAGGAAGGAGCAGCCGCCTCTTGTTTGACTTATCTACACTCAAACATCACAACCTATCACACGTGAGAACTAAGACCTCGTCTTCACCTTTTATTTAAAAAAATAGATCGTCATTCATATTAAAAAATTATTATAAAATAAGTAAAATAAAATAAACAAAGACTAGTGGGATGAGACATTAAATTCTTAAACTAAGATCAGAAGTTTAAATTATGACGTTGTGAATGGAATAATTCAATATCTAAAATGTGTTACATATTCAAAATTTAAGTGTTAAAATAATTAAGTATAAACACAAATAATTTTAAAAAGTATTAGGTATCTAAGTACAGGGACTTGGCTTTTTGGGTATTCTAAATTTCTTGACATTTGTTTCGTTCTTGATGCAGAGCTATGGAGTGCCTATTTGAGTTTGTTTTTTGCTTAAAAAGTTGGGTTTCGACAAGTTGTTTTTGAGTTGGATGGTTTGGAGGCTTGTCGTGTGTTACGTTTTGAGGCTGATGGTGGTCACTTTTTGAGCTGGCATTTCAAAGATTTGTGGCAGCGGAATTGTCAGTGCAGGTTTGTCATGTTAATCGTGAGGGTAATCAGGTGGCTGATGTTATGGCCAAAGTTGCGAAGAGAGACAGTCTCGAGATGGAGCTCTTTGAACATCTGTCTATTGACGTTAATTCTATTCTGTTGATGGATAGTTGTAATAGCTTAGGCTAATGCTCTGTTGTCTTTGGTTATATCTATAGTGTTAGTATATGTACTCTTTTTCCTCCACTTAGGCTTAGGAAAATTTTTTAATGAGGCATGTGCTAACACTTACCTATGTTTGATTTTCTTCAAATAAAATCATACATTTTACTAAAAAAAAACTTAAAAATCTGGCACATGATTGTCTCATTAAAGAAAAAAATTAAGTATCTAATTTCAGCGTTAAACAAAACTTGACTTGATTTGAAAAAGTCAAAAATTTTATCTTGGGTTGAAAAAATTTTAAATAAAATTTGAGTTATAAAATGATACTTGAATAACTTAAAATTTTTAGTAATTAGTGGATGAGAGTAAAATTTTTAGGTATAATAATAATAATAATAATAATGATAATAATAATAATATGTAAAAAAAACTCATTTTGTTTTATATTTTTTAGACCATTGGTTGAGGGTAAATGAATGTTTTTAAAAAAAATTACAAGAAGTAAGAGGATTTTTTTGTTAAAAATTCTGGTGTAATTACAATATAGCATCTATTAATTAATTTTAGTCCTCTAATAAGACACACGCCATGCAGGCGAACTGCTTAAACCGGATCACCTAAAGATTACAATATTTTTTTTACCTTTTTAAATTACTTGATGCGTTTAGAGATCCTATCTATAAATATTATGATTCAAACTTTGAAATTTTAAATCATTCCATATATAGAATGTTAGACTAATAATATTGTCCAGAAGCTACTCGTTATATATGGAATTGGTGAAATTTTTGAACAATAAGTGAAGTCGATAGTTTATAATGCGACTTTTCGGGACCAAATTGATAATCCCACATCTTTTTATTCATTATGAATCGTAATTGTTTGATGTTTTGGATTTGAATTTCAAATGCATGAATCATGATTGTTCACTATCTGGAATGAATGCATGTTCCAATAATGGAGCTACCAAGAGCCCCACAGCCACAGGCCACAGCATTTGACGGCTAAATTAGTTACTGCAGATAAAAATACGAAATGTGGATCGGCTTGGCTTGGCTCACCGTATTTATGGTCCAATTCAAAGATGCCCAATGGGGGTGGGGCCCTTCATTTGCATTTAGAAGGCAAGATGAGAAATTTTGCCTTGCTTTCTTCATGTTGAATCAAGCCACTGTAATTGACATAGAGGTTTCACTTTCTTTACAGATTCCAAATAGGAGAAATGGAGCACTCAAACATTTCATTACAACAGTGATTGAAAGAGAGCTGACAATGGCTCTTGTCCTCAATTTCTCCCACAATCGGACATCAAAATGGACCCCACGTGTGCCACCCCGAATTCTTACACTTCCACGCTTTTACCTTTCCTTTTTTTCTAACATCCCATTTACCACGATTTTGACATAAATAGCTTCTCAATTAACTATAATAAGATTTCCCCTAATTTTTTGCCATTAAAATTATAATTTAACTACTCAAATTAAAAAGTAAATAATCTTGAACCCAACAAGTGGGTTCAGTGAAAAAAATGATGTTTATTCTTAAAAATCTGAGTTCAATCACTTTGTTTACAAGTGGATTAAGAATATGTATGAGTATATATCACTTTGTAATCACCTTTAGGTTCGAATATTTTTTCCTCTCACAATTATTAAAAAACGATTCAAATTAAAAAAACTAGACCTTGAATCTCTAAGGTTCAGGTTCAAGTTGTGTAGGTTTAATCCATATTTATTATGGTTTAGGTTCAATTATGCATGAACCCTATCTAGTGTAAGCCTCTAAAGTTTCAAATTTGAGTCATGTTTCAATCTATATTTATTCTGATTTAAGTTTCATTACGTATAATCATTATTTAGTGTAAGTTTGGATATTATATTTTAACTATCAGTCAAATGGTTTATACTTTGTAATGATTTTGATCAAAAATACTTTGTAAGTTTGCATCATTAAAATCTTATTTATAAAATTGCACCAAAAACTTTTTCCTAAATATAAGGTTGAATTAGCACTAATTCTAACCATCCAACCAGCGCTGGGGATCAATGATGATTTGCAAGCAGTTCGAATAGAATCGATATCATAATCTGAATTAAAATGTGCATAATACGACAGGAAAAAAAACATGTGGTTAGTTGGTTCTTACTTGGACTCGTAGTTCTAGGGACCAAAAGTAGAAGAAAGAAAGGAAAGAAAAGAAAAGAAATGGTTACTTTCATTGTACATATTGAAAAGACAATTGATATCCAGAGGCAGAGGCAGAGGCAGAGGCAGAGGCATTCCAAATCTCTCTACAACTGTAAAAACTGGTCAAGGCCCCTACCATACCAACACCAAGGAGCAAAGCATTTCTTTGTCTATTACAATTGTGATTGCAAGCTCCAAATGTATCCAACAACATACCCCACCAACAATAATCATTTATCCTTTTGGGGATTTATTCCAAAGCATTGGAAAAGAGAGCTTGATATGATTCCATGGCAGCATGAACTGTGGTTTTCCCCCCTTATCCACATTATGAGTGTTCTTTTAAGTAAAGTTGAATCGAATTGCTGGAATTGAAGTGCTTAAAATATGTACAACAGAGCTAATTCATACCTCAATGCCCTTGTCTCATATGTATGATTGTTCATTCTTGGAAGGTTTCAAGAACCAATTATGGCAGGACCTTTAACTTGTCATTGGATTGTCCTTGTGAGCTTGCACTTTGAAATGAAGATTGTGTCTGTATAATTTAGGCTACATAGCTTCAAGAGCTCCGAACACTTTTGCTTCAAGACGGGATTGCAACCACTCTGAATCACGAGAAGCAGCTTCGCTGCTAAACCGGCTTCTACCGCAACCGAGGAGCACTCCTCGGGGTCAAGTTTACATACAGACCACAGAATTGACAGTGCATACTGAGTACAGCTTTCTGAAACTCTCATCAAAAGTCTCACCATATTCGGAATTGTGTTTCCGCAATCCTTCAATGCTGCTTTGCCTTCCGACAGAGAAGATAATGTGTCCAATATGAAAAGGGCTAATTCCAAGCAATCAGGGTCCAAAGAAGGCAACAATTCGACCAATTGAGGAATGGCTCCAATACTCACAATCAAACTCGTGACTTGTTTATGTAAGCATATAGATCTGAGCAAGCTAAGTCCGGGCAAGATTCCATTTCTGTGTCTCTTATCCTTCACTAATCGCATTAGACCGACCAATAGCCGATGGCTGGATATGCTCTCGGAGCGAAATTCCTTCTCCTCCATTAGCTTCTCTATCAATCGCGTACAATTGATCTTCGTCTCCACTGACCCTTCATTCAGCATATCTACCATCAATGAAATCTTTGTTGGTTGCATCAAATTGGTTTTGGACTCTGAATCAAGCTCCAATTTGACAAGAATGGCAATCGCTTCGGAACCAACGGCATGGGATGTAAATGGACCTAACAATGATGAAATTAGAGAAACTCCGCCTTCATCAACCACCGTCTTGATTGCAGTAGCTTGCGCTGCAACAACTTGCTTCAGCTCCTTCAAGGCTTGAATCCTGGCTTGACCCTTAGCCTTCTTCAATGTCTGAAGAAGCTCACTTACTCTTCCTTGTACATCCTCGGATTTCTTCTTCATAAGCGAATACTTTTGCGAAAACCAAGTGTAAATCAAATGGTAAAGGGTTCTATTTGGAGTTATAGAATCATCCCAAAGTTCCTGCATTGTGGTTGGGCAAGTATAGTGCCCCAAATTGAACCATTTGAGAATGTTGGCCCTCTCATAAGTTTGGCCAGTGCAAAGAGTAACAGGGTCTTGCATTGGCTCAAGAGAGATTGGACAAATAAACACAGAAGGAATCTCAGGCAAATCAAGCTCCTCAACCATTTTCTTCAGATCCAATTTCTCGCCAACAGCAGCAGCAATGACTCCACCGCCAACAACACCACCCAAAACCCCACCTTTAACAGCAGTATCCAGATCTAGAACTTGCCCATCACCACTACCATCAAATCCAGCAACAACAGCCCCATCCCTCTTTGAGGGTTGAAACATAGGCATCTTTGAAACCAACCCCTTTTTTCCAAAATATAAAAAATAAAAATAAAGCAACACAGATTCTCAAGGAACCGAAAAAGAAAGATTTTTTTTAAAACCCCTCCACCACTACCCCCAAAGAAGCCCTAAATTCACTTCACTGACAAGCACCCTTCAACCCACATTACAAAAAAAGAGTGGAACTTGGTGTCTTTCCACTCAATTCTTCTCTCATTGACAAATCATAAAGCAAGAAAAAAAAAATACCCTCTTTTTTTTTTCTTCACACCCTACAAGCTCACACATATGCATCTCACTACCATCCTTTCCCTTTGCTTTATCCTGATCTCTTTTCTATGGTCAAAAGTTCCTCATTTTACAATCATCATAATGACAATAATATCACTAATAAACACACAACAATCAAGCTCCCATCTTTCACTTATTGTACAAACTTCAGGAAAGAGAAAAAAAAAAGTTTGCTGGGAATAACAAGCCCTCAAAACAGCAAAAAAATAAGCAAGGCAAAGAAAAGAAAGATACTACTAAAGAAAGCAGTCAAAGATCAACAGTTAAAAATAGTACAAAAGCTAATCAATTAGCCCTTTTCCCCTAAACTCAACCAAATATGGTACAGACATTTAGGGCAAAATGAAAAGAAAGAACACCCAGATAGCAAAACATGAAAAATTTTCACTATTCAGTGAAGATTATTAAGAAAATGAAGTTATTGTCAAAAGATGCCTTACCAGAAAATAGAGAGAAAAAGAAGAGAGAGATAGAAGAACAGAGAAAAGCCATGTCCTGCAGAGGCTTCCCCACTGCTCTTCTTTTGGGGCAGTTGTTCGCTGGATAAAATAAATTAAAAAATTACTTAACGAAAATTTATTAAAATTAATTACTATAAATGAGATTGTTCTAGTAAATTAATTAATGCATTGTTTTTATTTTCTTTGGATGAAGGAAATGAATTTTTCCCCTAATTCTCTTACCAGAGTAATTGTTTTTGAAAATTACCAAGTTACCGGATAGTAACCGGTAATTTAGCCACACGACCCGCACACCACACGTGCAGTCATATCTTTTTTTTGCCGTAATCTTCCCGCTTTTACTTTTAAGTACTTTTAAATTTAACGATTAATAAAGGTATTAATTACAAAAAGTTAAATTCCGTTTATGTCCCTGTAAATTTTATCCCAATTTCTATCATTTGCAAAAGATTATTGAAAAACATGAAAATCTTGCAGTTTTTAATTTTAATGTTTGTTCTTTTAGCTAAAAAAGAATCTCTTTTGATCCTAAAAAACTTCATCCACATATGTTATGTGGACAAAATCTAATTTCAAAATTAACAATAAGTCAAAGAAAATAAAAGAAAGTTTAGCCAATAATACACTGATTTACAGTTTCTTTTATTCGAATAAAATTGGGTATTTTCAGCTTAAAAAACATTGGCCTCGTGGGGGCCATTATGGAGAACCCCCAAGTCTATTTTTTATTATTATTTTTTGTATTTCTATGTGTTTATTTTAGGTAAAGTGCCAGCAAAGCATTTGACCCTGACAGTTTTTGCTTTGACTGCACGCCTATGCTGCTTCGCTTTTCGGTCTTTGCGTTGACTGTGTTTGCCCCACTTCCAGATCTAACCAACCACACCCTGCCACGTACACTATGCGAGCCCTGTCCCTTCTCTGTTTTCTGTAATTTTAAATATTTAATATTGAACAATTAAATTTATATTATCTCTTTGTTTTTCTCCTTTCTCGGTGTATACAACGCGATATAATTAAGTGTAGCTTGTCTATTGTTTTTTTTTATGTTCGATATTAATTTGTATGTGTATCTTTTATCATCTCTATGTTTTTGCTAATTTTTTTGTGTTTTGTTGGCAAAAGTAGATGTTTATCATCTTTTAATACTCGAGTTCGAGTACTAATAATGCATGTTGTATGTGACGTCTTTGAAAAGACTAAAAAAATTGACATATTTCTCATATTTATAATTTATTTTAGGCTTAAATAGACATTTGGTACTCGAACTATACAACTTCTACCAAATTGGTACCTAAAGAAATTTTACAAGTTGGTACCCGAATTAAAGATATTTTTCTAAATTGGTACTTAAAGAATTTTTACTCTCAAGTTTGTACTTGAACTAGGCACTTTTTCCCAAGTTGATATCAAAACTTATACATTCTATCAATTTGGTCCTAATTCGAAATAATTCAATAAATTTAATCATTTATATTTAGAAATCTTATCAATTTACTATTTGTTATGTTCTTAAATTGTTTGTTTTCTCTTGTAAATGTTTATATCACTTTCCTGGTATAAAATTTTGTAATAGTAACTTGATGTTATTTTAAGGTAGAATGCAATTATCTCATTGTTGTTTTGATCTGTTAGGATTGTTTAATTTGAAAGTAATATAAAAAAAATGACTAAATTGATGGTATTTTTAAATACAAATGGTTAAATTTATTGAATTATTTCGAATCGGGATCAAATTGATAGAATGTATAAGTTTTGAGACTAAATATGTTAATAAAAGTATTAGAATAGTGGATGGAATTAAAATTTGGGTACCAAAATGGGAGGAAAAATTCTTTAGGTGTCAACTTGAGAGAAAGTGTTTAATTCAGGTATTAGTTTAAGAGTAAAAATTCTTTAAGCACCAACTTGAAAGAAAATATATAGTTCAAGTACCAAATGTATATTTAAGCCTTTATTTTAAAGTTTGTTTTTAATATAAAAAAACATCCCTATATACATAGACAAAAATAACTCTACTCAATTTCCCTCAACTCTGTGTTAACATATTCCCTTTTAATTTTAATTTTAAAATCAATAAATATCAAATAGTTCTTATATATCTTTTTTATCTTTTAAGTTTGTTCTACGAACTTATTTAAGAAAAAAAAATTATCATTCAACATATTGCAAAATTTTAAAAGATTTTATTGGAAAAAAATTATTTAATGTATTAGGGTTTATGGTTTATTGTTTATTATTTATTGTGTATGATGTCAGGTTTTAGAGTTTTAGGGTTTTTAGAGTTTAAAGTTCAAGGTTTAAGATTTAAGGTTTTGTAATACATTGAATGATAGAGTTTTTTTTCAATAAAATCTTATATTTAATCTAAGCTCTTAAATAACTCTTAACTTATCCGTGTATGCATAGATTAGACAAAATCATAATGTTCAAAACTTGTGATTAATCTTCTTAATAACATCATCTATATGGTTATTTTAGATACTTTTTATGCCGATGCTGATTACATTGGTATATCATGTATGGTGTGTAATAGGGTTTGGAGATTGGCCAGTGAGGGGTTCAGAGAGTGAGTTGGCCGTGGGTGCTCAAAATTATTATTATTTAAATCAACATAATGGATTTAGGTTTACATTGAATTATAATAAAGATTTGAGTGAGTTGTTTCGAAATTTGATGGAGGGTGAAATTAATTAGATTAATTAGTTATTAAGGCTGGACAGGTATTTTGTTTTGGATTCATATGCTTTTGTGGTTGTGTATAAAGATGGTGGGTGAGAAATCCGAGACTTGGTTCAACTACTTTATACATTAATATTTAAAATAACAACCAACAACTCTACCTTATGACACGTTTTCGTTTGGATTTATAGTAGATTTGCGATTCTCACGACTTTCAGTTTTGATTTGTGTTTGTCGACTCTTTTCAGTGGTTTACTCTTCTTTTACGATTGGTTGTCGTTGTATTTAAATGTGTTTAGCGTATTAGTCTACAAGATTATTTGTTTCGTCAATCACACATACATCACATTTTAAGTGTCTTATTGGATAGAGACAATGAATATTGTTTGACGATTGGTGGGTTTTTTTTAAAGAAATATACTGATTTTCTTTGCATCTTTAGAGTTTATATGTAGGAGCTTTTGGTCGGCTTAATTCCCGAATCTCTCTTTAATGAGTTGCGTTATTTAAGCTTAAAGGTTAAATTGGCAAAAACTAATTAACTCTTATGAAAATTTTGCACTCAATTTAACCCTCATATTTAAATTACACCCAATTTAGCCCCTCGATTAGTTTGATCACATTGACCGTCAATGCCCTATAATGATTAAAATATAGACAAACACATGGCACGCTCTAGACATGCCACATCATCAAAATCAATTTATTTTAAAAAATTCTTAAAAATTCTACAAAATTATAAAAATTTTACAAAATTTGAAAATATTAAATTAGTTAAATTTTTCTTATTTTCCTTTATTTTTTATAAAAACCTAATATAATATATTTTTCTAAAAAACCCCCCAAAGTTTCATTTTTTTTCAAAAAACCCCTCATAAATCACTAAATCAAGCATTAGCACTGATTCAACCACCAGTCACTCCCTGTCGCAGAAAAACCCCGCTCTCCCTCATTATTTCTTCTAACCAGAATCGTCGTTTGCCACAGTACCAATAAATTTCATCGTCAATTAAACTAATTTGAGGACTCGGAAAAGTTGGTTTAGGGTTAAGGATTTGGAAATTTTGGACATTTTGAAAATTTTTAAAATTTTAGGATTTTATAATTAAAAATATATTTTTAAAAAATATATCCAAATTTTAAATATTATTTCATTATAAATATTTATATGTATTTTTTTAAAATTATTACAATTATTTATATTTTTTTATTTTAAGTAAAAATATTTTTTTATGATTTTATACATAATTTTATTTTTTAAAACATTTAAATATTTTTTAGATTTTTTTTATATTTTGAAACTTTTATTTTGAATTTTTTATAATTTTCATATCTTTTCATTTTAAATATATTATTTTAAATTTTTATTTTTTTTTTAAATTTTAATGATTATTTGTGATTTTGATGATGTGGCACGTCCAGAGTGTGTCATGTAACCCCCTCGTACCGGTCTGGTCGGATGACCGGTCCGAGTGGGCCACACGGGGAAAACCGAAGCGAAACCCGTTAAGATTTCTCATCGGTTAACAACCCTAAAAGTTTATTTTTATTTTATCTTGTCTATATGCAAAATTAAACCTATGTGAAGCACAGCAGCGGAAAATACAAACATCGACCAACCCAACAAATAGACAGTTCATTTTATTGTTTTACAGCAGGCCGTTTCGAAACGCCCTAGGGGTGTTCCGAAACGCCTGGACTTAGTCAACGGGCCAGGGTCAATCCATAAGGTGACCGTTCCGAAACAGGGGTGACCCGTATCGGAACGACCTTGACGGTCAATATCTCGTGGTCAACGAGATTTGACCGTTCCGAAACATCGAAACATCAAAGGCCCGTTTCGGAACGCCTTCATCTCGTCAATTTCTCAAAATTCCAGTAGCAAAAATGTTCCGAAACGACCCTCATACGTTTCGAAACGGCAGGCCATTTGCAAAGGGCCCGTTCCGGAACAGGGGGACCCGTTCCGAAACACCCCCTGTCTGCAGACTCGATTTTGCTGTTTTAAGGCACAAAGGTGCCCCAAAACACCACCAAATCACATCACAACACCACATTAATTCAACTTAAGGCTTATCAACCATACTAGCATGCTTCAACAATGATTTAGACAAATCTAACACTAGGCAACACCGCACAAACATGTATTCATACAAACATCATTCAAACACATATATAAACTCTTAAGGCATAAGGCTAACATTCAAAAGAGCAACTTAGGCATGAGTTAACATTCATCATGGCAACACAACCATGCAAAAGCAAGATATAAGGGAGTCTACACATGCTCCTAAACAACCAACAACTGTCCAACAAAACCACACATGTCCCATTGCTCAAACTATTACATGTTTAACATTAAAAACCATACTTGATGAACTCAAACCAAAAACCACACTTGGAGGCCCTCCGCTTGCCCGAGCAACCCACGAACTAAGGATCTGCAATGTTGAACAAAGAGAGCGTAAGCAATGATGCTTAGTGAGGGTAAGCTCTAAAAACAAACCTCAACATCGCAGGGTCCGAGCACGATCTAGCCAAGGTAACACAATCATACCAAAGGTCCACAAGATAAAATGCATGAGCAATAGACAACATTAATGTCATGATCATAAGCTCAATTTCCATGATACATGTAATCACAAACAAGTATCCCAATAAGAACCATGAACCTCAACACATTGATATATACATCAAACAACATTGGCACCTAGCTAAGACCCGAATACGCGGATAGACATGTCGGAACTCACATCCAACAACCACATTACCTCACGGTGGGATTTCACTCATCATCGGTCTCGCGGAGGGGATTTCACTCATCCTCACGCCCCGTCGGTGGGATTCCACTCATCACCGACTACATTTAAATACAATTCCGGGCGAACCCGTACTCCTCCTTGGTGACTCAACACCACCAAGGCCACGCGCGACTTTAGACTCATGTGTACACACTAACATCCTAATGATCGATCATTTGTATTCAAGTTTACTAGTGCCAATACTTACTCACTTCACATTACTCATTTCGATAACCTTGTGCTTAGCACATACTCACCAACAATCATCACCATGCATGTCTCAAGCATCATAAGTCCAAACTCATTTCACATGTATAATGCAATACATAAACATTCACATCACATTTCATACGAGACATACACAACCATGTAATTGAGTTCATCCAAAGGCTCTAGATCAAGCTTAGGATTAGGTTACCACCCTAATCCTAACTCTAGGTGGGTCTACCAAGCCCAACCTAGTTCATGTACTCGAACCAACTACTTTAAAACCATTTAAAGCAATTAACCACTCACCTAAGCTTCCAAGCTCAAAGACCAAGCAAGCAATCACCTTCAACTCCCCGGATTCGATCCCAAAGCCTCTTCCACGTTTCCTCTTGCTTCTAATCAAACAAAACACATACATTACTTCTCAACCCAATGCTAATTCATCCATCAATCTACTTTGCAAAAAACAACCCAATTTCCTCAAATTCCCAAACCACATAACATCTCAAAAACCCAATTTTCGGACTCCAACAACCATTGGCTGAAATACCCATTTCCAAACACCCAAATGACTTCCAAAACATCCCAAATCACCCTCCTAACATAGGTAGACCATCAGCCCTTCAATTCCAACACTAAACCTCTCAAAAACCCAATTTTTCATACTTTAAAATTTGCCCTAAGGACCCACTCCGAAATTTCCTCCAAAATCAACCAAATTAATATATGTTGTATATTTCATTATGATTAAACATAACCCCAAAACAATTTCTCAAAAGAAATTGAAAAACCCCAAATTTCCATATGAACCCTAATTCCCAAAACTCAATATATTTGAAATCTAAAACAATAGATAAGTAGAGGATAGAGAGAGGGTTAAGAAAATGTGTTTACCTCTTAAATTGATGTTGAAATCGATTAGCAAAGTCAATGGAATAGTAACTAGGGTTTTAAGAGTTGAAAATGGGGGAGAGGGTTTTGAAATTGAGAAAGGGGAAGTGAGGAGGAAGATGACAACTTTTATGGAAAAGTTGTCTTGCTTTATTTAAAATATGGGTAAATCACAACCTTGGTCCCTCCCTCCTTATTAAGATTCAAATAGGTCATTATTCAAAGTTGGTTTATTTTAATTAGATTTTATTTGACTCGAACAACAACCCGGCTAACTCCTAGGCCCAAGACACGGGTGTTACAACTCTCTCCCACTTAAGGAATTTCGTCCCCGAAATTACCTGGTGGAAACAGATACGGAAACTGCTCAACCATATCTGCTTTCCTCTCCCACGTGGACTCTTCCACACCTCTATGTCTCCACAACACCTTGACCAACTCTATGGTCTTGCCACGCAACACCTTACTATCAGAAGTATCTTAACGGGCTCTTCATTATAGGACAAATCCGGATTTAACTCTATCTCCTCAACAGGCATCATATGAGAAGGATCTGATCTATATCTCCTAAGCATAGACACATGAAAGACATCATGGATCTTTTCTAACTCCGAAGGTAACCTCAAACGATAAGCTGCAGGCCCAATCCGCTCAACTATCTCATACGGACCAATAAACCTCGGACTCAATTTGCCCTTCCGGCCAAATCTCATCACCTTCTTCCACGGAGATACTTTCAGAAACACTTTCTCACCCACTGAATACTCAATCCCTTTCCTCTTCAAATCTGCATAAGACTTCTAACGATCGGAAGCTGCTTTCAAACGGTCACAAATCAACTTCACTTTTTCTGTGGTTCCCCTAAGCAAGTCTGGCATAGGTAACAACCTCTGACCTGTCTCAGCCCAACAAATCGGAGTCCTACACCGTCTACCATACAAAGCCTCATAAGGTGCCATCTGGATACTAGACTGATAACTGTTGTTGTAAGCAAACTCAACCAACAGCAAGTGCTTCTCCCAAGAACCCTGAAAATCAATCACACAACAACGAAGCATATCCTTAAGAATCTGTATCACTCGCTCTGACTGCCCATCAGACTGCGGATGATAAGATGTGCTGAAATGCAAACGGCTACCCAAAGCACCATGTAAGCAACTCCAGAACCTCGAAGTAAATCTAGGATCCCTATCTGAAACAATAGACTTTAGAACTCCATGAAGTCTCACAATCTCACGAATGTACAAGTTTGCCAACTTGTCTAAGGAATCCGTAGTGTTCACTGCTAAGAAGTGAGCACACTTAGTGAACCTATCGAGAATCACCCAAACCGAATTCTTCTTCGAAGGAGACAAAGGCAACCCCGATACAAAATCCATGGTGATCCTCTCCCATTTCCATTCCGGAATCTTCAAAGGCTGTAGCAAACCTGAAGGAACCTGATGTTCTGCCTTCACTCTCTGACAAACCATGCAACGGCTCACATACTCGGCTACATCTCTCTTCAAACCAACCCAGTAGTAATCATTCTTCAAATCTCGGTACATCTTGGTACTACCCGGATGCATAGAAAAGGGACTCGAATGTGCCTCACTCAGAATCTGACGTCTCAACTCAACATCTTCTGGCACAACAATCCTATCTCTAAAGCACAACAAGCTCTCACCACTGAAACTATACTCAGTCAGTCTTCCTTCGGCTATGTCTTGAACGTGAGGGACCAGTCTCGCATCTTGCAACTGCTTCTCTCTAATCAACTGAATCAGAGAAGGCTTCACTTGCAATTCGGTGATCAAACCACCATCATCAGACACACTCAATCTAGCAAACATAGCTCTCAGCTCAACGGCCACTTTTCTACTCAAAGCATCGGCTACTACATTTGCTTTACCCGGATGGTACTCAATGGTCAAATCATAATCTTTTAACAACTCTAGCCATCTCCTCTGTCTCAAGTTCAACTCTTTCTGTGTCATCAAGTATTTCAAGCTCTTGTGATCGGTGTAGACAATACACTTCTCACCATACAAGTAGTGACGCCAAATCTTCAATGCAAAAACAACTGCGGCCAACTCTATATCATGAGTAGGATAGTTCTTCTCATGAATCTTCAAATGTCTAGAAGCATAAGCAACAACTCTCCTATCTTGCATCAAAACACATCATAAGCCTACGTAGGAAGCATCACTGTAAATCATAAACTCCTTACCTGAAACAGGCTGCACTAACACTGGAGCATTCGTCAAAGCCTCTTTCAATTTCTCAAAAGCCTTTTGTCTTGCATCTGACCATTCAAACTTGACTCCCTTTTGCAACAACTTAGTCAGAGGAGCAGCTACTCTAGAGAAGCCATCAACAAATCTCCTATAGTAACCAGCTAATCCTAGGAAACTCCTAATCTCGGTCACGGACTTAGGTTGTTTCCACTCAACAATAGCCTCAATCTTCGATGGATCAACTCGGATACCTTTGGCCGAAACAACATGGCTAAGAAATACAACCTCTCGAATCCAGAACTCACACTTACTGAGCTTTGCATACAACTGGTTGCTCAACAATCTCTGTAAAACAAATCTCAAGTGCTCATCATGCTCTTCTTCTGTCTTCGAATACACAAGTATATCATCGATGAAGACAACTACAAAACGGTCTAGATAGTCTCTAAAAATTCTGTTCATCATGTCCATGAATGCTGCTGGTGCATTCGTGAGCCCAAATGGCATCACAAGAAACTCATAGTGACCATATCTAGTCCTAAAAGCTGTCTTCGGAACATCACACTCTTTCACCTTCAACTGATAGTACCCGGATCTCAAATCTATCTTCGAGAACACTGAAGCACCTCTCAACTGATCAAACAAATCATCTATACGAGGCAACGGATACTTGTTCTTCACAGTCAACTGATTCAACTGTCTATAGTCAATACACATGCGCATGCTACCATCTTTCTTTTTCACAAACAGCACTGGAGCACCCCACGGAGAACTACTAGGCCTAATGAAACCACGATCTAATAATTCTTGCAACTGACTCTTTAATTCTTTCAACTCTTTCGGAGCCATACGATACGGAGCTATCGAAACTGGATTAGACCCTGAAACTGTCTCAATCACAAACTCAACATCTCTGTCAGGAGGCAAACCCGACAACTCTTCAGGAAACACATCTGGGAAGTCACACACTGTCCTGATATCTTTCGGTCTAGCTTCACTCATATCTGGATTCATAACATAAGCTAAATAAGCCCCACATCCAGAGTCCATCAACCTATGAGCCTCTAAAGCTGACACCACATTAGACAAGAACTTAATGTTCTCGCCTACCACTACTACCTCGTAGTCATCAGAAAGCTTCAAAGAAATTCTCTTTGTCTCAAAATCCACACTAGCCCGATGCTCAACCAACCAATCCATACCCAATATAATATCAAAACCGTAGAAGGGAAGTTCCATCATATCAACCGAAAACACATGACCCTGAATCTTCAGTGGACACCTCCTATACATACGTCTAACCACAACTGTCTCACCAAAAGAACTAGTAACATGCATACCTACATCTAAGATCTCAACAGGGATATCTAACTTCTGTGCATGCTCACTCAAAATGTAGGAATGCGTAGAACCCGAATCAACCAAAGAAAGCAAAGACATAGACTGTAACTCGAAATTACCTGCTATCACATCGGTGTCGTTCTCGGCCTCTCTCTGAGCATAGACTCTCGCTGGTCCTCCCGCCTCTGGCTGCACCACCACAACATGAGCAAGGTTCCTCTGAGCATCTACCGTAGGTGCATCAGCCCTAGGCTGGAAGTAGCCACGACCGCGCCCACGGCCTCTCTGAAAATCATTAGCTCTCGCAGGAGCCTAAGCAATGTTCGGTGCCTGAGCCGCCTGATGCGGACAATCCCTCCTAAAGTGGTCCCTTGAACCACAGTTCCAGCAGGCATGGAAATTACCCCAACACTCACTAGCATGTTGTCTCCCACAGCGGGTACACTTGGGCAAACGCCCTCCTCCTCTATGGCCCTGGTGGCCCCTACCATGGTGGTCACCGCCACGTCTATGGTCAAACTGGTGTCCGCCACCTCTGTGCCTCTTGGCATCTCTACCATCAAAGCTGTTGTGCCTCTTACCAGAACTAGATCCCCCAGAACGCTTGGCCAGCCCCAAGCTGTGCTCAATGTCCTTGGCTCTAGCAACCAAGACATCAAAGTCAGAATAATCAGAAGCTAAGGTATACCTCTTAACTTCCTCATGGAGTCCGTATCTGAAACGATCACATCGAGCCCTCTTAGTGGGTACTAACTCTGGAGCATACTGACTCAGACGAACGAAACGAATCTCATAATCAGTCACAGAAGCATCTCCCTGAGTGAGAGCCATGAACTCTCTCTTCTTCTCATCTAGGTACCTCGGCCCCAAGTACCTCTTTCGGAAAGCAGACTCAAAGAACTCCCAATCAATCTCTGTCTCTGGAACCCCAGTAGTAATGGTGACCCACCAGGTGTAGGCATCACCCTGAAGCAACGAGATCACACAACCCAACTTACGTGCGCCCGCACAACCCATCTGAGCCAAGATACGAACTGTCTTCTCCAACCATAACTCCAACCTCTCCGGAGTAGATCCTCTAAACTCCTCGGCCCCTAAGCTACGGAGCCTCTCCAAAGGTAGACTAGCATCATCACACCTAGGCTGAGCTGCAGCCTGAGCTCCCGCAACTGCGGCCTGGAATGCTCCCGCTATTGCTTGCACAAGCGGAGTCATGTCAATTCCAGCTGGACCTTGGCCACCTTGTGGTCCATTTCCTCCGGCTCCATCCTCACCCCCAACTCCAGGTGGAGTAGGTGGTGGTGGTGGAGGTGGTGGAGGAGCGCCAGCTCCCGCGGCCACCGGTCCTTCTATGTGAGCCCCCGCACCAACTACCGGCTCAACAGGAGCCGCAACTCGTGGTTCCTGACGAACCAACCTCGGTCTACCTCTCGGTCTAGACATCACTCTCACAGGTATTAACTACAACCACAACAATAACACATACAAGCTGGGTTAGCAAGGCAAGGCTTCCAAGTGTTTAAGTATGTTCCCTCACTTAAAAATCATTTTTCCAATGTAATAGTAGCAATGGGACCCACACACACATGCTTTAAAATAAAACAATCAACATACTTGTCACCCAAGCAATCATTCTTGCAAAACAAGCAAACACCGTGTAATTCAATTTAAAAACTTAAACTTACCTCACTTACCTGCCCAAGGTCTCGGTAATTTTAGGCTCTGATACCAACAAGTGTAACCCTCTCGTACCGGTCTGGTCGGATGACCGGTCCGAGTGGGCCACACGGGGAAAACCGAAGCGAAACCTGTTAAGATTTCTCATCGGTTAACAACCCTAAAAGTTTCTTTTTATTTTATCTTGTCTATATGCAAAATTAAACGTATGTGAAGCACAGCAGCGGAAAATACAAACATTTCAACAAACATCGACCAACCCAACAAATAGACAGTTCATTTTATTGTTTTACAGCAGGCCGTTTCGAAACGCCCTAGGGGTGTTCCGAAACGCCTGGACTTAGTCAACGGGCCAGGGTCAATCCATAAGGTGACCGTTCCGAAACAGGGGTGACCCGTATCGGAACGACCTTGACGGTCAATATCTCGTGGTCAACGAGATTTGACCGTTTCGAAACATCAAAGGCCCGTTTCGGAACACCTTCATCTCGTCAATTTCTCAAAATTCCAGTAGCAAAAATGTTCCGAAACGACCCTCATCCGTTTCGAAACGGCAGGCCATTTGCAAAGGGCCCGTTCCGGAACAGGGGGACCCGTTCCGAAACACCCCCTGTCTGCAGACTCGATT
Organism: Hibiscus tridactylites; assembly: GCA_958450335.1. Taxonomy (NCBI): domain Eukaryota; kingdom Viridiplantae; phylum Streptophyta; class Magnoliopsida; order Malvales; family Malvaceae; genus Hibiscus; species Hibiscus tridactylites. The sequence goes on along the minus strand of OY288272.1, from coordinate 6,257,867 downwards.
TTGCTGTTTTAAGGCACAAAGGTGCCCCAAAACACCACCAAATCACATCACAACACCACATTAATTCAACTTAAGGCTTATCAACCATACTAGCATGCTTCAACAATGATTTAGACAAATCTAACACTAGGCAACACCGCACAAACATGCATTCATACAAACATCATTCAAACACATATATAAACTCTTAAGGCATAAGGCTAACATTCAAAAGAGCAACTTAGGCATGAGTTAACATTCATCATGGCAACACAACCATGCAAAAGCAAGATATAAGGGAGTCTACACATGCTCCTAAACAACCAACAACTGTCCAACAAAACCACACATGTCCCATTGCTCAAACTATTACATGTTTAACATTAAAAACCATACTTGATGAACTCAAGCCAAAAACCACACTTGGAGGCCCTCCGCTTGCCCGAGCAACCCACGAACTAAGGATCTGCAATGTTGAACAAAGAGAGCGTAAGCAATGATGCTTAGTGAGGGTAAGCTCTAAAAACAAACATCAACATCGCAGGGTCCGAGCACGATCTAGCCAAGGTAACACAATCATACCAAAGGTCCACAAGACAAAATGCATGAGCAATAGACAACATTAATGTCATGATCATAAGCTCAATTTCTATGATACATGTAATCACAAACAAGTATCCCAATAAGAACCATGAACCTCAACACATTGATATATACATCAAACAACATTGACACCTAGCTAAGACCCGAATACGCGGATAGACATGTCGGAACTCACATCCAACAACCACATTACCTCACGGTGGGATTTCACTCATCATCGGTCTCGCGGAGGGGATTTCACTCATCCTCACGCCCCGTCGGTGGGATTCCACTCATCACCGACTACATTTAAATACAATTCCGGGCGAACCCGTACTCCTCCTTGGTGACTCAACGCCACCAAGGCCACGCGCGACTTTAGACTCATGTGTACACACTAACATCCTAATGATCGATCATTTGTATTCAAGTTTACTAGTGCCAATACTTACTCACTTCACATTACTCATTTCGATAACCTTGTGCTTAGCACATACTCACCAACAATCATCACCATGCATGTCTCAAGCATCATAAGTCCAAACTCATTTCACATGTATAATGCAATACATAAACATTCACATCACATTTCATACGAGACATACACAACCATGTAATTGAGTTCATCCAAAGGCTCTAGATCAAGCTTAGGATTAGGCTACCACCCTAATCCTAACTCTAGGTGGGTCTACCAAGCCCAACCTAGTCCATGTACTCGAACCAACTACTTTAAAACCATTTAAAGCAATTAACCACTCACCTAAGCTTCCAAGCTCAAAGACCAAGCAAGCAATCACCTTCAACTCCCCGGATTCGATCCCAAAGCCTCTTCCACGTTTCCTCTTGCTTCTAATCAAACAAAACACATACATTACTTCTCAACCCAATGCTAATTCATCCATCAATCTACTTTGCAAAACACAACCCAATTTCCTCAAATTCCCAAACCACATAACATCTCAAAAACCTAATTTTCGGACTCCAACAACCATTGGCTGAAATACCCATTTCCAAACACCCAAATGACTTCCAAAACATCCCAAATCACCCTCCTAACATAGGTAGACCATCAGCCCTTCAATTCCAACACTAAACCTCTCAAAAACCCAATTTTTCATACTTTAAAATTTGCCCTAAGGACCCACTCCGAAATTTCCTCCAAAATCAACCAAATTAATATATGTTGTATATTTTATTATGATTAAACATAACCCCAAAACAATTTCTCAAAAGAAATTGAAAAACCCCAAATTTCTATATGAACCCTAATTCCCAAAACTCAATATTTTTGAAATCTAAAACAATATATAAGTAGAGGATAGAGAGGGGGTTAAGAAAATGTGTTTACCTCTTAAATTGATGTTGAAATCGATTAGCAAAGTCAATGGAATAGTAACTAGGGTTTTAAGAGTTGAAAATGGGGGAGAGGGTTTTGAAATTGAGAAAGGGGAAGTGAGGAGGAAGATGACAACTTTTATGGAAAAGTGGTCTTGCTTTATTTAAAATATGAGTAAATCACAACCTTGGTCCCTCCCTCCTTATTAAGATTCAAATAGGTCATTATTCAAAGTTGGTTTATTTTAATTAGATTTTATTTGACTCGAACAACAACCCGGCTAACTCCTAGGCCCAAGACACGGGTGTTACATGTCACGTGTCACCATCATAATAACTACTTTTGAGTTAACGGTCAACTTAATGGAAATGACTAAATTGATTGTAATTTAAATTTTGAGAGACTAATTGATCGTAATTTAAATTTTGAGTGCTCAATTGAGTGCAAATTTTTTATAAATATTTAATTAATTTTTTAATTTTTCGTCGAGGCTAATTTAACCTTTAAGCCCATTATTTATATTATACGTTCTCTTGTTTTAATAAAATTCAGTCTTCCATTTTAGTTAAAAATAACATCCAACAAATATTAGTATTTTATTTTTTTTAAAATCGCTCAAGTTTCGATCTTCTGTGTGCTAAAATAATGGAGTGGGGTGAAATCAAGAAAGGGGTTTAAAATTAATTTTAAATCTAAGTTTTCATAAACCTAAAGACATTAGGGAATCACATGAGCATATGCTACCAATATAGGGTGTCACATGACCCACAATAAATTGTTTTTTTCGGCAGTCATCAGCTTTATATATAAATATATAAATTATTGTATGTGTGAAGATGCAAAAACAGAGACAAACTAGGTTTAAATACTGGGACGAGTTAAAAATTAATTAAATATTTAAATTCAAGAAATAAAAAAAATATTTTACTAGCATTTAAATTATATAATAGAACCTAATACTATTATATCAAAATTGGGGAATCAACAACTCCTCCCACCTCTCCCACCTCAAGATTCAAGAGTGCCTCCGTCCGTGAGATGATTTTAATTTAGCTATGTTTTTGTTTGAATATTGTTACACTTCGAAAAATGTGAGAATATTAATTTCATATTAAAAAAGAAATTAGAGGTCTTGAGTTATTAAATTGTGACGCTGCACATTTTAAGAGGAGGATAATGACCACGTGATAATATGATTGTACATTAATAAGCTTAATAAGCTAAGCTAAGCTTAATATGGTTGTATATTTGCAATTAAAAAATAGTGATGATGGAGAAATAAGATAATCAATTTCAACTTAATTGGGTTTAAGTGAAAAGTGTGAAATTATTTATTAAAATTATATTGAAAAATCTAACTATCAGTTGGTTTAGTGAGACGAATAATTAAATTTTTAAAAATATTAGGGGTTTGAATTATGTTGTAAATGAAAAAAAATAAATTGAAATAGTTATTCTCGTAGTAAATTTTTTTATAGTATTCGATCCAAATTAAACGTCCAATAAATTAAATACAGATCATTATAAAAAAATATTTGAAAATGTGTATTAATATTAAATCAAATCTTTATCACAATCACAATTCACAATCATACTTTTCTTAAGGATTTTTTTATTCTCTCTAATATCTGATTGATCCAAAATGGAGTATATAAAGATTAAAGACCATACGAGCCCATAAAATTACAGGTGATATCCATTTACATCCTTGAAACCAGAAGTCTCTTCAAATGGACAATTAAATGCCATTGGGCTTTAGGCTTAAATTATGACTATTGAGTTTTTAAAACTTTTTTCATTCTTATTGCATCATATTGTTTTGCGATTGAAGTTCTATATTTTAGAAAAGAAAAAATAAGCCCGACAAGTGATCTTAATAGAAAAGCGTATAATATTTATCATGGGAGATCCAGGTTCAACTGCAATATCTGTAAGAAATGTGTGCATTGTCAAAGGGTTAAATAATATTTATGAACATATACCATCATAATTTTATCGCCGCGTCTTCAATTCTTAGAGAGGGGTGGAAATTTGTGTATTTGTATATGTAATTACACTCTTCAAAATTATAATTAATATTGTTTTTAATTTTTTTTGAAAATAATATTGTTTTTAATTTTAAACTTATATAATTATGTAATTATAATTTGTACTATCAATCAAACATGTCATAGACAATTATAATGTAATGACACTTTACAATTACAAGTCGACATATTTAGAGAACTAAAATTCATTATAATTACATGCGAGTGCAATTACTATAGTTGTAATTATATTTTTATATAATTATAATGTTCAAACACACTCTTTATTTTTATTTTAAAATATATCCGATAATATGTGTGTCCTATTGATAATCTCATTAATGACATTCAAAATACTTAATTAATTATTAATGAGATATTTTTTCTATTATTATTATTATTATTGGAAAATTTTATTAAGAACTTCAACTTTCTCCCGACTACCAAAGCATACATGATGCTAAGAACTCATCTGTTTATAATCGGATCATAGAGAACTATAATCTAGGTAATTAGCATTTGGTTAAAATATGCTCCAAATATATGTACTTTCCATACATTTAAAATCTAGTTCCTCTACTTTTATTTACAGAAATTCAACTCATTTTTTCCTCGGCCACACAAGATTTTATCAAATGGGTAATCGCGAGATGGAACAAGGATTCCGAAGGAGAGAAAGTTCATCGGCGAGCAGAAGAAGACAATGGAGAAACTCAGGCAGCAGATGGGGAGGCTTCGGGAGCAAGTTCTCAGCAAACATCCAAAGCAACAGATCGGGAGAGTTTTGGAAGACAGCAGAAGCCAGCGAAACAACCATCTTCATAGAAGTGTACGGAAAGATCACCAGAGTTTTCATCGCCTACAACAACGCCAAAAGAGCCAGAAGCAACGCCACCTTCGCCTTCATTCGTTTTCTTCACAAAGTAAGTGCTATAAGAGCGATTCGCGAAACAAATGAAAGGGACATAGACGGTTTCCGTATCAGGGTGTTTCATGAAAACAAACCGGGCACAATCAACCAGAAGAGGGAGAGCCCGAGACATTATTCTAAATCCCGCCCTTCAACCTTCTATCAGCGTAAGGCGACTGCAGACAAATCCTACAAAGACGCTTTACTCGGGAATCATAAACCAAGAGTGTCGAACGCCTATTGCAATCAGAAAAACCCTAGTGAAATGAATGACCCTCCAGCTAAAATAACCACTTCGGACACAATCAACATCCAAAAATCCATCCCACACTCAGAAACAAGTTGGTACAACAATAGTTTGGCGGCACTGGTCAAAGGAATGTACAACGCAGATTTGGTGCAACAGGCCCTTAGGTCCGAGGGTTTCAATGTTACTGTGGCAACTTGGTCAGGCTTTTTCGTCATAATCCAGTTTCTCGAAGAAGAACAAGTCTCTATATTTTGGGACTTAAAAGACTCCATGTTAAAATCTTGGTTCGATGAAATCGATACCATTCCACAGTTCGTCGCAAAGAAAAGATTGATGGTATGAGCCAATATAGAAGGTATTCCAGTCTTTGGATGGCACAAATCAGTAATAACAGACATCACAAGCAAATGGGGTTGAGTTGTCAATGTTGATCCAACAACTTGCAACAGATCCAATTTCGAGAGTACAAGGGTTCTCCTGGGGGTCGGATCAATAGCAGATATTCTGGTTTTTGCCTCGATCTTAGTCAACGGAGAAAAGTTCAATATTCGGGTTTCACTATCCGCTTTTGAAGATCACAAATGTTGGTTAGATGAAGGGTCGCCGGAGTTGCATCCCGCCGATGATCCCCTGTGCCATTTCGACAGTAGAACACAAGATTTTAATAAAGGCTGCGGGGCGCAGCTTTCCGAGGAGAACGGGATCAATTCAGACAGAAATCCCCAGAAATCTTTTCACACCACCCCTATCACTATGGGCGAAACCAATAATAACGATCTTAATGAGCACCAACTTCCCGAGGCTTTGGGGGACAAAACAACCAACAACTTTTCAGATTTTGATCCTCCTATCCCTACCCGCAATGATGAGAACAACCTAGTTGAATTACACTCTGGAAGGTCAGCGGAACATTCCCCTAGATCTCTCAACCCATCACTTCATGAAGTTCCCATCGTATATGGGTCAGGCCTATCCGAATCCGCTTTCGAGTCCAGTCGGCATGAAGAACCAAAACTAGACAAAATTTCAGGACTCTTTGTGATAAAACCCAAATTACTTAAGTCAACTAAACCCAGTCTGAACCGCCTGAAAATCACCAGCTTCCCGCGGGCCACTGATAATAAGCGTGTGCTACTATATTCCGGTTCAAAGTCCAATCCCCCTCTTCAGAAATATCCAACTGGATCAACCGCTGGTGCAAATCATAACTTTTCCAACCTGGTCAGCCCTACTAATCCTTCTCCTTCATCGGAAGCATTGGACTGCCTGGAGGTATGCCATGTTGCAGGCCTTTTCTTCAAAGATAACGACAACATTGTTATTGAAAGACTCAGAAAACTTGATACGGATTCAGATATACACCGAGGTGATGGTCATCTATAATACCCAGGTTTCCTATCAGTGTAATAGCTCTCCTTGAACATGAATAAGAAGAATCATTGTCTCATCTTCTCGTGGAGTATTCATGGGTTAGGAAAAACAGAAAAGAAAGCAGCAATCAAAAGGCTCATTCGGTGCAACAGAGCCAATCTTATCTTCATTCAAGAAACAAAAGTTTCCAATGTAGATTCATTTCTAATCTTTCAACTATGTGGCAACTCCCAGGCTTTCAAATTCGCTTTTTCCCCTTCAAATGGCTCCTCAGGAGGCATTATTTCTATCTGGAATCCTCAAATCTTCCAATGCAGCTTAGTGGTTTCGGAGAGACATTTTGTAATACTCAAAGGGACATTATCTTTCATAGGTAAATCTACAATCTGATGGTTGATTAACATATATGCTCCAAACAAGGCAGACGACAAGAAACTTTTATTCTCCAGTCTCAGTTCTGCAATTGCTTCCTCGAATTGCCCCATTCTTTTAGGTGGCGATTTCAATGTAGTAAGATACGGGGAAGAGAGGGTGGGTATCAGCATAAGCAAGAGGGATCTTAAAACTTTCAACGCTTTCATAGATGATTCATCTCTTATTGATCTCCCTACAGTAGGTAGCAAATACACGTGGTCGAGTTTACGAGAGCGACCATCATTTAGCAGACTAGACAGATTCTTGCTCTCCACATATTTTCTAAATATTTGTCCTCAACTGTTCTAAGAAGTCTGGCCGAGGAACATATCAGACCACAACCCAGTGGCTCTACTGACCAACTCCATAAACTGGGGACCAAAGCCCTTCAGATGTTTCGACTCATGGTTAGACGATAATGAGGTTATCAAATCCATCAAGAACTTATGCGCGAAAAGGAAAGGTGCAGGGACTGGTAAGATCCTCCAGGAGTGTAAAATGTGGATGAAATCATGGAACGATCGACAAAGGAAAAAAGATGTAAGGGCTATTAGTGACATCGAAAACGAAATAGCCAAAATTGAGAATGATGCTGCCTCTGCTCCACTATCTGATGACAAAAAATCCGCCTGGCGCAAACTGAAAATCAGTTTATGGAATCAGATCAAAAAAGAAGAACAAGACTGGAAGCAAAAATCAGAGATCAGATGGTTCGAAGTGGGAGATAGGAATACCAAATTTTTTCAGTCCATTGCTTCGGCAAGGAAGAGAAACAATTCCATGTTCAGCCTGAAAGTGGGAAATACAATCCTCAAAGAACCAGAAAAAAACAAACGAGCAGTAGCAAACCACTTCAAACAAGTGTATAACAAACCAAACACACTAAAAGTTGACCGTCTGGACTGTAACATCAGAAAGTTAGATACAGAAGAAGCTAGCAGCTTAGAAAGACCTTTCTCTCTCGAAGAAATTTGGTCTGCTCTCTTCTCAATGGATGGATCAAGAGCCCCGGGGCCTGACGGCTTCAACATTGACTTCATCAAAAAAAATTTGGGATTCTCTGAAATTGGATATCCTCCAATTCTTCATTGATTTCTACAAGGGCAAGTGGCAGGACAAGGATGTTAATCACACTTTTATAGTTTTAATACCAAAGGTGAAGAACCCTGAATCGATCGGAGACTATAGGCCGATCAGTCTAATCGGAAGCATGTACAAACTCATAGCAAAAGTTTTAGCAGCAAGGTTGAAGGAGGTGATCAACAAACTTGTCGGAGATTTTCAGTTCGCCTTCTGCCCAGGTAAACAAATCCTGGACTGCTCCTTAATATCCAACGAGATTATCGATCACATGAGAAGAAGGGGCTTGACCAAAATGGTATTCAAGGTGGACTTCCAAAGAGCATGTGATACATTGTCATGGGATTTCTTGTTCTTCATGATGGAATCCATGGGTTTCGGCAGCAAATGGAGAAATTGGATGAGATTATGCATTTCCTCAGCGTCTATATCGGTCCTAATCAATGGAGCCTACTCAAAGAAATTTCAGATGGAAAGGGGACTTAGACAAGGTTACCCCCTATCACCGTTCTTGTTCAATTTAGTTGCAGAGGGGTTAAGCGCGCTGCTTCTTAGAGCTGAAGAAAAAGGATTATTTGAAGGCTTTCGAATAGGAAGCGGTTTGTTATCAGTCTCGCATCTGCAATTCACAGATGACTTGATAATCTTATGCGGAGCTAACGACAATCAAATCAAAAATTTGACGTTCATTTTGAAGGGCTTCCAATTAGCTTCGGGGTTAAAAATTAATCTAGAAAAATCAAAACTTCTGGGAAACAACGTTGAAAACCGGTTAACCAAAAGTTAGGCAAACAAATTTCACTGTGCAGCAGAATCTTTCCCAACCACCTATTTGGGCCTGCCTCTGGGAACAACAACCAACTCTCTAAGTATTTCGAATCCTCTTTTCGACAAGGTAGAAAAGAAACTTGCTAGGTGGAAATCAAAACTCCTCTCTTTCGGGGGTAGAGTAACGCTGATCAAATCAGTCCCCACAAATCTTCCCATCTACTACATGTCACTCTTTCGCATGCCTCGAACAGTAAGCTCCAAACTCAGCAAGCTCGTGGCAAAATTCTTATAGGGGTCTTTAGATAAAAGATCCATTCACTGGATAAAATGGGAGACTTTATGTCGTCCTAAAGAAGAAGGGGGTCTAGGATTGTTCGACTTTCGAAGTAAAAACGAAACTGTATGTGCCAAATGGCTTTGGAGATGCTGCGTCGAGAGCGATTGCTTATGGAGAGAGACTATCAGATCAATCCACGAACCTACAAATATTTCCCTTTTCCCTACAGTAAACACTTCTCAGAATAAATGTTGGATTTGGAAGAACATAAAGAATCTGATGCACTGCTCCGAAATTTCTTTCGCCTAAAATATCGCCATTAGTGTCGGAGATGGTAAGAAAATCCTCTTCTGGACAGATGCTTGTATCGGTAACTCCCCCCCTGAAAAACCGATTCCAAAGAATATACTCTCTGGCTACAAATAAATCAGGTCCAATAGTAGACTTTGGTGCTATAATGAATGGGGAATCGAAATGGCGCATTGAAATCCGCAGAAGCCTTTTCGACTGGGAGATTGAAAGCTGGGAGGAATTCTTGAACCTCATCAGCAGTGTCGAAGTCAGACCGGAAATTCCTGATAGTGTTCACTAGAAAGCAAATTCTAATGGCTTATACAATGTGAAGTCCTACCTTTCCCTTCTTCATAATAAGCAGCAAGGAAGGAACCTTATTTGGAAATCGATCTGGTGTAACTTAGCATCTCCTAATGTGGAGAATTTCGTTTGGAAACTCATCCATGGCAGACTACCCACAAAAACTGAACTCCAAAAAAGGGGCTGCAATTCCATTGCTGAAACAACCTGCGTTTTGTGTAAAATTGAACAAGAAGGCTTAGATCACCTTTTTTTCCACTGCCACTTCACTTGGAACACCTGGAATCTTTGGTGGAGCATGTGGAACTTTCAGATTATCATGCCGATGAGCATCAGTCACCTTTTTCAAATGTATCAAAACGTGCCAATCAAACCATCCTTGTATCAGGTATGGAAATTAAGCTTCTTCCGTTTCGTTTGGACGCTCTGAAAGTTTAGAAATAATGTGATTTTCAACAAAGGAAATCCGGAGAGGGGAGTATTTTTTGATATGTTCATCCTTCGATTAGCATGGTGGAGCAAGGCCAAATGGCCAGGTTTGGCAGTCTCAATTACAGACCTCACCAGCAATCCTCGAATATTCCCAATGATAAACCTTAAACCGCCGCCCAAGCAAATCAATTCCTGGTGTCCACCGGCCGCCAACCAATTGAAATTCAACACAGACGGTGTCGTTTGCGGTTTTTTTGGCAAAGCCGACATAGGAGGGGTTCTCCGAAATCACAAAAGTGAAATCCTAGCTATTTTCTCTAAATCGGCAGGTCTGAAAGATGCAACCTCTGTCGAAATCCATGCAATAAAAGAAGCTATTCTTCTTCTCCGATCGACTGACTGGTTCTCCAAAACAGTTGTGACCATTGAATCAGATGCGAAACTGGTAATCGAATGGCTGGGGAAAAAAACCTATGAGCCTCTCGCCTTCAAACCACTACTTGATGATGTGAGATCGCTTTGCAAAGAAGGTAACATCTCTTTCAGTTTCGTGCCCAAAGAGTGTAATGTTTTGGCCGACTCCTTGGCAAAAAAAGGCATTGGTAGAGTCCAGGCAATAGCTAACATCCAAAAGACTATATAATGCTGCTTCCTTTTTTCCCCATCAACCCCTGCACTAAGAAGGCCTACAGCAGTCTCATCCGGCAACCAAGTGCTTTATCAAGCCTGTCGAATACGCAATGTGGCATTTCAGCAAAGAGCACCTCGGTTATTACCAGCATACGTGGCTTTGATAGTCAAACGAGCCAAACAAACGATATTATTTCGTTGTATTTGTTTCCAGCCATATACAAGGTGCACTCTTTTTCGTCCAACTAGGTCTAGGGAGGTTTTTTAATGAGGCCCTTGTTATGGTCTTTCTATCAATAAAAGCATTTAATCTTCAAAAAAAAAGATTTTATCAAATGAAAAAAATCATACAACTTAAACCTGATGTGGCATTTTTTAATATTTTTTTAATCATTTCTCTCTCCTCTTATATATTATTTTTATTTAATTTTATTCACCCAATCATGTTGTGACACGTGTCACTACACTATTAGGTGAACCCCCCAAATCCTCAAAATTTAACTTGGTGCCGCTGGGATTTGAACCTAGCACCACTAGCGCACCAAGTATGCACTTGAACCAACTAGGCTAAGCTGGATACTTGATTCCAATATACTAACACTTATATTTAAGCTGTACAAATTAACCCAAAAACACTTAACAACATAATAGGTGCCGCTGGGAATCAAACCCAGGACCACCAGTGCATAAGGCATGCGCGTGAACCAACTATGCTAGGCTGGTTACCTAATTCAAATCTACTAACATTTATATTTAAGTTGTATAAATTAACCCAAAAAATATTTTTAAATTAGAAACAACACATTCGAACGCAATACCTTATTGATTTTTTTTAAAATATTTAACCACCAAGTTAAACTAATAAATTGTGTTATTTTTAAATTAAATATATTTAACTAAATTATGTTTAAAATTAAAAAATCAAACTAATTTTTTTTACTTTGATTGATAATAACAAAACTAATTAAATATTTATTTATTATTATAAAATTATTATAAATTAATATTTATTTATTATATTAAATATAATATTAATAAATATTATTAGTTTAATATTTTTTGATTATTTCTCTCCTCTTATATTATTAATAAATATTAATTTTATAATAAATAAATATTAATTTATAATAATTTTATAATAATAAATAAATATTTAATTAGTTTTTTTATTATCAATCAAAGTAAAAAAATTAGTTTGATTTTTTAATTTTAAACATAATTTAGTTAAATATATTTAATTTAAAAATAGCACAATTTACTAGTTTAACTTGGTGGTTAAATATTTTAAAAAAATTCAATAAGGTATTGTGTTCGAATGTGTTGTTTCTAATTTAAAAATATTTTTTTGGGTTAATCTGTACAGCTTAAATATAAATGTTAGTAGATTTGAATTAGGTAACCAGCCTAGCATTGTTGGTTCACGCGCATGCCTTATGCGCTGGTGGTCTTAGGTTCGATTCCCAGCGGCACCAATTATGTTTTTAGGTTTTTTTGCGTTAATTTGTACAGCTTAAATATAAGTGTTAGTAGATTGGAATCAAGTATCCAGTCTAGCCTAGTTGGTTCAAGCATATGCTTGGTGCGTTGGTGGTCTTGGGTTCGAATCTTAGTAGCACCAAGTCTAATTTTAAGGATTTTTTTTTTTTTGGGGGGGGGGGGTTCACCTAATAGTGTAGTGACACGTGTCACAAAATGATTGGGTAAATAAAATTAAATAAAAATAATATATAAGAGGAGAGAGAAATGATTAAAAAAATATTAAAAAATGCCACGTTAGCCTTAAAAAATATTAAAAAATATCACGTCAGCAAAACCGTTAGTTATTTAACGTCGGGGACCAAAACAGGAGAACTATGTAACGGAAGGGACTCTTTTGCCAAAAAACATAATTTTAGGACCAAAATAAGAAAACATGCATAGTTAGGGTACCACCGGTGTAGTTTTCTCTTTATTTAAAAAAGCCATATCAATAAATTTAATAGAACAATTTTAATGACTGGATTTGAATTTTTAAATTTGAAAAGAGAAGACACTAAATTCCTAGAAATAAAAGTAGTATGACTAAATTCAAAATACACAAATAGTGAAGAGGCTTAGAGTATATTTTAACCATAACAATTTTGAAAACTTCGTTTTCAAATCTCGTAAAGATTGTGTTTTTTCTTTGTTTTTTATATCAAACCATAAAAAATTGAAAGGTCATTTTCATGCGAGGAAAATATGACATTTAATTAGGTGCGCTTAAATTAAATCATAATTTTTTACCAAAAAATTAAATCATAAATGAAATTTATGGCATCATTATCTTTTTATTGAAAAAAGTAGTTTATTGGTGCGTTGTTTAATGTGGCTAATTAATTGTTTAACTATTCAAAAAAAAATGTTTTCAAAATTTAGTAGGGTTTGGCTTGGATTAAATCAATAGAAAGGGAAAAAAAATAAGGAAAAATATATTTTATTTATTTAGATATTTTTTTGGTTGCCCTCCTGGTTTCTCAAGTTTTGTCCTAACTAATCTGGATTGACTCACGTCGCACACCTAACTTTGGTAGATAAGTCTTACCGCAATAATTTTCTGCACACACAAAGTTTCAAACTCGAGATCTATTTATGCGATATAAAACTATTTATCACTTAGATCAATCTAGTTTATAGACGAAATCTGTTAAAAAGAAGAGTTAGACATATAAGTATATATTTTTATCCATTAATCATTTACCTAGTATATTTTATAAAAGAATACAATTATAAAAACATTTTTTTCTATTCATTGTTTAACCAAAAAATGTAAAAGTGTTTTTATTTTCCTTTTATTTATTAATTTTAAATATTAAAAAAACAAACATCGTTTCTTTTTCTTTGTTTGATACATAATATTGTGTAAAAAAATTACATAAATTTTTATATTTAAACTATAAAATCTAAAATTTAAGTCTTTGACCCAAAAACTCTAAATCCTAAAATTCTAACACAAGATCTTACAATCTAAGGCTAAACTCTTAAATCCTAAATTTGACAAGTTACTATAAAAAGTTACACGACTTGTGTATCTAAATTTTATACAACGTAAATTGCTAAAAAAGTCAAAATCAATTCCATATTCAGTTTATGGTCTTTTGACACCAGAGTATATAAATATTATAGTGTTCCTATAGGCTTAATGACTCGTTTGACTCATGACGTATACACAAAATACCGAATTGTCCCCTAAAATATTTTTAAGACGTTTTGTCCCTTGAACTAAAAATCGTGACCTCCGTTAGTACCTGTTTTATAATGTCCATTCAAAAAAATCGGGCCAATTATATCACGCCATGTGGCTCTTTTGACCAAAAATTGGTTGACTTTAATAAAAATGGATAAACGGCATGTTTAGTCTCTCAAGTTTTATATTTATTCAATCTAACCATCTTCTTCATCAAGCATAAAACCAAATTTTAGCTATGTTGCACTGATACGGATACGGGAGCGGGGACGAAGACGAAAAACAACAATTTCTAAATTTACAGGGTACGGAGATAGCAAGAGTACGACATATAAAAAATTAAAATTATATATAGAGTTAAAAAAATCACAAATAAATTACATACTTCATAGAAAATTAAAAAATAAATTCCATTAGTAAATCACAATATTAAACTATAAATAATAAAATTCAAACCACAATATTAAGCATAGAATAATAAAATTCATAAACAAACTACAATATTAAAATGTCAAATCTCAAAACTCAAATTACAATATTAAATCTAGAACAATAAAATCTATAAACAAAATACAATATTAAAATGTCAAATCTAAAAAAACATTACTAAAACAACTTTCACTCAAAAAACAAAAAGCAACCAACCCCTAATTTAAAATGATCTAAAAATGTATTGCTAAAATTTGAGACAAACTGATATTGAAAACCCAATTTCATAATTTTTCAATTTTTTTATACGAAAAATTTCTATGCAAAAACAACAACTCAATTTCCTGTAAATTTTTACTATTAACAAAGCCTTCATTTGAACATAACTCAGATGCCTCCAAAGTTTAAATTCACCGACAAATCAAAGAAAAAGAAAAAAATGATGGAGAAAAATGAACTTACCCAAAGTTTAAACGAGTATCGCCCTGAACTTCACCCAATCAGAACTGGCCTAATCCAACCTAATTTCAATATGCGAATAACAATTAAAATAAAATATCAGACCCATAAGAGTTATATACCACAATCCACATAGCGGCCAACACATATAAAACAACATCCAAGACCGTAAATATGAAAATAAAGTTAAACAGAGAAGAAGATATACCTGGAAATTAAGGCCGAAATTTTGAACACGCCGGAGTACAATATTTTATTGGCGTCGGCTTTTTGAAATAGTGTAATGGTGTCGCTCGTTCCTCTCCAATCGAAAGAAAATAAAAGAGATGGTGTTTAGATTTAGAACAGAGTACATTAAATTAGGTTTTGTTGTCCAATTTTTTTAAAAAATAAAAATGTCAAAATTACCCTTGTGAACGCATGTGATAGTCACATGTCGTCCTCGAAACGTCCCCATGTAAGTATGAAACATCCCCAAATTTGTTCAGTCGTACTCTACCGCCGTGACACGTGCTCGGGTCATCCCCGTGTGAGAGACATATCAGGTACATGGAACGGGATTACTTTGCCGTCCCCGTATTTCATAAGATATCAGTTTCAAGTTCGATACAGGCCTGGAGAACAGCATCACAGGCACAGCTACTTTTAAATTAGCAACAACAAAAAAAACCCTGCAACATGTGATTTTGCACAATCTTCATCAACACCCCTGATTGCCCAAAAGAGCTGCGAATGGGTTTGAACCTGGAGTATTTCTCTTATTTCCAGCCATAGTCGTAGCATTCAAAAATGGCTCCTGAACATTTTCAATTGAGATCAATAATCTCACGCATTTGAGGATTGCTCATAATCAAAGTGCGCATTAACTCGGAGTTATTCACCAAGCTTTGAATTGCAAGTGTATTCATTATTTCCCTCATCACGTTGGTTGTTGTTCTACTTGTTCATTGAACAACATAATGCCAAAGGTTGTCTTCTCCAGGCTCATTATTTCAACCCCAAAAGAGTGTTCCGAATCGACTTTCCTGACCGACCTTCGGTCCAGTTTAACCACACCGGCTACCGCTTACCGTGAACCTGGCCACTTTATTAGGAACAAGGCTGAGAAAATAAAATCTGGTTTGTTCGAGAGAGCTATAGTTGAAACGAGGAGAAAAAAGATATCTAGATTGAATAAATATAACACTTGAAAGACTCAACATGTCATTTACCTATTTTTATCAAACTCAGTCAATTTTTTTGTCAAAAGAGCCACATGACACGATTTAATTAGGCCAAAAAAAATAAACGAACGTTAGATAAGAGGGGCCAACAGAGGTTACGATTTTTAGTATAAGGGGCAAAACGTCCTAAAAAATATTTTAGGGGACGGTTCGGTAATTTGTGTATACTTCAAGGGCCAAACGGGTCATTAAGACTTTTCCTATATGTCATTACATATATTTATATTACATTAATAAATTATACCAACGACATGTCAACCGAGCTAAATTCAAATAAGCTTGAGTAGTGATTTAATTGTTATATAAGATTATATAGCAGTATCAGAGCCGTATTTGGGCCCAGGTAGGAGGGACAACCGCCCATGACCCATAATTTTTATAGTGTATTATACTTATAAAAAAATATTTTTATATTAAATATAAGTCCCAATTATTTTCAATGATTATTATTAGGGGCCTATTTTTTTAATATTTATTATTATGGCCTAATTTTTTTCTCAAAATTTATTATTAGGGCCATATTCTTATAATTTATTTTTTTTTCTAATATTTGTTATTAAGTGCCCAATTTCCTCCAATATTTCTTATCTTGGACACTCTTAAAATTCAATTTTTTTTCTAATACTCATTATTAATGGCCCATTTTTTTCAATTATTGTTATTAAGTGACAAATTATTTTTAATATTTGTTTTTACGGGTGTACTCTTAAAATTCAATTTTTATTTTCTAATATTTATTTGTTATTAAAAGTACAATTTTTTCAATACATTTTATTAAGAGTCTAATTTTTTAAATATTTTTTTTTATTAATAGCCTAATTTTTCAATACTTTTTATTAAGGGTCCAATTTTTCAATACTTGTTATTATAAAGCTACTCTTAAAATTTATATTTTTTTCAACACTTGTTATTAGATATGATGATTTAAATAACAGTTCGCAGCTGTTATGTCCACAATGACATATATTATTAATAATTTACAACCACGATACTCACAATGACCACAATAACATCCATTATGTCCACTATTACAATAAAACACAACGCGATCGAGAACGTGACCGCTACCATAATTTAAATCCTTGATCATGGGCCCACTTTTTTAATTCGCCGTAAAACCACCAAAACCTCAGAAACGGGCCTGCCAAGAAGCAGGAGCTATGCTGTTACAGATGCAAAATAGGCTTCTGAATTTTATGTGTGTAAATCCTAAATATAAGTCTAGTTTTGTATATTTGTTTTTAAATTTTAATTGAGTGATTGAATTGTTATTGATTTTGAATTTGATTTTTTTGGATAATTTTACCCTTTCATTTATAGAAAATCTATCATTGTAACAAATAATGAAAATTACTAATGAATTATAGATTTAATCGTAAAATGACTTCTAAAGATTCAAGTCACTGTATTCCTATGAAACTGATCACTTTTTAACATTTGAATGATGAAAAAATCATTAAAATTTATTTAATTAGTATGTAAACTGTTTCATTTTATATATTAATTTTATTAAATTGAGAAAAAATTAAATGAGAAAATTGTAGATGTAATAGTAATAATAATCACTTATAGACTATTCAAATAATGATAATCAATGGCCAACAGGGTGCCTTTAAATCTAGTTGGTAGGGCACCATTCTTACAATTATTTAATGTTGTCCATTTTTGAATTTGCTGATTTATATAGTGCCCTAATTTTCTTCCTTTTCTTTTGGTCTAATTATATTTTTGTAATTTATTTTTTTAATTTAAATAAAGAATCACGTGAAGATGGATGGAAGAAGGGTTTAGAGAGATGTTACCAAGTGTCTCTTCTTCTCTGAATCGATCCCTTCAAAGGAGGTTATTGATTTTCTTTTAGGGTAAACTACATAAATGACCACCTTACTATTGTAAAAGTTGCGATCTGGCCACATTGTTTTTTTTTGTCACAATTAAACCACCAAACTATTTAAATGGTATCAATGTGACCACCAGCCGTTAAAGGTTAACGGAAGGGTGATGTGGCAGTTAAAAAAATAAGGGTATAATTATACATTTGGTCCTTATTACTTATACACCCTATCGATTTAATCCTAATTTTAATTTAATAAAATAAATTAATTATTTAATTATTTGGTGACACGTGTCACCACCTTATTGGAGGATTTTAATTATTTGGTGACACGTGTCACCACCTTAGTGTATAAGTAATAAGGACCAAATGTGTAATTATACCCTTATTTTTAACTGACACGTCACCCTTCCATTAACCTTTAACGTCTGGTGGTCACATTGATACCATTTAAATAGTTTGGTGGTTTAATTGTGACGAAAATAAGTAATATGGTTAGATCGCAACTTTTGCAATAGTAAGGTGATCATTTATGTAGTTTACCCTTTCTTTTATTATCAATGGTAGCCACGTGCACATTTTTTTTTTATTTTTCTTTGTTTAAACGTGTCAAACATTTTTATTGTATATGATTAAAAAATTATATTATTCAATTATTGATATTTTATTTTTAAATATTAAGAATCAACTTGATAAAAAACTATAAGCGTAAGAAGACTAAAAACTTATTTTATATGTTTTTATTATGGTTAGAATAATAATAAAATTAAACAAAAATTAAGATAGAAACAAAAACTTTCTAATAAAAAATTTAGGATTAGGATATATTTATATTATGTGAAACTCAATTACTTTTATATTCTTTTAGACCGTTAGATAATGATGTGATAATTTTTCTATTTTTTACTATTAATCTCATACAGCGATCTAAATATATATATATATATATATATATAATTTTAAAATTTTACATAGCGAGGAGGATTTATCTCAAAATCTATTAAAAAAACTTTCTAATAAAAAAATATTACAGAGACTTTATTTTGTAAACATACATATATGACTTAATTATTTTATTAGAAATGAAAAAAATGTCATAAGGCCATTCCAATTTACAAATACAATAAAGAAATTATCCTTAAAATATATGAACGGACCCCAGAAATATTTAAACCATTACAACAAAGAAATTGTCCTTAAAATATCTGTACAAAATGAGGCTTTATTTCTATCATTAGAAATATTAGCTAAGAGACTTCAGATTTAGCTTTGTTGTTGAGCTGAAGAGTTGCAAAGATGTTGGTAAAATATTTGAAGGCTGCATGCTTTAATTACATGGTGTTTGTATTGATTTGGAGTAGGGCTGCAGTTTCATTTTCAGTGGTCAACTCTCTTCCTGGATTTAATGCTCCACTTCCTTTCAAGCTTGAAACCGGGTAAGCTTCTCTCACTTCTGCTACTCTTTGTATCTTAGCACTGTTCATAACGGTTTAGTTCATTTAATGTGTCCCAGATACATAGGGGTGGATGATTCCGAGTTTTTCTACTATTTTGTTGAATCAGAAAGCAACCCAGAAGAGGATCCTCTCTTGCTGTGGATCACTGGAGGCCCTGGCTGCTCTAGTCTTTCTGGGTTTTTCTTTGAAATAGGTATTCTGATTCTTTATTTCCACTTACAAGTTCTGGGTGCTAATTTGGAATCTAAATCCATTTAGGCCCCTTGCGTTTTAACATGGTGGAGTACAATGGCAGCTTGCCTACTTTCCTCCTCAACCCATATGCATGGACCAAGGTGAAATAGTTTAGGACTAATTGTTATAAACCATATAGTTTGTTCTCACTTCTCAACCTCGTATTTCCATTTTCTGATGTTTGATTTGTGAACACCATTGATAACTTTATAGGTTTCAAGTATAATCTTCTTGGATGCTCCGGTTGGTACCGGATTCTCTTATTCGAGGACGCTGCAAGGTTTCAAGACTGGGGATATGAAACATGCTACTAGTTGTTATAAATTTGTGAGGAAGGTGTAGAGAAATGTCAACTGCTAGTATCTGCTGTACATAAATATACCATATGTTGTTCTTACTGCAAATGCATCACTAAGTTTATCAAGTTAGGGATGAAATGCCTGATTTTTTTTGTAACCAAGAGTATGATTTTCTGTTCAGTGGTTGGAGAGTCATCCCAAGTTCATCACCAATCCACTTTATATTGCCGGCGACTCATACTCGGGCATGATTGTACCTATAATTACTCAAGCAATATCAGATGGTAGCTACATGATCTTTCCTGTAAGACTTGTATTTCATATATATTGTTAACCAATGAGGCAATAACCAGGCTACCTACTCACTTTGCTTCAGATATTGAAGACAAAGGCATACCGGTTTTGAATCTCAAAGTAAGTGCTCTACTTAATGACTACATGTGCTTCAAATTTTCTTTTTAAGATACAGGTTTTGGATTCCGGTGTGCTTCAACATTTCTAGCAATTTTTGCAGGGTTATTTGCTTGGTAATCCATTTACAGACGGAAAATTTGATGGCAACTCAAAGATTCCATATTCTAATCGTATGGCATTTATCTCTGATGAACTTTACGAGGTTAATAGACACAAACCCCTTCTTCTAATACTTCTGATATGAAGTAGCATAAACGTATGACCACTATCGAAACTTATAGTTATCTATTCCCTTAATTCTAAATGATTCTTCAAGGATGTTGTATATATGCATGCTGATGTTACTGAGATTTTTTTTGGTTTTGCAGTCAGCCAAAAAGAATTGTAAAGGAGAATACAGAAAAGTAGAAGCCATCATCAATAAACAGTGTGCAAATGATCTTCAAGCTATCTCAGAGGTAGAATGCAAACAAACATGTTTCTTATAGGGTCATTTTTGGGTAATTTCTGAAATCTTTCTGTGTTGTAAACTGGATTAATAACACTTATGACTTTGGCTTTCCTAGTGCACCGAACGCATAAACGAAATGCATATTTTGGAGCCCTACTGCCCATCTGAGTTCCCAGAAGTGGATATTCCGGAGAATAACCGAAAATACTTTTTAGAAACACATGAAGACTCCTTGCATATGTCAGCTGGATACCCTCAATTTGGATGCCGAGTAAATTTTCTTGCACTTGCTATAACTGTCACTCCATAAATGTATTAACTTTGCTTAGATAATTGAGCTGCTGATTAAGCCATATTACAGAACTATTATTGTTACCTTTTGAAAGTTTGGGCAAGTGATATCAGTGTCCAGAAAGCACTCCGTACCAGAAAGGTAAGAACGGAAGCTTTACTCCGACGATAAAAACATTTACACCAACAACGAAAACAAATAACATAACTGTGTTATAATTTAATGTAATGTTGATGTTGTTTACCAGGGAACAATCAAAGAATGGGTAAGGTGTAACAAAAGCATGGATTATGACAATGATGTTCGGAGTACTCTAAGCTATCATCTTCATCTCAATAAGAGAGGTTACCGAGCTCTAATATACAGGTTACACTTTTGCTTGCTTACCACTCTCGGCCTTTCGCTGTCCGATTTCTTATGTGTATGAAAAGGTAGAACTGAATCTTAATTTCTTTACAGTGGTGATCATGACCTAGCGGTTCCATACGTGGGGACCGAATCATGGATCAAGTCCCTGAACCTCTCTATTGTTGATGCTTGGAGGCCATGGTTTGTTGATGGTCAAGTTGGAGGGTAAGGCTATAAATGGATTTTGATGCTCATATGTATATGAGCTTATTTATTTTATGATGCTTTGGTTCTTACAGATACTCGAGAAAATACGGAAATGACTTCACATTTGCAACTGTAAAGGCAAGAGTTCATATAGTTGTGAATGAAAAACTATTTAAATGACAGATGATTTTCGAAGAAAATAACATGTAATGGAATTGGGGTTTTTTTGCAGGGTGCAGGTCATACAGCTCCAGAGTACAATCCTAAGGAATGTTTTGACATGTTCAATAGATGGATTTCTCAACAGCCTCTGTGACTCATTGCTACACCCGAGTTGCTATTTTGCCTTGTGCAGAACTTGTTTTACTTGTAAGTACAAGAAAGAGGTTAAATCATGTACTGCAAGTAAAAGAACTGTAAAAGTGGAGAATATCTTGATAAATAAATGCATGTATTTCTGACATGAATGTTAGGCCTTGTTCACCATTGCTTATAAAAAGTGTTTTTATGCTAAACTTATAATTCTTGGACACAAAAAAATCTTTGAAAAGCATTTTTCAATTCAAAGGCAGAAGTTAAAAATTTCATGTTCTGCTTTTGAAAAATGTTTTCAGAGCCAATATTGCAGTTTTAATATTGAAAATCAATGAAGGTTTCATGCTACAAAATCATACTAAGAAAGCTGTTATTCGACCAAATTATATCGGTACAATGAAGATCTTTATATATATATATATATTACTCAAAATCAATACATAGCACATCCAGTTCCAGTAGCAACTAACAATCACATCCAAAGCAAAAGTTAGGAACGTCCAAAAATATAATGACAAATGAACTAACTTCTGCTTGATGGTGCCTCTAGTTTAAGGACTATATTTGTTTCCGGCTATATATTCTCGATTGCCTTATAAACCAGAAGGGATGAGTGGAGTACTGGCATCAATGCTGCAGATTTCACGCCTTGGTTCACTCTAGCTATTATCTTCTCTGCTTTACAAAAGAAACTTCATCAGCTTCAGCTAAATTAAAACATCTTATGAACTCCTAAACACAATGCTACAGAATCTATACCATATAGCTTATGCCTATTCTTAACACAAATAATTAGTTAATGTGAAAGATTAATGAATTCCCACTTTAAGAAAATTAATAAATCATTGTTTCTAAACCAGAATCATAAGTATCAGCAGTTAGAAACACTGTAAATACTTGATACAAAAGGACAGGTGACATTGAATTGAAGCAGTTCCCAACATAAAAACTCTACCTAATTCAAAAGAATTTTTGTAGCCTTAAAACCATCCTTTTAATACCCTTAATCTCCACCTACACCTACCCAACATAAAGTAAAGATTTCAAAAGCAAACAAGCACTTTTACATGGTAATAAAATGAGGAAAAGCTATACCTTTTGATGTTCTGTTTTGTTTTACCATGGACCTTCATCAGCAGGGTAATCAAAGGGGACTTCAGTGACGGTGGAGGAATCATGTAGATCCGGGTGCACGAACCCATACTTGCGCAACACCTGATTATCAGCAAAGTTCAAAGCTTTAACCATCCCTTCCCAGCAAGACTCCCCGGCATACATCTGATTATAGTCGCCGCTACACGGCTGACAACCGGTGAAATGAGTGATCAACGGCCTCCTCCAACTCCCTCTTCCGTTCCCGGCTTCCTTCAGGAACTCTTCCCTAAACACAGCGTATTGTTCACTCACTTTCTCCGCATGTCTCCTCCTCAACTTCGGTGCCCCTCTCTCGATCTCCAAATACCTCTCCGTCGTGTTTTCGTACCCTCCGATGATCTCAACCCAATACCCTTCCAAATAAAACTCTCCTTCTAAATAAATATGGTCGTAATATTTCTCTTTCTCTGTGTAAAGCAAATAAATCAGAGCCGATTGATCATCTGAGTCCGGGAAAAGCTTATCTTTGAAGGTTGAGCGTTGAATCTCGCCCCACTTTTCATGGTCCTTACTAATTGGACCCATGCTAGACCAAGTTTTAATCAAATCCATAGACCATTGGCAATTCCTAATCAGAAAAACCCCAGCATTTAAACTGGTCCAACTTTTACTGTCGTAAATCAACTTAGGCCAACCATGGACAACCAAGTTGTGGTTTTTGTACCTTTCTAAAGGTAACTTAAACTCCATGTCTGTAAACAATGCATCCGAGTCGACCCACCAGATCCACTCGGCTTCAGGGTGAGCCAACATGGCTGCTTTAACGACCGGCAACTTCGCCCAAAAGGAACCCATTTTGGGGTGTAATAACAAGTTGTTGTAAAAAATGTCGTAGCCATGGATTCTACAGTAATCAACCTTGTTCTTGAAGAAACGCAAGAGTAAATGATCTCCGATGGGATTCTTACATGGCTTCGGCTGGGACCCAGTTACAAGAACGATTCTTTCACGTGCTCCGGCGGCGAACGAAGGGTGATACTTCAACCACTCTTGGCGTTTTTCATCCCAATCTTTCACCGGCTTTTCAATGGAGTAACTCATCTCCGGATCGTCGTAAAAGGTCCGATCTTTCGGGTCGGATTTTAAGTTAACTCCGAACCCACTTTCCGAGCAGTCCTCTGAGCTCTTCGACTTCAACGATGGCTCTGTTACGGGGGATTGGAAGTATTGTGTTGGAGTGAAAAACGACCAAAACGACCATACTAACAGAAGAGCAAGAAAAGCACTACCCAAGACAAGACAGCCATCGGGAAGACACCAAAACGATCGGTTCCGAGTTTTGGCCATCGGAGAAGAAGATTGAGGATGAGAAAACTCAGGAGACACCATTTCTTAAAAAAAAATGCTAGAATTTAAGAGAACTGGTTTTTGAGGTTTATGTTGTTTGGTAGTTCAGAAAAATGGGGTGCCCTCCAAATTTGGTTGGGTAATTAAGGAAGAAACAGAAACTGTTTACACTGTTTTAAAGTGTGTTTGATTTTTGCCTTACAAATGAAGGGCGTCGGTTTGGATGCGCCAGGGATGCTAAAATGCGCGGTCTTAGGACAGGGATGAATAGCATTTAAACGACACGTTGGAGTTTGTCACGTGAAACCTGTGCCGACAGTTTAGAGTGCACTAGGAATCTACGTTGGACTAATTATCCGTTATTTCCGTTTAATGGTATGTTTTTTTCTTCCGGGCCAAAATTTAATTGTCCGGTGAGCTTTGTACTTATTGAAAGTTAAACAGCGGAAAGATTTTGTCAAAAAAGTCTTTTTCTAATTGTTTTTCATAAATAATTAATGATTACAAATATACTATTATATTAAATCTAAATATTATACTATGATGTTTTAAAATAAAAAATAAAATGTGAAAAGTATACAATTTGAGGAAGCTATGTCAAATTCCACTTGGAGCCATTGTTTTTTTTTAAATCCATCACTTGGAGCCATTTTAGGCCGTGTTTTGAGTGAATTGAAATAATTTCATCCTCAAATTATAGTTCAAGCCTCATTAATAGATTATAAACTAATACGAATATTTTGTTGGAAAACTACTCACAAAGAATAAGACATGTCATCTCTTTTGTATTCGTTTAATCTATGTCGTGTAAAATTTCGTTAATATTATTTCTGTTCGTTTATATTCCTACAGAAAAAATGTATTTAACAGTTTGAATCGGATGTTTAGCACTCCTCTAAAATTAAATTGTCTTATGTGTTGAAAATTAGTGCTTTTTTACTTGGTCAATTGTTATACGAGTCTGGGCTGGGATTTTCCATTCCTATTATTTAGGAGTTGTAGTTTATTGGGTTGTTTTTTTTTGTTCAAAGAAATTGGAATTTCATTGCATCAAAGTCACAAATACAAGGAAAGGCCCGGAGGGAAGGGGGTCTCAATACACTTGAGTCAGAAGGTCCCTAGCGTGTCTAGCAAGCCAGTCCGCGACCTGGTTACAAGATATAGGGGCAAAAACGAACGAGCAAGAGGCGAAAGATTTAGCCTCAGAAATAATGTCCTCCTTGATAGTTGACGAGACCCAGTCAGAACGACAGCCCGAGTACAGTCTTTGAATCATTGTTTGGCAATCAACCTCAATAATAATGTGAGATAAGCCTCTGAGAGAAGCCAAGGAGATTCCAAGTCTTATAGCGAAAGCTTCAGCCGCCGCTACTGACGGAGCTAAAGTAGGAGCTAAAACACCCTAGATAAGAGCACACCTTTCTTCAAAAATCCAAGCATTACGCAATTTCTATATGGTCCATAAAAAAGCGATAAGAGCACACCTTTCTTCAAAACACCTCAATTGTCGAAAAGCATTAATTCTTAACCACCAGCGGGGAAAGCCAGTAGGAGAATGGGAGTAATTGAAACCTAAAGCCCTCCATACTGCTTTTGCAAAAGGGCAAAAGAAAAATAGATATTCGATGGATTCCACCTTATCTCCGCATCTCGGGCAACAATATGAAACTCAAAAATTGCTATGAAACCGGGCAGCAAGGATAGATTTGTTAGGAAGGATGTTGTGACTGAGTTTTCATAGAAATGAGTGAATTTTTGGGGAACCTTTAGTCCCCAAATAGATTTCCAAATGCCTTTGTTGTCTCTCAGGGCCTCGCTATAAGAAGGCTCAAAAGAGGTTCTTTGAATTTCATCAATGAATATGTAACCTGATTTAGCCGAGTAGTCACCATTTTTAGTTCCTACCCAAATGATGGAGTCTTTGACTTCTAGACCTCCTATAGGAATGGTTAGGATCGCATTAACTTCGTCTTGGGAGAACAAATCCTCAACCTTAGTCTTGTTCCATGACCTTTGCTCCATGTTCATAAGAGAGGAAACTGACAGATAAGGATAATGAGGCGGGGGTTGAGAGTAAGATCGATAATTCGGGAGTTTCGGAATCCAGCTGTCATTCCACGTAGAAATGCTTCTGCCATTTTCATCTCTCCATAAGGATCATTTCTTAATGATTTCAATTTCTTCCTTAATTCCTGTCCAAGCCCAAGAAGAATTTGAGCATCTCGGGGCTTCGAAGATGTTTTCATTTAGGAAGTATATTCCTCGAAGAGTTTTAGCCAGAAAGGAATCTAGATTCTTTACGAGTTTCCAAACAAGTTTAGAAATGAAAGCTTTGTTGAACGACCTCAAATTCCTGAATCCAAGACCTTCCTGATCATTAGGACGACATAGGCCCCTTCAATTTATCCAGTGAATATTTTTTTTCTTTTTTCTATCGTTATTCCACCAAAAGTTAGCCAATAGCGAGCATAGTTCATCACAAAAGGTGATTGGAAGAAGGAAGCATTGCAGCACATAAGTAGGGATGGCCTGAGCAACTGCCTTGATCAGAATCTCCTTCCCTGCTTGGTTCAATAATTTTTCTTTCCAGCTTCTGAGTTTATTCTGAACTCTCTCCTTGATGAAAGCCAGTGCATCCTTTTTACTACGGGCCCAGAATGAGGGTAGCCCTAGGTATCTGTTGTCCTTCACCATTGGCTTGAAGTTGAGGATATTTGAGAGGTGGGCCTGGAGTCGTTCGCTGATATTAAGGGAGAATAAAACTGAAGACTTTAGAAAATTAACCGTTTGGCATGTTGCTTGTTGGAAGAGATAGAGAATACGAAGGGCTGCATCACAGCTCTCTTTTGTCGCTCCGGAGAACATAAGGTAGTCATCAGCAAATAAGAGGTGGCTGAGAATTGGGCAGCACCTTCGAATCTGGAAAGTTCCACTTATTTTTCCGTAATCCAAGATAGAATGTTGGACATAAAGGTGAAGAGGAAGGGGGAAAATGGGTCACCCTATCGTAGACCTGGCAAACTTGACCCGAGACCCGAAACCCGAACCGAATTACTCGAACCGAAACCCGATTTTGACCCGAACATGATGATTCGAAGTTGACCCGAAACCCGAATCGAACCGAATCGAACCGAACCGAACCGAAAATTTTTGTTGAACCGAAATGGACCCGAACCGAAATAGACCCGAACCGAATGGACCCGAACCGAATGCTACCCGAACCGAAAGCTGAACCGAAAGCTGAACTGAATATCGACTCGATTTTAACCCGATTTTAACCCGATTTTGACCCGATTTTAACCCGAATATCTATTGTTAACAATATAATAAATAATAAAATGAAGTATAGAAATTTGAGATCTTGGTGACCAATTTTATAATTTCATCATAAAATATAGCATAAAATTCAAATTGTAGACTAAATTGACAATTTGGAAGTGGAGAAATTTGAGAGTCCAATGATCAAATTTGTAATTATACCATATAAATAAATAGGGGTCAATTTTGGCTAAAAATTAAATCTTTGAAATTAAAATGAACGAAAATATCAATATATTAAATTAATAGACTAAATTACAAAGATTGGTCAATTTCAACTAAAAGTAAATTTTTAGAGACTAAATATCACTACGGGGAGGGGATTTGTATATCCGAAGTCTAAACCGTGGGAATACTTGTGACTAAATTAAATTAAACTAAAACTAAAACTTAAAGTTGACTAAAATGTAACATTTTAAATGCAACATGACCTAAAAAGTAATTAATCTCTAGCTTAAAAAATTGGTGGCTTATTTCCCTCCAAAATTTTGTCTTTTCTCTCTCTATTTTTTCCAATTGTCTTTTTCTTTTTTTTTTTCAATCTAGCTTAAAAAATTGGTGGCTTATTTCCCTCCAAAATTTTGTTTTTTCCCTCTCTATTTTTACCAATTGTCTTTCTATTTTTCTTGATTTAATTGAGTTTCAATTTAGATTAATTTAATTGAAATTTCACATTTAGTTTTAAAATTATTTTAATTATGTCCGTGATTTATGCTTTTAGATTTTAGTTAATTTAATTAGATCCTAAGTTTAATAAATTAATTCATTTCAGACATTATTATTATTATTATTATTATTATTATTATTATTATTATTATTATTATTATTATTATTATTATTATTATTATTATAAACTTTGATTCAATATAATTATACAAAAAAAATTATATGGATACATGAAGCTTTGATTTAAATATTTAATCAAATTCAAATGCATAGATTGACAAGTTAAATTAGAATTAATCTCATACATCAATAACTCTAAACTAAACCATAAATACTAAACCTCAAACCTTTAACCCAACTCGAATCAAATTGACCCGAAAATTTAAATGTTGACCCGACCCGAAATTGACTCGATTTTAACCTGAACCGAAAGCGACCCGAATGACCCGATTTTGACCCGAACCGAAAGCGACCGATCCGATATTGACCCGACCCGAAAACAACCGATCCAATTTTGACCCGATCCAATACCCGAACCGAATCCGACTCATCACAGACCCGAATTAGACCCGAACCGAACCGAACCGAACCGAATCTAAACCGATTCTAGATAGACCCGAAATGACCCGAACCGAAACGACCCGAACCGAACCCGAACCGAATGACCCGATTGCCACCTCTACCCTATCGTAGACCTCTCGTAGCCGAGAAATCCCTGAATTTTTTTCCGTTCAAGACCATGGAGAAGGAAGTGGTTGAGACGCATTCCATCACTCTCTTGATCCACCAATCACAGAAACCAATCATGTTCATTACAAAGTGGAGAAGATCCCAATCTACTTTGTCGTAGGCTTTTTTCAGATCAATTTTAAGAACTATAAGCCCTTTCCCCCTTTTTTTCCTTTTGACAATATGAAAAGCTTCATTGGCCAGGATGATATTGTCATGAATAAATCTTCCTTGGACGAATGATGATTGGTAGTGTGGGATGAGTTTCGGGAGAAAGATTTTAAGTCTCGAGGCAATGATTTTTGTAATAACTTCAGAGAGAAATTGCATAGGCCAATCGACCTAAAACGAGAGACTTCACAAAGATTTTAAATCTCCTTTTGAGGTGTTGTATGTTGTGAAACCCAATATAAGCTATTTTCGGGTGTTTGGTTCAGTTTGTTATGTTCATGTCCCTAAAACAAGCCGAACTAAGCTTGACCCGAAAGCAAGAAAATGTGTGTTTGTTGGTTATGATTATTTTAGGAAAAATGGAGGTGCATGGATCCACAAACAAGAAAGTTCACCACATCCAGAGATGTTGTGTTCGATGATGTATCCTCTTTATATCCTAACAATTAAATTTATTGTTGGAAATGTTGCTTTAGAAGATGATCAAGATGCATTGGAGTTGTTTTCACACGGCAATTTGCAGACATGCACAAATAAATCTTCAACCAGTGATGCTGATGTTTCAAATTCAGAAAGTGATGAGAGAATAAGGTCTACGAGGGAGAAAAGAACACCAAGCCATCTGAATCATTATGAAGTGTAGATTAATAATTGTTCAGTAACTTCGTATTTTTTTGTCAGAGTATTTGATAAAGAAAAACCAGCCTCATATGATGAAGCAAGGTGATTCTAGAATGAGAAGCTACTATGAAAGAAGATATTGAAGCTCTGCATAAAAATGAGACATGAGAGCTTGTACCAAAACCAGAAAAATGCCAACAAATCACTTGTAAGTGGATTTATCGTCTTAAAAAAATCGAATGGGTTGATCGACAAGTACAAAATGTGCCTTGTTGCTCGAGGTTTTTCACAAAACTATAGACTGGATTATGAGAAAACTTTTAGTCATGTAGTAAAAATGGTGATAGTGAGATCAATATTCTTACTTGCCGCTCTGTGGAATTGAAAGAAATGACAACTTAATGTGAAAAACGCTTTTCTATATGGAGAGCTAGATCATGGTATGTTGATGGAGCAACCCAGGGATTCTTATCAAAAAAAATTCCTGATCGTGTTTGCATATTAAAAAGGAGTTGTACGGGTTGAAACAAGCACCTCGTGCTTGGTATGGTAAAGTTGTTCAATATTTTATCTTCTGTGATTTTAAAACTTCTGATTCAGATTCTAGTTTATTTACAAAATTAGAATCAAACAAACGTGTATTGGCTTCATAATATGTGGATGATATGATGATTACGGGAGATGACGAAGCTGAAATTTCTCTCTTGAGGAATGATCTTTCAGTTCGATTTGAAATGAAAAGTATAGAGAAAGTTAGATATTTTATTGGTTTGGAGATATAGAATACCAAACAAGAATATTTTGTTTCTCAACAAAAATACGCATCTGGTCTTTTGGAATCTTTTAGCATGGGGGAGCCGAAAGAAATGACAACACCAATAGAGATAAATATGAAGCTGAAGAAAGAAGGAGGAAAGATTTTACATGATGCAAGGAAGTTTCGACAGCTTGTGAGTTGTTTGATTTACTTGACTATCACAAGGCCTGATATTCATATTCCGTTGGTGTTATTTCTCGGTTTATGATAAATTTAAGAAGTCACCATTTGAATGCTGCAAAAAAAATTTCACTATGTAAAAGGGTCGCTGGAGTATGATTTGATGTATAAGAAAGATAATTTTTTTCTTCTAAGTGGTTATATTGATGCAGACTGGGTTGGGGATGCAGTGGATCGTCGTTCTACTTCAGGCTATTATTTTGGTCTTGGTTCTGATGTGGTTTCTTGGTGACCTACTATTGCTTTGTCCAGTACTGAAGCGGAATATATTGCTGCCACAATGGTTGCACAAGAGTACATTTGGTTGAAATGTTTGTTGAGAGATATGTTTTGCATTGTTGATTATCTAGTTCAGATTAAATGTGACAGTGAAAGTGCATTCAAGTTAGCTTCAAGTCCAATTTTTTATGGCCGAACGAAGCATATTGAAGTTCGTCATCATTTTGTCAGAGAGAAAGTGTTGAATCAAGAACTTAAGTTGGTTGGAGTTGGCATAGATGACCAAACAACTGATATATTCGTAAAGGCTTTGGCAAAACAAAAATTTGAATATCTTAGAGCTGCTCTGGGCGTTGGGCGTTGTTAGTCGTAAGTATGCACTAAGGGAGAGTGTTGAAAATTAATGTTTCTTACTTGGTCAATTGTTATACGAGTTTGGGGTGGGATTTTTCATTTTTATTATTTAAGAGTTGCAGTTTACTGGGTCGTTAAGTTTCTATTTTTCTGAAAAATAAATTACCTTTAATTAGACGTGTTTGCACGTTGGTAGAATTCTTTTGGAATTAGTTAGAGTTAATTTCGTAATTGTTGTTATCCTTCTAGCTTAAAAATCCATAACAATGTAATGTCTTTTAAGAGCACCAGCATAATAAAAACTCCATACTGAAAAATATTTTTCTCTGTTCTTTTAATTGCATAATTTATTTTATGGTTTCTTTCTTTGTTATATTCTTCACTTGAGGATTTGGATTTCATTTGCCATGTAATTCAGGGGACAACATGAAACTTGTCAAATCTAAATTTGTATTAAAAAATTTAAAATTATTATAAATAAGTATCTAATAGATTTAAAGATTAGAAATAACAGCATTTTATGTAATTTATTATTTTTAAATCTAGAATTAAAAATTGAAACTCCCAAAAACTAATTATTGTCTTGTTTTTTTGAAGCTACAGGGTAAGTGTTGTCTTTGTCCTCACTGTTCAAAACTTCGCAATGAACAAGGAAAAGGGAGACGAGATGGGCATGCACGTGATTCGAGGATGCTTTCATTTTCCATCTTCTCTCTCTAAAAGATCTGATTGAATGGAAATGGATCAAAAGGCCAAATAATCAATCGAATGAAAAGATAAAATAAAGTGGGAAAATTTTACTGCACTGAACAAGCATCGATAAATATTATTGATGATGAATATCATTAATTTAATTTATAAATATTAAAAATATACTGTATAACTAAAAAATATTTAAAAATTAAAAGATAAATTAATTAAAATATTTTAATTTTTAATTTTATTTTAAACATAATAAAATTAAAATATTTATCCTTAAATTATAAAATTTTAATTTTTGTTCATTTGAAAGTGTCGTCCTGCCGCCACCGCTGCACACTGATAATTATGACCCAAAACGAAGATCCTAGAAAAAAATCAAGTTGATAGTTTTTTATATCAATAAGAATTCAATAGTTTTCATCCGTTGATTTGAAGATCCCAGAAACGGACTTTAATTAACAATATGATTTTGGGTCATAATCATTGGTGGGTAGGTGTGGAGGCAGGGCAACAAAAGTAATTTTAAATGAACAAAAATTAGAGTTTTGTAATTTATGGTATGTATTTTTTATTTAATTATGTTTAAAATAAAATTAAAAATAATATAATATATTTTAATTAATTTATCTTTTAATTTTTAAATAATTTATAATCACACAGTAAGTCCTTTAAATTTTTAATCTTTATAAATTAAATTAATAATACTTATCGGTGCTCATCGTTAGTGATACTTATCGATGCACGTCGAGCGTGACAAACTTAGTGTCCTTATTTTTGGAGCCCACGGAGCTGGCTGTCTTTACTCTCAGGCTTAGGTTGCTGAAATGTATAACATTTGGGCTTGATTAGCTTGATATTCTTAATGGAATTTGGATGTTTATTAAATACAAAATAATGAATTTACAAAAAGGCCTTGATTTAAGGCTTGAATTGCTAGCTTGGTGCCGTATATCTTAAAATTATTGATAAACTAATAATAATTTGTCATATTCTATTGTTAGGCAAACATCTAAAATAGGTGGCAACTGGCAAGTAGATAACATTTGTGATTTTTTTTTTCATTATTTGAAATCAGAATTGGTTAGTTTTCTGTCACGTATTTTATTATAGTGAATGTGAAATTGCAGGTGGTACCCATTTCTGAAGGTGAAGATAACATTTGTAGGAGCTACCTGCAGACACAGTGACGGTTCAAGCCATTGCTATGGGCCTCATTCATGTGACTTTCTGACACAGGGCCCCTTCAACTTTCAGTTCTTGAATTTGGCTCTCAAGTCTCAACCAAACCATATTATTGTATTTGTATTCTGCTTTCTTCTTCATTTTGTTTTGTCATGCTATGCATACACCAAGGAATTTTTGTAAGAGTTACCCACTTTTAAACATCTATTCTTACAGATTTATCCTTTGAACAAGATTACCTTGGTAGGAGAAGTAAACAATGGCGGAGGCACATTATGACTGTATCCACCTTGAACTTTTTAAAACTTACACATTTAATTTTATTTTTAAAATTTTTATAAACAAGTCTTTAAATTTTATGATTTGTGCTCACCCAAAAGTTTTGAAATTTTTATAGTTTGTGCTCACCTTCAAAAATATTTTGACTTGTGCCTAACCCTCAAAAAGATTTCTAGATCCGCCACTTAAGTAAACCGATAGTTGAATTTGACAGAAGTTCTTAAATGTGTGTAAATTCAACGCTCCATTGTCTGCAAGAGAATTCTTTTATGCTTCTCTCACCAAGCCGATCCATATTCATTGTTGATTAATTGCATCTCAGCCTTACGGGTGACTTTCAACAATAACCTGCTTATAAGTTATAACCGGCATTTCAAGCACATGACAACCCAAACCATCGAATATTCCTCAGAGTTCCACCTAAGTAATACTGCACCTTCCTACGTTCCGGTTATAACCAATCATCCATTTCCCAGTTTTATCTCTGATTACTGACACATGTCATTAATGAAAAAGGTAAAGATAGAAAGGTCTAAAAGATATCGGTGGATTACTAATAGTTGATAGCCGATTGTATTAACTGATTTAACTAGTATATTGTATTAGCTGATTTGTATAAAATTGTTTGGTAAAATTAATTGATAGCTGATAGCTGTTAGATTATTTAAACAAGTAAAATAACATATATGGACATGATTATATTTAATATTTGTTTGAATTGTTTATTAGTTATTAATATTTTGTATCTAATTAATATTAATTAGATTTATAAAAATTATTTTTAATATAACTTTTTTAAACATATTCGAATGATTTATATATTAATTTATTATTTATATAATTATTTTAATATAATTTAATCAATTAATAAATTCAAATACACATATAAATATGCACTAATAAAAAAGAAAAAATAAATAAGATTAGCTTATAAATAGGATGAGAAAATATTTAATTTAGGTTATTTGAAGATTTTTGGTAATTGGTAAGGGTAAAAAGTCTTTACAACTCTAATATCAAATCTCTAATCTCAAAAACTCTTATTAGGAGCTTTTTCAAAATTACCAGTTTCACCCCAATCCGCTCTTTCAATCCGTTATTCACCAAACAACAATATTAGCGGATTTGACTATTCAAACCTCTAATCATGCCCCAAACCTCTAATTTTTACCCAAACCGTTCTTTACCAAACAGGGCCTTAATTAGACTAATTTTAAAATTTTAAGAATTAAAATAAAATGATTTAAAGTTTATAAATTAATTCAGAAGGGAAATCATAGTTTGGGGATCTCCTATACAATTAATTTTGATTTTATTGATATCCTCATTCCTTAAAAAATGCAATGCAACTACAATCCAACAAAAAAAAATTGGTATGCGGTAAAATAACTAAAGTGATAATAACATAAATTAAGATATGCCGACTCAAGAGTAGGGTGATAATGAGCATGTCGGTATATCTTATATATTTTAGTGTTGTTAACTTGTTATCATAGTTTAAATACTTTTAATTCTATTGTCGTTGTGGACTTGTATTATTTAAAAAATGTACTATAATTATTTGTGGACTTTAAAAAATAAATATTACATTTTTCCAAACAAATTTTCACATGTTATTTTTCAAAAACTTAAAAAAAGTAATTTGAGGAAAACAACAAATTGAACTTGAGCCTAAAATTTTGAGCTCGGCGAGCTTCGAGCCGAGCCTGATAATACTAATTTGGACTCGAACTCAGCTCGTTATCACTCCTAAAAGGGTAAATTGAAAGGTAAATTTAGGTACAACTCTTAAAAAAAGGTTTAAAATATCAGAAAGAGAAAGAAAATATAATTTAGGAGGGAATCGATCCGTTAGGCCTACTGGAAACACCTTGTTTAATTTATGTTTGTTGGGATCTATTTTAATTGACCCTTTTTCGTGTTGTCGTTGAAGATTGGGCGTATGGGCTGATGATGAGTCCA
Organism: Hibiscus tridactylites; assembly: GCA_958450335.1. Taxonomy (NCBI): domain Eukaryota; kingdom Viridiplantae; phylum Streptophyta; class Magnoliopsida; order Malvales; family Malvaceae; genus Hibiscus; species Hibiscus tridactylites. The sequence continues at coordinate 6,222,405 of OY288272.1, read as the reverse complement.
GCCTGAGCCCAACTTTTAACCGCCATTAGAAGACGGGTTGATCTTCTCCCACCAACAATGGGTTATTTTCAAATCTCTGCCTATGCTTTCCTCAATCTCTCAACTCCCGACTCAACAATGGGTACCGGGAAACGGGACCGGAGCTCTGCTTTGCTTCTCTACCTTATCTTCGTCGTTGTTTCAAGTTTTTCCTCCCATGCATCTGCCGACAAACCTTCTTTAGGTGCTCTCTCCCATCTTTTTTTTTGTATTTTATGTTAACGCCCTAATTTCCATGAATTAGGGTTTTGTTTTGCCTTTTAGTGGTTAAAGAATCATATTTTGATCAAATTAGAGGAATAAGGAACAAAAGTTTAAATTCTTGTTGGTTTAGTTAGTTGGGTTTCTCTGATTTTCATATTTTTTGTAATTGCTCGTAACAATGTCTTTATAGTTGAAAATTCTTAAATTTTTGATTTTTTTGTTCTTTTATTTTTTGCAGCTGTTGGGGAGTTCAATAAGACATTGCAGTTAACTCCTGGCATACAAGTAGAAAACTCCCCTGGTTTAAAGCCTGGAACTAGAGTTGTTTGTGAAAGAGTTTACATTGATGGTTTGTCTAGGTTTAGGAATCTCAAGAAATTTGCTCATTCAGTCAAGGTGAAGGTTTCACAGGGGAATTCCACCCTACGCAGACCCAATGTTGAAGTTTGCTTCCATAGGTAAGCTGTTTCGCATAAATACATTGTTGAATTCAGCCATAAATTCATTAAAAGGACAGGCTTTCTTTTGGTTGAATGCTAACAAAAACTCTATTTACAATTGTAAAGCGATTTTTTGGCTTAAGACTGATATCTTAGTTTTGTAGGAATGCTTCACTTGGGATAGGGATGTGCCCTCAAGGCAAGTGGGAGAAGGTTTCAAACGGTTTATGGGCTAAACCGATGTCTCCTTTCGATCACAAGCTCTTAGATATAAGGATGACCAGTTCATCAACACAGATCCTTGAAGTGTCTATTGAAGAGGGTAAGTTTGTGATCCTTCTACCCTTGTTGCTTTATGTATTGACAATTGGAACTTGTTTATCTACCATGTTCCTTTGTTCATTTACCTTTTCTTTTCTTTTTTTGGGCAGAATTTTTCGCATATCGTATAATCTTTTTAATAATGGGCATTGTGTTGTGGAGTGTGGCATATACCCTAAGCCAGTCTTTAGTATTTTACTACAGCAGTGCGATGGCAATTGGGGTCATCCTTGTGGTATTGATCGTCCTGTTTCAGGTAAATAATTTGGTTTATGAATACTTGAAAGTTCCTCAATTTGCACTCACTGTTTTTGTCTGCTGAGCTATCAATATGTGATATGATTAATATTCTCATGTTTGATAGGGAATGAAGCTTCTCCCAACTGGACGGAAGAACTCGCTGGCTATTGTTATATATTCATCTCTGGTGGGTATATTTCCATACGCTTGCATCTATGTGTATGCCTATATTCTCTTTTAATTCTTCTCACATATGGTTTTTGTCATTGTTTTAGCTTGGTTTGGGATCTTTTCTTCTCCGCTATATACCACAATTGCTGCATTCAGTACTTTCAGAACTGGGAATCACTGAAGACATGTATAATCCTGTATGTAAGTTTTCTACAAAAATTGTTGTTAGCTTGCTCCATATGTCTCTATGATGCAGAGCATAGCCTCTAGTATGCTTCTGCTATTAATTATTATAGTTATCAAACACTTTGTTTATGTTGAATGAGACAATGTAAATTTGATTGGATAACAAGTGAGACATGAATGATGGAACATGGTAGCTGACTTAACAGATCCATTGATTTTAGCTGTCAAATTGAATTTGCATGTTATTATTATGAAAAATGAAATGGCATCAAAAGTAGCAAAACTATCCATGTGTTTTTTTTAACTCCCCCCAAAAATGCAAATATTCAGAACTAATACTTGATTTGCAAAATTCCTTAGATTTGTTACTTTATTTTGCAGTTTTCTGAATTCTTTGTCTTTATACTAGAGCTTATGTTTATACTTATCTTGGTTCAATGCTTGAATATGACATTTTTTTGCTTCATTTTAACTCGAACTATAATTGCTTGGAGCTAAATTTTACATGTCTGACATTTTGTATTTTATGGTTGAGTGGTTTAAATTTATATCATTGGATGTGGTATCTGGTGATAAGCTTTGCAAATATTTCCTGATAATACACTTAACTGCCTTTCATGTCCAAATTTCAGTTGGCTATATTTCTTCTGGGTTTTCTTGTTCTGGCTGGAGCTTGGCTGGGTTTCTGGGTTGTACGCAAACTTGTCCTGACAGAAGATGGATCAATTGACATAAGCACATCTTACTTCGTTGCTTGGTCCATCCGGATAGTGGGTGCTATCATGATGCTTCAGGTTGTATCCCTAAATGAATCTATGTACTTTTCTTGAATTCAATGGAAGTATACCCGACCAGTGGTTAATTATAGTTTCATTTTTTGCTACACTTGTAATTTACTCCATGTTTGCAGGGTTCTATGGATCCCCTCCTTGCTGCAGAGGCATTTTTATCTGGGTTAATCCTCTCATCCATATTGCGTAAAGTCACTCGGTTGAAATTCCTGCGCCGTGTGGGCAAGTATGTTTTTCTTTTCCTTCTGTCAACAGTGTCAGCTCTGTCATTCCATCAGAAGAAGTTTCTGCATGGGTTTCATCATCTGTTTTGTTCCTGCTAGATTGCATTGCATAACATTATGGGGATTACTTCTGCAGGAAGTTGTTTAAGTTAGCCAAAGCCATTGGAAGAAACACTCAAATTCCTGATTTGTCACCTGATCGATATTATCATGACGAGTATAAGTACGAGAGCCCTGAAGACTCTAATTTCCTTAAGCGGCGGTCTAACCACTTTCACCTGGCTTCATGCAATACTTCTCTACAAGGTTTGCTCGACAATTTTGATCCTTATATATATATATATAACCTAAGGAAATTTCAGTCGCTTGTGGATTCACTATGTAAGAAAACAATTGGTGCTTTTCATGTCCACTCCTTCAGGAACTACCAGGACATCTTCAAGTCGGCTGTCGGATATGGACTCTTTTCCATCCATCATTCACAAAACTCCGGAGAGGAGAAAAATTTCTAAAGGTGAGTGGGAGAAGTTCACCAGAGACTCCACAAAAAGGGCTGTCGAAGAACTTGTTTCTTCGCCCGATTTCAGTAAATGGGCAGCCACCAATGCCGAGAGGATCACCGTGACACCCAGAAGTAGTTTGGGCAGTGCTTCTGCGAGACCTCGTCGTTGGTTTCTTTGGTCGTAGAGAAGTAGCTCATTGTTGATTGTAGATTGAAGGCACTACAGTTGAAAGATGGTGGGAAATTCAAAACTGACATTACATTCGCCGTTTTGTGGTTTGATTGGCGAAGTTTTGGATGACTGACAATGCCAATGTTGTCTCTGAATTCATTAGGCAGGGAGCCTTATAACCGTTATTGTTTACATAAACTTGTATATTTTGATATTTGCGACTGTAGAATTTAAAATGTATCTGATTTTCCATATCTATTCTGCTTCTTGACCATTAGGGTTCAGTTAAATTAAATCTTGGTTTATTCAATCAGTATTGATTTGATTTTTTTTATTAAACGTATTAAACCGGTGAGATTATGTTGAGTTAATGGATTCCTGCTGATGTGAAATACATATTCTCCGACAGTAATCAATAATGCATTTTGATTAATTGAATGGAAAGACAAGTAAATGTTCCCTCTGCACTGCAAAAGGAATATGGAATACAACTTTGTAGGTGAAGCTGGAATCTACACCTTCAACCACGTTAAATCATGATCATTCCAATTCCCTTCACTTTACTTACGCGGTGGTTTAACTTTAACATCTGGGAATTTTGAAGAGTGCAGAGTCGGTTTAGCACCCACGGAAACTTCCTTAGCCTTCACCCTGTTTTTACCGACTTATTTTGCTACCTATATAAAACCATCCTCTGTTCCTCAGGAAACCCAGAGTTTGTTTTCTTGTTTTGATCAAAATATTCTCTTCCTTCAAAACCCGGAAATCTGTTTGGAAAACCAAAGGAGAAGAAAGTAAAAAAGATGAGTTATTACACTCAGCAGCAGCCTCCTGTTGGTGCTCCTCCTTCTCAAGGTATTTGTTTTTAACTCTTGGCTTTGATTTTATAAGGATTTGATGTGCTTCTTTTTTGTTAATGATATAAATTCGGTTTTTTTTTTGCAGGGTATCCTCCCAAAGATGCATATCCACCGCCGGCGCCGGGGTATCCGGTTGAAGCTTACCCCTACCCGCCACCACAGTACGGCGCACCTCCGCCAAGACAGCAGCAGAAGGAAACCGGCTTCCTTGAAGGATGGTAAAACCTGTTCTTCTTTTCTTTGTTCAAAATTCAAATAGTGTTTTTATGCATGCTAATCGGATTTGAAGAGTTCACATGAATTTTGTGTTGTTTAATTTCTCCTGCAGCTTAGCAGCCCTCTGCTGTTGCTGCCTTCTGGATGCATGCTTTTGAGAAGGAAGTGATCAGCTTTCGGGGTATTATTATAAATTATAATTAAGGGAAATTAATTACTTTGTCTGTTTAATCACCCAATGTATAACAATGAAGATTTATCCAATATCATTTACAGTATTCTATTGCTTTATCCCTTTATTCATCATTAATTAATACACTAAAGTAATACACTAGAGCAATTCATTTAAAATCATTAATTAATATAATACATAAATTGATTATATATATTTTTATATGAAAGGTGATCCAAATATAATCTTACTCATAATTGAGTGATATAAATATAACTTTTAATAAATAAGTGACTCGAATGTAACTTTACTCATAATAGAGCGACCCAAATGTAACTTTTAATTTATTAAAAGAATGCATGTTGAGAAATAAATTTTAATTTATTAAATAATTTATTTTAATGAGATCTAATAGTTCGCCTAATAACTAAAGATACTCATTTTGTCATGTATGAGTTTAAATCCCGAAAAATATTATACATCTCTATTTAATAATTAAATTATTTTAAAAACAATTGAATTAAGGTTGGCACTGCATGATGTAGTAATAACTAATAAAGCCAATGTTTGGTGCTAAAATTTGGTCAACTAGAGTACAAATGGCATGTTATGGAGCTGTTTAGGCTGCCACGTGTCAAGTAGTCCGCATTTCGACCTACCACTGAAATCATTTAATTTGTTCTGAAAGGAAGCTAATGTTGTCTGGTTGGACAGCTCTAATTCATCAAAGTCTTCAACTGTTAATATCCCATTGGATGCTTGGCATCTTAACAACTATATTTCAACAAATCTCATTATTATTTATTAATCACTTCCTAATAATTCTAAATCGAACTTTAATTAAATTAGTACAATGGTTATTATAATGTTTTGTAAATTATGAATTTAAACATGATTAAAAGTGCATTAATCTTTAATTGAGATATTATAAGTAGTTTTTAACGTTGCGTTAAAAGAATAATTATTTTTACCAACAATTAATTAACTAATAAATTGAGGCAATGAATCCCTTAAGCAAAGTCAACTGTTCAAAGTCTGGTGTTATAAATGAAGCAATTATATTAGAATAGTCGTCCTTATAATGGACATCTACAGTACTTAATTTAGATCAGTCAATCATTGAGTTTATTAATAGTGATTATAAAAAATAATTATTTTTTCTTAAATTAAACTAAGATTCAAGGCACACAAAGATTGCATAATTATACTTTTATAAATTGACAATAATGAATCGATCAGGTACATTATAAGTTTTTGGGGTAATATAAATATTTTTAAGGACGTTGTTTGGTTTAGTGGTAAATAATATTTTACCCTTCAATTTAATTTTAGAATTTGTGTCATAAAATCGATAAAAATATTTTTTTTGATGAAAGCTAAGGTGATTACAAGTAGTATCTGTTCTAAATATATTCTCAACCATTTAACAATGAACGCTCAATCACCCTGCTGCAGCTGCTGGTGCTCGAACCCGTGACTTCTAGGAACAACAACCGTTCCCTTAACCACTGAGGCAAGTTGGTTCGTGCTAAAATCGATAAAAAGATGAGTGAGTATATATATATAAAAATAAATATTTTAAAATTATTTTATTATTTTTTAATGTCTCATGTTACTATATTCTCATTTTATCCCCTACAAATATTATTATTCGTACAAGTCACCTAAAGAAATAAAACAATCCTACTACTTCAACTTAGATTACTTTTTTTTACAAATAACTTAAATCAGTTCTCACTTAACCGATAATCTGTTGATGATTACATATTATTTTTTATTAGTAATATGCATGTTCATCTTACGATTCATGTGTTGGAGAGTGAGGTTGTCCCTCTCAACAATATCGTTCCCAAAGTTTGAACTCACGTCCTTATATTAAGAGTGTAATGTGTCTTACCAATGCACTCAACACTTAATAATATGATTACACATCAATTGTAACCAACACTAAATTTATTTATTTTCTAAAAATAAAATAATATTTGTGATCAATTTCCTAAATTGGACAAAGTCCTGGTTAGTAAACCAAAAATAAATAAATATTTTTATTAAAATACTTTTATTTACATTTTAAATAATTTATTTGATATAAATGTTAATTATTGTGAAAAAGTTACCATTTAATTAAAAATGTATTAAATACAAATTAAAAAATCATAATTCAAGCACGAAGAAACTTTATTTAAATAAAATAATAAAATTATCATCTCAATCTCGTTAATTTTGTTACTAATATGTATTAACTTTATGTGATCATTTCCTTAAATTTAATTTATTACGGTTTAAAATTAAAATAATTTTAAACGTATATTTTATAAATTTTAATAATTTATAAATTTTGAAATAAACTAAGTGGTGGGAAATTAATACTCATTTTCTCCAATTTTTTTCATTTCTCCCGAGACAGTTTTTTCATCATCTTTTCTATTTTTTCACTTTAATTTTTTTAGCAAAGATTTTATCGTCGACTGATTTTATAAATAAATTTTATGATTTTGATGAGTGTTTGTGTTGTTTTATCTTTTAGTTTTATGTGTTTTACTTCAACTGAAATATGTTTATATATACTTTTTTCTCAATCTCTTGTATCCTTTCATGACAATTTATATGTCTGTAATTTTTAAAATTTTTATTTTTGCATCTTTTGCAGTTTTTGTAATTTCGCAATTTTACTCTGTCTTAGTGACACATATACGTGTTTTCATGGCAGTTATATCCTTTTTGAGATAGTTAATAGTTTTATCAATGTTTGATGTCTTTTTATGATTATTTTGTCGATGTGTCCGATGCTTATGGCAAAGAGTATTGAAGATTTCATGAACATTTTGATCAAAATTTTACACTTGTTTGATTTTGTTTGAAAATTTACAGAGTGTTCTATAGAGTAAAGGATTTTGTTTTAATTTTTCACACCCTTTTCTTTTTGATATATATTATATATTTTGTGCTTTTGTTGCTTTGAGTATAACTAATTTGTACTATTTTCTCTTGAAATGAAATTCAACAACTGTTTTTTCAAATTGTTTTTTAAAAATTAATACATAATAAATTAATTTAGTAGGAACATCTAGAAAAACCAAAGACTACAAATTTTTTTAATAAAAAACTCCTAAGATTACATAAACATTGCATCATTAAGAAAAATCTATAACATAAGAAAAATAGACAGACAAATCAGAGCATCTCTCATCATAAAAGGTCCATTTTTCCAAAACTCAGCACCAAAGAGATATGAACAAAAGAACAAGAGATTGCTAAAACATAGATAGAGCCGAGTGAGGGAAAAATAGAAAAAAGGGGAAAAAATCTTTGTTCAAAAGTCACAGTCATCTTCTTCGAAGAAACTTCTTTTAGATCTTATTTTAAACAAACCAGACACAAACTACCCAACTTCTCCCCACTTTGTCTTGTTCTTCCTCTCAAATTTTACTCCTTTAATTCTTTTCAATCTCTGGGTCTTTAGCAAGATTGTTGGAGGCTGTTCTACTTTGGGTTTTTTTCCTGCTATAATCAGACGATCATTTGCTTGATTTTTGTTTGGAACTTTAAAGAAAGGGTAAAGCAGAGATGCACTCGGACTCTGAAATTTCCTAGAGTTTTTCCAGGTTACTTTATCCCCCCCCCCCTTTCTGGGTATTAATTCTTTTCTGTCAAGTTCGTTTTTTTGTATGGTCTATGGATCTGCTGTATGGGCGACTTTTATACTGTAAAGTTGATAACATGAAAGTTTGATGGTTTCTGAGGCGATAATAACGATGTAAATAGGTTTGTATGCATTCATATTGAACTTCTATTTGCTGTTTGTCCGTACTTGATTTGAGTATGAAAAGGCTGCGTTGGATTTAATGTATAGGTAAATGTTGAACTTAAGTCAATTATACTTATTGTTCTTTCAAGATGGTCGTTTTTCTGATTTGGAGTTGATAATCGCCTATGGTAATCATGAAAATCTGCATTTTGACTATGTTTTGACTTGGTTGCTATTGATTCTCAATCTAAGTCTAGCCGATCAATAGTCCCGGTGGATGGAGTTTGTTTGTAGTGTTTAAGTTTTGATGAAATTGAGAGATATAGTAGATTAGCATGATTGTGGCTCATAATTGGTCCAATTTTTATTGGATCCTTATAGGTTTGATTTTCTTAATTGCAGAATTGTCTTGGAGATAGAAAAGGAAGAGAATATGAGGGTGAGGAACAAATACAGGAAATCAACAGCTTTCCCTTGTAATGTAGGGAGCAGATGTTCAATTTCTGCTGTTGTTTGGAGCTTGGTGGGGTTTCTTCTTTTGCTTCAACTCTACTCTCTTGTTAGCCGCAGAAATGAAGTCAACAGAGATATTACATTACGTATGAGTCGTCATCCCATAGTCCGGGAACTTGAACAGGTGGAGGAGGAGAATATTCAAATTCCCCCTCCTAGGGGAAAACGATCCCCACGTGCTGCTAAACGCAGACCGAAGCGGACAACCACTCTGGTTGATGAATTTCTTGACGAGAACTCCCAGATTCGGCATGTATTCTTTCCGGATATGAAAACTGCTATTAATCCACTAAAGGATGCAGGAAACGGTAGCTACTACTATTATCCAGGGAGAATTTGGTTGGATACTGAAGGAAATCCTATTCAAGCTCATGGAGGTGGCATGTTATACGATGAAAGATCCAGTACATACTACTGGTATGGAGAGTACAAAGATGGACCCACCTACCATGCTCATAAAAAGGGTGCAGCACGAGTAAGTTTATTGATTTCAATATATAATCTAATTTAGAACTACAGCTTTGCTAATATGGCACTAGTCCTTATTCTTCTTTGACTGAGTAGCCGATATCCCTAAACAACCTGAATTCTTCCTGAGCTAAGGTCATTGCTTAAAGTACGCAGTACTATTCTATGCTTAACTAAGCATATTACAACTGAGGAGCTAATGCTGGTTTGTTATTTTTCTGACGTTGGACAGATTCGAGAAATGTAACTTTTGTGGCTTTTATGAGTTAAAATCTTAATAAATTAGGGGTTTTAGTGTATACATTTTCTCTGGAGAAAAGGACTTAAGGGTTTAGGACGTCAGCAGTGGAAAAGCTGTAGGTTTATGGCTTCTGGATTTGCTTTCACCGAGGAATATGTTGCTTGCATTCTGTCACTGGAGCAAGTCTGCAGGACATAGAGAAACAAGATGTAGGATTTGTTTTGTGAGGAAAAGGTTTTGAGGATTTAAGGGTATTTGTATTCGAGGACTAAGGGTTAGAGAAAGATGGGACAGATCTAGTTGAAGAACTCTGAAGCAAGGGTTGAGAATCACATACATAGAAGAATGAATAAGGATATAGAGATAAAAGCGGGAAATAAGGATTCTAGGTATCCATGCCTTATTTGCTAAAATTTACAAATTCACTAATAAGGTCTTTCTAAAGTGTGTAGTGTATCTTGGCATGGTAGTGACTTATATAATCTGTCTTAGAAGTACTAAACTCTATGAGGAACTACCTAATGCAAGTAATAAAGTTTGAACACTCTTTTTCTTTTAATGATATGCATTACTATTATTGTATTTGGGGAATTGTTTCATGCTTGCTGGTATCTTACAATATACATCCCATATTTCAGTGTAAAATGAAAGAAACTAAATGCAAAATACGATGGACTCTAAAGAGACATTTTGTCGGTACTTTGTCAAATCCTTCATTTGAAAATTCTTGTTCAAATCCTTGTGTTATCTCCAGTTCACTTTGGTGTTACGGTATGCAACAATGATTTGGATGTAGAGAAGTGTATTTTCACTTCAAAGATTTGTTTAAAAATGGAGAAGCTCAATTCTGAGCTAATAGAAGATCCTTGCACAATTATTAGTTCAACTTAGTTTGGAGTTTAGGCTGCCCTGGTTAGTTTGGTCTGTGGAAAGTTAAGTATATTTGTCAGTTGTGAGCTAATGGAAGTTGTCATCTCTATCAATCTCTTTGTGAGTTGCTTGATGCTTGAGATACTAGAACATCCCCATCATGTAATTTCTGAATTCTTAAGGGTTGAGTGTATGACAAGAGATGGTTACAGAGGTGTAATCATGGGCAGTATTAATGCTTTTATCCGAATGAAATACTTGATAGCATGTTCTTCTATCCTTCTTATTTACCTTAGAAGCAATGAAGCTCCTTCCTCATGTCTGTACACTTGTTTAACTTCCGTTGCCACTTAAAAGTGCAATACATTTGATGACTTGATAATATTGTAAAGGTCATTTGAGATTAGAATTTGTGATTGACACCGGTGAGATTATATTACATTTTATATTTTGCCTAGCTCCCTCAAGGGATTGAGTTTTGAGTAGGTGCATTTCGTGGTTTTTGAACAGTGAAAGAGATATTCAATTCATTCCCTGTTCTCGCTCTGAACATCTTCCACTTGCATGCACAAGAGATGACTTTCGGCACCTATATTTTGCATACCTATTTTTTTTAGTTCTTAAAGGGTTTCATTGACTTTTTTGGTTACCTTGTAATCAGGTTGACATCATAGGAGTTGGTTGCTATTCTTCTAAGGATTTGTGGACATGGAAAAATGAGGGCATTGTGTTGACTGCAGAAGAGACGAATGAAACCCATGATCTACACAAATCCAATGTGTTGGAGCGGCCAAAAGTTATTTACAATGAGAACACAGGAAAGTATGTAATGTGGATGCATATTGATGATGCTAACTATACTAGAGCTGCTGTTGGTGTTGCTGTTAGCGATTACCCGACAGGCCCTTTTGATTATCTTGGTAGCCAAAACCCCCATGGATGCGAGAGTAGGGACATGACCATCTTCAAAGATGATGACGGAGTAGCATATCTAGTTTATTCATCTGAAGACAACAGTGAGCTTCATATTGGACCACTAACCAAAGATTATCTAGATGTGAAGCCTGAAATGCGAAGGATTCTGGTCGGGCAGCACCGGGAAGCCCCCGCTCTGTTTAAGTACAGGGGGACTTATTACATGATCACCTCAGGTTGCACTGGATGGGCACCAAATGAAGCACTTGCTCATGCAGCTGACTCGATCATGGGACCATGGGAGACAATGGGAAACCCATGCATTGGAGGGAACAAAATGTTTCGACTTGCAACATTTTTCGCGCAGAGTACATTTGTCGTTCCTTTGTCAGGGATTCCAGGTTCATATATTTTCATGGCAGACCGGTGGAATCCAGCCGACTTAGGTGACTCGAGATATGTATGGCTACCCTTAATAGTTGGCGGCCCTGCCGATCGGCCTTTTGAGTTCAATTTTGGGTTTCCATTATGGCCGAGGGTGTCAATATATTGGCATCGGAAGTGGAGACTTCCCTCAGCTTTGAGCGTGTAGAAATGGTTTCTCATTTTTCTTCTTTCCAAATATATGGTTTTAGTGTATTGTATATTAAGGCTGTTTACCTATTCTTTCACCGGATCGCATGGTTGTCTCTATGATTTTCGAAGCCGTTTTCCGAGCTCACACACAGCAATAATTTGGTGTACATGTTTGATCTCTTGCACTGCCAGTGAACTTACAAAGTTCATGTACTTTGGTAAGATTAGCTTTTGAGGATTGTAGATTTTGACACAGAAATATACTCATCTGCTCCAGACTTAGAGAAGCCTTTTCCTAAATACTTTTGCTCACTCAGTCTCATGCCATTTCATTTTTCTCCTCATATAATGATGTAAAAGTGTAATGGGTTGGGCTACCGCTTAGATTTCTTTGAAAATCCATATCCGGTTCAACTTGGGTCCAAGCTAACTTGAAGGCGCAGTTGACTGTTAGAAAATAATAAAATATTTATATTTAAATATTTTTATGGTTAAATTGATTAAAATATTATTTTTAAAAAATAGTTTGAGTTGGACTTTATCTACCTTATGCACACTTAAAATTCTACACTATATTAATTGATCATATTCTATCACCTGTACTGAAAGAAATTATTTTCTTGTACCTTATATAAGATGTCCCGGAATTGAAAATTTTAATCAAAGCTTATTTCGGTTGTTAAAAATAATTAATTTCCCTAAGCTGATATCATCTTTTTACACCAAATACCAACCCCATATATTTAAGTGATTTAGTTTATTAATAATAAAAGTTGAATGATGTAATGTGATTAAATTAAAAAATTGTGATGTAAATGGAAGTGGATGTTAAATTTAGTAATTAGACTATAAATTACTCAATAATTTTCCTAAATATATAATAATTCAATTAAAATAATATAGTTTTTTTTCCGGTTAACTGAACCACTAACCTTTTCAAAATGTATATGCAGTTCAATTTATAAAAATACAATTATATTTGATTTTGGCTAATTGATCAGTTGGCAATTTTTATATCCTCCAATGCAAAAAGGAAAAAGAAAAGAAGCCTACCGCCGTCGTCAAGGCCGCCATGCACTGACCCAAACCACCGGCTGATCTTTCCAAGACAAGAATATTCCGGCGTCGGAACACTGTGCTATTGACCAACCTTCCTTGTACCTTCTCAACAAGGCGCGTACATCATCACACACTTCATCGCTCAAAACCACGGTGTCAAACCCACTTCCACGGAACCGTCTTGACCACCGCGCCGCCGGCTCGAGTCTCTCTATTGACTCGGACGGCGAACAAGCCACCAACTCAACTATGGCCCGGCCAGCAGCTCGTTCCAGCATCAACCTTTCATTGCTTGTTTTAGGAAAGCTCTCGTCCAAGGCTTCGAAATAAACCCTAAACCACCTTAAACACTCTTGTAAACCCTTAACGAACTCCATCCCGTCAACCCCAACATCGAGATCAGCTTCTTCTTCGACGACGGTGATTATTCTCGGCTGCAGTTTCTTGAAATTCGATATCATCATATCTCTACGTCTATCAACGGCTCCGATCGAATGCAACGTCCCAACACAGTTGATGGCTAAGGCTTCATCTTCTTGGATATCAAGTTTTGATAAATCTAAGTCATATAAATCACCGGCATGGTGTATTACATTGAATTTAAAGGGAACTCCCATAAGCCTGGCGAACTTTTCCATTCGGTTTCCGATTTCTTTCATTATTTTCTCGACTGCAGCTAAGCCTCCTCCACAGTTTTTGGTGGCGACAATCGTGGTTAGCCTCAAATGTGGGGTTTCATCGGTGCGGGTGGCTAGGGCTTCAAGCAAAGTAGGCCATTGGGTGCAGTAAGTGTTGTTTATATCAATTATATGTAATTTGCTTTCACTTTCGAAAGCTTCCATGATTGCACCATTACAAGCAACGTGACCAAAAGTAGTCCACGGACTTACCTCTTGGAACTTCAATACCATCTTCCTCGTTGACTCGAAAGAACATGTTTTCTCATATGCCGAGGCTAACGTTCGATAGAAACGCTCGCCGGAGTCTGTCATGCGGCTAAACAAAGCTTGAAGAAAGTAAGAACCAAGCTTTTGGTCGGTGTCGCCGTAAGGTGAGCTAAGCTCGTTGAGCATCCACATGAGTTGTTGGAAACGTCCGCTGTTCCGGTCGACGATGGTGGTTGCTGTTTCTAGGAAGATATCGGTAGCCCACTTGCCGGAGAAATTGAAGTTATTCAGGTCACGAGCAGGGGAGAAAGTAGAGAATTCAGAAGTTTCAAAGGCATGGTGTCTACTACCACTGGGAGTAGTGGCGGCGGCGGTTTCGGTGGTTGTGGCGGCGGCAGAGGGATGGGGTTGGGGGTGGGAATGATAAGGATTGCACTGTCTAGAAGAAGACGAAGGGAAGTCTTCTTTATCCATGAAAAAGTTGAAGCATTCTCCGTATGGTTGGAGACCCGGAATTTCTAAACCATCTAATACCAAGAGAGCTATTGTAAACACAAACTTACCATATTTTTTAAAATAATTTATTAAAAACTTAAAAAACTATTTTATTAATTGGTCGAGTGATTAAAGATTACATTCTTAAAAGTTAAAATATACTACTTTTTATATCTAAGTATATTATATTTTTATCAAAATAAATATCTAAAGTGTACCATCTTTTCATCTAAGTAAATAAAATATTTTTTAATCAATATCGTGTGTAAACTTTTAATAATTTAAATAGAAAAATGGTATTCTTTAAATACTTATTTTAGTTAAAAAATATTTTAAATATTTAAATAAAAATATTTAATTATAATATATTTTATATACCTAAATAAAAAATATTTCTAATATATTTAAATAAAAAATATTATATTTTAAATACTTAATTATGATATAAGTGTGAACTCATTTCAATAAGCTTCGGATTGATTGTGGGTATGAGTAAAAATCTCCTGCCCCTAACCATGCCTCCTTCTATGCCCCCTGCCTAAAAATACTTAAAAATTAAATCTTGCCACATAACCCAAATTTTCATATCCTAAACCCCAAACCCCAAACCCTAAAAATATACACCCTAACCCTAAGCCCCAACCTTAAACCCCAAAACCTAAACCCTAAACTCACTATTTTAAAGTGGGGGCACAAATGGAGGCATACTTTGAGAGCAGATGATTTCCATCATGTGGGTATTGGGGAATGTTTAAAAAGAGGTGACTGAAACAATGAATAATATAAAAACAAAAGAAGAATAATAATTTAAAGAAAAAGGATTTGGGAATCTAAAAAAATAGGTTTCTTTTTTGGTAATCCATGAAAAAAAATCAGAAAAAAAAAATGAGAATGTATTAGCTGGCTGCTGCTTTAAGAATAGAAATTTCTGTCTGGCAAAAGATGAAAAGAGATTCCAATATTTTCATGGGGAAAAGATTATAAAATGTTATACCATACCATAACACAATTAATTAGCATATATTACATAAAAACAATTAAAATACAATATAAAACATGAACACGGTGCAAATAAATATACATATGAGCATGGATGGACCGAGGATTAAAATGATGGTCGTCATTCCTAAAAACTTAAAATTTATATATAATTTAAAACATAAAATTTATTTTTAAATTTTATAAATTCACTTTAACATAAAAATTTTACATTCGTCTCAACATACGAGCATAGCATATGAATTCATAGGTGTAGGTGATAGTGAGAGCAGGCGTGGTAAATGGGTTAGTGTCTTAGTGAGGGATATCGAGAGAGTAAAGCTACTGGCGTGTATCACATTCACACCCACCACCACCATCAACTTCAATGGAAGTAGTGATAATAAATTGAACGGTTAGATTTGAATATTAAAATTAGTATATGCCGTGGATTTGGAATAAATATAGATATTATTAAATATTTATGAATGTCAAAATAACCTTGCTAAATTTTTAGTACTATATAAAATTTGATGTCTCAAAATTAGAGGTGGACAAAAAATTTCGGTTATACGTACGATCATGAACGTACTTGTTAGATCTTTACTTGAATTAATTTTAGTGAAATCAGGACCAGATTTAAAATTTAGGTCTTGATTACAATTGAGACTGGATCCTGATTTTTTGGACCTGATATACGGTGAGTTTTCGGTATTAGTATGTTAAGACCACTTCAGTTGATGTTTTGGTAGATGTAGATTTAGAGCTCTTTAGTTTATTCTTTCTCTTTATGTATGAATATTATGAGTATTACTCGTTCTAAGACTTCAACTTTCAAGCCGACAATATTTTAATTTTGTTATTTTAATATTATTATTGGTGGTTAGAATTCTTTCAGCTGCTGCTCAATTTTTTTTAATAGTCAACCAATTGATCGGGTATCCGATATTGGTTCCACTATACCAAGATCAATTCCTAGAATCTGAGACCCAATCTAACCAGGACTGGTTCCAGTTTTCAAGAACATGTGGCTACCGAGACCATGATCAATTATGAGCAAACTGACCGAGTACTCGGTAGGGGTGTTCAAATCCGAGTACCCGGACTTTTGGGGTACTGAGGTTTCAGGTACCAGGTTCTTCGGGTAATATATTTCTCGGCCCATGGTTTTCTGATACCTGCTAGTCGGGTACTCGTAAAATCGGGTACCGAGTACCCGATTCATATATATTTTTTAATTCAATACATAATTTAAATACAAAAATTAATGATTTAAAATTAGTTTTAAGTAAAAAATATTCGGATATATATATAAGTGTAATACATATACAACTAATATTGTAATACATATATCTAACATAATAGTATTGCATGTCTTTTAGCTAATACATATTCCCTCCGTCCCATTAATTTTGTCCCTTATTGATTTTTAAAAGTCAACATTTTTAAATTTTGACCATGATTATATTAAATATTTTAAATAATTATATTTTATAAAATATATATTTTAAAACTACTTGATTGAAAGTTTATAAAATATTTTTTTTACATTTTTTTCAATAATAAATTTTATATAATAATAGGTTAAAGTTCAAAAAATTGACTAAAAAAGTTAATAATGAACAAAATTAATGGGACGGAGGAAGTATATAATTATTACAGTATTAAGTATAAGGGTATGAATTATATTTAAATAATTTTAAAACATATATATATATATATATATTTAGGAGCATTTGAGGGATTGAGATTTAGAAATTAGGTTGTTTAATTTGAGAATATAATGAATATAAGGGTATTTTATTTAAATAATAATTATATTTAAAATAAAAAATTAGAAACTGAATATTCAAAAAATTTTAATTTTTTGACCAGGGCCCGACCCGAGCAAAATAATCCAGATAAATGTTCAGTTATTTATGTTTGGATAGTCGGATAGTCAAATCGGGTCAATCAGTATTACCCCTACTCAAAATAACTTGCATTTAATATATATAAAAGAGTCCCAAGTAAGTTTGAGGATGAGAACAATTAAAGATTTATCTCTTGAATTTTACAGTGCCTAAAATAATTCTTGATTTTTTTATAATATATATGTTCGTCTCACGTATATGTTCAGAGTTTAAAGTTGTCATTTTTAATAATACTGTCATTAAAATTTGAACTCACGTCTAAAGAAGATATACTCTAAAAAGAGACATTACTTTAAGGAAAATGGAAAAGGAAAAGCATAGGTGTTTCTCACTTTTACCAAATGTATACATATGAATTCCTTCGTTCTTTATCCAGCATATAGTTTTAATCAAGTTGTGAAGCAGAAGTGATTCGATGGAGAATACGACATCAACGCTTAAAAGGTTGACCAAACTCACCGACAAATTGGGTGGGTTCGAATGTGGTTTAAGCTTTCACCGAAAGTTGATGATTTATTTCCAGAAGTTAGAAATGGACAATTGGTAAGTGGTCCATTCCATAATGACTAGTTTTAGTTGCCCTGCGACATGGAAAAAGCCATTAATTCTCTAAAGTGTTTCTGGCTTTCAACAGCCTATAACTCATGTTGACGAAGATAGCGTCAGCTGGAACATCCAAAAACAGTAAGAATGTAAAATCAGGTAATCGTTTAGGTTTCAGGTCAGGTAATCATTATATTGTCTTCTCCTGTTCTTCATTCAGGTCAGGTAACTGTGAGCAAAGACGTTAAAAACACGAACGACTCGTTTAATTAAGTTATAACTGGCGTGTTCCATTATTTAATACGTCTTTAACACGAAATTTACTTTTATACGTGCATTCGGTAGATGTGAAATTTAATATAAAGGAAGGTAAAGGGCAAAAATCATAACACTAATGGCCATAATTCAAAGCTCACAACAATATTTTACAGAGGATAAATTACAAAAGGTACGAAAGCTGTTTTTCATTCTTCCCTTCACCACCTTGAAAAATACAATTTCACCACATCCACCGGAGCATTGAATCTGAATTTTCTGTCTCGCTCCCGCAATTTTGGTCGGAGCAGTGTTGAAATGCAAATTCAAAATTGAGCACCTCTTGCTTCTAAGCTCCAGAGCACATTTTGTATCGTTTATACTGATGGTAGCACTGCATTGAAGTGCCTCACCGGTTTACCAAGCAGAAAAATCTTTAAATTCTCCGGGAGCGGTTTTCCTTTTCTTTGTTACAGAAATTGATGTTATATTGGTATCAGCGGCAGCAGATTCACTCTGGGAGTTCCTAGCCTTTAAGTACTTTCCAACACCACCGCCGCCAACAGCTCCGGCTTCTGTCATTCCTGTACCTGGATTGCTATACCAAGACCCAATCTTATCCTGGAAATTCAAAAGAAATGGCCCAAAATTATCAGTTGCAAAGAAGGAATTATGAATTGTACAAGAAACTAAAATTAAAAATTCTTGGAATCAGCCCCCCCCCCCCCCCCCCCCCAAAGAAGAAAAAAAACTAACATTATCTTCATCCTCAGCAGCCTTTTCGCCATTGCTCTTCTCTTTCTCTTCCTCTTCATCAGGTTCTGAGTACGGATTTACAAATACTGTAACACTAATTATTTTAATCTCCTCCTGCACAAGCAACACAGGAAAACACAAAAATTAGGCTTGGAACATAAATTATCTCAGAAACCAATCCTTCGAACAATACCAAAATTTAAATACTAGAAGTTGAACATTCAGGATTCTCCTATCAAACAGTTGTTCAGTTGTAAATCATACATGATTAAAAGGGGCACGGCAACAAACACCACATAAACAGATATGCAACACAAGAAAAAGAAAATGTAAGATTATCAAGCTAAATAGCTAGCGATTTATAAATGGAGAAAAGGAAGACTTGCATGTATAATGAAGCAATCAACCACGCTGATGAAAAACATGAAAACTTGAGAATCACCAATAATGGAATGAATACTCAACATCAAAACTCACCAGAGGTTTGTCATTGTCATCCACAGGAACCTTCTCCATAGTTGATAGTGTAGTCAAGCCACCAACAACTCCACCAAATACAGTATGCTTGAAGTTTAAATGATTTGCAGATTTGTATAGGATGAAAAACTGTGAACCATTTGTGTGAGGGCCACTGTTAGCCATACTAACAACACCTCTTCCTGAGTGAAGCAACTTAGAGTTAAGTTCATCATTAAAAGGCTTTCCCCATATAGATTCACCTCCTCTCCCAGTACCAGTTGGATCACCACCTTGAATCATAAAATTCCTAGAAACCAGAGAGTAACTTCATCAGCATGAGTCAAATATTAAGCCAAGTGATGAAAAACAGTAGACAGAATTTGAACTGAGCAATTAGCACCATACCGAATGTTTCTATGGAAGGCCACACCATTATAATAGCCACGTTCACAAAGAGTGATGAAATTCTCACACGTCCTCGGAGTAATATCACAGTGCAGCTCAATGTTCAAATCACCATGCGTTGTATGCAGCTGAACATAACCTTTCTTTTTAGGATTTTTTTCAACTTTAACATACTCAAATTCATTTTTGGTGACTGGATCATAATTGGTAGAAGTAAAGGATCGTGAAGCAGCACCAGTTGTAAAACGACTCTTCACCTGATAAAAAATCCAATGTTAACACCGACTGAGAATATTCACAAACATCTTCATTAAGGAATTACCATTTTCCAATTTTCTAGATAATCAATATGCAAATTTTCACATAAGCTTACCTCTATCAATTGATTCATTATAGAATCATCATGTCACTATCACTGGAATGTCTAGTCAACAAAATGACACCAAAAAAAGGTCTCTAAAGAGTACTAACACACAGAATGAGATAGAAACTCAAACAATGAACATGGCACTAGTTTAGGATGAAATGGAGCTTTATGATAAGTGGTTATGCCCAAAAGAAAAAAAAAAGAAACAAGGAATTTACCATCTTAGCATTCACAGGTGCTCTCTCTCCAGCCATGTGCATAGCAATCCGAGCAGCAGTTTTATCACTTGATGCAGCTTTTGCTGCTGCAGCACTTCTTCCATGTACTGAAGCAGATGCAGCATCCACGATACTAAATGCAGGTTGACTTTTACTCTCCTCATTTGCATCTGACTTAGAATCCTCTTTGATGCGAGATCTGGCAGCTAAAATGGCAGCAAGAGCAGCAGCTCTCTCATTTTGAGCCTTACTGCCACCACCTCCAAGCAGAGCAGTTTGCTTTGCTTTGTCGGTTCCAAGCTCTTCTAGCATCTGCTTGATATCTCCAGCGACATTTATGTTATAAGTTGGATCTGAAGTCATTTTCTTTAGTTCTGCAAAGAGATTAAAGGAAAATC
The DNA here is from genome assembly GCA_958450335.1 of Hibiscus tridactylites. Classification (NCBI taxonomy): domain Eukaryota; kingdom Viridiplantae; phylum Streptophyta; class Magnoliopsida; order Malvales; family Malvaceae; genus Hibiscus; species Hibiscus tridactylites. Next base: position 6,201,803 of record OY288272.1, on the reverse strand, counting down.
AATACCATAAAATAGGCGGGCAGATATAGCAAATCCTACCAGTAACTACAGCTAAAACAGCAACAAATACAATACCTTCATCATCAATCTTCAAACTATTTTTGACATGATCAAAATCCAGGGTAACCTTACTGTCGAGTGCATTAGGATTCTGCAGAACATTGGCAGCAAAACAAGATGCAACTTATAATCATGATGTGCAACTGGAAAAACAAATAATAAATGTGTTCAGCAAAGATAAACAGAATATAAATTAAATGTACTGCTTACCTGAATTGTAATTATATCATCCTTAGTGAAAGGTTCATCTGTAAGAAGCTCTTTCCAGTTTTTGGTCTTGATGTTTAATTCTTTAATTGCCTGCAATAGGAACAACACTATAGTGCTTTAACACACCTAATATAAGAGGAAAACCTTGACAATATGCAATGAACTATACCTCATAACAGAAAACATTTCCTGTAGTCTTCACAGCAACTAAGTGTGTGTACTCGGTAAAAACTTTGTTCAGAACAGGGCAATGATACTCTCCTGCATTGAGTAATGCACAATTAAAAATCCTTGAGGCATGAAAAGTAAACCGAACATGCAAAGACTAAAGACATCCAAAATAAAGTTAATTCTAAAAAATGTAAAATCTAAAGAAAATCAATCAGTAGACCAATACACTACTACACATAAAAAAACGAGGAACAATGTTTATGCACAGCCTTTTACCAAAATGCAATAATATAATCTAAAATGACAACAACGTAAGAAGACCCAGACTGTTATAGCAAGGTTTCCATATATTACACATGAGACTTAATAGCCTTTATTTACACTACCGCCAAAGAGAATTTCAAACATTTATTCCATTTCTCATTTAGTTAAAGTTGATCTAACAAAGGTATGATTTCAAACTACAACAAACATAGGATTTATTACTATGTGTACTTTCCCCTACTACCCTTCTTTACCACCAACTTCATGGTAATGGGAGAAGGTTATCTTGACATAACCTACAAATATTATACTGGGACACTGAAGAATAAGCATGGGCGGAGCCACCTTAGCCAAAGGGGTGTTACATGACACCCCAAAAAGTTTGGAGAAATTCCCCACCCCCCTATAAATTTAATATAAAATAATGTTTAAAATAAAATTAACACAACTTTAAATGAATACAGACACCCCTTAAAAGGAAATTAACACTCGTTATTTGTTACCACCTACCTAAAAATATTCTTTCGAGGAAATTTTAAATTATGACACCCCAAACTAAATTTCCCGGCTCCGCCCCTGAGAACAAGGCCATTAACTAGCAGAACCCAATTCCAACTTCCTAATTTTCAGCTCAAAACTTAAACAAAGTGGAAGTGTACTATAGTCTGGCAGGACATTAACTATCTAAGCTAATAAAAGAACAGGAAATAACTCGAAAATCAGGAAGAAGTTACATTCTTCAAAAACCAGTTCATAGAGAATGAGAATAACCTAAATATAACATGCAACAACCATCCCATGGTTTTGTTTATGCAATCCAAACCCAAAATAACTGTATAAAATCTAAGATTCACATGTCATAGGCAAAAGAAGAGACACGCACTCAAGTTCTAGTACCTAATTGAGAAAGTTAAAACGAGTCAAGGATAGATTGACAAAATTTTTGTTTTTCATAACATTTCGGTAGCACCTGTAGATTATACATTGATCAGTGGTCTCATGCACCAAATAAAAGAATCTAGAAAGCAATTAATGCAATCTAAATATCAAACAAACAATTCAAACAAGGAACGACATCTTCATTACAATATATTCTGTAGGAACGATATTTCAAATAAGTATGACCTTTTCAATTCGAGCTTTACAAATTTTACTTCTAAATCCACAACATGCTTCATTGACACATCGTAGAGGCAATGGCCCTGTTTGGCAATTAGCGGATAGCTGATAGCGGATTACATTAGTTGATAGTTGATTGCATTAGCTGATTTGACTAGCGGATTGTATTAGCTGATTGTATAAAAGTGTTTGGTAAAATTAACTGATAACCGATAGATGTTAGATTATTTAAACAAACAAAATGACATATAAGGACATGATTATATCCAATACTTGTTTGAATAGTTTATTAGTTATCGATATTTTGTATCTAATTAATATTAATTAGATTTATAAAAATTACTTTTTAATATAAATTTTCTAAACATATTCTAATGATTTATAAATTAATTTATCATTTATATAATTATTTTAATATAATTTAATTAATTAATAAATTTAAATACACATATAAATATGTGATAATAAAAAAATAAAAAAAATAGGATTAACTTATAAATAGGCTGAGAAATTATTTAATTTAGGTTATTTGGAGATTTTTGATTATTGGGAAAGGTAAAAGAGTCTTTACAACTCTAATATCAAAACTCTAATCTAAAAAAACTTTTTCAAAATTAGCGGTTTCACCCCAATCCGCTGTTCACCAAACAACAATATTAGCGGATTTGACTGGTAAACCTCTAATTATGCCTCAAACCTCTAATTTTTGCCCAAACCGCTCTTTAGCAAAGAGGGCCAATATACCATATGGATGCTCAAGTACTACAATTGGTTTATCTTATTAAGAATAAGAATTAGTTCAGAAAAATATTTCTAACCTTCAGAATTCTTGTGGAAAGTAAGATTGATAAGATCATCTTGCTTCAATGGAGCCCCAGTAACCGGATGCTTCCCATACTTCCTAATATAGGGAATTATATTCCTGCACCAGAAAACAATAAATAAGCCCTTAATTACACTTACACTTACATATACATATATATATGTATCAAAGTTTAAAATAAGTCAAATTGAAAATAAAAAGATACCGACATTAATTCGAAGACGCTGCCATCCTTCGTGCATACAGGCAACTCAAAGGGCGTGAATGTAAGACTGAATGAGAAAACCAAAAGGTTAAAATTAAAATTTTGAAAGTTAACAAGCACGAATTTAATAAAGATACAAGCAAATACGAGAACGAAAGAGAGGCATACGCGCAGCAATAGAAGGGAAGGCGCTTGAAAAGGGTACGATTCTCTTTGGATTTAGCGCCGCCCCACTCGGTTGCCCATTCCGTCTTCGTTATGAACATTCGATCCTTGCTGTGCTGTTTCTTCCCCATCTTCGCGACCTCCTCTGGGACGATTCAATTGCGTTGGGTGCTAGGGTTTATGATTTGGGGGAGCGGGAATTGGATCGCTTTGTATAATTAGGGATGATGGAGGGAGGTTTTGACTTTTGACCGTTTTTACACGCGAAATTCTACTGTGCCTGCTCGATAATTACCGACTTTTTGAATCGACAAAAACGGCCCACTTTAAAGCCTTCTTGAATAATTGGGCTTTATTTTCATTTCTAAGACCCATTAATATACATTGTAAAACTTTTTTATATAATAAATGAAATTTTTTTAAGAAAAAATAAATGAATTATTTTCAATTTAAAAACTTTAATTTTAGTTAAAATAATTTAATTTAATAATTCTAATCTTAGTCATCAATGAACTAAAAGCTACAACTCATTCGAATATAAATCCTAAATTTAAGTTATTATACCATGTCGGAGTTTGTAATGAAGAAATACATGTGATTGAAAATTCAGTGGATAGTTTACCTTTGAGAGTATTGCCATTATTCATGCCAGTGGCGGATGTAGGTTATGCTAACCCTTAAAATCTAATTTTTTTTACTGGTTATTCATTTTATTGAGTGTGCCCACCTTAAAATTTTATTGTGCCTGCAAATTTGAATTTCTTTTATCGATTATCTATTTTACTAAGCGTGTCCCCCTTAAAATTTTATTTGTACCCACTTATGTATAAAAATTTTTATATTGTTAAAATTTAATATATGTGTGTCCACTCTCAAATTTTCTTTTTAAATTCGTCACTGATTTATACTGCATTACCACGAAAAATAATACACATAGAGATACGGCAGTCCCTACCCAAGAAATTTGGCTTTATAGTGAGGATAGAAAGCAATAATATATAGGAAAATTCTACAACGTGCGACGAACATCGATAAACACCACTAATGATGAACATCGATGAACATTATTAAATTAATTAATAAAGATTTAAAATTTAAAGGACCTATCATACAATTAATAATTATTTTAAAATTTTAATTAAATTATTTTTTATATATTAAAATTTTATTTTTTTAATAAGGGTAAACTATATATTTAGTACATCGCTTATTTCCGTATTTCTATTTAACCTTCATTATTTAAATATTATTTCAATTTGACCCTATTTTTTATAATTAAAAATAATTTAACCCTCAACCTAAACCCTAAACTATTAAACCTTAAACCCTTAAACTCTTAAACATATACCTTAAACCCTAAATCATATACCATTAAAAATAATTTCACCATCATCGATTCAATTCAATTCAATGAATCATTGAATTCTCCTAACAAATTTAATTAAATTATTTTATATATATATCAAAAAAAATTTGTTTAAGCTAGATCCGTTGATTATAAGATGCTTTATCGTTAGATCCGTCTAAGCTAGACGTTTCGATGGAGAACTCCAAAAATTTGTCTCCTAAAAGAGTAAAATCTCCAAGAATGTGGAAATTACAGGGAAGAAACGCCATGACTTTGCCTCGACTGAGCATATAAAAGGTACAGCTGCGACTGCAGAAGCATATACGAATATTTATTGTTACCTAAGGTGCAACAATGGATGCTTCTTGGACACTATATGAAACTGGTATGTCTCCTTCACAAGGTTACAATTCAAGACGTATACAAATTGTAGAGTATTTTGAGACTGATATCCGAATGCTGAAAATGTCAGATTTGTATGTATATACATTAATTTTTGAATCAAATAGCAGCAATGTAATGATCTATTAAAATTAAGAACATAGAGTTTAGATTTACATCATATCATACCAATGACCCTATCAAGTTTTTCAAGTTAGGCTCTTGATCTTCGAAGCTCGACTTACGAGAAATGGGATCGAGCCTGATGTACTTAAAGCCTGAGCCTCCTTTTATCTTCTTTCGATTTGAGCCATCGATTACATTCGAGTTGAGTATACTAATCTGCATTTCTGGTCAAGCTCACACCCTGCCAATCACCATGAACGACTTGATTCATTGAATTGAATTGAATCGTACGAATTAACTTGAATTGAATCGATGATAGTGAAATTATTTTTAATGGTATATGGTTTAGGGTTTAGAGTATATGTTTAAGAGTTTATGAGTTTAAGGTTTAATAGTTTAGGGTTTAGGTTGAGGGTTAAATTATTTTTTATTATAAAGAATATGGTCAAATTGAAATAATATTTAAATAATGAGGGTTAAATAGAAATACGAAAATAAGCGATGTACTAAATATATAGTTTACCCTTATTAAAAAATAAAATTTTAATATATATATATAAATAATTTAATTGAATTTTTAAAATAATTATTAATTGTATAATGGGTCATTGAGATTTTAAATCTTTATTAATTAATTTAATGGTGTTCATCGGTGTTTATCATTAGTGGTGTTCATCGATGTTCGTCGCACGTGGAAGACTCATCCTAATATATATGGGTACTCGATGAATCAACAATGATTACACATGAAACAAATGACATTCAATAGGACAAAGAAAAGGAAGGTGCTCAATTTGCTTACCTTGATATGTCTGCCTAAGAATCCAACAACGGGTTGAATTGGTGCACATGTAACATTTTTTTATCTATTAGGTCCGTTTTACAGAATTTATTTGAAGTTTGTGATTATTCTTTCCAATAATATGATTCTGGATGTCTAAACTAAGTTAAAGATTGCACAGTTGAAAGCAAACTTTGCCCTTTTTTTCTTATTAAATAACAAAAGAGATATGAAAGCTAAAGAGGTAAAAGATAAACAAATTCATTAACTTGGTTAAGCAAATTTGATTGTACCAAAGCTTTTATTGAATCCATTTGCTTCCAAAATGCAGGCTTTTGTAATCACTTGATTTCACAAATAACAAAAGGAAGCAACGCGGAAGCATCGGGTCTTAGCTCTTTACCACCAAAAATGCCATCTTTGAAAACTATACAGTGATGAAGCTGCCCTTATTTTATAATGAGCAAACCAAGAAAAAAAAGACGGCAGACTCAACCACTCAACCTCTTTTCCTTCACTTGCAATCCACACTTCCGAGTCTCCATTTTCTTTTTAAAGCTGAAAGAGATAGTGTCTGAATTCTGAGCATATATATTTTGTTTTATAGTACTCTTGGGTTTCAGTTTTGAAGATGGCGGTGGTGCTGGCAATGGTGGTTGATGGCTTGGGACTGCTTGTGAAGACTCTTTGGGGCATGCAAGAGAGGCGGTTCTTTTCAACTTTTGATGCTGTGAGTTCAGCTGCTATTTCCATTACAACGGCATTTGTTGTCTGCCTCTTGTCTATTCATAGGCATGCACGACCGGAGATCGGTCTTGCCTTCATTTGATCATCGTTTCCTTCTCTCTTTTCTTTTGTTCCTTCATTGAAATTTTAATAGCACCCATCTCTTTAAGATCATGCTGTTTTATAGTACTTTTTATTGCTGCAGTCCAAGCTTTTCTTATTGATCAACAAGAATATATGTGGAATGTATCAATAAATATAATGTATATGTATTTTATATCAGCATTTTGTAACTTTGGCAAATAATTTGTTAACCATTAGTAGAAGTTCATGGATTCATGTATTTTCCAAGTTCTAAACTTAGCATCTGCAATACAGATTCTTGTGGTAGAGAAAAAAAAGTGGAGAGCAGTTGTCTCTGCAGTATTAAGATCAAAAGGGGATAGTTTTGCAGAACAATTGATCTGTAGTTGACAATGTTTTGCATATGGTTAGACTGGTAGTTAGGTAGTTAGGCATGCTTTTGCTTCTTTTATTAGGTTTGAAATCTAGAAACCTGTGTATTTGGATTAAAAGCAATCCATCAAGTCCATTGGATTGTGTCAAAAAACAAGATTATATTCAGAGCTGTAGTGCTTAGAAACTCATAGGTAAGCCAATCAAAGTAACTGAACCTTGTGTTAATCCCCCTTTCCATTTTTATTAAAGTTTTTGTGTCCAAATCTCGTGTTAAATGCATAGCTAGGAAAAAGCTTCAACAAAAATAGAATTTGAACATACCTATATTGGAAATGTAATGTAACCACTAACCATATACATACCCGAATTCGAGTACCATAAATTATCCAAATACAGGATATAAACAAGGTGTATCCAGCATACTGATTTTACAGGTGATTATGTGAACCTGGAATTGCTGGGTTTCTCTCGTGTTAGGCCTGCAGATACCCAAAAAATATTGGTTTTACTAAGCTTAACATTGCAAATCAAAGGAATTGATAAGTGAGGAGGAGAGTATTCAGAGTGATTGGATTCCTTTTATTGGATGTATCAACTCCGCATGATCATCGTTTTAATTTAGAGAGTTAAACAAGATGAACGGGTGTTTGAATTAGCAGAGTTTTTTTAAGAAAAAAGCTTACCTTGTGAAGATATAAAGAAACGAGGCGAGCAGGGGTTTATAAAAGAGGAGGGCTTCTATTGAGCAAAGCATACCTTTCTCGGCCTTTTGGCTAAGATCAAGTGTAGTATCTGTTCTTATCAGTTTAATATCTGATACGTGGGCCAATGGCCTACACGATATTAAATTTATTTTTTGAGGGGAAGGGTCCACAACAGTAGCTTGCTACTGGGGCTCTTACGCGTCGCCCAAGCGTTGCGCTATTGCTCGGGCCTGGCGCACCCCACCCAATTATAGTTTGAAGTTTTTGTTTCCGGCTTATGATTTAATTATTGATTCTCATCATTAGGCCAATCTTCCTAAAGCATTTATATATTCTCTTTTTGTTAATGTTCTATGTGGAGTTAGGAAAATTACTGTAAGTTGTAAGATTATGTCAATTAAACTTTAATCAATTCTTTAATTCCCCCTCTAATGCCTATTTCTCTCGATTTGTTAAACAGCTCGAGATGTTTAGGTTCTGATTTAGGGTTTTTTCGAACTGAACTTATGCATAACATAAAATTGCACAATCAACATGTAAAATAATAGATTTTCAAAGCCTCTACATCATACAATTCCAACAGAAATATAAGTATGATTGTAATTAAAAACATAGCTTATTTTTAGGTCCTATTTTCCTTTTACTTTACTCAATCTTCCACAGTCCATATTTTATGACAAAAATGGAAGTTTATGAACCCGACAAAAACAGTCTTAGTTTGCTTTAGGGTTGAGTGGGTAAGGTCTGTGTGTTGCAGTGATGATCCTCAAGGTTTTTGCTATGTGTTGATTTTCCTGTAGGGCGATACCCTGTTTTTCAATTTCATTCACTTTTCCGGAAAAAAAAATCTGCATTTAATAAGTTTTGTCAATGACCCAAATCAAATACTACCGAAAATCAATACTGAAATTTAAAAAACAACAATAAGTTAGTCTAATAAGATGAGAAATTAAGTCATTGTTAAACAAGGTCAAAGATTCAAGCCCCAACTTTATAAATGAAAAAACATGGGTTAGAACGCGACTTTGTCAGGATTTCTGACGTGTCAGGTAAATCGCGTTTTATAGAATGCGTCTTTGCCCAAGGACGTGTTTGCAAAAATTTATTCGAAAATTTATTTTCTAGATATTGTGATTTGTTTTTATTTGTAGTTGCATATCTATGTTCATTAGATGTTAACTATTTTCTATTGTTGTTCACGACAATCAAATAAAATATAAACTAATTAAAGAATAGAATAAATAAATTTAAAAACATATACTAATTATTTATACAAACCCAAATAAAATACAAATCATGATTAAACTAAAATATATACTAATTAAAAAATAAAAATATCAAGTTTTTTTATTTTCAAATAAAATAAACAACTTAAAAAATTTAATGGCGCATATGTCCACTAGTACCACAAGACGTGCACGACGATGTGACTTTGGATTGCGTCGTGGTTGAACGTCGTTACCATCATCATCATCACCATCCCCAGTTCCAACAGTTGTAGTACCGCTCATTCCACCGAGCCCACATAGGTAGAAAATCGATTGTGGTGGCGTTTGTTGAACAATCTCGGTTCCAAATGCGGCTAACATCGAAAGGAACGACATGTAGGGCATATAACCTGCAGGATAGCTAGAGGCACCACTCATCATCGCTGAATGTTGAGCAAAGTGGTCTGACATAGAAGAAGGCGTTCAATAAGCTTGACTTGGACTTTGAGTCAATTGTGGCCGCACCGGTGGTGGGGTAGCATCTGATGGAGGCGGTGGCGGTGCTACGGAGAAAGGGCTAGCACCGGAGGGAACGCTGAGACTGTGAGTGGTTGTGTTGCTAACGTCGACACACGACCGTTGCCTCCTTTAGAGCCAAAATAGACGGCTTCTCATTCGCCCTAAACCACTAGTCGTAATCATCGCTCACCGTCATATCAAATATACAATGCTCAGTCCGGGGTTGCCAACGCTGATTCAGTTTGTCCCTCTAGTGAGCGATATAAGACTGATGGTGCACCGACCAATCAACCTACAAGACACTCAAAAATTGATTTATTCTTTTTAGATAAGAATAACGTTCAGATTAATAAAAGAATGCGGTAAGTATATAAATATTTAGGGAAAACTACACTGGTGGTCCCTAAACTATTACCGTTTTCCTATTTTGGTCCTCAAACTATATTTTTCGGCAAAACCGTCCCTTCTGTTACATAGTTCTCCTGTTTTGGTCCCCCGACGTTAAATAGCTAACGATTTTACTGACGTGACATTTTTAAAATATTTTTTAATCATTTCTCTCTCCTCTTAAAAAAATGCAACGTCAGCAAAACCGTTAGCTATTTAACGTTGGGGACCAAAACAGGAGAACTATGTAACAGAAGGGACGATTTTGCCGAAAAACATAGTTAGAGGACCAAAATAGGAAAATAATAATAGTTTGGGGACCACCGATGTAGTTTTCCCAAATATTTATTACCTCAAGCTTCCATTTTCTAGTGAGTTTGTGCAACTCATCCAAATTTGGAGGCTCGGTTGGGATACATTGGAAGCAACCAAATTACCGTAGGACGCGGTCGGTCAGATGCCACTCAACTGTGGCATAGCTAGGGGTGATAACGAGTCGAGCAGAGCCCGAGCCTGGCCAGGCTCGGCTCGGCTCGGAAACAGTATAATTGAGCTCGGCTCGGGCTCGAGGCTCGCCGAGCTCGGAATTTTAGGCTCGAGCTCGGCTCGAAAACAATTCTATTGGGCTCGGGCTCGAAGCTCGTCAGGCTCGGCTTGGGCTTATCAGGCTCGGCTCGAAATGAAAAATTTTGCTATAGTTTTTTTTATATAAAATATTCGTTAAAAATCCCTTTCATAACCAACACTAAAACGAAATTCATTGACCAAAAAGGGGAAAAAAGTGGCAAAAATTAGATTAATCCAAATAATCAATAAATATTCTTATAATACAAACACATAATTAAAGAAAATACAAAATCAAACAACAATCAACTAATGAAAGAAAATACAAACACATAATTTATATTAGTGCATATGTAGATTCCGAGCCTGTTCACGAGCTTTTCGAGCCGAGCCTGAGTAAGCTCGACTCGGCTTGTTAAGATTTCGAGTCGATCCCGAGCTCGAGTCGAGCTCACTCGAGCCGAGCTTTGATCGAGCCGAGCCCGAGTAGCTCGCGAGCCGGTCAGGCTCATTATCACCCCTAGGCATAGCAGATGAGTGGTACAGTGGCTGTCCAAACAAGCTTCGTCTCGACCGAAAATATCGGGATGCAATGCTGCAAGTCCATATGAGAGTACGTCAGCCATAAAAACTGTAGAATATATAAAGCGTATATTAAAAAATGAATTATGTATAGTTAAATATAAAATTTCAGCTTCGAATAAATGCACCAAAGTGTTACGTGATCTTTTGATAAATTCTCAATATCTTGTCTGATAACCGTCAGACCCTTCGCAACAACAAAATGGGTTAAAAGAGCGGTTCACCTACAAAATAATAAGATAATTTAAATTAATTACAATAATACGTCTATTAAAAATTAACAACTTTTTACTTACCTCCGAATTAGCGGAAAAACATTTGGAGTAGGCTGCAAAAGCTCAGGGCGTAAAAATGGCATTCTCCACCACGCCCAGGACTAGAACAACACTAAACAACCTCTGATTTGGCACTTTGTCAGGATAGGTGTTCTTGCATAGCTCCCTAAACAGAGTAGCCAAAACTACTGATCCCCAGCTCAGTTTACCGGCTTCTTCAAAATTCTACAAATGATGCAACCAGATCGTGTGAACCTTGTCCCGGGTTTTGTCAAACATCAATACCCCATCGATCATCTGTAAAATATAAGCGTGAGCATATGCCTACAATACGAATATATATATGTATGTTACCATATGTTAAAAACTTATTGTTTCAATATATTCACTGAAAAATTATTTTTACTTTCTTCACTTCCTCACTCGCGTCAACGGGTCGTTATCAAAATTATTTTGTAATTAGCACGAGTCGAGTAAAATTTTATCGAGCTTAACGAGCAACAAATCGAGTTGAACAACAAAATTTTTTAACGGGCACAAGTCAAACACTACTCAACTCTCGCTCGATAAACACTCTTACATAAAAACATTAAGCCAACGATACAAAGGAACATAACAAAAGCATCCAGCATGAGGAGCAGAGAAACAAAGAGAACGGATTTGAACTTCTTAGTCAGACTTGAAACATTCTTGGTCATCCAAACACAGCTTAGAGAGCTCTAAAGTCGGAACCAACAAGGGTTGGTAGTCAACTATCGTTAGAAAAAAAACTGTTATCCAATTAAATTTGACAAGTAGCATGTTTTAATTTTTAATTAATTTTAATTATTTTTAATAATTTTAAATTCAAAAACCTCAAATCTTTACCGTTGTCATCGTTAGATCCAGTCGGCCGTTTCCTTAATATGTCGTCGTTGAAACTAACGAACGACGAGCTAACTACGAGTGTTTATATTTAAGTACCCAAAAATTTTTAATAACAAGAGTTCGGCCCGTGACCCAAACAATAAAAATTGAATACCCGCAAGTCAAGTAACTATAAAACTCGAGTACTCATAAAACTCAAATACCCGCTAATGTTGATTACTTTTTCTCAAATTAAAATTAACTTGTTACTTTTTCTCCTATTGGAATATTCCCGTATATCACAAGCTAAATATTAAACTCATAAAACTCGACAAATTCTCATACTGGGAATCGAGTAAACAAAAGCTCATTTTGTTTTAGATTATCCCTCACACACACACAGGTTCATATAGCTTATATTCGCTTAGACAGTGAGAGCTTAAGAAAACTAATGGGTTAAAGATAGATATGTAAATTTATAAGGGAAGGCTTGGTAGTTTTAATAATAATATTTTCTTTAGAAATGTTCTCCCTAAACACTCTCAGATCTAGGGTTTCCTTTTCGTTGGGTGGCGCTGCTATGGCTAGAGCGGGCGACAACCACCCCTTTTTCTTTCTCCGTCCTTTTTTTTCTCTCTAAATTTTTTCTTTTATTGCTTTGGTTTGATCTAATAGTTTTGTGCAGTCACATAGTCAAGATTTTCATATAGTAGAGTCAGAGTTAGGTATAGAGTATGCGGAATTTTTATCCACTGCAATAAGTATTGTTGATTTCATACCTTAACAAATTAAATGGAATCAATTTTAATATTTACTATGAAAAACTTTGATACAATTATAATATTTCTATATAGTAGGTACTTTTAAGTGAGTTCAATTGCACACCAACCTTTTCATATAGTTCCACCCATGGTTTTGTGGAACATCCCGACCATTAGATGGGGGCTTTTGACCTCCAGCGTCAGTTGTACCCGCCCCATAGGCTAGTGTATGGGCAAGGGAAGGAAACTCTCTTGACGGTGAGGTGGTGGTCTCGACGAAGGCACTTTTTCTCGGTAGCTTGTGGTTTTGGCTTTAGTTTTGTTTGTTGCGCAGGCTCGTCGACTATGGTGGAGTCCATGGGTTTCTCCACCACCCCTTTCATCGGCAGCTCTTTTTGAGGTCCTACGACTTCGTCCTTTTTTCTTCAGCTTTTTCGACGAACGTTATCTCTTTCAGTAGCTTCTCTGAAGAAGGTAAAGAAAAGGGCTTCGAATCTTGATAACGACAAATTTATTTAGTTAGAACTCGCCCTCTTCGCCCTCTTATTATCCAAATACAGGATATAAACAAGGTGTATCCAGCATACTGATTTTACAGGTGATTATGTGAACCTGGAATTGCAGGGTTTCTCTCGTGTTAGGCCTGCAGATACCCAAAATATATTGGTTTTACTAAGCTTAACATTGCAAATCAAAGGAATTGATAAGTGAGGAGGAGAGTATTCAGAGTGATTGGATTCCTTTTATTGGATGTATCAACTCGGCATGATCAGCGTTTTAATTTAGAGAGCTAAACAAGATGAAAGATTGTTTGAATTAGCAGAATTTTTTTAAAGAAAAAAGCTTACCTTGTGAAGGTGAAAACCAGTTCGCTGTGAATTCGCAAGAAAAGGTGTTGGCTATTAGTTTTAACAACCAGCTTAAAAAGAAGTTGCTGAATTCATTGCCTAAAGTCCCACATCATGAAGATATAAAGCAACGAGGCGAGCAGGGGCTTATAAAAGAGGAGGGCTTCTATTGGGAAAAGCATACCTTTCTCGGCCTTTTGGCTAAGATCAAGTGTAGTATCTGTTCTTATCAGTTTAATATCTGATACGTGGGCCAATGGCCTACACGATATTAAATTTATTTTTTGAGGGGAAGGGTCCACAACAGTAGCTTGCTACTGGGGCTCTTACGCGTCGCCCAAGCGTTGCACTATTGCTCGGGCCTGGCGCACCCCACCCAATTATAGTTCGAAATTTTTGTTTCCGGCTTATGATTTATTTATATGTTCTCATCATTAGGTCCATCTTTCTAAAGCATATATATTTTATCTTTTGTTAATGTTTTAGTTGGAAATAGGATAATTACTGTAAGCTGTAAGATTATATCAATTAAACTCTAATCAATTTTTTAATTCCCCCTTAAACGCTTTTTCTCTCGATTTGTTAAACAGCTCGAGATGTTTAGGTTCTAGATTAGACAATGATTTAGGGTTGTGCAATATGTAAAATAATAGATTTTTAGGTTCTATTTTCCTTTTACTTTTACTCAATCATCCACAATTCATATTTTATGACAAAAAAGTGAGTTTATGAACCCGACAAAAACATTCTTAGTTTGCTTTAGTGGTTGAGTCTTGTGTGTTGCAGTGATGATCCTCCAGGTTTTTGGTATGTGTTGATTTTCCTGTAGGCCGATACCCTGTTTTTCAATTTCATTCACTTTTCCAGAAAAAAAAATCTGCATTTAATAAGTTTTGTCAATGACCCAAATCAAAGACTACCGAAAATCAATACTGAAATTTAAAAACCAACAATAAGTTGGTCTAATAAGATGAGAAATTAAGTCATTGTTAAACAAAGTCAAAGATTCAAGCCCCAACTTTATAAATAAAAAAATTTGGGTTAGATGAGTCGCCTCATATTGGGCTTAGAGGTGTAACAGTGTGTTCGACGAACCGTTTGTATAATATCCGTTTATCAAGCTAAATAAACGACTATGAATAAAATATTTATGTTCGTTTAATAAACAAGCAAACATGAACATATGTGTGTTCGGTTCGTTTATGTTCACGAACAAACTCGTTTATAAGCTTGTTTATATGATGAAAATGCTTGTTAATGTATCTAAATATTATTTTTTGTTGTTGCTAAGGATATTATATAAGTTCACGTTGAAATGTAATAAGTTCACGTTGAAATGTAAGTTTTATTTTGTTTGCTTTTGTTTTATTTATTTATTGTTAATTTAGTTAATATTTTTGAATATATAAACGAACATGACCACGAACGAATAAATGAACACGTTCGTGAACACTAAAATGAACACGTTTGTGAACACTGAAATGAACACGTTCACGAACACTTAAACGAACACGAACATAATATTAAAAATTTAAACGAACATGAACCGAACATGAACACAGTCTTGTTCGTTCAAGCTCGGTTCATTTATACCCCTAATTGGGCCTCTGCATAATTTGATCTAGATTAGTCGAACAATGAGCCGGATACCCGTAGAAGACATGCCAACCAGACTGCAAATGGCCCTGTTAAAGATAAGCTCTACTGCCCAAGGAAGATATGCTTGTGCAATGTTTAAAACTGAGGTTTATTCTTCAAAAAAGGTGTTTAAACTTAAATTGAAATGATTTTTTTAGAATGCAATTGGAATTTAATAAATGATGTCAAAGGTTAAAAGGGTTTGTAATTTGAAGATGATAACAAAGAAGTGAGTAGTCACGATACTTTTCATTAAGTTTGGGTTAGATGAAAAGGATTAACTTAGCTCATTGGTGATAAAATAACATAAAATCAAATCATAGATTTGATATTTTCCATTATATGTTGTATAGTTTCTAATGCTTTAGAGAAAAGTTGCATTAATAAAACAGCATAGATTCAATAGCATATCTTACTCATATTTAAATTTGTCGCATTTAATCATTTTCTTATGCACAATTATATAACTTAAAAGAAGGCGACTAGAATAAACCGGCATTCGTGGTTACTCAAAATACCAAATGAAAAATCCAAAAAGTTCTCGACCAATTAAAAGGAACACCTCAATAAACGAGGCATAAATGTACCATTGTAAAAATGGCTCAAAACTTACAAAATATTGAATCATGGAAAACCTAAAGTATCATCAATCATCCATCCACAGCCATTGAGAGAGAACTAGAAATGGATACTAAGCATCTGTGGAACTATTTATTGCCACCCCTTTTCAATCACCAGGAAAAAATCAAAAGCATCATTGAATAACAAAAAAATACCTAATTAGGGCTTGAGAGCAAGTGCCAACCCGAAACGGGGACTTTTCTCCAAAGCCTTGGTGTCGAGCTCACCAGAGATCGTCAACAATGACTTTGGTACGACTTCGTGCTGCAGCAGGGCTCCGAGCCTCCCATAATTGTTGAGCTTCGCTTTAATCAGTGTGAGATGATCAACAGCATATGCCCCTCCAACAGTAAACGTGTTCTCATTTGTGGAAAACCTTCGGCTGATTTCGCCCACAGCAGCACTCTTCTTCTGCTGGTCCATGTAATGCACATATGAAGCTTTTATGCTGTCTCCCTTGTCCCCCCTAAAAGTAAAAAGAGAGTGAACTTAGAGACAAAATTAGAAAATTATCAATTCAATTCACTCTGGAAATCTAGTGGACATGTAAGTTTACAAAAGCTTACAGAAGTATCGAAGCACACGATTCTGGTTTTGTCACACTAATACCAGCAGTGTACTTTGTAAATTTGCCAGAGGTGGTATCATAACCTGCCTCTGCACCAAAAGCAATAGCGGGTGTCCCGATGGTTGCCGTGACATCAACACCTGGTGTCTGGTTCAAACCTATTGTTGTTGTAAATGTAGCATGGTCATGGAAATACTGAACCTCCAACTGCAACATAGATAGCAAATGCGAAACTTTAAACATCAAAATCATCTTTATGAAAATCATTTCTTCATAGGAGGGGCAGCTTTATACCTTTCCAGAGTTATAATCAGGAACCTTGAATGATGCAATAGTCTTGGTGGATGGAAGAATCTCAGTGAATGTAATTGTTGTTGAAATCTGGAGAAATAATGTAAAAATGTAAGATGCTCCGCTGGATTAGGCTACATGTTATTCAATACTTTCAAAAGAAAGGAAGTGAAAACCATAGGAACCCACATTAGAGGCAGTATCGACTTTAACATCGAATTGGCTGTTCTTGTACTTGTATAATGCAGCAATATCCCCAGTTGAAAGACCTCCTTTCTTTAGAGCAGTTGATGTAAAAGCCTGAATATAAGGGGACAAAAACGGGAATAAATTAGAACAATGAAGACCTGTGGGAAGTGCTAATTTATAGTATCTAGTTTAACATAAACTAGATGAAGATTCACTAACCATGGCAGACAAATCAAAATACAAACCACCCAACGATTTGTTGAGAAAAAGTACAAACTAAATCTTATGGTTCAGTTATCTATTGCATTCAATTCGAATTACACCTTTTGAATCAAAACAAATTTAACAGAGAACACCAACTCAGACAAAATCAGTCCCATCTGAAGTTAAACACAGCTTCACCAAACAATACTTTGAGTACAAGAGTAAAATGTAAATAGATTAGAAAGTAACAATTATAATCATCATGTTTGAGTTCAACCAAAAAGCCGACTCATGAGGAATTCAAGGAAATCACCCTAAAACAGATTTCTTTTACATGGAAAAGAATAAAGAACAAGAATATTGATTACAAATGTAGATCTACATTGAATTATTGGTTAGATCTTTTCAATTACTCAAATGCACAATCTACGTGAATAGAGCTTGAAATATAACAATTGGATTAAACACAAATAAAATTGCATTAAAGTTACGAAAGCGTTAGTTTTACGCCAGTACAGATCCCTCTCTCTATATATCAAGTCCTAGCAAATTAGCATCTCATTATAGAATAAGCTATCAATCTCTATCTAATACATAAACATGAATCAAAATCGAGATGCAAAACAGATGATTTTGGCGTACCACTCCAGCGCCAGTGTAACTAGAAACAGTGAACTTCTGATCCGAGGTGTAGTCTTTAGTCAACAGATCTGAGAATTCGAACCAGAGAGAAATGAAAACAGGTAATCAAAATATCGAAAGATCGAACGGAGGAGAAGGAAGGAAATGGAAGATTTGATTACCTTTGGCTTTCTTGCCGATATCGACGAAGAGTCCTGGTCCCTTACTCATGCTTGCACAAAGCCTAGGAAAGATCTGAGAAATTGAGAAGAATGTAAAAATGATGATGAAATCGAATCGAAGAACTGAAGGGTTTTATTTAGTGGTGGAGACGAAAATAAAAATACAAAAACATTTTCAAGTGGGTGACTATCGGGTGTGAGCGTTCTTCGAATTGGCAGTGTTTCTTAACCGTTTGATTTGATTAAGACTGTGATCAAAATTCAATCAATGCTAGGAAGGAAACATTTCTGTATTAAAATAGAGTAAACTACCCAAGTAGTCCTGTGACTATAGTTTATTTTTTTGTTGATTCTTTTTACTATGAAAAATTACAAAATAATCATTCAGTTTAAAAAATAACAAATTGATTCGTTGGTTAACGACAAATAATGCGAAAGTTAATAGAATTGACATAATAATAATTTAATCATTAACTTCAACATTTTATTTTAAGTTGGTTCATCTAATTAATTTTATTTCCCACTAAAAACCTTTTTCATCATCTATCACCCACAGCTTTAATTTTTTAGGATAAACCATATGATTGACCACTTAACTATGAAGTAAGTTCTATTTTACCACCAATCTAATGATTTCTTCAATCATACCACTAAATTATTATATCATTATCAATTAAGACACCTATTGTTAAAAGCTAATGGTGGAAGTGACATGGTTGTTAATAAAAATTGGTGTAATCGTACACTTAATCCATGTTACCTACATATCCTATTAATCTAGTCTTGATTTTAATTTGATTTTAAAAAATAACGTTCCATGATTAATTCTCCATTAAATTGATTTAAGATATATAAAATATATTGTCAATATTATTCATGAAATGGACTTAGCTCGGTGGTAATGTACTCTTATACCATTAAATTGTCCAGGGTTTGATTCCCTTTGAGATGCATTTTTCCTTTGAAGTTCACATCCTAAAGGATAACATTTTAAATAAACCATTGTAAACCTTTAACCAAGAAAAGAATTATATTTGATTTAAGGCGAGTTTGGCATTACTTTTAAAAGTGTTGTTAGAAAGTAATTTTAAAAGTGATTCTGAAAAGTTAATTGTAAGATTTTTAGTGTTTTACATTGCTGTCAAAAAATACTTTTTAAAAAATAAAATATTTATTTTAGACATGATATTGTAAAGTAAAATTAAATGAATGCAAATGATGTTTAACTTCGTTATTACAAAATTATTAATATTATTATATGAAAAAATCAATTTAAATAATAAAAATATAAAAACCAAAAATTCATTAGTATTTTTAAATATAAACTTTAAGTATTTCTAAATAATTAATATAAAAATTTTAAATTAAATATAAAAATTAATATTAGTATTAATAATTTAGGGTAAAAAAATAACTTTACACCTAAACGTGATTTTCCACCCAAAAAATTATAAATCTTAGTTTTTGAGATTGGGTAGAAAATCACCTTTTAAGTAAAAGCTCTTTTTTAAGCGATGCAAAAGAGAGTGAAAATTCTCTGTCCTTTTTTATGTCTCTATTTATGTTTCACGCTCAAAATTATGTTTAGGGTTTATGGTTAAGGTTTAGAAAAACTAGGGCAGAGTGTATTTTTTAGAATATAGAATTTAGGATTTAGAATTTAAGGTTAGTACTTTAAATTTAATTTTGTAGTATTTATTAATATTGGAACATAAATAAAGACACCAAAAAATGGTAGAAATTTTTTATGTTGTCAAATGAGCCCTTAGTGGTTTGTGCATTGATTTTACATCCCAATACTTACGTTTGATCTACCATAAGTTTATTTCTTTTGGCCAAGCAGTTGTCCCTTATGTTTTCCTTTGTTTTCTCTTCTTTATGCTTTTTTTTCATCTTTTTAGTTTTTATTTTTATATATTTGAATTTTAATAAGTCTTTTTTTAGCACAGTAATGATGTTTTTTCTGCTCGTATGACACATTTTTTTTGCACTTATATTATTTTTGGTTACTTGATTATCATATTACTCTACCTAAGTTCGACCTTTTGGACTAATTCTTGTATCCATAGGCGTTGTCTTGTTCTGTTTTCTACCTCTGTAACTCTGTTCCGTTTGGGTCCCTTCCCGTGAAAATTCTTCCCTTTTCTCTGTACTTTTTCCATCTGTTTTTTCCTTGTATATCTGACTGTTTTTTCAATGAATGTTGGATCTTATGTTCAAAAAACATATGAACTCCAGTAAAAACATTATCTGGTTTTGATGGACCATTCAAACCATTGGACTAAAATACAAGTGTACGGTGACAGACTGGATATCCTAAGAACCCCATGAAAGCATGTGGAATGGCTGAGCCAGCCTCTGACACCCAATTTACCGATTGTCATCAAACTCAAGGTAGAAATTCCCTTATTTTTCCGGTGATCTTACTTATGCTCTACTTTCAAAATTAAATTTGGGATTTTAAGTTAAGGTTTATAGCTAGTGTTTAGGAAATTTAAAGTAAGATGTATTTTTTAAGGTATAAGGTGTAGGGTCTAGGATTTATAATTTAAAGTTAAGGTTTAAAATTTAATTTTGTAGTATTTTTTAGCGTTAAGACATAAGTAAAGACACAGAAAAAATACAGACAATTTTTATCCCAAACTCAATGCCCCTTTCAACCCCAAATTCACCACTTTGGGTCCTACTAACATCAATCAAAGGGACCAGCTATCAGGATTCACATGTGTGTAGTTTTCATATGGCTTATATATACATGAGGTGTTTGTCCTGGACAAAATCGTTAGGCTAGTAAATCAAAGCATATAATATCTCGAAAATTGTTGTAGACCAAATATTGTCACTTTCTTCATTATCCATCTTACCCTATGCAGTGCATAATCAAGACAGGAGCTCCTCTTTAAGGGTTCTATATAAGTTCCCTTTCTCAAACTAAAAAATCAAAATTAAAAAAAATATATTATCAGTAAAAAAGATGACCGACAGATTTTCATTGATCAGACTCTCTGAATGTAAGTTTTCTCTTAGTGCCAGCCCCAATACTGCCAGCAGAGGAGTTCTCAGTGGCATGATATGGTGAAGAATAATTTGAGGGACATATTACAGATTTTGGTGTCTTGGGTTTTCTCATCTCTATTGCCTGCATCATATTATAGCAGGACAATACATGTTCCTGCATCAAAATATACAATGCAACATTCACCATAGAGTTCCAAGTTATACACAACATGAGAAAAATTATAATAACAAAAGTATAGCTCACAGTTTCTAGAGATCCCCAGAATGAAATCAAATCCATCTTAGGCTCCATTGTTTTCCTTGTTAATCTTTCGTCACAAGAAGCGGCCAATGCAGCCGCTGCAGCAATAACCGATGGTCGATGCTCGACTGAATTGATTTCTGCAACAAAAAGACCAATTCATAATTGTAACTCGTAAGCATACATAGAAAAGTTCCAAGATGGCATTCAAAAACTAGATTTTTCGGATTACCTTTAACTAAAACCACAATATGCTGCAGAGCTTTTGAGACTAATCCTTTGGGTCTAGATTCACCATAAAATTTATGGATGAAGTAAGATAAATAAGCGAAAGGCGTTGCAGAACTCACTTTCCATTCCAAAGTAGTGAGTACCAATAGCTCCATTCTTTGAATCGTTTTATTTTCGAACTGGTAATCTTGTGTGGGAAATTCTGATAAAACAGGTACTCTGCACTCCTCCATTTTTGCTGCTATTGATAAACATGCCACCGACAACAATCTTATAGCCCACAATTTCCCATCCTAAATCAGAACAAAAAAAAACATTGTTAGAAACACAAACAAGAAACCTTTGAATTTTGATTTAGCCATTGCTTGAACAATAAAAAAATGAGCTTACACCAATGGATTTTTTAGAGAGAAATCGATCCAAGTATATTACAGACAGATATGCCGTATGGATTTGAAACCCAAAGAGTGTTCCTGTCTGTATCAAAATAAAAAAGCAAACTTTTCATTAAATCAAAAAAAAAACACAGAGAATAGATGAAGAAGATACAGATTACAGACGTTGAAGATCCATTCAATCGCATTCAAGCGAGCACATTGTAGCCAGTTGTCTCGATCGGTAATCGGATAATCACCGGAAGATGTAGCAGAAGTTTCCCTTTGAACCAAACTCTCAATATACTCGTCGTCCTTATCATTCAAGTAAAGATTTTCATCGTCGTCTTCGGGTTCTGTTACGAAACAACAAGCTTCTTCTTCGGTTTCATGACACAATAGACTGGAGCAAGAGAAGTAACTCCCCAACTCTCCCATTTCTCTATCAAACTCTGTTACATAAAAAACAAAAATAAAAACACTCAAATCTCAACCAAAAGAACAAGAACAAAACATGGGTTTGGTGGTTTATTTACTACAATAAGTCAATAACAGCGGTATATGTTGTGTTGAATCCACGTTTGACGAGATTAAGGAAGATTCTACAGAAATGGGAAAAAAAGGAGAAGAGAGACTTGATTTGTGAGGACTGGGGGCTGAACTGATGAGAAAGGGAACCGGGAAAAGGGTAGTTGATGAGATTGGCGGGTTTGGTGCCGCCAATATTAGCGGATGAGATATATAATAGAAGAGAAAATGAGGCGTTCTTTGGCAGTTACATTATTGTACAGTGCAGTGTAGGAAAGTAATTTTGTACTTTATTCATACATCTCTCTCCATTAAATTTATGCATCTTTTGAGATTCTCCTACTTAAATTTTAGGAAAAGTAAGAAAATTTATAAAAGAGCAAACACATTTAGTCGGTTAAGACTGTTTTTAATAATAATAAACGTAAACACATTTAGTCGGTTAGTTAAATTGTTCATCTTTACTTCTCGTATTATAATTATACTCTAGTATATTATTTTATATTTCATGCTCATTTTATAATTTATGTTTAAAATTGTTTCTTTTAATAATAATATTTTTAAGGGTTGACTTTTATTTATCTCTTTAAGAGTAATATATCTTATTATTATACACAATATTAATTTCGCTATCATATATTTTAAAATTTCCTTGGTGAAATCTTTTCTATCAAACACTGCAACTAAATAAAAATTCCTATCATCCAAAAACACTATTTTTAAATAGAAGATAGAATTCTAGATAGTGAAAGATACTTGAAAGATTTTCTTGAACAAATAGTTTCTGTATAATAACTTTAATGAGCTAAATTCAAACATTTTTTTCTTTTGCTTTTATAAATTAAAATGACTTATCGTCTTTCTTTCCTTGTAATGTTTTTGAGTATGTTTCGTAGACGTATTAGTTTTTTTTTAATATATATATATATATATATATATATATATTCATTTTATGGTCTATGTTTGAGATTTGTGATACACCCTCTGAGGACAATATTATTTTTAAGGTTCAAATTCGGGTTTTCTCCTTGATAAGGGCACCGCATCTTACAGATAAAACTGTTTAAATTTAAACATTAATTTCTTACGATGAACATCGTAATTTTTTCATTGGACTACTTATTGAGTTCAAGTACAAAATAAATTCTTTGATTATTTATACTTCTACTTTAAATAGAATATTCGTAATAGATTAGAGAGTTTCACATTTGACAATAAAAAATTAAAGTATGAGAATTTTTTTTGACATAATGTTATTAATTCACATTTAATTCTTCAAATATATATTTTTGATTTTTTTTGTTGTTTTTTTTTCTTTTTTTAAGTGAAAGTAAGAGTGAGACCGATACATCAATTGATTATTTGAACATGGGGAGGACTATGAATATCTTGTGTCACGTCCCTAGAGATTCACACCGTCGGGCACGTGCGGCCTTAGACGCTTTGAGGCTATCTGATCAAATTCTTGCACCGAAGTAGGCCTTCTACTAGAGTACTCTTGCTCACAACGGCTCGGACAAGCCCTTAAAGCTGGTTGGATGCAGAAGTTATTTCAAACACAAGTGTGTGACTACTCTTAGCCACTCACAACACTCACAAAGAGGATAAGAAAAAACAACTGAAAGACAAGTAAGCTAGAGTAAATGCCAAGAATCTATTACTTAGCTCCCAAATGAGAGTGAAAGGAATGAGATAATACAAATGAGGGTGGAGAGCTCTCTATTTATAGTTGAGCTTCCACTGAACTAATGATCTGGATCGATTTACATGGATGGCCAAGATTAACCTGCTATCTTTACAAAGATACAATATCTAAGGAAACTAAATTAAATCTCTACCTAATTACACTAATTGGTAGAGTTCTTTCCTCGGATAGCTGATCACCCATTATATGGCAAGATTCTTTCACAATCTCATCTGATTCGATGTCTCTTGCCTTATCGGTAAAACTGGTGTGATCGGGCCTCATAACATTCTCCAAGTGTTGGGTTAAATCTGGTGGTCTTGACGAGCCCGATGCTCCATGCACAACCCCTTAAGCTTGTGTTTTGCCAATGCTTCGGTCCGAACAAATTAGTCCGTGACACTTGGTACAAGATATCTAACAAAGATATCGGAAGACTAGCAAAGGTGCTGAAGTGACCATGAGAACGAGTCACAAACTTGGCCATAAATTATTTCGACTTATGCATATAGCTTATTAAAAACGGTTAATGTCACATTAAAAAAATGTGCATAAATGATTTCGACCAATGCCTATAGTTTATAGGATGATTCTCTCAACCCAATTATTTCATTCACAATATTAGGATTCGAATTTCTAACATTTCTTAAGGGATATAATATCTCATCCTACTAGATCAACTAATGTTTTCCATATATATTTTGTTGAGAGAGATTATATTAGTTTTTTCAATAATCATCGGTATTTAAGTTATTATTTGGCTAACTCAAATCGGATACTACATAGACTCATTATGAGAGTAATCTTCCTAACTCAGTTGTTTCACTCACAATGTCAAAATTCAAACTCTAAACCTTACATAAAAAATTTAACGTTACATCCCATTAAACCAACAGATTGTTGGTGGAGACTACGTTAACTAATTGAGTATTAAATTTGTTTGTATAATTGTTATGATAATATTTAATTAAGTTATGAATTTAAATACTAACTACCAAGTATAAACCTTAAAAGTTTGAGAAGAATGGATATCTTAGACATTATGGAAAGAGAGACAACATTTAACATGTTTGTTAAACTGGGAGAAAGCAATAAAAACCCACGCCAATATATCAATGCAAAACTACATGTACATATAGGATTATTATCTTATATACCGGCGGTGGAAATCTTTTGTTTCCACAAGTGCCTCAATTATAGGGTTAGGATTTAGAGTTTAGAGTTTAAGGGTTTTGGAGTAGAGGTTTAGAATTTATAGTTCATGTTTAGGATTTAGGGTTAGGGTTTAGTTTTAGGGTAATATGGGTAGGGATTTAGGTTTTAACCTATAAACCCTAAATTTTAATTATAAACCCAAAATTTTATCAACAATCCCTAAATTCAAAACTATTACACTTATATCCATAAACAGAGTCTCTAACCCCTAAAATTAAGTCACTTGTGTAAAAAAATTTCCACAAGTGCTTGTGTATAAAATAATTACCCTATATATATATAATGCCACCACGCCAATATATCAATGCAAAACTATATATATATATATATATATATATATATATATATATATATAATGTCACTACGTATACTCGTCGAGAGATATAAGGTGGTTGTTTCATGCACTGACACTAACTTTTTTTTTTATATAAGCAGACAGGGATTGAGCTCCCTTGAGGCTAAGGGGGCCGGCTCCTGTTATAAAATCAAAATAATCGATAAATTTTAGTCTAATAACAATTTAATTTTTGTAAAATTAAATATTTAAATTTAAAATACAAGAGTTTATTAATTATATAATTACGTATGGGTTGAACTAAAAAAGAATGAGCTCATATCTTCAAAAAATTTTGGTCCGATAACAGTTTGAGTCCTTATAAGTTTAAATATTAGACAAATTAGACACTACCCCATGAATTTTGAGTTTAAACACTTAATAAATCCTTCAATTTTTAAAATTCAACATTTGAACCCTTGTCAATGTTCGATCCTGGCTCTATCCTTGTAAGCATACTTCTAATATTGTCATTTGTCTTATGTAGAGATCATAAAAGCATGGCAAAGGAGCATTGGGAGGAGGCCAAGAAAACGCATTGATAGATTAGAAGAAATGATAACAAACGTGAAGATAGTAACAGCAAGCAGTAGGAAAAGAAAATTATCCAACTGAGGAGCGTCTTCACGTGCAAAAAGGCTGGACCACTCGACTCCAGGGGTCGGTCCATTCTGGTTTTTTATATGAACAAGAAGACGCTCCTCCCCGCTCTATATGCTAAAGCAATTTCCCCTGCCCCCTATTGTCTTGTCTTTGTCCCAACCCTGCTCTCTCCCACTTATACAATATCAATAACATATACCACTGCTTCTTTTGTAAATAAAATAAGTTCACGTCTAGTTGTTCATAGTTTTTCTCTCTAACATACATTAAATTTGTTCATCTTTATTTGGCCAACAACGATATTAATTTTTGTATTCATCGTCGATTGTCGATATTCTTTCTTTTTTCTTGTTTTACCATACCTTATCATTGCTTTTATTTTGTTTTTTTTAGCTTTTAATAAGAATAACAATGCTTTTGAGAAATGTTTTTCTTTGCCTTTGTGACACGTTATCCTCTACTTTATGTCACGTTTGTCTTTTTTCTCGGTCGTTTGACTATTCTTTTTATTTTATGTTTTTCAGGGGTGGATTTGACGTCGTTGTGACTGATCAAGAAGACACTTATTTGTTATCATGGTGATATTTCCTGCTTCGGACTCTCTGGCTAGATTTGGATACACATTCTCAATCACCGTTTTTTGTTCATGATTGAGTTGTGATAATGATCATTTTTTGTTAGAGCTTTTTTGAGTTCAATTTTTAACCTTTTCATTGTATGATCCTTGCGTCATCTCATGTGATTAGCTCTTGTTTTAATAGTTATAAAAATGTCCAAATTAAGTGTTTAGTTTACGCTTATTACTAAACTATCTGAAATTAATTCCGAGTTTCATTAATTATTATTATTGGTATGAATCATATAGTTTACATGTGTAGAGTGGTAGATAGATGCAGCTGCGAGGGTGGTGTGTATTTGCTTGGGTCTAAGAGCTCTTTGAATAAAAATCCATGGGAAGTCCAAGATGGTCAACAGATGACTTTTGACTGTTTTCTTATATTTTACATGTTATATTCTACCTATGCTCAGTTTACAGATTCTATGTATTTGTTTGTAAAATCATGGCACCAACAAGGTATCCTTTTTGGTTGTTTCTTTCATGGAATTGCGAGTTATATGTTCTCTCGACTTTAGATATTTAGATAGTTAATTGTTGTGTATGCTACTAAATATGGTGGCCAGACATGAAAATACAAAACAATGTTATACATTTATAGTCAAATATGTATCTTATATAAATATGGAATATAGTCATATTAGCACACTAAGGAGGTCTTTTTAGGGGAATATTGGAGCGGAGAAAAAAAATGTTAGGGGTATATAACATGTTAAAATTTATTTAGTAAGCCAGGATATTTGTCATAGTGGAAGGAAAACTTGCCGTGTGTTTCTAAAAAGTACCTCAAATATTTTTTTAATGGGACATGAGAAAATTATTTGGGGAAATCGTCAAGACCACACGACGAATTTTCTTGTCTCATTAAAACAACAATATTCGGTGGAACTCGTTGAATTCTAATTTTATTGTAATAGATGTCTTAATTTACTAAATAAACTCCGACTTACCCCAATATTTCCCTAACAGATCCACTAAGGATTACAAATATTAGAGGCGGCTATACATAAACAGTAAAATTTAAACACTTGAATTCCTATATCAAAGTATAAGTTCATCTTCCAATAAAGAGAAGGTGCAAGTTTATCATTTCACTTCTCACCATCAAATATTAGGTGTTGTGCTGTAGTTGTTATGCCGTCGGTCTAATATACTATAGGACTTCGATCTGAATTCGGCCATTCGTGTGATGTTGTTTTTGTTGTTAATATTATAATAAATTATGTAGACACTTAATTTTTACCACATTTTAATTGAAAATATCTAACTTACAAAACGTATGTTCTACTTCTATCACCCAACTTTCGAGTTTTGTGTTTTCATCATTCAGTCGTTAGTTCATAGTTGTATAATGGAAGTAAAAAACAATGCAATTTGGGTAGTCTATTTATGAAATTGGCCTAATATTTTACTATAAGATCACCATGAAATTAAGATACGTCGTTTTTTTCCGACCTCTCCATCATTTGCATTTAAAGGAATACACTTTGGTGTCAACGAATCAAAAGAAATTGAAGACTTAAGTTTGAAATAGAGATTTTGTGCCTTGAAAATTTAGAAGTCGTTAAACATTTAACGACTAAAAAGAATGAAATTAAAAAATATGGAGACAAAATCCACCATATTATATTTAAATGTTATAAAACGTATTGTTATTGTATACTCGTTTTAAAAAATACAAGATAAAGGATTCAAAATGCACTTCATAGTTCATATCATAGTTCATGGACCTATACGATACTTTTTCAGTATAATTTTCCGAAACAGTCTATCAATGCAAATATTCATTTGTGACATTACGTTAAGGAGAGTGCTCTCGGTGCACGATAGCGGGATTATCGTTCTTCGTTTTTCTTCTTCGCCATCTCATCTGGGTATTTGTTTGTTCTGATTTCTGCTCTTTTGGTTCTGTTTATGGGTGATTGTGCGGCGTCGAGTGGTGCGGATTGGAGGAAACTCTTCGTTGGGGCTTCCGATCAATCTCTCGACTTCCGTCTGTCGGATGGCATTGTGAATCCGCGCGCGGATGTCTTTGAGGAGGGATCTCAGGTTTGGCATTTTGCTCTAGTGGGTCAGTTCATTGGGTGTGCCCCGAATTTTAGTGCGTTGCAAAAGATCGTTGGGATTCTATGGGGCAAGCAGGGGGCGGTTGAGGTTAGTCCCGTTGGGAAAAATTTGGTCGTTTTCCGATTTGTTAATTCCACTGTTAGGGATTGGGTATTCGAGAATGGTCCTTGGCATTTTCAGAATAAGCCATTGATTTTGCGTCGTTGGGAGCCTAATTTGGAGAGTTTGGACTTCAAATTGGATCGTATTCCGGTTTGGTTTCACTTATGGGGGATTCCTTTGGAGTTGTTTTCGCGGAGGGGACTCAACTACATTGCGAGTGCTATTGATTGCCCTTTGTATATGGATAGTACTACTGCTTCTAAGCAACGTCTGCTTATGCTAAAGTTTGTGTCGAAGTCACGTTGGATACGGTGATTCTTGATTTGATTCCGGTTAAACTTTGCAATGGTTCCACGGTTTCTGTTTCTGTTGAAGTCCCTTAAAAACCTCCTAAGTGTGACAAATGCTCTGTATTTGGTCATTCTACCAAATCTTGTCTTGATAAGGCGGTGAGAGTTGAGAAGGAGGTTGACGATAAGGGGAAAGGTAAGGAACAATTGCATCTTTCTCCTGTTAAGCCTCTTGGTGATGCGCAGTTCTCTGGGAGTTCTGGGTCTGCTGGTCGTAGTGAGGTAAAGTCGATTGCCTTGCCTAGAATTTCTACTGGTCGTGGTGAGGTAAAGTCGATTGCATTGCCTGGAATTTCTGCTGGTCGTGGTGAGGTAAAGTCGATTGCGGTTATTCCTTATCCTTCTTCGGTTAAGGGAGCTATAAGGGGTTCTAATAATAAGTTTAATTGTTCTTGCTGAAATTGCTTCGTTGTTTTCTGAGGGTGTTAACAGTGCAGGTCATTCCTCTGAGGAGCTTGGTGATCCTGTAGTTGAGTCTGTCCAGCAGGGATTGCCTGAGGATGAAGCTAGGGATGTTGTTGATGACTTGCCTGAGTCTGATCATTTGAATTTGGAGTTGTCTGTTGGTGATCCTGGTTTGGTTCAAGATGTTGTTATCCCTGCGTCTCCTCGAAAGGTGCGCAATACTTCCCATGGGGTGGCTAAGTTGGTTCTTGAGTTAAAGCACAAGAAAAGGAATGTGGTTGATAGGGCTAAGAAGAAAGGTGTTGTGGCTAATGCTGGTGCAAAGGTTAGTTCCTCCTCTTTTCCTTTGCTATGATTATATGTACTTGGAATGTTAGGGGTCTTAATGACCCAGTGAAACAAAGAAGTTTGGTTAGTCGTTTATCTCGTTTGAATGCTGATGTTATTTGTCTCCTTGAAACTAGAGTAAAAGTGAATAATGCTAGTGGAATTATTAATAAATGGTTCAAGGGATGGAATTGGGCAGCTAATTACTCTACTGCTTATAATGGTAGAATTTGGGTATTATGGAAGCGAATCTTTAATCTTACTCTCATTTTGGTTACGGATCAATGTATTACTTGTCGGGTTTGTGATGGTGGAGGGGATTTTTTCTTGACTGCGGTGTATGCTTTCAATGATTGTATCAGTAGTAGAAGGAGTTTATGGTCTAGCTTGCTTGATCTTAAGACTGTGGTTGGTATGGCTCCTTGGATTGTCTCAGGTGATTTCAATGTTATATTGAACCCGCAAGAGAGTTCAGAGGAGGGTTTTGTTGTTGGGGCTGATGTGGTTGAGTTTCGTGAGTGTCTTGATATGCTTGGTTTGGTGGCTTACCCTTGTTTAGGTCCCCTCTTCACTTGGTCTAATCATCAGGAGCAAAGACCATTGGCCAGAAAACTGGATAGAATGTTAACTAATTTTAGTTGGTATGATTCTTTTCCTTGCTCCCAGACTGAGTTCTTAGCTCCAGGGATCTCTGATCACTCCCCTGGTTGGTTTGTTACTGATAAGATTCTTTTTTCCCTCCAAAACCATTTAAGTTTTTTTAACTTTTAGTGTCAGCACCATATGTTTTTAGAAACTGTTGCTGATTCTTGGGGCTTGGAGGCTTTTGGTAATCCTCTAAGGCAACTTTTTATTAAGTTGAAGAGGCTTAAGCCTGTTTTGAAGCAGTTTAACAAAGAACATTTTGGTGAGCTCTCTTCTAGAGTTGTTGCGAAAAGGAAGCAATTAGAGGTAGCTCAGATGGTTAATCTTTCTTCTAATATTTGCTCCTCTTCGATTGCTCAGACTCAAGTTTTAAAAGAGAAATTTTTTCAGTTGGAGGAGGCTGAAAGAAGTTTCTATAAGCAAAAGGCCAAGGTGCAATGGTTGTGTGAAGCTGATCAGTCTACGAAATTCTTTTACTCAGTGGTTAAGGTAAAGAATTGTAGGCAGAATATTCAGTCCCTTGTGTCTTCAGAAGGTGTTCGATTGGATACGTAAGAAGCAATTGCTCAAGAAGTGGTTCAATTTTATACCAATTTGCTTGGGACTAAAGATTCAAATGTTGTTATTCCTTCTGTTGATTTTTTGAAGGAATTGATATCCTATATTGTGCCTTTTGAGGAGGCTGAGTTGTTAGATAGGGATTGTTCTGACGAGGAAATTAGAAATGCTTTATTTGGTATGGGCAATGATAAATCGCCTGGGCCAGATGGGTTCAGTGCTTTGTTTTTTTAAGAGGACTTGGGATGTTACGGGAAGGGATTTTTGCTTGGCTGTGAAATATTTTTTCTCCCAGTCTGAACTTATTGCAGGGTTCAATGCCACGATCATTGTTTTGGTTCCTAAAACCCTTAGTCCTAATCAAGTTAAAAACTTTCGTCCCATTTCTTGTTGCTCTATTGTTTATAAGTGTATCACCAAAGTCTTAATGAATAGATTGGCTCCTTTGTTTCTTGGTATGATCGAGCTAAACCAGAGTACTTTTGTTAAGGGTCGAAACATTATTGACAATGTCCTTTTAGCTCAGGAGATGGTTAGGGGGTATGGCAAAAGTACCCTTTCTCCTAGATGCACTCTCAAAATCGATTTACAAAAAGCTTTTGATTCGATCAGTTGGGAATTTGTTTCAGCTGTACTGCAGGCTATGGGATTTCCTTGTCGTTTCATTTCTTGGATTGAGGCTTGTGTGATGACACCAAAGTTTTTCGTGTCGCTCAATGATGGTCTTGTAGGATTTTTTAAAGGTGCAAGAGGTGTGAGGCAGGGTGACCCTATTTCTCCCTATATCTTCATTCTAACCATGAATGTTCTCTCGAGATTGTTGAATGTTGCTGCGAAAAAAGGGTATTCCAGTTTCATCCAAAATGTTGTAAGGCCAAGTTAACCCATTTATGTTTTGCGGATGACTTGATGATCTTCACCAAGGAGAATGTTGATTCAATTGCTTGTGTTTGTTGTGTTTTGGATGAGTTCTACCTTATGTTTGGACATAGACTCAATGCTGCCAAGAGTGAGTTTTTCACATCTGGTGTTTCAGCTGAAATGGTGGATTCTATGGCTCTTGTTTCTGGGTTTAAGCATGGTCTGCTCCCAGTAAGATACCTTGGGGTGCCTTTAGTCACTCGAAAATTATCAATCAAGGATTGCCAACCTTTACTGATTCGAATTCAAGATAAGATTCAGCAATGGTCATCTTTGAACTTGAGCTTTGCTGGGCGGTTAAAGTTGATTCGATCGACCATATTTGGAATTCAAAATTATTGATGTAGGCAGTTTGTTTTGCCTAAGATGGTGTTGAAGAGAATTAATCAGTTATGTATGAGGTTTTTTTGGAAAGAGGAAGATAAAAAAGCTGGTGCAAGGGTCAAGTGGGATGTGGTGTGTTCTCTGAAATCTGAGTGTGGACTTGGGCTTCGGGACTTGGTTAGTGGGAATGCTGCTTGTATGGTTACTCTTGTGAGGCGTTTACTAGCTGGTCAGGGTTCCCTTTGGGTAGCTTAGGCTCACTTTTATGTCCTGAAAGGAGTATCGTTCCTACACGTGGCTCCTAGGTTCTCGTTGGGGTGGGTTTGGAAGCAGTTTCTCAAGACTCGGGACTGCCAGAGACGGTTGCTGTTGAGTGGTTCTTTAACTACGGCCCAAGCGTGGTTGGAGTTGTCTCCGCAAAGAGTGAAGATTTCCTGGCATAGACTGATATGGTCCCTTATGCATATCCCCAGGCATGCGCTAATTGCATGGGTTGCTGTTATTTGGAGGTTGCCTACTAGAGATAGGCTTGCTTCTTGGGGAGTGGTGGATGAAGTTTCATGTGTTTTATGTAGTGATGGCAGTGAGACCAGAGACCATCTTTTCTTTGGTTGTGAATTTTCAAGACTGGTTTGGAAGCAGGTTTTACTTGATTGTGGCATCAATCGAGAGGTGCGTTCTTGACAAAATGAGCTTGAATGGGCAATTAAGCATTTAAAGGGCAAATCTCTCATTGATCTTATCTTACGGATTGTTTGGAGTGCTCTTCTTTATTTTGTCTAGAAGGAGAGAAATTGTAGGATTTTTCGTTCTTCCTCCTCTACTGCTACTAACGTTCTTTCACGCATACGAAATACTGTTTATACACGATTGTTTGGGAAGGTTGGGCATTTACATATTGGTATAGATGCACAGTTAAGATCCAATTGGAATTTGCTTGTATAGAGAGGGGTTGTTTTCTTTGTTCTTTTGTACAGTTTATGTTGTGAACTTGTAGCAGTTTTTGCTCTTGAATAACAAAATCAATTATCAAAAAATATTCATTTGTGAGATTTATTTTAACTTATTTTATATAAAAAGAAATGTCAATTGAGGATAATGGGGTTATTTTGGATGCGAGCACCTATTCAATAAAAGAATTCATACAAGGGAGAACTGAGAAGATAATTAGATAAAGATTTGTTATTTTAGGTTAAAGAAAGTAATATAATTTGAATATAGAAATATTGATTGGTTTGACTTTTGAACCACCATTTAAGAGAAGAACACAGTGACAAGAACCATAATACTGACATGACATCAAATTAGATTAAAATATATATTTTTTCTATTTTTAAAGTATATGTTGAAGCAAACTAATAATAATTTTTCACGTTTTATTGATTTATATAAAAACAATCATTGACTACAAAATTTAAGGTGGGTCGAAACACTTTTTAATAATACACTTTAAATTACCTTGTTTTGGGAATTAAAAGTTTTGGATTACCTTACTCAAGGGAAGAAAAAACACATAATAAAAATCGAATTGAAGTTCGACAAGTTGGGCCGTTGCCCTGTGGAACATATACTTTCTGGCCCATTACTCATTTACGCAGGCACAACATTCGACAAAATATATTCCCTCCAATATTGCAAGTTAAAAAACACTAAATAAGGCAATTTAGGCCAACCCAACAAGATAAACTTTGTTTTGTTTCTTTTTACAGTGAGCTGAAGCACTGTCATTCCTGAACTCCAAAGTTAGTGGAGGCAGGTACGAACTTTTTTTTGTGTGAAGAAAACAGCCAAAACATATATTAATTAGAGCCGAAAATGGAATCGTCTACAACCAAAGTCTCAATACAAGTAGGAACATCGAAATCAAAACGAAAAGGTTCATTACAATTAAAGGCCCAATGGGCTAAAGAGTGAGCTGCTCTATTTGCGTCTCGACCCGAATGCAGTACCATGAAGCCCGGATGATCAAGCAGCAAATGTTTTCCTTCTGCCAGGATGAAGGTAGCCAGGGATATATCAGGTTCCGAGGATAGCAACTTGTTTAGCACACCAATCGAATCTCCTTTAACTTATACTCGATCCCATCCATTTGTAGCGGCCAACTTAAGTCCTTCTACCATAGCTCTTACTTCAACAAGTTCTGCAGTGAAGATGCCATCAAGAACAAAGGCCACACCATCTATCATTAAGCCATAGTGATTCCTAGCTATGATGCCAATAGAAGCCTGCCCAGAATCGATCAAAAATGCACCATCCACATTTATCTTGATGAAGCCTTCAGGGGGACAAATCCATCTGCTCAATCTATTACACACAGGGACATTGCCAAAAGGACCATGTTCTGCTTCCTGAAAATCTGAAATAAGGACTTGAACATAATCACAAACATCACGAGCATGAATTAAAACTCCTTTATGCAACATAGAGTTCCTTCTATTCCAAGCATTCCAAAGTAAAACACACAAAAAAGTAAACTGGGTAGAGTCCAAGTTTCTTAAGCAATGTTCCAGCCAAACACTAACTGAGTCCACAGCCAAGGAAGGGAGCAGATTAGACAAGCCAGCAAGATCAAAAAGTTTTCTAATACAAGGGCAGTCCCTACAAGCATGCAAGGCAGATTCAAGAACAACAATACAAAGAGGGCAAAGACCAGGGCTAATATTTGCAGCTTTCAGTTTTTCAGTAACAAGTAAAGCATTGAAACATAGTCTCCAAATGAATATTTTGATCTTAGGCAAGGTCTTCATTTTTTGGAAAACTTTCTAGATTGGGGACAAAACCCTCTCAATTTGACTATTCCTCAGCAACCAATCATAGCCAGACTTCACAGAGAACACTCTTTAAGAATGATGGTCCCATCTCATAATCTCATCTTTAACAGGGGTAATAGGGCATTTCAAAATAGCATATGCATCAACAGTTGTAAAAACATTCCTAATCAAAGTATCATTCCATTTAGGCAGATCAGGGATCATGAATTCACCACAAGTTAAACAGTTTATAGAGCTATCAACATAAGAACCCTGTAATTCAACCACAGAGTCACCTCCCCACCTTCCTTTCAACATAGGAGTAGGGCTATTAATCTCAATTCTGACATAAAATTGGTCTTTAAAAAGTTCTTTGGTTTTAAAAATATCTCTCCAAATGTAGGGAGGTTTATCATGAGCCTTTGCAGACAAAATATCACCATTAGGAAAGTACTTGGCAGAGAGCATTCTATTACAAAAAAAAACCTTTCATACTCATCAGTCTCCAAACTTGTTTAGCAAGAAAAGCCAAGTTGAAAAACTTAAGATCTTTTAACCTTAGCCCTCCAATTTTTTTTGGTTTACAGAGATCCTTCCAAGCTACATGAGTCCAACCCCTCTCACCAACCTTACCCGACCACCAAAAAGATCTCATAGATGAGATGATAGGATCAAGAACACAATCAGGGGGTAAGAAACAACTCATGGCATAGGAAGGCAGGGCCTGGGCTACAGATTTGAGAAAAACCTCTCTCCCACCAAAAGACAGAAAATTTTTATTCCAACCCCTCATCCTTTTGTCAACTTTTTGAAAAAAAAAAGTCTAAAGAGTCTGTTTTATTTTTCCCCACAACTAAAGATAAACCAAGATAAATGCCCATCTCTTCC
This sequence comes from Hibiscus tridactylites, assembly GCA_958450335.1. Classification (NCBI taxonomy): domain Eukaryota; kingdom Viridiplantae; phylum Streptophyta; class Magnoliopsida; order Malvales; family Malvaceae; genus Hibiscus; species Hibiscus tridactylites. The sequence goes on along the minus strand of OY288272.1, from coordinate 6,165,776 downwards.
TCCTCTCTCATACCTAGGATGCTTTGAAGAGCAGACTTATGAGGGACACTCATATCATTACTGAAGAACACATAAGATTTTTCAAGATTGACTTTTTGACCTGAAGACTCCTCATACAAGTTTAGGACTTCCATAACTCTAGCTGCTTCCTCAGATGAATTTCTAATAAAAATGAGTGAATCATCAACATAAAGAAGATCGTTGACCCTGGGACCATGAACACTGGCTCTAAGACCCCTGATTCTACCCTCCCTTTGTTCTTTAATTAAGGTGGCTGAAAGGCCCTGAGCACAGAAAAGAAATAGGTAAGGGGACAGAGGGTCCCCTTGCCTAAGCCCTCTATTTGGGATGAAAGTTGCAGAAAGTTTGCCATTGATCCTTAACTGGAAACTAACAGAGCATACTCATCTCGTAATAAGGTTTACGAAAGACTGATCAAACCCAAGCTTCAACATAACATCCCTTAGAAAATGCCACTCCACCCTATCATATGCCTTCTCCATATCTAACTTAATAGCAGCCCCTTTATTTGCCCCACTTCTAGAACTCTTCAAATAGTGCAATAATTCATGAGCAACCATAACATTGTCAGATATTAACATATTCTCCACAAAGACTGTTTGATTTTAAGCAATTAAGGAACAAATTTATAAAATTTTAAAATATTTTTAATTAATGTAAAAACTTTAAAATTTTAAGGGGGCAACCGCCCCCGCCAACCCCTCGGTCCATTCCTGAGTGGAGGAACCAAGACAAATGAAACGGTCAAAAAGCGCAGTTAAAAAACAATTTCGGGTATGTTTTAGTAAAATTTTCACTTCACTTTTAAAGTTGTATATTGTTACCTTATCCTATGTAGAGAAAACCCATGACATTACAAAATCTTCCATAAGTTTGGGAACAATTTTGTTTTGTTATGTTTTGTCTTGTTGAAGTTCATTAGGGTATTTTATAATTCATTTGGTGATCATTTCTCTGTGTTTCTTTTTCTGTTCTAGTTTCATACAATTGGGGGGAAAAGTAATCTTTCTATTCGATCCCAACAAGAAGTAAAAACTAAAACTTGATACAGAATTATAGATAGCTCCAAAGCCTAAACCAAAAGCAATGTTGCAAAATTGAAACATATATTATTAGTAGTTTATCAAATAAATGCAGACCATTTCATATAGTAATATTCCAAAAAAAAATCTTCTTTTTTACTAAAAAATTTACAGGAATCTGATCTACCATTGCATGTGTGTTGAAGTAGACAAAGAAAACTATATGTGGCTTGTTTGTTACCTTGGCCCGGCTTGTTCATCGTTCCGTCATCCACTTTATCGTCGGACATATATGAGGGTACCCTTCACTTTTTTTGCAACCTATCCTTATTATTACAAACATGAAAAGAGCATAACTCACCCGCCAACAACAGCTGTGTCTCCATGTGAACTGAAGACATCTATTCTGTTGGTTCAGCTGGAAAAAAGGGTCTAATGTGGGAGTATGAGCAAATTCGATATTTCTTAGGACCTGTATTCACACAACTTATGGAGACAAGCTTTCGTCATCTGAACTTCCATCTTGTCTCACGTTATACCTGCTAAGAACTGGTAGTGAGGCAGTTGCGGATATCCGAAAGGATCTGGCAGTACCCACCATTGTTCTATCCTGCATTTGCCCCACCTCCTTGCAGACATGATCCAATGTCGACAGGAAATCTCTCACGATCATGAAGATTCTTAAAGGATGAGCTTCTTCCTTTGCTGCATTCCCATGAAAATATTCGGTAACATCTTTCACTTGCAGTAAAGCTTTTTTTTCATCGGCCTTGATCTTAGAAATCTCCTCTTCAGCCTCTTTTAGAAACATCCTCATCGAGTTGAAGAAATTCCCCTGCATATCCGGCTTCTCATATTGTAAAACCAACCTGACCTTTTCAAGCCCCAGTTCGAGCTTTGACACGTAACTGCTTAGGACATCTGAGTCCATTCCTGCAGCCTTCTTGACATTGCCAAGATCTCTGCTCAGCCCAGCCACAACCTGTAATCCTTGCTTCCTGAAATCATCTTCCTTAATGCAAGACGGCATTTTGTTTTCGGGGTTCCCATTCATAGAGTTAGTACCAGCACCTTCGGATCTAATGATCTCCTGAACAACAAAGTGCAGTAGAGTCGTTTTCCCGTCTGTTCCCTTTATATCAACAAGTTTCAAAAGGGTTTCAAGTTTAAAAGCTTTAGCATCACCGCGATTGGTGCCGTCATTCATCCGGTTTCCTGTCCTCAGAACAGCCTCTAGGAGTTTGAGGAATAGCCTGCTATTCTTCAATTCCTCACTTGCTTCCTGAAACCACAGAGATAAATGAATTTATAGGAGCCTTTACCAGAGTTTTTGGAACTTTTTTATACAAGTCTTGGGATATCTAAATCGCTCCAAACATTGAGCCTTATGAATTTTAATACCTCAAGGGTTTGAAAACACTTCCTCAAGTACTTTACTTCTGCATCGAAGTTTGCTCTATAGAGCATGGCTTCAATTCTTTTGAAGGCAAAGGGGATATCGAGTACGGTCTTGAGAAATCTTTCTGCAGAACCTAGTTTCGAGATTCCCCCGCTGTACTCTACAAGTTTTATTTCTTCCTCCTTTGTTGGAGCCATCTTTACCAAAGTCTCCAAAAGCTCAGGACCTAAGCTTTCAGGGTTACCTGTTAATAATGCAAACAGAATAGCATGTGATGTAGCAAACGGAGATTCAAGATTTATATAAAAAAAATCATTTGCAACTTGCGGCCATAATTGGCTTCACAATGAATCTCTTCCTCTTTTTTTCCTTTATCTATATATTTCTACCTAAGCAGCTTACTTCAAAATGAGTTATGCTAGTTAATTATAAAATATTGTAGAAGATGTGTGAATTCAAGATCTTGGTTGTCCTATATGTAACTTTTCAGTCCGTGTTATATTAAGTTCTTCAAGTTTCATTCCTCGTCTTTCATTGACAAAAGTGCTGGAGATGCAACCTGGATCCCGAAATTCGAAGAACTAGAAATATATTTTTCGAGATCAAGAACCTAAAAACAAATTATGTACCAGGTAGCTAAAACTTGGTGTACTAATTACTATAATTTACTCCAATATTAGATCAAGCAACAAGCTGCCAATTGATAATGCTTCTTTGGGAGAAGTGAAAACCAACAAATTTTATGCTCTTAAATCCTAATGTATATCTAAGATTTGGTGATACTAATGACTTACCATCTAAAAGAGCTTCGGACACCTCGTCTCGAGTTACACTCAATGCTCTCAAGAGTATGGCAATATTCTGTGACTTCTTTGGATTCAACACTCTGTTTTCCAGTTCAACAGGAGGCAGAACCGATCTTCTAATAGGTTCTTTGGCTACTGGCTTTGTGGAATTGCAGCCGAAAAGGGTCTCCATCATATCCTCATTTAATCTGCAAACAAAAGCAGTCAATTTAGAGATTGTGTTTTGAAAGCTTAATATCCTCAGTACAAGTTTTTTTTAGCACTCACTGAAATGAGCTTGATTTTAACTGGTCCCACACTGTAGCTCTCTCCGAGGTTGCTCGTACTTTGTCCCAGTGCAGAGGTTTTAACTTGGGCTTTGCACTATCCATGTCATCCCCATCTGTCTTCTCTGAAGAACTGGCACCTTTATGATTGGCCTCTTCCACGGATTTTCTACTCCCATTCCCTACACTTGCTTTGGGACTTGGTGTCGAGGATTCTTGCTTTTTCAACACATTGGTTTCCAAAGGCCTTACTGTCTTTGGTATTAAAGGTCCTACTGCTGCTGCTGGGGGCGGAGGGGGTGGTGGCGGTGGCGGAGGTGGAGGAGGAGCTGGAGCTGGAGCTAGAGCTTTTGTTCTTCGTGGGGATGTATGGCTGGTAATCGATCGAAGCAGTGCCATATTTGGAGGAGGTGGTGGGGCGGAGAATTTTGCCCTTTTTGCAGAAGTAACTTCTTGGGTCTCATGTAACTCCGCTGCTAGCCCTTCTGGTTGTTGAAGAGGCAGCGACGGTGGCTCTGGAGGAGGAGGAGGAGGAGGAGGCTGCTGTCGCCGCGGCTGCTGCTGCTGCTTTATTGAAGGTATAATAACATGCTTCATTTCCGGTGAAGAAGCTAAAACCCTTGTTTTCGGAGATGTTCTTTTGGAACGAGGACCAGAATTAGCATTCCCATTCGTTTCGTTCCTCGCCGGAGTCACCAAATTGCCACTAACCGAACGCGCCACCGGAGTATAATAGCTGTCTTCGTTGCTAATCATGGACCCCTTTGGGGTATAAAAACCAGTCCCCTGACTCTCTTCATACGAAGACGACGATGAAGACGACATTGCCGTCGGCGAAGCATTCTCGAGCGAAGGAGGCTTAGCCAATGGAGGCAATGGCTGCAATTCCGGACTCGGCCTATACCGATCCGATCTCTTCCCCGGATTCAATTTATGATAAGGTGAACCATTGGCACCACCATTCGCTTCACTCGCCGATCTCATGCTCGGCTCCACGGTTCCAATGTAAAGAAAACTCGAAGGTGGCACCTTGGAATCTTCCTGGAACCTCTCCGAGTTGCCTCCAACGAGCTTCTGAGTTTCTCCAGGGTGTTTAGCCCTGTGACGGTACAAAAAGAAAGCAAGTCCAGATAACATTCCCAGGGTGACAATTCCAACTGAGATGGCAATCGCAACCTTTTTAGCTGGCTTGGCGGGTTGTGTTGCGGTGGCAATTGGGATTGAACCATTGGTAGGTGCAGCCGGTGGTGTAATCTGATCCGGGGATTGTTGGCCCGATGGAACTTCAGGGAAGAATGGCTGACTTGGGTCTGGGAAAACCGGAGCGTCGGGCGATGGTGGAGGTATAGAATTGTCAGTACCTGGAGGTGGGGCTGTACCAGCCGGAAACAATGGTTGGTGTAGAATTCTTCTATGAAAGATAAAATCCTGAATTACAGAAGAAGAAGAAGAAGATGAAGAAAATGACAGTACGATGAAAAGGAAGGTGAAATGATAAGGTGGTTTCATGGTGGATTTTTCTGGGCCAAAAATCTTTCTTCTTCTTTCTCAAAATTCATCAATGAGTTTGCTGCTGTTTTCTTTAGCTTTTGCTAAAGACGACAAAGAGAAAATCAAAATAAAAACAAATAAAAAAAAAACAAATAGGATTGTTTAGTTTATTAAGGGAAAGAAGAAATGGAGTTTGTTATAGTGAGGGGAAGCTTCTTTTTGCTGCAAGATCCGGATGCCCCCTCCCCTTCCTCCCTCCACCCTCCAATTAAAACAGATCTATTCTGATTTCTGATTTCTGAATTCTGAGAACACAGAACATTAGCTTCGAGTTGGGTTTCAGTTTCAGGGGGTTTATTCCAAAAGTAAATGGACGATGATGGCCATGGAAATTAAATCACAACCTTCATGTCCATTTTTGTCAAAGTTTTTTATCACTAATATATTTCATGTCTCATCTTTCGTCGGGATCGAGAAAATGCGGTGACGCATATTTCATTAAACTTTTTGGTTTAATATAATATTATTCTATGCTTTAATTCTCACTTTTATCTCATTATTTTTACTATTATTAATCTTATATATTATTTTTTACTAAAAAGAACTTGAACCGATCTTAACATGTTACACTTACATGTCACATGTCATAAAGAACTATATTATATTTTTTAAGAAGTAAAAAATCATAAAATTTTGGAAAATCTAAAATTTATATTTAAAAAGTATATTGTTTTAGAATTGTATGGATCTCCTCAGTTTTTATGTCTTTTTACATTTTAATGATTTATGGATTTTATTTTTTAAAATAAAGTAAGCATAATTTATAACTATGAGGAAAAATATAAATTCTAAAATTTATATTTAAAAAACATGTTGAGTTTTTTCATTTAATATTTTTAGAATTGTCTAGATTATTTAAAAAGCAAAAAATGTTTAAAATGTAAAACAATATTCAAAGTCATAATTTATTTTTAAATGTTCTTAATTTCTAAAAATCTGGTTTTCATTTTTCCAATGTTTAATGTTTTACATTTTTATGACTTTTTGAATTTTCATTTAAAAAATAACCATATTATATTTCTAAAAACTATAGATTTAAAACTATAAATTCTGAAAATTACATATTTCAACAACTTTTTACATTTTAGTTTTTTTATATTTTTAATTTCTGAGATTTTTTAAAATGACACTAGAGATGTTTTGATTGGTCTAAGTAATTTTTTAACAAAAAAAAAACTCATTGAAAATATAATGAATAACTAAAAACAAAATACTAGTGCAAGAATAAATGAAAAAATGTACAATGAATAAAGTGAGAAAAAATTGAATCATTTAAAGGTAATTACAAGGTAAAATCTATTTATAAATATTTTTAACCTTTTGACAATATACACATAGTCTATAAATATTATGATTGACTCGGATTTTTTAAAATGAATATCATTCACTTTATCACTAGATTGCATTTTTTTTATGAAGAAGAGAATAAACTACCCTGCTAGGCTACTGGAACCAAATCCAATACCAGCAGACTTGCGATCACAACAGGAGGGGCATCGAGAATCTGGCAGTCCAACGAGTCTGCATGGGCCAATTTGGCTAACGAGTCCGCCACTTTGTTCATCTCGAAAAACATGCTGAATAGTAACCTCCCAATCTTGCCGCAATAAATCTCGGATGTGATAACACAAACCAATGGAACTCCCCTTTGCCGAAGAACCTTGAAGTAATGAAATCGCCTCTTTACAATCCGTCTCTAAGATTACTCGGCGATAACCCCTAGACCATGCTTGCGATAAACCAACATACAAGCCCATAATTCCGCCTCCAACGCGGAGCAAATACCTATCGCTTTCGTGAAGCCAAAAATCCAATCGCCCCTCTCATCTCTGCCCACACCGCCGCACGAGGCCAAACCGGTGGCAGCCGTGCGTGCGCTATCCGTGTTGACCTTCAACCAACCGCAAGGAGGAGCCTCCCAAGCTGCAGCCTGCTGCCCGCGACGCGCTGTGGAGGGAGATAGTGTGCGCGATAACGCCAAGGCTCGCACACTCTCCTCGAACACAAAGTTACTGTGAGCCAAGACGTCAAACACCCCTGCAACATCCTCATCAAAGATGCAAGCGTTACGATGTTTCCATAAGGACCAAAGAACCGCGCCAAAGCGAATGTCCCAATCTTTCGGCTCGCGCGCAAAATACTCCGGAGACGATAAATTAACGCGCAACCATTCTTGAACATTCATATCAAGAAACTCGTTAAGTTTGGATGGAACAACCAACCTAACCCAAACCGCCATTGTCGTAGGACACAAACGAAACAAATGGCCCGCAGACTCGACCGACGAATCGCATACTCCGCATCTAGGATCATCGCACATATGCCGTCGGACCCTCTCGTCATTAGTGAGCAGCTTACCGCAGCCAATCAACCATAAAAAGATTTTAATTCGCTGCAGCCCTCGGAAACGCGATATGCATCGCCACAACAACCCCGCTTGGCCCTCACATTCCTTTGTGCGCACACGGTAGGCAGAACTGACAGTAAAGGAGCGTTGTGCCGTTCATTTCCACCCCACGCCATCCAAATCTGAGACCTGCTGCGGAGACAATGTTGCGGCCAAGCGTAACACAATGTCACGCGGCACCAAATGCTCTATCGCTGCCCAATTCCAACCGCCTCCGGGCGTTGCCATGTTAGCGACGCTAATGTGTGGAAGACTCGCACGAGCAGCCCCATCCGTGACATACTCCGCCAGCACCCCAACATCGCTCAACCAAGGGTCATGCCAAAAGTCCACAGAGCGCCCATCACCCACCGACCAAACGAGTTCTGATCGGACCTCCTCCCAAACTAAACTTATACCTTTCCATAAATGGGAGCAGCGTGGACGAACCAAGCTATCCGGAACAGCTTCCGCCCACCTATATTTAGAACGTAAAACCTGCGCCCATAACTGATCCGACTTCCGGATTAAATTAAAAGCAAGCTTCATTAGAAAGGCTTCATTTTGAACCACCAACGACTTAAACCCAAGGCCTCCCTCCTTAATAGGCGAGCAAACCGACTTCCAATTCACAAGGTGCACACCCTCTGCCCTTCGTCCTTACCCCAAATGAAATTCCGAATTAAACTCTCAATGTCGCGGCACGTACCTTTGGGTAAGAATGAAGATTGCATAGCATAAAATGGTATTGTCGATAACACCGACTTAGCAAGTGTAATTCTCCCCGCGAGCGAAAGGGACTTAGCCATCCACCCCGAGAGCTTATCCCACACACGTTGGACAACAAAGTGATAAGAAGCCCGAGTCACGCGTTTATGCAATAAGGGCACTCCTAGGTACTTCCCAAGGTCCGGCACACGACAAAAGCCGAACCGAGTACTGATAGTCGCGCAAAGGTCATGCTCCACATTCTTAGAGAAAAATATACTAGTTTTGGCAATGCTGACCTTCTGACCCGATGCCACACTGAAGCGTTGCAACACCTCCTCAATAACAGTAACCAGGGACGACGACGCTTCACTGAACAAAATCATATCGTCTGCGAAGAAAAGGTGTGAAATAGGTGGACCATAACGAACCAAACGAACTGGCTTCCACGCCCCACACGATACCTCCGCACGAATTGACTGAGCCAAACGCTCCATGCAAAGAACAAACAGATACGGAGACAACGGTTCCCCCTACCGAATACCCCTCGACGGCGCAAAAGAATCCGATACAGAACTGTTCCATAAAACTTGAGTAGAGACCGATGTAACGCACCTCATGATTAAACTACGCAACTCTCCCGGAATACCAATCTCCATGAGAGTATCCTCAATAAATGCCCACTCAAGCCTATCATATACTTTCTCGAGATCTATCTTGATCGCCATCGAGCCTACCTTACCCTTCTTCAAGCGCATAGAATGAATAACCTCCTGGGAGATAATTATATTATCGGTAATAGAGCGCCCAGGGACAAAAGCAGTCTGACTATCCGAAACCCAGTAAGGCAACAGAGGTTTAAGCCTATTCACAATAGTCTTCGTGATGACCTTATACAGCACAGAACACAATCCAATTGGGCGAAACTGGGAAATCGATTCCGGGTTGCGTACCTTAGGTAAAAGGACTAGAAGAGTGCGGTTCAAAGATGGATCGAACGGCTTGCCCGCAAACACCTCCCGCACAAAACGACACACCGAAGGACCAACCACATGCCAATTGCGTTGATAGAACAACACGTGCACGCCGTCCGCCCCAGGGGCCTTCAGCGGCGGCATGTCAAACACAACCGCCCGAACTTCGTCATCCGAAACCGGGCGAGCCAAATCCCTGAGCAAACCAACATCCACCGTAGGAAAGCAGCCCCTACATGCATGCCCAACGTCAATACGTCCCGAAGATGTGAACAAATCCCTATAAAAATCCACCGCCAACTTTTGCAAAACACTTTGATCGGAGCACCATCTTCCGTTAGGGAGCTTGAGAGCTTGCACATAGTTTTGACGACGACGTTGCATAGTGCAATTATGGAAGTACTTGGAATTCTTGTCACCAAAACGAACCCACTGTTCCCTAGACTTTTGCACCCAAAGGCTTTCCTCTCGAAGAAGAATATCATCCAGTTCCGCACGAAGTGAAGCATCGAGCTGCACAAGAAAGTCAGAATGCGCAACTCTAAGGGCTTTATCGATCCCTCGAAGTCTCGCAAGAAGTTCCTTCTTTTTCTTGCCGATGTGCCCAAACACGTTAACATTCCAATCCTGCACGTTACGCATGAAATTATCCACATTATTCACGACATCCAACGACCCATCCCAATTGCCTCGCAAGAAAACCTCAAAATCAGGATGCTCTTGCCAAGCTGCAATGAAACGAAATGGACGACTACTCCTCGTACCATCATGAGAAAGAGCATGAAACCATAGTGGGCAATGATCCGAACCAACCCTATCCAGATGAGAGACCACAGCCGACGGGAACAAATTAGCCCAGGTGACGTTATACAGACATCTATCTAAGCGCTTGTGAAGGTCACCTCGCTTCCAAGTAAAATCGCAGCCCTTGTATTCCACTTCCATTAGATCCAAATCAAAAATAAGGTCCCGAAAGAGAGTGCAAACGCCATTACCCCTAACAGAACCACCAAGTCGTTCCTCCCGTCGCAAGTGTTAAAGTCACCCCCTAACAACCAAGGTACATCATCACCCGGGTTCAAACTAGCCAACAAAGGCCACAAAAGCTTACGCACAGAAACAGTAGGGCTAGCATAAACAGCGGTGAAATAAAACCACCTCATAGACCCAACATCGCGAGCTCGTCCATGAACAAACTGATTCGACACCCTTACAATCTCCACCTGAACCGTGTCCTGCCACAGCACCCAAACACCACCACTGAGCCCTCTCGCTTCCACTCTGAAAGAGTTAGGAAAACCCATGCGCGCAATAACCCTATCAGTTGTATTACCACTAATCCGTGGTTCAAAAATAGCAAGCACCTGAGGACGACTAATCCTACAAAAATCCTTCAAATGGCCACTAAAACAAGGGCTAGCCGCCCCTTGACAGTTCCAAAAAAGAAAACTAATCATTTGGAAAACAACGAGAGGAGGGGTACCACACAACTCACTAATTCGACGAGGGAGCGGCCGCGGCCTTGCTACCACGAACACGAGCAGCCCTACTCCCCTTGGCACCACCCGAGCTGCTCGCCGAAAAATCTGCAGTCTTCACTGTCCCACTCGAAACAACAGCTCGTCCCCCGCCTCCATCTGGTACCGGCTCGGGCGCGAAGACCGGCATCCAATCCGAAAGGTGACGGGTAGGTGGGGAACGATTCTCCTTCCCTTTCCTCGGATTAGAGGCCTTCCGAACACCAACCGAGATCAAATTCTTAGGACCTTTAGGACCCCGTTGCGACCCCTTAACTCTTTGCTTCTCATTAACTGCCTCAAGGATAGAAATGACCTCATGTTTACCACCCAACGGAGGCACGGAATGTGCCACAACAGTAGGAACCTCAGTGGCCACGGACGCCACAACCTCAACCGCTCCTTGTTGACTCCCTTGAACCGCTGCAGGCCCTTCGACCACCCCGACACATGCACCTGATTAGGAGTATCCCCCCATCCACGTTTCCAACCGCCTGAATATCCATGTCAACTTGCGGTGCAACCTCCGAAGAAATCTCCGAAAAAAAACACTAGAATGCATTTTAGGTTATGAATAAAGTAAAAATTAAACCATAATATAAAGTAATGTTGTATTAAGCCAATCTTTTTTATATCCGCTTTTGTTACCATTAAATTCTCGTAGTCGAGGTCACTAGTCACCGGTTCACTGCCTACTTTAAGTTAAAGCCTAAGATCTACTTACTTAATTCTAATTAATGATTTTTTGTTATTTTATGAACAAAAGTAATACGATGGTAAATACTTTTAAAACATTAAAAAAAAACTCTTGTGTTTGGATTATTAAAAAATACTTCATCAGACAAATATCTTAACTGTAATGTACAACTTAAAAAAATTTCGAATTAAAATATTAATATAGACGAAAGAAGAGTTATAACTAACTACCTATCTTAATATATATAATGTTTAAATAATTCATAATTTTTAAAAAGTAAATTTAAAATAATTATATTTAAATACATTCGATCTTATCATCTTTAATAAATGTAAACTAAACTAAGACTTAATCAATTGACTTAAATTTTATTTACGAACAAAAAATAATTATGAAAATAAAGTCCTTAGTTACCAAACTTTCGTATATGACAAGATTATGGAAAAGGGATATATTCCTTTCTTGCAATTAATTTTGTCATATTTTGAATCCAACAAGTGTTTCGGTAAAAGACGGATGATGTTCGTCTTAATAGACACGAGTTTAAATCACTTTGTCTATATAGTGTATGCGCATTGTCAAATGGTTAAAAATATCTATGAACATACATTATTTTATAATTATTTTTAGACTATTAAAAATAAAATAAAATTTTATCATATTTTGTCATTCAGAGAGATTAAGAGTTTGTTTGTTTCATAGAAAATAATTTATGAAAATTAAATTATTATTATTCTTTCTGTAACTATTAGCTTAACTAGTGTTAGTAGAATAATAATTACCCGTTTATATAAATCTCTTATATAATTTTATTTTAAATTTAATTTGAATAAAAAACCGATTTACATTTTTTTTTATCAAAATAGTGCCTATTTTCGCATGTGACAATTTTATCAAAATATGCTTTTTAACTTAAAATATTTTCTCAACTTTTAATTTTTTTTCAACGGTTCTCTCATTTTCCATCCAATGCATGCAATGATGGATTTAGATCTAGAAATGAATGGAATTCCTCTCTTTTATTAAGGACTACACCTGGGGCTGGGGATTTACATTCGAATAAATACATTTAATTGTATAAATAATAATAACAACGTGGCATTTTATTTAAATTCCTTTTCTATTTGGGGGTTGATTTAATGCGTTTGCTTGGTGGGTTTTGATTCATTGATTGATAGATTTTTTGTGATTTGATTAGAAAAGATGGTGACATTAATTCAATTAATATTCACAATTATAACAATTTCAATGATGAATTGCTGATCTCAATAATTGCATTTCTTAAACTACTATTATTATTACAATGATAATAATTGGAAGTTTGTTATGCAATAACGTAAAATGCAGGAGAAGGATTTCGAGAAATAGAGAGGAACAAAGGATTTGACGTGTAATCTAAATTATTATTATTATTATTATTATTATTATTTGAAAGGTGTAATTGCATTCATTGTCGCCCAAAGCTTAACTATGTGCCTCGTTAAAAAATCTCTCTAAGTCTATATGGAGGAAAAAGAGTGCAACATTGTTAAGCATTCAAACAACTCACAAAGTTTGGTTTACAACTGTCGAAATTATAAAACATCCACACAATCTCCTAACAAACCAAAACTCATGGCCTTGGCTGCCTCAAAACGAATTGTTAATGCCAATAGCCAAACTGAGATAGGCCAAGAAGAGCTTCTAACAAAATGGGAAAAGGAAAACAGCCCCTGGAAGCAAACTTCTTCGATCGAAAAGGGGGGAAACAACAACACCTATTGAGACCAAAACCTACATTGCGGCCTTCATCCGAATCAATTTGGAGAAGCGGCCTGCTCAACCTTTTAATTCTCGCCCAAGATACCATCTGAGAAGCACAACTGTAAACGAAGTAAATAAAAACATAACTTTTTAATTAACCACCTTCAACTCAGCATCGCGGGAGATCCCTTTTTTGGCCAATAAGTCTGCGCTACCATTGCAATCGCGAGAAACGTGTATTGCCTTCCATTTAGTTGCACTTAATGTTGATAAACAAAAGGATATAATATTTTTGAATTCAAACGGAGATTCTTGTGGGCAGAGCAACCACTTGATGGCGAGACTACTGTCACTTTCAATAATAAGCAGAGTAGAAGGATACCAAATAGATTGTTTAAAATGGACGCAAGCCTCTCTGATGGCTAATAACTCAGCTGTCATGGGATCCATTAGGCCAACAGATTTCGAGAAATAGAGGTGGATAAAACCCTTTGAATCTCGCAGCAAACCCTCAATTCCTGCTTTGCCGAAACTGCCACACACTGCTCCATCGACGTTGAATTTCAGTCAATTTTTAGGAGGAGGGGACCACTTCATTGGAGGAACATGGATGCTTTTAGAAGTGAACACTCGAAACAGTGAGGGGTTGAGAATAACTTCATTTAGTGAAATATCGGGGATCAGACCCTTGGCTTTACACCATCAACCTAGACGCATCATACACAAATCGAATAACTGACTAGAGTCCAACTATGCTCCTTTAAAAACCATCTCATTTCTCATTAGCCAAATCGACCACAAAATACTGAAGAAGCTAAGATGCCAAATTACAATTGGGAAAGATATGTTGATGAGACCAAGCAAGAAGAAAGCCTCTAACATTACCCGGCATGATCAGTGAACAATTCCATATTTTACACCATTTAGCCCATATCGCCCAAGAAACATGGCAGTGGCATAATAGGTGAGACACAGATTCGGGCTCCTTGTTACAAAAAACACAAAGATTCGATTGGCTGGGTAAGCAATTCTTTTTGGCTAGTTCCACTTTAGTGGGGATTCTGTTGAGTATCGCTTTCTAAAGGAACACTTCAACTTTGGGAGGGGCCAAATTAGACCAGCAAGCTTTCCAAATACTGGCTTTCGCAAAAGTATGGGATAAATTTAACTCGTAGAAGGATTTTGAGTTGTACATATCTGAGGAGGCAGGTAACCATCGCAAACTGTCATCTTTGAGAGAACCAGGTTTGCAAATAGATAAAGACTGTAAAAAAGCAAGCCAAATAGGTTTTTCCCAGTCGAAAGGAGGGCGACGTAACGGTATATTCCAAGAGCACTCACCCTCCACAACAGAACCAAAATTTGATATAGGGCCATCTTTTAGTAATGACAAGGCATAAATCCGTGGGTATTTGAGTTTGAGCAAAAAAGGACCAGCCCAACAATCCGACCAAAAACTCACTTTGTTCCCAGAACCAATAACGAAGCTGATATTCTTACTGAATATATTATCCGACTGCGATAATGGGGATATGATTGACTTCCACAGCCAAGACATGTTATAAGGCGATATCTTTGAAGGTAATAGAGAAGACTCATCTTGGTTGTATTTAGCAGCTATAGTTTTTCTCCACAAGCTGTCAACTTCGAAGCTGAAACGCCATAGCCATTTGTTAAGTAAAGCACGGTTCTTGAGTCTAAAATCTATTAAACCGAGACCACCGTAGGCTTTCGGAAGGCACATATGTTCCCAGCTTACCCAGTGTATTGATCTTTTATCTGAAGATCCCCAAATGAATCTTGCAATAATCCTTGTAAGGGAGGAAGATATCGAGATGGGAATTTGGAATATCGACATGAAGTAAATTGGCAGATTGGATAATGTTGACTTTACCAATGTTACACGTTTAGCGAAAGACAAAGATTTTGCCATCCAACCTTCGAGCTTTCTCCTAACTTTCTCCACAATAGGTATAATCATGATCAAAGACGGATGTATGATTTTATGTGAGATATGTAATTTTTTTAAAATATTACGTTAGGAATTTAGGAGTATAAAATTAGAGGGGACAAATCTTGACACTAAATTTTGAGGAAGCGAATTATAAAATTTAAAGGGTCATAAAACAAGTTTTTTAAATTTCGGGAGTCGAGGCTCCCCTAGCTCTATAGAAAATCTATCTCTAGAAATTAGATAATCAATAGAAAATACAAAAATGATGTGATCGCAACCCATGACACCCCATCGATCAATCCACAATTATTATTAATCATTAAATGTAGATAGATAGGCAATTACCAAGAGAACTCACCCCTAAATAAGGATGGCAGACGGGTACAATTTGGTGGATTCCGCACCGCACCCGCCCCACGGGAATGGGTATAAGCTTGGTGGGTAGTGGGCGGGTGTGGATGTAAAAAGTCATACCCGCCGCAGGTAGTGGGTAGGTGGTAGATTTAAGACCTTACCCGCCCCGCATCTGCCCGGACCCGCCCACCCCGCATCCTTCCCGCCATATAAATTTGGATCATTATGAATTTAGATGTAATTTCACAAACTATTCTATAAATCCTAAAATTTTATAGGATGTTGCTTGTAATTTATGTTTTGTGGTTGTTCTTGAATTTATGTTTTATGTGTATGGTTGCTGCCAGACAGGTTAATAGGCGGGTACAGGCGGATACGAGATGGGTAATGGGTATCCAATTGGGTGGTGGTGTGGGGATGGATTTGAGAATATACCCGCGTGAGCGGGTGTGGATTTAAAAATTGTACTTGCCATGGGTGGTGGGTAGGTGGTGGATATGAAAATTTTAGGTGGGTATGAGGATGGGAGAAGGGTATCCGCACCCGCCCCGCCCGTTTGCCATCTCTACCCCTAAACAACTCAAACAAAAACACCCTAATAATATAAATAATAGCTGCAACAGATATGAAATTGAAAGTTTGAAACTTCTTAATTTTTACATTGAGTTTCATCTGAAGGGATAAGAGTGTAAAAATATGAAAATTATTTTTGTAAGATATCCAAAATTAGACTACAATAATTATGAACGAACAATGTATTATAAGACTTGGATCATAATAAATCTAAATTATAAACTCGCTTACGTTGTTTGGATACAATATAACTTGACTCTGAATATTCAAGGACCCAATGCTCCTAGTTTTTGTCAAAATTATTCATATTAATAAATGAAAAGTTATGTTAATTATGGAGTTACTGTGGCGGGTGCTCTTGACTTGTCTCATTTTTCGGCTTTGGCCGAGAGTAGTAAGGTTGGGCAGGATGTCAATTCTTCGCATGTTGAGGATGGAAATACTGGTAAGACTGCGTGAAAATTGTTTGACCCATCTTTAAATTTCTCCCCTTCTGTGGAGAAGAAAAATCAATTGTTGGTTTAACCTCCCCGACCAGTTTTGGATGATGGAGCAAATCAGTGAAGCAATGCTCTGGTTTTTACTTTTCCTGGGAAATCTCTTATTCTCATTGTTTTTAATAGACTACGGATCGCTTATGGAGACGCGAGGGTTCTGTAGTAATTCGATTCTTAGCACCAAGTGTATACATGGTGAACTTTTCTTCCCAGTGAGTTTGTGATTGGGTGCAAGAGTCGAGGCCATGGCATATTCAGCAAAAAGCCATTGTTCTCTGAAAATGGTCACTTAGGCTGCATTTGGAAGTTCTTAATTTGAATTGTGCTCCAAATTGGGTTCGATTGTAGCATGTGCCTTTAGATTTGTACTCTCTACATGGATTGAGTTATGTTGTGGAAATTTGATTGGTAAGATTGTGAAGAGGATTAGAGGAAGAGCATCTTGTAGCATATTGTAGAGCGATTAAATATTGTAGAGCGATCAAATGTTCTCTAAATATGAGCACAAGTGTACACTTTTGTCAATTTATAATATAAAAGATATCGTCTTCTACGAGGATTGGACAACTAATTCGAATGTAAATCCCTGCACAGAAAATATTTAAATGCACAAGTAAATTTCAGTTTGTTTAAAAGAAAAATAAATAAACACAAGTAACTTAAAAGAAGAGATCACATTGATGGAATGGGTCAGGTTATGTTGCTCCGTAGTGTGAAACAGCGTTGAATAAGTCAAGTTGTATTGCGCTGCCAGACTTTACTACCCCGGCGGGAGATGGTAGATTGATGCTTCAACAACTTCTGTTGCCTCGGCAGGTGGAACGGATGATTGGCTCGGCGACAAACTCGGCAGACCTCCAAGGCTCGGCAAAACGCTTCGATAATGATTCAACTTATGTCTAAGTCAGAATATTGTTGATGTCTGCTGCAGTTAATACTCGTCGGCATGAATCTTGCAATGAACATCAACTTTTGGTTCGTCCTCTTTTAACTGCCTTAAACCCTAACCTATGTTTAGGCTGGATCGATCAACACTTGGTATGGATGAGATCGTGTCTACTTCTTTCGTGAGTTTGACTCTCTCGATGCCAAACAAATGAATTACTCACAATCGATCTTTCGAACTCAATTGAAAATAATGAAGAACATAAAATAAGCAAACCTTGAATTTATTGCAACAACAAACTTGAACCTAAACAACCGTTCTCACAACTACTTTACAACACAACCCAAACCCTACAGAATTTAGAACATAGTGACGGCAAGAAAACAGAAGAGAAGCTAAGCTATGTCGACTATGATATGATGTCTAAAATACAAAATATGATCAAGTATATATAGGGCATGGCTTAGGTTAAGTCCTCCTTGGAGTAGAAGTCTTCCTCATGATAAAGTAGCTTTTGCATTAAATGCAACCATTAAATTTGACTTCTTTGACTTTAATTTGGAATTCTCTTGTCGTTGCCTTGTGTCGCAAGCAAGTCTTGATCTTCTCCTTTGGCGGCTCTGTCTGTTGTTTTCGGTATCAGTAAATTGCGTGGATGGGCTCATTGGACTAAAAAAATTATGCTCTATCAATCGCACTCCAATTTGTCAATTCCCTAAGTTGTTGCCCTGAACGTCAGATATGGCGGCGGCAGCTACTCGGCAGCATCTCTCTGTGTTGAATTGTTTTAGTACAACTCCTTGGTCTGCTGCCTCAGCATCAGCTCCTCAGCTCCTCTCTCAATTATCAGTCTCAAACACCAGTAAAGAAAATTAAACTAAATCAGTATCTTTTTTCACCAAATCAAAGATATTCAACAAAAACAAGGCAAAACAAAGAATACTGTAAATAATGCATGCACTTAAATATGCCTAAAATGCACTTGATAATAGCAATAATATGAGATGGAATGCATACAAAATATAAGATTTATGAGCACTTTACACCTATCTTTTGTTGGTAGGCTTCAGCTTACCTAAGCTGTGTTATTCAGCATACAAAATTTTTGGTGCCAGGTTTTTCTTTTTCCTGCTAGGATCTTGCAACAGATTAATCGAATTTGTTTTACATTTTTAAAAGGGTGTTGAAGACTCTTACCATGGTGCTCATGTTAGCTGGGAAAATTTGTGTCATCCAAAAGAGGAAGGGGGTATGGGGTGAAAGATATCATGGTTTGAAATAAATCTGATAGGGACTCCAAGTATCCCGCAACTACCAGAACGAAATTTAATAACAGATAAAGAAGAAGATGGATTTCAGGGGAAATATGACAGAGTTTTTGATAAGTTTTTCGATGATCCATTTCTTTACAATCCTTGATTGTTAAATAGTAAATCTCTCCTAACCAATTCAGTAGCGGACAAAATCCGTTAAGGTTGTTGGAGGCCTCCTTTCCCTCATCCCTCTACGTGGTTGTGTTGGTTTGTCAATCTCCAGCTGTGTATTCTCTTGCTGACTCGACACTCCAGGGGTGGTGTGGTTCATTGGTTCTTGTATCGTAACAGTACCCTCCCCTTCAAAAGGAACCTTGTCCTCAAGGTTCAGACTATCTTCCGGTGTGTCAGTGCTATCGAACATAAGTGGTAAAGGTGTAACCTGCTGCAGTGGTTGTCCCCGACATGGCTTGAGTTGGGAGATATGAAAAACTGGATGGATTCGAGCAGAGTCAGGAAGTTTCAATTTATATGCCACGGTACCTACCCTCTTCTCCACCCGATATGGTCCAAAGAAACGTGGACTGAGCTTTTGTTGACGGCGCAAGCGAAGAGATAATTGACGATATGGTTGAAGTTACACAAATGCCCAACTTCCTATCTCTAACTCCAATTCTCGACGATACTGATCTGCCTGAGTCTTCATTCTGTTCTGGGCTTGCCACAAATGTTGCTTCAAAACTCGAAGCAGCTCATCGCGATCCTTGAGGGCGTTATGCACCTGGTCATTTCGTGTAGTACCCTCTAAATAATCAACCAAAATGGGAGGATCTCTGCCATATAGTGCTCGGAATGGTGTCATGCCTGCAGAACTTTGAAACGAGGTGTTGTACCAATATTCGGCCCAAGGCAAATCAGTCTCCCATTTACTTGGATCAGCAGCGGCCATGCACCTGAGATACATCTCTAAGCATCTGTTGATTGCCTCAGTTTGCCTATCTGTTTGGGGATGGTAGGCAGAACTCATGCAAAGCTCGGTTCCTTGAAGTCGTGCCATTTCACTCCAAATTTCGCTAGTGAAAACCATGTCCCGATCACTCACCAATGACTTAGGAATGCCATGTAACTTCACTACGCCTTGCACCAATGTACTGGCCACAGTGATCGCGTCAAATTTCTTGGGCAGGGAAAAGAAACGAGCATATTTGGAGAGACGATCGACCACAACGAGGATGGTTTCTTTCCCATTCGATTTCGGCAAACCCACAATGAAATCTAGGGACAAATCTTCGAAGACCTGTTCAGGAATCGGCAGGGGTTGTAAGAGGTCAGCTGGTTTCAAGCATTCATGCTTCATATGTTGACAAGTTTGACAATCCTGAACAAACTTTTTGACGTCTCGCTTCAAGTGTTGCCAAAAAAAATTCGCTGCTACACGCTGATAGGTTCGATTGATACCAGCATGGCCACCGGTTTTGGAACCATGAAACTCTCGCAACAACAATGCTCGGAGAGCAGTTTTGTTTGGGACCATAATATGTCCCTTGAAGATCAGTAACCCATCATGTACTTTGTAGTCACCCATATTGTGATCAGTGTCAAGGAGTGAAGCTTGAATTTTACTCAAATCTGGATCCGTAGCAGTAGCAGCTTTTATATCTTCAAGGACACCAAACACTGGCCTAAAGAAAGCCAGATAGCTCCCTTCCATTTCCCTAGACAAGGCATCGGCCACGATGTTCATTTTTCCTGGTCGATACTTGATTTCAAAATTATACCCAATCAGCTTGGATAACCATTTCTGTTGTTCTGGGGTCTGAATAGTTTGCTGGTTCAGTTCCCTCAAGGATCTCTGGTCAGTGATAATGTCAAACCTTCGTCCTAGTAAATACTGCATCCATTTCCCCACACTTCGTGTAATCGCAAACATCTCCTCATGATATGTTGAAGCGACCTGTATTTGGGGACTTAACTTTTGACTGAAGAAAGCTATCGGCTTCCCACCCTAGTGTAAAACAACTCCAATACCCACTCTCGATGCACCAGTTTCCAAAATGAAGCCCTTGGTGAAATCAGGCAAGCCAAGAACAGGAGAGGAGCATAAATAACTCTTGAGTTTGTCGAAAGCAGCTTGTGTTGTTTCTGTCCACGTGAAAGGAACATCCTTACGCAACAAATCAGACAAGGGAGCAGAAATTGAGGCAAATCCTTTAATGAACTTGCGATAATAACCAGCGAGTCCTAAAAATCCTCGTACTCCTTTCAAGTCAGTCGGTTGTGGCCACACTTTAATGGCCTCAATTTTCTGGGGATCGACTGCCAACCCATCGCGCGTCACCAAGTGCCCCAAATATTCAACCTTGTCTTGGCCAAAAACGCATTTAGAGGGCTTTGCCACCAACCCACAATCCCTTAACCTAGTCAACACTAATCGCACATGATGCAAATGATCTTGCCAAGAGCCACTGTAGATCAAGATATCATCCAAAAAAACTAAAACAAATCGACGCAGAAAGGACTTGAATACCTCGTTCATGGTAGCCTGGAAGGTGGAGGGTGCGTTGGTGAGGCCGAATGGCATTACGAGAAATTTGTAATGGCCTTCGTGTGTGCGGAATGTCGTTTTATGTACGTCTGAAGCTCGAACACGAATCTGATGGTACCCCGAGAGCAGATCCAATTTGGAGAAAAACTGTGCCCCTCCTAACTCATCAAATAGTTCCTCCGCGGTGGGGATCGGAAACTTGTCCTTAATGGTGACAGCATTAAGGGCTCTATAGTCAACGCAGAACCTGTAACGCCCGTGTTTTGGGCCTAGGAATTAACCGGGTTTTAATTCGAGTTAATAAAATTTAATTAAATCAATTCAACTTTAACTAATGACATAATTGAGCGTTAGAAAGAGGGAAGGGACTAATGTTGAAATTTTACCCAAATGTTTTAAAATGCAAGACCACTTTTAACTAAAGGTTGTCTTCTCCTTCCCCCTAAAACCCCCACCAACGTTAGAATCATCTTCCTACTCTCTCCAAGCTCAAGCTACTATTCCATTGGGTTTCTTCATCCTCCCAAGGTCTTTTTGAAAGGTAACAATGTTTTCTAATTCTCCCTTTCATCCTCTATCTCCCAATAGTCTTAGATTTCATAAATGTGGGTTCTTGAAATGTTAGGGTTTTGACAAAGTTTGAGTTTTTATGAAAATTTCCTTTCCTTTTCGAAATAGGGAGTTGGGTTTATGATTCTCCACCCTAAAATGTATATTATATGTCAAAATGAGTGGGTTTTGTTGAGGAATCCGAAATGGGTTCTTGGAACTATTTTTAAGATGTCAAAAATTGGGTTTGGTAGGTTTAAGGGTGAAATTGATGGGCTGTTGGTTTACCTATGGTATGAGAGTGTTTTGGGATGGTTTGGAAGCCATTTGGATGTTGGGAAATTGATTTTTCAGCAAGTTCTTAGGGGAGCTCGAAAATTGGGTTTTTAGGAGATTGTGTGATTTGAGAAATGGAAGAAATTGGGTTGTGGTTGCAAAGTGGGTTGAAGGTTGAATTAGCATTGAATTGGGAAGTAATATACGTGTTTTTGTTTGACTAGAAGCAAGAGGAAACGCGGAAGAGGCTTTGGGACCGAATCCGGGTGCGTAGGAGAATTGTTCGATTTGCTAAGGGAGGACGGTGAGTGGTCTAAACTTGTTTTAAAGTTGGTTCGAGCATGAGTAGTGTGTGTGTGTGCGAGTGTGCTTGGTAGGCCACTTCCCTTTAATCCAAGTAGTTAACTTAGTCTAATTTCCTTAAATGCTATGTGCTTGATGACTATGCTCAAATGCTTGTGATTAGATGGTGCATGTATATGTATATCATGATGTGGATATATGTGTTGAGCATGAATGTGTTGATGATATGTGGTTGGTGATACATGTTGTGGTTATAATAATTGGCACTAAAAATTACCGGTTGTAAATGATCGATCATTAGGATAGTGTGCACACAAATTGAGTCAAAACGTACGTGGCCTTGATGGCGTTAAGTCATCAAGGAGGAGTACGGTGATGTAGCATTCCACCGGAAGCTTATTATATTTCTACGGGATGATGAGTGGAATCCCATCCGTAGGGCATGTGGCGATGAGTGGAATCCCGCACATGCAAGGTCCGGTGATGAGTGGAATCCCACCGAGGTAAAGTGTTGTCAAGGTTTTAATCCGCACAATCGGGGTAATTAAAGTGGCCAATTAAACTTGTTCATGAATTGTGATATATGATGGTGATATGTGGTTTTGATATATGGTATTGCATGATGATCTAATGATGCTTAATCTTGCTAGGATTGAGAGACCATATTTGCCACTTGAAAGACTAGCTAGGTCTACTTGGTTATATGCAATGCTTGATATGTATGAGTTTAGGATTACATGCTTGAGCCCTGCATTGTTGTTGTTTTTCGTTTTAGAGCACCCTCACTAAGCTTATAGCTTACGCTCTCAATGTTCAACAATGCAGATCGTTAGCGTGGTGTTAGCTTGAGGCAAGGCAAGAAGGGCATCCAAGTTCGTAGCTCAAGTATGGTTACCGATTTTGTAATAGCTAGCAATGTGGCAGGTGTCTTTGTATGAGCATGTGTGACTCATTTGATGGATGTTGTTTTTGGTTTGATTATGGATTGTATGCATGTAATGCCTTGATGATGATTGATGTGTATGATGGCATGCTTTAGGGTGTTTAGGTTGCCTTATGTATGGATGCAAACCTCTTGAGTTTGACTTGTGCTTTTAAGACCGTTTGAGCCTTCAAGTATGCTTATTAATGCCTATATCGCTCATTGAATTGAATGCTATGTATGATTGCTTAAATTCATGTTTGATTGACTCCCTTGGCTTAAATATGCATGCTTTATGGTTGGCTTGCCTTAGGGATTGATGATAGTGTGTTGGTTGAAGGGTTGGAGGGATTTAGGGGCCTCCTTGTGCTCTAAATCAGCTCAAACCTGCAGTTTAGTAGTTGGGGTATCGATACCGTTGATCTGGTATCGATACTACCCTGTGGTTTCAGGCTTCGTGTATCGATACTCGAGGGGGAGTATCGATACCTTTTTGGCCACTGGTGCTACTGTCGATTTCGGTATCGATACTCCTCTCAAGGGTATCGATACCGTTGTCTTGGCTTTGGCCGTGGGAAGTCAACTTTAGGGGAGGGTATCGATACCCTCATTTGGGGTATCGATACTGTCTCCTCAGGTTGACCAAACCTTGTTGACCTAGTCACGGGGGTATCGATACCCCTCTTAAGGGTATCGATACCGCCTGCAGTTTAACATTAAAAATGGGCTTTTAAGTGCTAGTTTGGGTTCGATTGATTTCTTCATAAATTTCGTTCCGCTGTATGATCACTTAGGATGTAATTCTCATCTAGACAATATTAAAATGAAAAAAAAAATAGGGTTGCTAACCGAGGGAGAGTTCCTTAGGGAGTTTTCACTCGGTTTTCCCCGTGTAGCTCACTCGGACCGGTCATCCGGCCAGACCGGGACGAGGGGGTTACAGAACCGCCAGGTGCCATCCTTTTTTTTAACCAACAACACAGGGGAAGAAAAAGGGCTTTGGCTTCTTCTGATGAATTGCTGATCAAGGAGTTGCTGGACCTGACATTCTACCTCAGCTTTCTGGAAATAAGGATAACGATAGGGCTTCACATTCACAGCTGAGCTCGACGGTTATAAGTGGATGGCGTGATCAAAGTCCCTCGCTGGTGGTAGTGTTGTAGGTGGTTGGAATATATCCCTGAATTCTTCAATTAATTGGCGCATCTCTGTCTGCTCAATAGTGAGCATGAAACCGTCGCCTTCCCAAACTTGCAAACTGTAGCAGTCCGCGATTCCTTTCGTATCGGCTATGTGTCGCAAAGATTGGAGACAAAGTGGTTGTGGCATCGGTCATGATTCTCCCTGCCAGATATGTGTACCTTGGGCATTAGCGAACTGAAATTGAAGCGTGGAAAAGTCCATGGTAACAGGACCCAATGTGGCCATCCAAGCCACTCCCACGACCATATCTGTACCTTCCATTGGCACGACATAAAAATTTGTCGTTATCGTCGTGCCTTGAACCACCAATTTCAAATTCTGCACACACCCTTCATTCTGTAAGGTAGCGCCATTGCCCACGAGTACTTTGAAATGGGAAGCTGGTGTGATGGTTAACCCAAGATACCTGGTCGTTCGCGTCTGAATAAAATTGTGGGTACTACCCCCGTCGATTAAAATGCTCACCTCGCGACCCTTGACGATGCCCTTGACCCGCAGCGTGTTTGGAGTGACACATCCGGCCAAGGCATTAAACGAGACGAGCAACTGTTCGTTGTTCCCCAGCCCATGCCCATCTAATTCAACTTCACCTGGTTCCGTCAGCGTCGGATTTTCTTTGAAAATTTCCTCATCGAGAAGGAAAAATTGAGGTTCCTTACAGCTGTGCCCTTTGATGTACTTCTCGTTGCAATAATAACACAACCCTTTGTCTCGGCGTTCTTGTCCGTCAGCTGCCGTCAATCGTCGTGGCTGATTTGGTTTATGTGGCGAAGGGTCGAACGACGAAGGACGCCCAGGGGATGGTTTGGGACCGAGCGTGAAAGAAGGGGAAGTGTTGAATGCGGGCGTTGACTTAACCCCAAAACCCTTTGACGCTGATTTCTTTAGATCTCCCGATTTGGCTTCAAAAAAGTGGGCCAAGGTGACCATTTCATGCATTGACGTGGGCCGCTGACCCAACACCTCATTTTTAATATCAGAACGAAGCCCAGAAATAAAACACTGAGTGAGGAAGTCCTCCGACAAGGATGCCGTCGTTGCATCCAGTGATACCAACGTTTCGCCGTGCCCTCCATACGAAAGGATGCCATGGTGACCCTGTGGTGGTCTTCAGTCTGATAAAACTAAAAAAAATTCTCAGCCGAAGCTAGCCATTCTTCAGGATCTACTCCGGTGAAGATCGGAAGCTCAACCTGGGCGGGGCGAGGAGCAAAAGGAAAAGCATCAGGCATGTCAGCACGAATCTTGGCTTTTCCGCGACCCACAATGTGATCAGCCTCGTGTGCCGAAGAAGCAGGACCTCCCAACGACGCCGCAATCCCAGCTAACTGCTTGGCCATGTCCTGAAGGGTTTTCTCAGTAGCTTCATTCCATCGGTTCTGATTTTCGGCCTGTTTCTGTAAGGAAGCCGTCGAATCATGTAAAGCTTTGATTGCCTCGGTATTATTAACCATGGTACGAGTCAATGAAAGCACCAATTGATAGGGACTCCAAGTATCCCGCAACTACCAGAACGAAATTTAATAACAGATAAAGAAGAAGATGGATTTCAGGGGAAATATGACAGAGTTTTTGATAAGTTTTTCGATGATCCATTTCTTTACAATCCTTGATTGTTAAATAGTAAATCTCTCCTAACCAATTCAGTAGCGGACAAAATTCGTTAAGGTTGTTGGAGGCCTCCTTTCCCTCATCCCTCTACGTGGCTGTGTTGGTTTGTCAATCTCCAGCTGTGTATTCTCTTGCTGACTCGACACTCTAGAGGTGGTGTGGTTCATTGGTTCTTGTATCGTAACAAAATCTTGCATGTTAAAATATTTATGGTTGTTGATTACTTAGTCAAGTTCTCTTTGGATTGCATGTGTGTAGAGCTACATCCTCAAGGGTCAATTTATTTGGCAAGTTACAGTGAAGAGTTCTCAGAGTTGGGCTTGAAAAAAATTGATATGGTTAAAGGATGATATGGCTCATTTGGGGAGCTTGTAGGGGAGATATTTGGATCGGGATGCTTGAAAGATTCTAAGGCATAAACATGATAGAATTATGTAGTCAAAAATTGTTTGGGGAGGCTATCCCTCGGCATGCCTTCATCTCATGCCTTGTGGTTTTGGATATGCCGGCAACAAAGCACATGCTGATCTTTTGGGGCTGCCATGTAGATCCTAATTGTTTGTTGTATAGGCTGATGTAAAGACTCGTGACCATCTTTTTTGGGACTATGTATTTACTAGACTGGTTTGAAATATGGTGTTGCAGGCGTATAACTTGTCAATG
Organism: Hibiscus tridactylites; assembly: GCA_958450335.1. Classification (NCBI taxonomy): domain Eukaryota; kingdom Viridiplantae; phylum Streptophyta; class Magnoliopsida; order Malvales; family Malvaceae; genus Hibiscus; species Hibiscus tridactylites. The sequence goes on along the minus strand of OY288272.1, from coordinate 6,139,097 downwards.
TCGTTTGATCGTTGGATTGAACTTTTAAATTGGATGCTGTTAAAATGAAAAGGGAAAGAGTGTTTTAGCTATTGTTTTTTCGTATTGCATGGAATGGTTTGAATTATTTTATCTGGCATGAGATAAATTACAAATTACATGAGGGCAGAGTTCGTCTTATGGAAGAAATTTTCTTGCAGATCGAGTATATTGTGCGATGGAGATTAGAGGGCAATGCTAAATTTATTGGCAAATTTGGCCAAGTAAGCCACTATTGGCTTAATAATTAGCATATAAGGGGTTACTTGGCTGAAATTTGGCAAACTAGGCCAAAATCTACAGTGCCGTTGGGACCTCGCCACCTGCTGCCGGCGTGGTCTGGACAACGCCACCTCCTGCTGGCGAGGTCCCTGGTGACCGGCTGGGAGAGCCAATGGCAGGCGAGCTGTGGCTGGTTGGAGCTGGTTGGGGCTGGCTGGGCGGCTTCACGTGGGCTGGCCCACCTCGCCTTCTCCTTATGGCGAGGTGCAGGCTGTCAGGCCTGCTGCTCACGGGCTGCCAGGCCAATATATATATATATATATATATATTACATTATATTATTTGTTTGTATATATATGTTAGGGTGGTGTGTGAGTTGGGTAATTGAGAAGAGAAGAAGAGAAAAAAATTGTGAAGGTGAAGAATTTGGCAAAGTTGTGACTGTCGTTTCGAACAAAAGAGCTCGTTTTTCGAATTTTGAATCTGGTAAGGGCATGTATTTTTTGGGCAAAATTGTAATCTGATTTTTTTAAAGTTAGTTATTAGTTGTATATATTCGAAATGTTGAAGTTAATATATATATATATTTGTATATATTCGAATGCTAATTGTTTTTTAGCTGTAGAAATAGATAATGGCATGTATTTTTTGGGCAAAATTGTAATCTGATTTTTTTAAAGTTAGTTTATTAGCTGTATATATTCGAAATGTTGAAGTTAATATATATATATATATATATATATATATTTGTATATATTCGAATGCTAATTGTTTTTTAGCTGTAGAAATAGATAATGGCATGTATTTTTTGGGCAAAATTGTAATCTGATTTTTTTAAAGTTAGTTTATTAGCTGTATATATTCGAAATGTTGAAGTTAATATATATATTTTTGTATATATTCGAATGCTAATTGTTTTTTAGCTGTAGAAATAGATAATGGCATGTATTTTTTGGGCAAAATTGTAATCTGATTTTTTTAAAGTTAGTTTATTAGCTGTATATATTCGAAATGTTGAAGTTAATATATATATTTTTGTATATATTCGAATGCTAATTGTTTTTTAGCTGTAGAAATAGATAATGGCATGTATTTTTTGGGCAAAATTGTAATCTGATTTTTTTAAAGTTAGTTTATTAGCTGTATATATTCAAAATGTTGAAGTTAATATATATATTTGTATATATTCGAATGCTAATTGTTTTTTAGCTGTAGAAATAGATAATGGCATGTATTTTTTGGGCAAAATTGTAATCTGATTTTTTTAAAGTTAGTTTATTAGCTGTATATATTCGAAATGTTGAAGTTAATATATATATTTTTGTATATATTCGAATGCTAATTGTTTTTTAGCTGTAGAAATAGATAATGGCATCTGAAGGAGTTTTGTTGTACCGTGACCATGAACACATTTCGTCTAATATTCACGAAAAGCAAGTAAGTAAATGTTTTGTAATTTAAAATTTCATATTTACTATGTAATTATTATAACTCAAAATTATAATGAATTAATTATAGGATGTAGAGCATATGATACGCCGTCGAGGAATGAAGATAAAGGAACCTGATCAGCGTTTAATGTATTACTTACAACGAGCTGGTTTTTATAATGCCACCTTTCTCCGTGGGTTTAAGATAATCCTCGGGTTGATTACTGCATTGATTGAACGGTGGAGACCAGAGACCCACACATTTCATTTTCCATTTGGTGAATGTACAATAACCCTGGAGGATGTTGCGGTACAACTTGGTATTCCAACAAATGGAACACCATTGGTTGGACAAAATAATTACAATACATATGAGCTTTGCATGCAGTACCTGGGCAAAGCTCCTCCTCAGAGCTGTGTGGACGGGCTACGCGTCAGAGTATCATGGTTGCAGCAGGAATTTATTGTGACCGATGAATCTGGTCATCAAGAACTTGAGTGTGCAGCTCGAGCTTATATACTGCAACTTATTGGTGGTGTGTTGATGCCAGATACATCTGGTAATATGGTTCACACACAATACCTGCAGTTCTTGGGTAATTTGGACACAGCTGCTACATATAGTTGGGGGTCTGCAGTATTAGCATTTTTGTACCATGAAATGTGCAAGGTCACAATTATGCATGGTGAAAAGGCAAATTCAGATATGGGTGGATGTCAAGTATTACTGCAGTCCTGGGCGTGGTACAGGCTGCCTTATCTAAGGCCCATTTTTTCTGTACCGGTAGATATGGAGTTTCCGCTTGCTGGAAGGTAATAATGTGATTGCAGTTGTATATAAATATTTATTGATATAAAATTTATATCCAATGACTTCGAAATATAATTTCAATATATCTTTGCAGATGGAGGCATCCGTTGAAGAATGCGGGACTGGTTCACAACACTGTCAGAGAGACGAGATTAAAGATCCAAACAATAGGAAAAGATCTGGTATCTGAATCAATTTATTTTAATATATTAATTGTTCTCATTTAATATAATTTAATTTATTATTTGTTCTTATTTTGTATATTGTATATTTTAATTTTGAAAGACAAATTGTATATTTCATTGTGAATGAATTCATATTAATAATTTTTTTTACAGTTTATTTGGCAGCCGTACGCGAATGACGATGTCAGGGCTTGCCTACCACCTACTGTGCTTGAATGTGCAGGATTCTGGGGTGCGATTGTGCCTTTGATCCATTTTTCTATTGTTGAGTTTCAATGTGCTGACAGAGTGTTGAGGCAGTTTAACTTCCATCAACCCATTCCAAGAGCTCCACGAGAAAAAATTCACACCGTTCATAGAGGTAGATTCAATGAGAATTGGATTGTGAAGCAAGCCGATTTCATTGAATTGTGGGAGGAAAGATGGGAGCGGTGGGCTGATGATTTGAGTCCAATTCAAGCCAGCGATTTTGAATTTAATACAGAATACTATTCATGGTTTTCGACAAATGGGAAACCGTTTATAGCATCTGTCGAAGATGCAAATAGATGGCTTGAAAACCCGCATTGCTCAAGACAAGTTCACCTCTCAACCGAGTTTGGTCAGAGCTCTCAGCAATCAACAGACGAACCAAACTTGGAAGGAATTTCGGGAGCAACCAACCGAGGTTGGACTTCTTCGTGGGCGCGATCTGACTCCCCCCCGAGACATGTAAGCAGTAATTATTGGGAGCAACCACCATTTGGTAATGTTTCGGAACAAACCCCATTTCAACAAAGTCATCAAACATTTGGATTTGGTCATGTTCCGCAGCAATCACCTTTTAATTTCGCAACCGGTGGTAGCTCATCTTCTCAGCCGGCTTACAATGATGATGAAGGATACGTACCACAATTTCATCATCCTCAATCATTTGTATATGGGGAAGGTTTTGGTGTTGGTAGCATGGCATCTATGTTGTCAACAACTACCATTAGCAGCCCATCATTTCATCCTGAAGAAATGTTTGCTACACCACCTACTATGCAAATAACGGATGAGCAATTCTTCGATGACGATGAGCTGGCTCCTAATCCAAGAGCTCGTAGACAGGTTCAACCTGCTTCGCGGTACTCACAAACAGGCCCTCTCCACCGGCAAGAATTACCCACTAGGAGGGGGAGGGGGAGGGGGAGGAGGGGAAAATAGGATTTTGTTTTGTTTTTATTTATTTGTAATTTGTGAACCCGAAATATTTAATGTTATATGTATTTCTTTTAATTTCGATTGCATTTTGATATTTATGTATTTCTTTTTAATTTTCGTATTCAATTAATAGGTTTCTTCAAAGGTAACAAGTTAAACTTTTTTGAAAAAAATGAGAATTAATAAGTTGACGGTGCACGTCTGATAAAATTGAAACAAATAAAAATTGAAAAGATGCAATATTTTCTCATTACCATAAAATTAGACATACATTAAACAAAGCATTTAGGTTGACGGTCCGGCACGATAGTTGGAAAGATTTGATTTGTGCGGACACTTGTTTCTTGTATGACCCGGTTGACTACAAAGACTACAATGTCTAACTTGAACTCCTCCCTCTCTATCATCTGGATCATCCATATTCGTATTAATACGAGTAGATTTCGGTCGACCCTTCAACTTTCTACGAAGCACTGGATTTGGTAACCATTCTTCGTATATTGGCTCTACCGGCCAATAGTCTTGGTTCGGGATTGTGTTGAACTGAATTCTATATATATTTGCAATATTCTCTAGTTTATAACAGTCATCCGCAAAACCGTAAGGGTCCAGTCGAAAATGCAAACAGGCGGCGTGTGCATGAGAGCAAGGGTATCTAAATGCTTGGAATGCACCACAATCACACCAATTCTGATGAAGTTTCACAGTGAACATTTTTTGCTCACCTCGGACTGTAGCTTCCACAGAAAATTCCCATCTATTTGAGTCGAATGATCTGACTCGCATAGCGGACGCTTTAGCTTGAAGATCGATCATTTTTTTTCGCAGGGCTTTCGACCAATATTGTCCGCTGTTTATTCGGGCGTTGGCATCTTGCCCTTTGTCGGACCACACTTTGCCCAATCTAAAGTAGGTCTCCCACACAATACTTGCAATTGGGAGATGTCGTGTTCCTTTAAGAACAGAGTTTATAGCCTCTGCAAGGTTAGTTGTCATATGACCATAACGCCGACCTTCATCATAGGCTTGTGACCCTCTTTCCGTGGGGATGTCATTTACAAATTTTATCACACCTGCACCGTGCCGCCTCAACCTTCTCATCCTTTCATGGAATTTTGGTTGAACTAGTTCATACCCTATTTATAAATAAAAATAAGTTAAATAAAACAGCCCCTAATAACTAAAAAAAATTAAAATTTTTATAAACAACAAATAACAACTTACCCGCGCCTAAAACCTCTCTCTTGATCTGACTGTTTCCGAACCGCGTCTTCGCGTTCGCTGCAATATGTCGTACACAATATGCTGGATATGCATGTGGAGGTATCCATAAACTCCCAGGTCTGTCAATTACTGATAAGAGCGCAGTTCCTCTATCAGAAATCATGCAAATCCCGTCTTCTTTTACAACATAATTGCGTAGGTGCTTCAAAAAGAATTCTCATCCATCCGCGTCTTCCTTTTCAACTATGGCAAAGGCAATTGGGAATATATTATTGTTTCCATCCTGTGCAACGGCCAAGAGTAATATATGACCGTACTTCCCATACAACCATGTACCATCCACTTGAATCATGCGTTTGCAGAATGAAAACCCTTGAATGCACGCATTGAACGCCCAAAATAACTTACTAAATACTCTTTTACCAGGAATTAATTCGCCTTGTAAGTTGAACACCGGCAATGTCTCGTACTCTACAACGGTCCCCGGGATGAAATGTTGCATTGCTCGTAAAAGAGCTGATAGCTCATTATACGATTTATCCCAATCACCATACAGTTCCGTCATCGCCTTTTGCTTTGCTATCCACGCCTTGTAGTAAGACGGAACATAACCAAACTGGGAGCGGATAGATGCTACTAACACTGCAATCGAAATTCTTGGTTCCTGTTCAACCAAAGTCCTGATTGAAGCACATATTAGATCAGAGTTTAAATTAATATGGTCCTGTGATAAAGCCATATTGGTACATGTGTGCTGATCAATAAACCGTGACACCTCCCACATTTCAGTTCTCTTCTTGTAAGAAATTCTTACCCACCACGGACAATTGTTCTTCCAATAATAACACCTTACACAATACGTAATTTTGTTGGACTCAACAACAGAAAATGACGTATGGCGTTTGAGACAGTGCTCTTGAACTGCAAGCTTCGCGGCTTTTTTTGTTTCAAATTGAGCCTTTAGTTCCAGTTCTCCAAAGTTCGAAGATGATGAAGAACCAAATACGCGAGCTTCATATTCTTGATCTTGCATTGCAGTATAGTCAACTTCATACATGCGGGCTGCTGGAGCTTTATAGGCTGGAGGTTCCGGTTGTTGGCGCTGCGGTGCAGCATTACCCCAAACAGCCGGCTGTTCATTTCTCAACCCGAGCCTACTAACAGCCGCGGCCCAAACATCTTCTTCAACATCAATACCACTGCCTTGAGACGCTTCTGTCATAATAGCGTCAATATCATCAGCATCGAGTAACTGAACGCCATCTTCTTCGTCTTCACTCATAGGAACAATATTTTCTTCATCATCACTGAAATCTTCAAGCGATTCGCCCCAACGACCAACTGTGGGTTCGGTGTCCGAATATGTTGATGAACTCATATTCTGTAAATATTAAAAACATAAGCACAACATTAAATTTTTGGGTTTTTTTATTAAAATTTAAAAATACTTGTACCATCTGAATATGTATTCAATCATACAAAAGATTTATACAAACTCTCTAAAATTAAAAAATTTAGATTAAAAGGAAAAATTTACTTACTTAATTTTCACTAGCTTTTACGAACTCTTCAATCACCCTCTTCGAATATTTCTTCAGAAACTCACAAACTCGTCCCTCTTTGCCGAAAAGCTCTCTTAATTTTTTTCTCAACCACTACACACTCATCTCATCTTCCCTAAACCCTCTATATATACACATAAAATAATATTAAAAAATTAATCCCCTTTAATAAATCTAGCCCGTCCCTATTTAATTTACCCTACATACACTTGTCTGACTTGCCAGTGTGTAGGGGACATGCAGGTGAACAGGACCTCGCCATTTGCAAATGGCGAGGTCCTGTTCACCTGCATGTCCCCTACACACTGGCAAGTCAGGCAAGTGTATGTAGGGTAAATTAAATAGGGTTTAGGCACGTCCGTCTATTGAAGGGTAAATAGGGTTCTAGGTACGGGTTAGATTTATTAAAACACCTCCTATTAAAGGGTAAAATTAAATATGGTTCGATGGATATTTTAATTTTAAAATTAAATTAGGGTGTGTAAAATTGGGTTCGACTAACCATTTGTAAATTGTTCCGGTCAATCGGTAAGTTCGGGTCACTCAAATCTCGACCCTATATAGTAACCATTCAACCAATTAACAGTTTATTCGGTTAACCGAAATATTCGGTACAATCTGAATTTAATGATTTTTTTTTACTTTGTTTATTAGAAAAATTAAAAATTTAATAATATGTTAAATATTCGGTACAATCTGAATTCAATCTTAGTATCTTTTTTAAAACATGTGAAAATATTTACAACCCTAAACCCTAAACCCTAAACCCTAAACCCTATACCCTATACCCTAAATACATCCCTATCTCTGACCCTAAAGCCAACCCTATATGCAAATGCATGGCACATGCACATGGATAAAGCCTGACGTGCCTGCATGGCACATGTATGAACAGCACCTCGCCATTTGCAAATGGCGAGGTGCTGTTCATGCATGTGCCATGCAGGCACGTCAGAGAAGCATGCAGGCATATATTCGAAGCATGCAGCTCACAGCTGAGCCGCCCACGCTGTCAAGCCTGCCTCCAACAGGACCTCGCCAGCAGGAGGAGGCGTTGTCCAGACCTCGCCGGCAGCAGGTGGCGAGGTCCCAACGGCACTGTAGATTTTGGCCTAGTTTGCCAAATTTCAGCCAAGTAACCCCTATATGCTAATTATTAAGCCAATAGTGGCTTACTTGGCCAAATTTGCCAAATTTATTGGTTCTTCTTTAGCATTTACATAGGAATTTTAATTTTTTTATTTTTAATTGAGCCGGTGAGTTATTGTATAACGCGGCTATTTTTAGAAATTCTTGGATAAATAAAATATTGTTTATCCAAAAAAGAAAAGATATGTTAACAACTTATAATAGGTAACATTTGTATTTTTCTATTTTTTATATCAATTTTATAATTTTAATTTTTTATTATTAGATTAAAATAACCTTAGACAAGTCGGCAAATGTTAGAGCAAGTGGTTGAGCCTCTTGTTGATATCTCTCCCCCCTTCCAGGTTTTAAATTTAATAGCAGATATGATCATTTTTCTCTACTTTTCCTTTAAGTTGTAATTATTGTTAAAAGAAACTTAGACAAAACATACACATTGTGAGTTACATAAATAAATATGAATCGAGAAATCAGTATATTATTTGGATATTCAAAAATTCAAAGCAGTGGCGGAGCCACATATAGATTAGGGGTCAATTACCCCACTTGATTTATTTGGGTATAAAGTTAATAATATTTATATTGTAGTGGCATGAGAATCCTCATATCTCATACTCTACTTTGACCCCACTATATAAAAATTCATGACTCCGCCACTGATTCAAAGATTTGAACCTGAATATTCAAAGTCTAATTTTTATCAAAAATACTTTTTTATATTAATAAAAAATAATTTATTAACAACTATATAATTGTGTAACATTTGTGTTTCCAAGTATTTTTTATTTTATATTAATTTTATATTTCCAATATTTTCATTGCACTCTTTTGTTAGCATAATATTTTTATTGTATTCATATAATGAAAATGAATATTCATATGATGAAAATATGTGTACTATATTATAAAGTCGGCAGCCACCGGCCGACGTTCTCTAGGGACATGCAAACTCCCAGTAACCTTTGCTTTTCACTTTTTCCCCCACTCTTTTTGCTATGCATTTTAATATGTAAATGGGACACCACCACTATGCAAAAGACAATATTATCCTATCTTTCTTTCGATTTTAGATTTCTTAAATATTATTTTAATACATTAAAGTTTAGTTTGAAATTGTGTTTTAAAAAAATATGATAGAAATATTTTTAAAAATTGTTTGTTTTAAATTATAAGTGATTGTCAGTGTTGTAAAAATAATTTTAATAAATAAAATATCTATTTTAGACGTTATTTTAAAAAAAATAAAAGAATTAGAGATATAATTTTCTTCGACATGTTTTTAACAAAATTTAAAATTTTCAACTTTTCAAATTAAATCATGGGTATACATTGGTTTGCAACTTGCTTGGTCTCACAGATAGTTGGTACACCGAGATCATATGAATTCTTTAAGAAGGTAATATGGTAGCTGATGACAAGGCCAAAATGATTTTATCTTAGAATTTTAAAATCACATACTTCATTGAAATTCATGCTTTTATTCTTCAATTAGTTAATCGTGATATTATTGGTCCGCCTTATACTAGATTGTCTTAACTAATTAAGACATAGGCTCCCTCTTTCATTCAATTTTTTTAACTTTTGAAAAATAATTTTAAATTAATAGAAAAATAGAAAAAATAAGTGAATAATATTTGTAGTTTTATTTCTACTTTTGTTAATTTACAATCGATGTACACCAAATTCTGTCCTTGTACTTTAAATAGGGTATAGATCATTTATGGATTTTTGGCGTCTTTTTCAATTTAAATTACAATTTTAATAGAACAACCATTTTTTTTTGAAAATTTTATTTTACTTCTACTTAAAATAAAAGTGTAAAAATTTAAGTGAAAACAACGCTCTTAAAGGGTTTTAAACTTAAAATTTAAAAGAAAAGAATAGAGCAGGTAAGCGTGCTATGACCATCAAGCCGCTCTCGCATGCTCAGAACAACTTTTTTATCTTATGGTATGTGTTTGTTATAAAATCATATCAATCGTTTTTTATTTTAGCACATGTTATTTATCAAAATTTTAAATAAAAAAAATCAGAGGCAATGAATTTTTATATTCCTTTCCTTCGGTCCACTGAAAAGGGACGATTGCTGCTCAGTATTTCAAATGCCAATTGGGCATTCATTTTCAAGGCATACAATTTTGCTACGAACTTCTCGTGGTAGGTACAACAATAATGCACGGCAATTACTATAAATAAAATTTTAACAAAATAATAAAAGAATTGAAATTATTTTCAGAAGTTTGTTAAGTGTACCATATGATTTAGTCATTCCTTACAAATCGGTCATAACCTAACAAAGTTGTACCACAACTGGATGTCCTTTCCATTCTTAAAGGTATTTTATTCATGCTTTTTGAATTATTCTTCGATTTTATATTTCGAAATCCCATGTTACATGTGCATGGTTCGTGTAGGACAAATCCAACTCTTTCAAGATTATAAAAAGAAACTTAAATAAATCATAAATTGAGTAGAATGTTAATCAAACTTGTACTTTATTGTATGTTTTTAATGAATATTATATAACATATTCTATTTAAAAAGATTGTTTAACGTAAAACAAAAGATACAACGTTAATTAAATAAAATTGAAGAAAAATGACATAATTTAACATAAACGCTCAATATCTAAAAAAAACATAAACGCTCAATATAAGGATAGGTTTTATTTATCCCTAAATTAAAATTTTAACGACACCTCAAGCTCAACCCTCAAATCATTAACTTGGTAGGTGTTAATTAGAAGGGTAAACTACACCAATAGTCACCCAACAATTATTGTTTTCTTATTTTGGTCATAAAATTATTTTTGGGCAAAACCGTAAGTAACGTTACATATATTTTCTATTTTTATCACTGACCATTAAGTTTTAATGGAGATGGAGAAGTGACTTGGTGATATAATAATTTTAGTCCCTAAAAATTATGCATTCGATTAATTAAGTCCTAATTCAAAATAACTCAACAAAATTTTAGACTAAACCCCCAAAATTTCCATTATCTTTCTTATTCCTATGCAATAAAAATCCTCAACTTTATTCTGCCATTTTACTTAATTCATTTCACAAAATACTCAAACTCGTAAAGTTTTAATTATATGAAGCTTATATTGAAACTTTAATTAAAAGAAAGATAATGGAAAATTTGGGATTTAGCCTAAAAATTTGTTGAGTCATTTCAAATTAGAACTTATCTGATATAATAAATAAATTTTATAGACTAAAATTATTATTATATCATACCACATGAACATCTCCGTTAAAACTTAACGGCCAGTGGACAAAACAGAAACATATGTAACGCTAGTGATGGTTTTGCTTAGGAAAAATAGTTTGGTAGCCAAAATAGGAAAACAGTAATAATTGGGTGACTATTGCAGTAATTTACCCTAATTAAAAAATCCTTAAAATGTACATTTAATAGGCTTTCTTCATCATTAAAATTATCAAAATTACTTTATAATCATTGAAATAGCCACTCTTTTATAACCACAATTTTATACTACGAGCCTTTGATGTTAAATAAAAATTTCCAAGAAAAAAGCGGCTAACATTGTAGGAATCAAAGAACTATTGACCGACAGTTTTGAAGGATTACTTTAGTCATATAATCTTTGAACATTGGAGGCAAAATTAAGAGAAAGTAATTGGAAAACTAATCCATTAATGATTATGTAAAAAAATATTCTTTTTCGGTCCATGGAAAATAAACTCGTTTTTTGCTAAACATGAGTTTCAAAATTCTGTTAGCTAAATACGAATTATGTGTTGAGTAGGTAAATAAGAAATAAAAAATATTTTGCTAAGTATTTTTTACACAGAACTTGCCTTTAACTAAGCGCGAATTTGAAACTCGCTTTTAGGTAAGCATAAGTTTAAAACTTGATTTTGGCTAAGCGCGAGTTTACCTTAGATAGACTGAAAATGAATATTTTTTTTCTACATAACTATTAATGAGGTAGTTTTTCAATTATTTCCATAAAATAGAATATTCTTTTAATTTCGTCAACATTAGATGTGTTTAGCTTAGTGCTTAAAAGTTACATTAAATAGGGGATTAGTCAATCGAATGTGTCTCGAGGTTAATTAAATCGTTCTGTGATTGTTTGTAATCACGAAGGTTTTTTTTATATAAAAAACATTTTAAATAAAAATTTTGTACTCGGTAATCCAATGTAGAGGTTTAATTCAATAAATTTATACAATCACTATGAAGCCTAATATACTTAGGCACCCTTTAGTAGTGTGTATATATATATACACGACTGAATGTAAGGGATAAGATCCACTTATACCGAATGTAACGGATAAGATTCACTTGCACTAAATGTAAATTTTATAGTTTTACACATTTTTTGGATCGTTGGATGGGTGAAATGAATGACTGAGATTAACTCCTTACTTTTTTTAGGTGATAATCTTCACATAACCTACTGTTAATATCAATAATCTATTTCACGCATCCAATAATTCAAAAAACATGTAAAAGTTAAAAATTCTTACACTGTGTAACAGAATCCCCATTCACATTGCTGTTGCAAACGTCTGTTGGCAGGAACTACATATTTTAGCTGCCAGTAAACAACCGTTTAGACGCTAAATAATGATGGACTAACACTTGTTCAGACCAAATCAATCCTATTTAGAACTAAAATCACAGCGGCAACAGGTAAATTATACCATAGGTCACCTAATAAATATGTATTTTCCAAAACTATTGGCTCCATAATTTTCATTCACTTTTGTATATCTTATTAATTTCACTTTAAATAATCCATGTCAGGGAGTACTGCATCTGCATATCAAGAACGGCTATGTGCCTACGTGGCAAGGTCTGTTCCAAATTTATGGACTTTTATGATTTTAAGCTTCTTTTTTTAGAAACCAAACTTTGTATAATTCAATCATTTTTGGACACTGATAACAAAGGTCCAATATAAGGCAGTAAACGTTGATATGTCGGGTCTTTAAAAAGTGACTTGACTTGACACCATTAGTTTTATGTTTGTGCTGCATAGTTCTTGTTAGGCACTTTTATGGGGTTTTTAATATAAAAAAATGACCAAAATTCACAGCCTTCAATTTCTAAGCCCCTTTGAACAAGTAGGAATGGTTGCCTTGTTTAGTTGTTTTCCACTTATAAAAAGCTGCCAAATTGACTGGGATTGGTCATGGATTGGGGTCCTACTCCTATTACTATACACACAAAGACAATTTGTCTTTTTTGTCGCGAGTCCCCCACTTAATAACCATTGCCATTTTGGCCCATCCTCTCTATTCAATACCATTAGCCTCCCCAAATAATTGATTCCTTGCCAGGAGCAACTCCTAAATTTTATGGAATGGAATTGAGCTAAAATTGTATTTTTATTTAATTCGATAATGGGAGATATTATTTGATTTGTGTCACGTCTAAAAAAATAGCAGAGTCATTAATTCCACATCAAAAAAGGGAAAATTTTTAAATATATAAGTGGTGGTACTGCACATCTTATCAGACATACCTTTCGGGAATGTGGTAGCGCCCCGTGACTTTCATCACCATTTAGTGCCTGCTGCTCCTGTGTAGTTGGAAGTTATCTGTTGTGTAACTAATTCATGATATGTTGAAAACTTAAATTGCATTTAATCATAGTAATTAGGGACTAAAAATTGACGTGAACAAAGTTAACACCAATTACTTATTCGTTTTAAAGATGATTCGTTTGTACTCCAAAACATTGCAAAATATCAACAAAAAGAATATATCTTAATTTTTTTTTGAATAGAATATATTTTAATTTTTATATGTTTGTCAACATGAGTAGATTTTGGGAAAACAAATTTTAAACTTTAAATTACTTTTTTTTATAAATCATGAGACTTAATGAGATTTTTTTTAAAATTTTGAAAGAAAGATAATTAAAAGTATTTAAAGAAATAAAAACAATGATAATTTTAAAATTTCCGATTGAACATTATTAAAAAAAAGAACAAAATGCGAATTATTCAAAAATTTGGGGAATCAATACCCCTCTCACACTCACCACGATCCATCTTTGTTTGTTAGTGTAAAAACTGCATAAGTATAATTGTTTTTTTTATGGGTGGTTTTGACCACAACATTTTAAATTTATATTTTTGTTTAATGGTGTTGTGATTTTATAGATTATTAGAATTCTTGAATGAATTCTTCAGTTAGGGTTGAAAAGGGGAAAAATCGAGAGGATAATCGGAAGAAGAAAGAGAAATAGTGTTTATTATTAAAACTGAGTTAAAACGTTAATTATAAATATAATGTATTTATATATTTACAAAACAACCTAACTAACACCCTCTTATTTACAAGAACACCCTTTTCATTCTTTAACTAACTAACAAACTAACCCTTAATACTCCCCCCTCAAGTTGGAGCATACAAGTTTTGAATGCCCAACTTGAAAATTGAAGATTGAAAAACAGTAGTTGGCAAAGCCTTTGTGAAGCAATCTGCAAGCTGGTTTTGACTTGAAACAGGCAGCAATGTAACAGAACCATTATGAACCTTCTCTCTAATGATGTGGCAATCAATTTCGATGTGCTTCGTTCGTTCGTGATGCACCGGATTTTCTGCAAGTTTCACAGCAGAGAGATTATCGCAATAAAGATTAGCAGAAGAATGTGCAATATGTAAATCATGTAACAAATAACTAAGCCATTGAATTTCACAAACAGTGGCTGTCATAGCCCGATATTCAGCTTCACTCGAGGAACGTGATAATGTCTGTTGCTTCTTGGACTTCCAGGAGATGAAGGCTGAACCAAGGAAAATGCAAAAGCCAGTGGTAAAACGTCTGGAATCAGAACACGATGCCCAATCGGAATCAGAAAAGGCATTGAGTTTTAATGAATTCGCAGCAGGGAAGAAAATGCCTTGTCCAGGAGTTGCTTTGAGGTATCTAAGAACCCTATGAACAGCAGCCATATGAAAATCAGTAGGTGCAGACATAAATTGAGATAATTGTTGAACTGCAAAGGAAATATCAGGTCTAGAATTTGTAAGATATAGAAGTTTACCAATAATCCTCCTATAAGAAGTAATGTCATCTAGAGGCTGACCATCATTTTTAGAAATTCACTTATTTGGAACCATAGGGGTAGAAACAGGTTTAGAGTTAATAAAACCTTTTTCTTCTAACAACTCTAAAGTGTATTTCCTCTGACACAAGTTTATACCATCACTATTCCTAGCAACTTCAAGCCCAAGAAAAAATTTTAATTCTCCTAGGTCTTTAATCTTGAAAACATCATGAAGATACTTTTTAACCAAGTCAATAGAAGTTAAGCTAGGACCAGCAAGTATTATATCATCAACATATATAACAAATACAATAAAACCAGAATCTACACCTTTAGTAAAAAGAGAAGAATCAGCAGAAGACTGTATAAAACCCTGATTTAACAAAGTAGATGTTAACCTTTCATTCCACTGACGGCTGGCTTGCTTTAAGCCATACAAGCTCCTTTTCAATTTACATACAAGACCAGGAGAAGGAGAATTAAAGCCAGGAGGTAATTGCATAACACTTCCTCATCCAAGTAACCATGTAAGAATGCATTATTTATATCTAACTGATGCAAAAATCAGTTTTTAGCAGCAGCAAGGGCAAGAATCATTCTAACAGTGGTTAATTTGGCTACTGGGCTAAAAGTATTAAGATAGTCAATACCAGGTTGTTGAGTATAATATCCTTTAGCAACCAATCGAGTCTTATACCTCTCTAAACTCCCATCTGATTTTAGTTTTGTTTTGTACACCCATTTACAACCTATAGCTACCTTATTTGGTGGAAGAGTAACAAGATCCCAAGTTTCATTTCTTTCTAAAGCTGAAATTTCATCACTCATTGCATTTTTCCAACATTCATGCTTAATGGCTTGATTATAGTTTTTAGGTTCAGCAAAGATTTCAGCAGCACATATATAAGACATGAAACTAGGAGATATAAGTTGATAAGACATCACCTGATTAACAGAATGAGGAGAGGTCCTTGACTTTGGCAAAGACACTTGATAATCTTGAAGATGCTTAGGCAGATGCTTAGTCCTTGCTGGGCGAGGAGGAATAACAGACAAATTGTCTGAAGTAGCAGAAACAGGAGGATTTTCTTTGTCTAAACAATTTGTATCAGAACTATTATCCATTCTGATTCTATTATCTAACTCAATAAGAACAGAATCACAATCTGATGTATTAGTAGAAAGATTCTTATTAACACATTTATTCTGAAAATCAGATTGTACAGAAATATCAGGATTTAACAAATGGAAATGTTTCATCCTTTGTACAGAGGGATGACCTAGTCTAATATGCCAAAGACTAAAGCTATCACCAACAGAAACATTACAAGAAGAATTCCGAACAACAGAAGAATTATCATACTGAAAAGAAAAATCAAGAATACTGACATCAAGTTGATACAAGCTTGCAACAGCCTTAGCTAAACCAATCTTCCTGCAGGTCTTGGTTTCCTGAATGAAACAATAATTCAAGTTAAAAACTAAAGTAACATCACCAGATTTGGTTAACTGAGATACAGAAACCAAATTAAAATTAAATAAGGGTATATGCAGAACATCAAAGAGAATTATATCATCAAAAATTTTGACAGTGCCAATATGAGAAACCTTAACCATACTTCCATTGGGAAGTTTAACAAATTTGTTATTCACAACAACAAAGTCAGTAAAGTATTCTAAAGAAAAAACCACATGATCAGTGGCTCCTGAATCCAGGATCCAAGAAACATTAGACTTTCGGATAAAACTAGAACAATTAAAAACATTACCTGTCTCCTGGGATGTATCAGCATCAAAAGTAGAATGTAACATATTCACCCTTGATGTCTGAACAGAAGAAGAAGCAGGCAACTGAGCAGGCCCACGTTCTTGCAGAAGATTAAGCAGTCCTTCATACTGCTTCTTAGTAAAAGAAACAACAGAACCAGAGGCACTTTGTCCCGAAAACTGACCAAGAACTTTAGAGGTAGATTGCACACCAGAATCATCCTCACTACTATCACTCATCCCAACTTGATTTATCTTACTAAACTGCTGACCCCTTTGTCTATAGTTGGGAGAAAACCCATGTTTCCTATAGCATTTGTCAATGGTATGGCCATAGAGACCACAAAAAACACATAAAGGTTTCTTAACAGAACCAGGATAGACCTTTTTGAAAATATTACTACCCACACGACCATCCGTCCTATCCCCATGTCTATCCCCAAACTTAGGAGGCATTCTATCAATCAAAAAAACATTAGACTCATGATTAACAGAAGGCAACAAGCTTCGTTCATGCTGAACAACAATAGCAAATATTTCATTTATTGTAGGCAAAGGTTTAGTCATAAGTATCTGGGATTTTTGAACCGAGAAGACATCACTCAGACCCCTAACAAACTTTAAAGCAAAGTCTTGATTTCTATATTTCAAGGCTAAACAAGAACAAGATTCTAAAGGCCTTAAATTCGATATTTCATCCCACAGAATCTTTAAACTAGTATGGTAAGCAGTAATCGAAAGATTACCTTGTTGCATTGCGTAGAATTCATGAATCAAATCAGAAATTCGAACCAAATCCCCTTGATTAAATCTATCATGCAAATCCTTCCAAAGATCATAAGCTGTGTCGATCTAAATGACACTTTGCACAATGTCAGGATGAATAGCTCTCTGCAACCAGGAGAGCATCAGATTGTTACATTTGACCCATGCTTCATACTGGGAATTATCATCGCGGGGCTCCTTGATGGCACCAGAAACAAAATGATACTTGTTCTTCGATATTAACGCCATCTTCATAGACCTAGCCCAGGCGTGGTAATTGGCACCGATGGGAAGACTGGAAACAAGAACGAGAGATGGATTCTCGTTAGGATGGATGTAGAAATCGTCGTGCGGATCATCGGTACGATAAACTCAATTGAAATCGTGAGAACGAGAAAAAGAATCTGAATCTTCTGATACCATATTAGAATTCTTGAATGAATTCTTCAGTTAGGGTTGAAAAGGGGAAAAATCGAGAGGATAATCGGAAGAAGAAAGAGAAATAGTGTTTATTATTAAAACTGAGTTAAAATGTTAATTACAAATATAATGTATTTATATATTTACAAAACAACCTAACTAACACCCTCTTATTTACAAGAACAACCTTTTCATTCTTTAACTAACTAACAAACTAACCCTTAATATAGATGATTATTTATACTAAATGTTGTGTTTTGAATATGAATACGAAGTTTTCTTATTTGAGCAAATAAACATTGATGATCGAAGACCATATTTTTATATGAACATTGTTTAATAAAACACGTTTTCCTCGAGAAGTTCATTTGGTTGTCAAGTAAGGACTTTTTTTTTATCCAACAAGTAAGGACTTTATGAAAAGTTTTTTTATTCGAAAGAATGCATAATGTCTAATTAAATGTTATTATTGTCAATTTTCGGCTAGGACTTCTATTGTATTATTTGAGAATTTTTTTTATTTAGGTACATATTAGTTTATTGAGAAATATTGTGAGGGTGTAATTGTGAGTTTTGTAAGTTGTGTTTACAACTGCTGTTAAGTAATTAATGAAGATTAATTAAGGGATAGAATAGCTATAATAAATATTGCACGAGAAGCGCCTACAACTAACGTGTGTAATTAAATTAAAATTTTGTGTCTTTTGCAATGATAATCCTCTAAACAAGACTCTATAAATAGAATAATTGATCGACATAACTAAACTAACATGTTTAACTAAAACGTAAAAATAATACAAAACATAATATGTTTACACTAATCTTCAAACTAAAAAAAAATCTCAATTTTTAATATTTGTATAAGAAAGTTACCGATAAATCAAGTAAATTGTTGGTAACATAAAATGAAATGATAACTTAAAATTTATTTTCAAAAATCAAAATTAATTGCTCATGCTTATATAAGAAGAAAATGAAAAAAAGGTAAATAAAACTCTACAATTCCTCATCAATGTTACGACCTTTTAAAAAGTTTTTTTTTAATCTAAAATTAATTGCTTTTTAGAAAGGAGTGTTTTAAGTAAGAGTGCAAGAGAGCCGACCAAAATGATGCAAAGAGTGGAAGACACGAAATATTATTTATGTTTTCTTCCCTTTTTCTTCACATCCCAGGGAATATTTGATTTACAAGGCAAATAAGCCATTTGCCTTTTATTTTTTAATTTCCGTTTATTCCCTTTTGGACATAAATCATCACGTTAATATTTTTTTAATAATTTTGAAGGTATTTTTATAAGATAGTATTTGTTTATATTTTTTAATTTTTTGATAAATTATATATACCTCATAGACAAAGTTGCTCGAACCGAATTTCTTAGCATGAATATTATTTTTTTATTGAGACTACTCGTTGAGTTCATCATCATGTTAACATTCAAACGTCACACTGACTATTTAAAATATAGATAAAAACATATGATTTTTTGTAATCTATGTACAAAATATAATAAAGTTATTGAATTCCAAGTTGCCATATAGGATTAAAGGCTCACTATCATAAGAACTTCACACTGGAGATTTCGATCATCATAATTTCCTCTGTGTGTATGGGTATATAAAAATAATTTTATGTTTTTAGAGAACAATGTTGTGAAATTATTTTATTGGTATCTAAAATCATCCTAATATAAATTATTCTCATTTATTATAATATCATATGTTTCGTATCACATCTATATACAAATATATAGAAATTAAATTACAGTTTTGGTTTTGATTCACACAATTAGAGCCTTTGGCCCTTGGGGTCGGAGGCCATTGGACCGCCTAGATTTGGGTCTCATTTCACTCCCATTACCATCAAATCATGGCCCATGAAATGCCAGTAGCCATTACCTGTATCAGTATGCCTGTATGGAGCTAGTCAGAGCACTAAAAAACATAGAAAAAGTTGGAATTCCGGGAAACAAACAGTGATATGGCCAGATCAAATATCATCTATTTCTCCTCATAGAAGTGATCTCCGCCGTTCGATCGTTTACTTGGGCCCCACACTCTGCCACCAATCGCTGAACCCCTTTTTGTTCTCTCTTTCCCGCTTCATGTGCCCGAGTCACCTTTTTCCCCATTGAACCGACGTCGTTTTAGAATCAAGTTTGTCGTTGAATTTTGGAGTGACAAGATATACAGAGTATTATGTTGGGGGTGAAGTGCAATGGTTGCTACAAAAGCTCACACTTCCCACACCACTAACGCACACAGTCCTTTTTTCCCCTTTGGTTTCCACGCGCCCCGATGCTAAAAATCTGACCCTTCTCTTTCAATGTAGGTGCTGTAGTTTTTATAAACCTGGGGAACCAAGATTTTGCAGATCTCTTCATGCATTTCTTGCTTGAACCCTTAAGAAAAATGTTGAAGATGGGGTTAATGGTCTTCTGCTTGTTCCTTTTCTGTTTTCTGGGTCTTACTGGTATGTACTATGTACAAGCTTGGAAACCAGGCTTCTTTTTTGTTCTACATTTTCGTCTTTTGAAACCATTTTGTGTTCCTCTTTTCGCAGGCGCAGGTCAAGAATCTATTGAATACCTTAAGCTTTATGAAACGAGTCCAGAGGTTATTCATGCAGTATCTCACGGCGATCTTCCTATAGCAGTTCCTGTGAATGGCAATGTCCTGAGGGAGGTTTCTAGCAGTGTTTTGAAAGCTGAGAGTTGGCTCAGGCTCCATGTTCTAGCTCACTTTCCAGCTACCAAAATCACTACCATTCTTGTGGGTGAAACCTTTCTCTGTCAATTTGATGAAGAAGAAAGTATGGGTTTTTTATTACCAGCTCTTAAGAACATTTATCACTCTCTTACAAGGTGGGGTCTTGAGAAAGACATCAAAGTTTCAGCTGCTTTCTCTTCCAAATGTTTGATGCAAAACTCTGCTCTTTTTAGCGATGGTTTGGCTAAGAATGTCGTTGAATCTTTGTTGGAGTTCTTCCAAAACACAAACTCCACTTACTCCATTATTGCTCCACCAAATTTGTCTTCCTCTTTTATGCTATCCTCCCACCTGGATTTCATGAAAAAGTTTGGATCTTTTGAGCTTACAAAGGTCAATGTGGTGGTCCTCAGTCAACAAGTGAAAAACGCCGTTAGCAGGAAGCTCTCCGCCTTCCCAGCTAGGCCAAACCCGTCGCCAGAAACCGCTTCTTCAACTACCCATTCATCTATTGGCTTTTCCGCGCCTGCCAATGAAGCCAAAAAACCGCATCCTCCACAATATCCCACCGTTTCACCGCCTCCATTTTCCTTCCCTGATGATTCACCCCCGCCATTTTCCTTCCCCTTTGCTCCGGAGCTGCCTCCGCCGTTTGTGCCCGCCAGCTCACCTACTGGCTTCCATTTGCCTCCATGTAATCCAGCCTATGACGACACTGCACCAGCACCACAGACAGCGATCATGCAGCAAAAGCTTTGGTGTGTGGCTAAGCCTAGCGTTCCTTCCGAGACCCTACAGGAAGCAATGGACTTCGCTTGTGGTGAAGGCGGTGCTGATTGTAATGAACTCATGCCAAACGGGAGCTGTTTCGATCCAGACACCATTGTTGCTCATGCTTCTTATGCTTTCAACAGTTACTGGCAGAAGACCAAGAGAAATGGTGGAACCTGCAATTTTGGTGGCACTGCTATGCTCATCAATGCTGACCCAAGTAAATCAAACTTAACCTATATAATTAGTTTTCACTTAAATTTAAGCTCTCTTGCCTTGCTTTCTCATGAGATTTGTTTAATTACAACATGATTTGATGTTGATTTCAGGTTTTCTTCAATGTCGGTTTGATCTCAGCTGAACAATGGAGAATATTGGGTTTGTTCGGTTCCATTGCAAACTGGGATATCTGTGGGGTCTGATTCCATGGTGAATTTGTCTCTTTCTTTTTGCCTTTTATTCTCAGTAGCGAGTAGGACTTAAAGATTCTGTTTCTTTAGGCATCCTATGACAAATTTGTAAGACTTTTTTTTTTACTATGATATTATGCCCTTTTGCCCTGAAACTGTTTATCTTTGCTTGATCTCTTTAGTTGAAATCAATTTGTTGGATTTACTTTGGTGGTCCAAACTCATTTTGTTCATCAAGGTGCCTAAAACTTGAGTAACGTTAAATAAATTTATGTTGGTCATCAAGTCCATAATTGGGCACCTATGGGTTATGAGATATGATTCGGCCCAATATCCAAGAAGACTGGAAAATAGCTAAAGTTTAAAAATGTCACTTTTTTTTGAACAATTTATGGGACGAGAATTTGCTCTTAATGAGTTTTGATCTCACAACTTAAAAAGAAGGAAGGTGTCAAATGAAAGCTTTAACTATTTACTCTAAAAATTATTGACAAAAAATGTCACTTTAAAATGTTATTGTAGTAATTTAAATTTTAAATGTTATAAAATAAACATTAAATTTAAATTTTTGTTGCAAAATAGATATTATACTCTTAGTTGTCATTAAGGGGATGACATTACATGCTAAAATTAATGAAAAACATTTCTTATGATTATTGTTATTAAAATTTTATTTTAATATTTTTATGCAATAATTTTAAAACAAATCGGAAAACTTTAAAATATATAAATAATTAATATTTTTATGCAATGATGTTGTAAATTTTATAAAATAAAAATATGGATTTTTCATCTCCTACACATCGTGAATTGCCCAAATATGATTGTGTTGTGTTAGATTTGTGTGGCAGTAAACAATGTTTTAATCTATGTTTGATATTGGTACGTTATACAGATTACAAGGGTGTTCAAGCAGTTTGATTCAACTTTGTCCCAAAAAAATAAAGTGTTTGATTGGTTAATGATTAAATATTTTTATTTTAAAAAAGGTTTGATTATTGATTAATTTAGTTCAAAACTAATTAATTAATTAGATTAACTAAAATTTTAATACATATTTAATATATTTTTAATTTTAACTCTAAATCTCAATAATAACTCATAGTAATATTTAAAACCAAATAATTATATTTTAACTCGAACCAGAAAAGAAAGAGGAAAGATAATATCTAAAAATAAAAAAATATCTAATTCTTTTGTCAATTTATTGCTACTTAATGATATTTTAAATCAAATCTAAAAAAACTTATTAAAAACTTTCAGTTAATTCGCAAACTGACCGAATTAACCGAAGTTAGTTCGGTTTGATTAATGATTTTTGAAAAAGTTTCAGCTCAATGGACGATTAAGAATTTTAAAAACTTGGTTAATTCTGTTTTGACTTTTGGTTAATTTGGTTTTGTTATTAATAGAACTGACCATTTGAATACACTTAATGTTATAAAAGAGTATTGTGTTAAATAAGAGATTCGGGTTTAATCTCTTTATCTGCAAGGTGTGTGCATTGTCAAAGGGTTAAGAATATGTATGAACACATTATACCTTATAATCACCTTTAGACTATTAAAAAAATAAGAATAAAATTAAAAAGTGTTATTTCTTTGAAAACAATGTTAATATTATATAATTGCAAAAACAAAAGGGTAATTATTTTATACACTAGCGGTGGAAATTAAAAGTTTCTACCATCGTCGTAGTTTTAGGGTTTAGGAACTTAGTGTAGGGTGTATGATTTAGAGCTTTAGGTGTATGAGTTTTAAATTTAGGGATAATGATTGCAATCTATTGTTTAAGGTTATAATTTAGGGTTATAGATTAAAACCTAAATTCTCACCTTATTACCCAAAAACTAAACCCTAACCTCTAAACTCTAAATTATAACCCTAAACCCTGAATTCTAACCAATATTCCTAAATTCTAAATCATTACACCTAAACCTATAACCCTACGTCATAAAGTAAGTCTCTAAACCTTAAACTAAGGCGCTTGAAGAAAATTTTAATTTTCACCGCCAAAATAATAATCCAAACAAAACTATTTTAAAATTTTCACGATACTGTAATTTTATTGTGTTTTCACGAAAATAGTTATATTTCACAAAAAGTGTTATTAACCGTTATTTTTTAAAAATCGTAATTTTATAATAAAAAAGAGAGAATTTTCATATATTTTAAAACTTTTTTCTGATTTTTTTAATTATACCTTGAAACTAGTAAAAAAATACCCAAAAATAGTTATAGTTAATGGTTAAATGAGATATTTTTTTATTGATTTTAACCTATGATATTATCTTTTAATGATACGAACTTCATTTGTAATAAAATTTAAATTTTAATATTCATTTTATATCATTTGAAAGTATAATGATTAAAATAAATATTTTAAGATAGTTTAGTTAATTTTTGAACTATATATATATATATATATATATATATATATATATATATATATATATATATGCAGGTTATAGTCGCAAAACACCCAATTCCAAATATTGAATTATTTGCTCGACGGCTCGACCCATATTCAACATTTACTTTTGCTTGTGATAGCTTGGGGTGCATCAACCAAGTAATTTTTGGCTCTTTCTCACTCAAAAACCTTGCTTTGCATTCCAATATGTCGACCAACCTCCTTAGTCCTTACTGATTCGACACTAGCAAAACATAGCTGCCATGTGGTGCCGTACTACTCCTGACCCATAACGTGGCCGGCCGCCGGCCCTGTACTCAATGAATCATTGACTCGTTGGCAACAACCAACAACATGACTCGGTCAGTCGGGCCATTACTCTCTACCTCTATGAGCTACCAATTAGCAAATAGCCACCCAACTTATTCAAACTATAACAATTAAAACATTCATATAAAAACAAATATATCAAGCCTACGTCTTGACTTAGATTTCAGCAAACCATAGCCATTCTCAGGCATTTCAAGAGTATTGGACTACATTTAAATCAAGCTTTTTGTTGTAGCAATAAATTCCTTTTCTTGATATACTTTGAAAAGTTCCTATATTGAGATAATGACTTTACCATGTAAGAAAAACTTTGTGCTTATCACTTATTTTGATGAGATAATTAATGACTGAAGTTAAGA
The DNA here is from genome assembly GCA_958450335.1 of Hibiscus tridactylites. Lineage (NCBI taxonomy): Eukaryota > Viridiplantae > Streptophyta > Magnoliopsida > Malvales > Malvaceae > Hibiscus > Hibiscus tridactylites. Next base: position 6,114,334 of record OY288272.1, on the reverse strand, counting down.
GTTAAATAACTCGTACGTTCTTTATAACCCAACAAGTGTCCCAGTAATAAAGCAGATGGTGTTTATCCTAAGATACATGGGTTTTAATTAAAAGAAAATCGTTCTTTTAGTTAAGCTGAGCTAATTAATGTCGTGGGCAGGGGTCCACGTCGAGCAGGCTAGCGAGCCCTTCGCCTACACATTGCACGGTTTCTGGTGGGCTCGCTGCTTGTCCCCCGCTCATCACTCACCGGTCATGGACAGGTGGACCACCCAAGTAATTTCGGGGTGACTCGACCAACTAGCAAAAGTCGCATCCGCGGTTACCGAGTGACACGCCACACTATCAAAACCAGACCATAAAACAAAGTCATCAAGTTCCCACTATGCTGCCTCTTCTGCTATGGCAAACATGGTGCAAACGCTAAACACATCCATATCTCATGTTTCCACGACAGCACACACACAAATTGAAATTTTGGAAATACTTTTACCAACTCACCTGTACAAGGTTCCTGTTCAAATAACTGCCGGAAGAGAGCAAGAAAGTTAAAGAATAGACCGAGTCCTGGTTTTGGTGTAATTAAGTTAAGTCCCCATTTGTTTTTGTTTATAAAACTATAGGAGTAGTAATTATTAACCCAATCCACACTTCACTCACCCAATGAACGACGACGTGCTAACATATCTTAGACTAAAACTTTCCCTCCCTCTTTCTCTCCACTTATGAAGCACTTTCCTTCCATCCTTCTTTTATATTAATTCCTTGTTCCTTCCAATATAAAAATCCTACCTTCATTCGCTCAAAACAACACTGAAAAACGTCTCTTACATGGCTCTTGAAACGCTGAATTCTCCCACTTCAGCACCTCCACTGCTCCACCATGAGGACATGGTAGACCTCCACTGTGTCGAGCCATGGACCAAGAGGAAAAGAACGAAACGACCCAGAATTGAAAACCCACCTACGGAAGAAGAATACTTAGCTCTTTGCCTTCTCATGCTGGCTCAGGGAACCACCGCCACCACCGGAAACAACCCCTCTCCCGCCTCGAAAAGCTCCCTCAATCATTACAAGTGTAAAGTTTGTGACAAAGCATTTCCAACTTATCAGGCTTTAGGTGGACACAAGTCCAGTCACCGGAAACATGCCGTTGGAGCTGACGAACACGCTTCCACCACCGCCGCTCCCGAAGATAAATTCTCCGCTTCGGGTGCCGTCATAGCCACGTTGAACAGCCAAGGTGGCAAGACTCACACGTGTACGATCTGTTACAAGACGTTCTCTTCAGGTCAAGCGTTGGGAGGACATAAACGACGCCACTACGATGCAGGCACCGGCAGCAGCAGCAATAATAACAGCGGTAGCGATGGTGTTAAATCGTCGAGCAAAAGTCAACGTGACTTTGACTTGAATTTACCTGCTGGACCGGAGGAAACTAGTATCGACGACGTTCATCGGAAAGATAATTTTTTGGGCAACGAGGAAGAGGTGGAGAGCCCTCTCGCCGGCGGCAAATCACGGCGGCGACTACCACGTTTATTGAATGTTATTGTAAAAGATCAGATTCAGATTAGGTGAATGATTGGAGTGGACTTTGGTGTTGTTTATTTTATATTCCAATTTAATTTGCATGTTCATCGTTATTCATTTTATAATTTTTTGAAACTCTTTTGTTATTTTTTATGTACATGTGGATTGAGTGAATAATAAAAAAATTAGTTCATATTACATTATGATCTACCCGGCTTCGTCCTACATATGTTCATATTACAATTGTTTACACCTCACAACCCAAAAATACCCGATGATCACATTATTCCAAATTCTTCATTGAATTTGGGTTTTTTTTCTGCGTTAAGAGCTAAACAGAGCGTAAAAAAACAAATTTGAAAATAAAAATTACCTTTTTTGAGATAATAAAAATTACTTTATTGTTTTGTGGAATAAAATTTTTCAGCATTTTTTGGTATTTCTATTTGAGCAAAAATTTTCTGCACCATAATCATGCTTCCTTAGTCCTTATATGCTTTATATTAAAAAATACTTAAAAATTAAATTCTAAAGTCTAACCTTAATTTTCATGCCCTAAACTCTAAAAATACATCATACCCCTAATTCTCTACACCCTAACTCTAAATCTCAACCTTAAACAACAAATTATAAACCCTAAACCAACTTTTTAAAATGGAGGCACCAATGGGGGCATAGTTAGGGGTAGACGATTTCCATCTTCTCTATTTATGCCTTCACACTTAAGTTTAAGATTTAGAATTAATGTTTAATATTAGGATTTTGGGTTTAGATTTAAAATTTATTTTTTTAATGCTAGGACATAGAAAGAGGCACCGAAAAGGATATATCATTTTTGTTCTGTTTCATAGTTTAATAAATCTATTTGATCCTTAAACTTATTTTAGATTTAATGTAACCCTTAAACTGAGAAGAAAAAAATAACATGGTCTTTCAACGACGGAAACCATTAGTTGCCATTATATTGTTAGTGTAACAGTCTACGGTGCTGATATAACAGTACAAATGATGACATAGCAAAAAAGGCTTAATTGTTTTTTAGAAGTTATAAGCCTTTTTAATATTTAAGTAAAATAATTAATAAATTATTTGAAAGTTAACATATCTAAAAAATAAAATCTAAGCTTTCAAAAAAAATAAAATTTAAACATTAAAAATAATGTTATGAATATTTATCTATGTGGATGTCTATCATGATTAGAACTTTATCAAAGGAGTTTGATTTATTTATTATTAGGAATATTATCTCTATGAATTAGAGTTTAATGTATTATGTACTTCTTATGCCTATAAATAGATGATTCATTGAAGGCATTGTATACATTTTATATATTTTGAGAATAATACAAATCTCCCTCTTCCTCTCATCTATTTGTTCTTCTTGTTCTTCTTTATTTTATTCACAACACGTTATCAGCACGATCTCGCTCGCTCAATTACTGTGATTATTGTTGGTGGTTCTCAAAAAGAATTTCAATTTGATATTGGTGACTACATCTATCATATATTCAGCTTACCTTGGAAAGTATGGTATGTTTTACTTATTTATATACTAATATAATGATTGATTTATCATTCTCCAAAAGTTAGTATATTCATATATATTATTTGGTTATTATTTTAATTTATTATTATTTTATTCATACTTGAAGTAACTCTTGAATTAACGAAAATTAAAATTATCGTCGTACTTCATTAGATGGATTGATAAAGCAAACCAAATTAAAGCCCTCAAGGATTTCGGCTAAATGCTATTGGGCGCACAAGTTAGAACATTTTATTACACAGTATATTAGTTTTATTCAAAGTTTTTATTATTCCATTCTAATTTATAATTGATTCAATTCAAGGATTGTGTTGTCATGTGATTGTTATATATTTGTTTTATCATTATTATTATTATTATTATTATGGTAATTTATATGAATAAATTCGAGATATAAAACAACTTTATTATTTGTATCAATTACTTTGTATGTGAATCAAAGGCAAAAGGAATACGTTACTTTGATGTGTTTATATATTCATCAAAATGTCGCTTGATTTTAACTATGGTTGTTTATAATTTGATCACATCAATTATAGTTATGTTTATTCAACTTGATCTATGACTACTTTTATACTTTTTGATCTAGTCTCAAATAAATTTTTTTTATTCTATTGATAAAAGTCGATGCTTTTAACCGTGTTTTGAGTTTTACATGTATTCAAATGAGTTGGAAAGAGACATGGTGTAAAAAAGATTATGAGAAGATGCCTTGGTTCATTTGCTACGTCATCATTGTCTTTGAGACGAAATTCAATATCGGTAAACTCTATTTTATTTTTATCTTTTAAAATACAATTTTAAAGTGCGATAAATCATGATGATTTTGGATTTACAAGAAGATTATTATAAAGTCTATATTTGCTTGAAAGCAATATTTCTTCTTCGTCGAAAAACTCGACCATAGACTTCTCCCAATTTCAAGTTACGAAAATTCGTCTTGATCCAAAAAGTTTTATGGGAGGCATTCCTTGAAGTGAATGCAAGCATGATGTTTATTTCATGCAATTATCAATGATGGGGCATTCCCTGAAGTGAATGCAAGCATGATGTTTATTCCATGCAATTATTGGATCTGTTTCATTCCCTGAAGTGAATGCAAACATGGTAAATTATTATTCAATTAGAGACATAATTTCAATATAATCCAAGTATAATTGGCTGGACATCCCGTTCTGCGAGGCTACTGGTCTCAAAGGAGGTTTTTAAAGGACCTTGTGGACAGGTTTAACAATGCCGCGTACGAGGATTAAATCTTTGTTCTCTGTGATAAGGATATGTGAAAAAGGTTTTAAAGGCCCACTGGCTCTACTCCATTCCCTGAAGTGAATGTGAGATTATATTATGGAAGGAATAAAAAATCACATTAAAAGTTGTGGTCGTGGTCGAGGCTATGAATATACACATGAAAAATATAGTCATTTTAAGAATACTTCTACCCGCTGGTAGCGAAGTTATAAGGATGACAAGAGTGATAAAAATCATTCTAAGGAAGTGAAATCCTTTTACCAATGTGATGTTATAAACTATTGGTTTCGTACTTGTCAAACGCCAAAGTATTATGGACTTTATCCATAATCATTAATGATAAATGAAATTGTAACCCCCTTGTCCCGGTCTGGCCGGATGACCGGTCCAAAAGGGCTACACGGGGAAAACCGAGTGAAAACCCCTAAAGGATTCCCCCTCGGTTAGCAACCCTATTTTTTTTTTCATTTTAAATCTCGTCTAGATGAGTAATTAACCCTACGTGATCGAACAGCGGAATAACATAACCAAAACAATCTAACGAACCTAGAACCACATCCAAAAGGCAAATTTTCAAGTTTAATTGCAGGGGTATCGATACACCTAAGGGGTGTATCGATACGCCTTGACTAAGTCAAAGGTCAGAGTCAACCCGTGGAGACCGTATCGATACACCTTGGGAGGGTATCGATACCCTCGTCAAAGGTTGACTTCCCACGGTCAACGCTAGTTGACCGTACCGATACGCTTGAGGCCGGTATCGATACCAAGATGGACAGTGGCTCCAGTGGCCAAAATGGTATCGATACGGCACCCCGCGTATCGAAACGGAAGGCCTGAAAAGGGAAGGCCGTATCGATACGGGTCTAACCGTATCGATACCCCTGCCCTGCAACGTCTCCTTTCATAAATTGGTAACAACATGCAAGGTTCTAGATGCATACTTAGACACCCATAAGCACACACAAGCATACATACATCAACCATAATCAGGACTTAACATGAGGGCATTTAATCCAACGATAACATACCAATCAAGGCTACATACAAGTCTACAAGAAGCATACTTAGCAAGCATAAGACATCCTTCACAAAGTAGTCAACATAAGGCCTACCTAGGCCAACATCATACAAGTTCAGGCATAAGCAATTAAACCACATAAGAAGCATAGATCATAATCCAAGTAGCAAAAGCATAACACACAACATAAGTTTAGCAATTTCAAACATAACCTCCTAAGGAGTTTGACCCCAACTCCTAACACTCTATTCCCCATTGTCTAGACATTATTACAAAAGTAAACCATACTTAAACTTGCTTGAGAACTCCCAAAAGCTCCTCCTTCGCCCTCTCACCTCCCGAACTCTAACGATCTGCACGTTGAAAACAAAGAGCATAAGCAACTAGCTTAGTGAGAGAGGCTCTATAATTCACAACATGTAGTTTTCCAAAACATGATTTATATGCAAGAAAACAATGGATGCATAAGGGTCTATCTCAACCACAACTTTTGGTTTGCACAAGCACAACCAACATACACTTACGGTGGGACTACACATCATCGTTTCTACTAGTGGGTGTCCAATGGGACTACACATCAAAGCACTACCCTACTAGTCACTACCGGTGGGACTACACATCACCGTAGTTTAGACCACCATCACGTGAGGCATGAACTCAACACGACTACAACATTGACAACTTAAAATGCATTCAATGGTCACAATGTATATACAATCAATTTGTCACAACAACTTATGAGTGGGGAGACTTACACACGGGTTTAGGCAACCATTCAAGGTGCTACCCAAACCCCAAAGGAGTCCATATCAAGTTCAATGCAATAACCAATGATCCTACTCACCGTTGCTACCCAAGAGAAGATTGAAGACCGAGCTCAAGACTCCGAATTCCCCGGATTTGCCCCTGAAGCTTCACCAACAAAATTCCTTGCTTCTAAGCATTCCAACACCAAGCAAACAATCTCAAGTCAGTCCATGTTCTAAAATACTCAACCCGAATTACAAACCATTTACAAGATATCAATTTTCTCATGGAGTACAAGCCTAAAATTCCAAAATCTGAGCAGCCCTCAAGCACCCCTTAGAACCAATGATTTCAACCTCCAAACTACTCTCTAAAGCTCCCAAAACAAAGCTTACATATACCCTAACCATTGGCCCTATCATTTCCACATAGAACACCCCCATATTTCAATCCTAAACCTCCCAAAAACCTCCCCAAAACTCCATTTCGGGAATTAGCATAAAATTCTTTAAAAATCATATATAGTGAGTCTCATGGACTACAAACAACCCCCATACTAACAATAAACCAAAATCTTTAGTCAAAGGCCATAAAGGCAACATTTTTATCCAAATTCCTCAAATTTCCAAATCTCAAAAACATGCATAAAAATGAATATAAAAGGTGTCAACACGTAGAGAATAATGTGGGTAAGTCAAAAACGAAGTTACCTTTGCAAAACCTTCAAAGATGAGTAAGATATTGAATGGAATAGTATTTAGGAGGGGTGGGGTTCATGTTGTCGTTGGGAAGGGGAGGATAGGGAGAGGGAAGAAGATGACTCAAAAGTTTTATTTTAGGTTAGTTTAAAATCAAAGGTCCAAAGACCTAAATGCCCTTAATGAATTAAGGGAATTACAATGGATGACACCCATGGCTATGTGGGCTTGTTTAAAATGTAGTCCAACTAAATAAAACCCGAGGCCCAAGTCATTATTTTATTATTTAAAATTTGAAATCGAAACCCGAACTATTTTTAAATTAATATTTTCACCCGACCCCTAAACCGGGGCGTTACAACTCTCCCCTACTTAAGGAAATTTCGTCCTCGAAATTACCTGACGGAAACAAGTACGGAAACTGCTCAAGCATGTCCGCTTTCCTCTCCCACGTGGCTTCCTCCACACCTCTATGCCTCCATAAGACTTTGACTAACTCTATAGTCTTGCCACGCAACACCTTGCTATCAGAAGCAAGTACCTCAATTGGTTCCTCATCGTAAGATAAGTCCGAATTTAACTCTATTTCTTCCACTGGCATAACATGGGACGGATCCGATCTATACCTCCTAAGCATCGATACATGAAACACATCATGAATCTTCTCTAGCTCAACTGGGAGTCTCAATCTATAGGCAACCGGACCAATTCTCTCAACTATCTCATAAGGCCCTATGTACCTTGGGCTCAACTTGCCTTTCCTCCCAAACCTCATCACCTTCTTCCATGGTGAGACTTTCAAAAACACTTTATCCCCCACGGAGTATTCCACTTCCTTCCTTTTTAAGTCGGCATAGGACTTTTGCCGATCTGAAGCCGCCTTCAAGCGATCACATATCAACTTCACCTTCTCGGTGGTTCCCTTAAGTAACTCGGGCATCGGCACAAGCTTCTGTCCGGCCTCAGCCCAACAAATCGGGGTCCTACACTTCCTACCATACAAGGCCTCATAAGGAGCCATCTGAATGCTTGACTGGAAGCTGTTGTTGTACGCAAATTCCACTAATGGTAGGTGATTCTCCCACGATCCCTGGAAGTCAATAATACAACACCTCAACATATCCTCCAAAATCTGAATTACTCTCTCAGACTGCCCATCTGACTGTGGATGATACGAAGTGCTGAAGTTCAACCAAGTGCCTAAGGCTCGATGCAAACACTCCCAAAATCTAGAGGTGAATCTCGGATCTCGATCTGACACAATTGACTTCGGTACCCCATGTAGTCTCACAATCTCACGGATATACAATTCGGCCAACTTGTCCAACGTATAGGTGGTATGAACCGGTATGAAGTGTGCACACTTGGTGAATCTGTCTACAATCACCCATACTGAATTTTTCTTCGAAGGAGTCAATGGAAGTCCTGATACAAAGTCCATAGTGATACGCTCCCACTTCCACTCTGGAATCTTCAACGGTTGCAACAACCCTGAGGGAAACTGGTGCTCGACCTTGACTCTCTGACAAACCATGCATTTACTTACGAACTCGGCTACATCCTTTTTCAAACCAACCCAATAATACTCTTCCTTTAATCCTCGATACATCTTCGTGCTACCCGGATGCATAGCAAAAGGGCTATTGTGAGCCTCACTCATGATCGTACGCCTCAACTCGGCATCCTCCGGAACCACTATCCTATCCTTGAAACATAGGATCCCATTCTCTCCAAAACAATACTCGGTAGGCCTATCTTCCGCTATGTCTTGCACGTGAGGTGCCAAGGACTCATCTCGCAACTGCTTCTCACGAATCAACTGAACCAAAGATGGCTTAACCTGAAGCTCGGCCACTAGCCCACCGTCCGTAGACACACTCAACCTTGCGAACATTGCTCGCAACTCAACGGCCATCTTCCTACTCAAGGCATCGGCCACCACATTCGCCTTGCCCGGATGATATTCTATGGTGAGGTCATAGTCTTTAAGGAGCTCCAACCACCTTCGTTGCCTAAGATTCAACTCCTTTTGGGACATCAAATATTTCAAGCTCTTGTGGTCGGTGTACACAGTGCACTTCTCACCATAAAGATGGTGTCTCCAAATTTTCAACGCGAACACCAATGCGGCCAACTCTATGTCATGAGTGGGGTAATTCTTCTCATGGACCTTCAACTGTCGGGAAGCATATGCCACTACCTTACCTCCTTGCATAAGTACACAACCTAGCCCCACGTAAGATGCATCACTGTAAATTACAAACTCTCTCCCCGGCTCGGGCTGAATCAAAATGGGAGCTTCGGTCAAAGCTTTCTTCAACTTCTCAAACGCTTCTTGTCTTGCATCTGACCATTCATACGGAACATTCTTCTGTAGCAACTTGGTCAACGGAGCCGCTATCCTCGAGAACCCCTCAACAAACCTCCTATAGTATCCCGCCAAGCCTAGGAAGCTGCGAATTTCTGTCACTGATTTTGGTTGCTTCCAATTTACAATGGCTTCAATCTTCTTGGGATCTACACTAATCCCACTAGCTGAGATCACGTGGCCAAGGAAGACCACCTCTCTAATCCAAAACTCACACTTACTTAGCTTGGCATACAATTGATTCTCAAGTAGGGTCTGAAGCACCAACCTTAAGTGTTCATCATGCTCCTCTTCGGTCCTAGAGTACACTAGGATGTCATCAATAAACACTACCACAAACCTGTCCAAGAACTTATGAAACACCCGGTTCATCATATCCATGAAGGCTGCTGGAGCATTGGTCAAACCAAAAGGCATCACCAAAAACTCATAATGTCCGTAACGTGTACGAAAAGCTGTCTTCGGTATGTCCACATCCTTTACCTTTAACTGATAATACCCAGACCTCAAATCAATCTTTGAAAACACAGAAGCACCCCTCAACTGGTCTAGCAAGTCATCTATCCTTGGCAAGGGATATTTATTTTTCACTGTCACCTTATTCAACTGTCTATAGTCTATGCACATCCTCATGCTACCGTCCTTCTTTTTCACAAACAAAACCGGAGCACCCCACGGGGAAACACTAGGCCTAATGAAGCCTCTGTCAGTCAACTCCTGAAGCTATGTCTTCAACTCCTTCAACTCCTTCGGTGCCATTCTATACGGTGCAATCGACACCGGTGCGGAATCAGAATAAGTCTCAATAGCAAACTCAACTGCTCTGTCTGGAGGCAAACCTGGTAGTTCTTCCGGAAAAACACTCAGGAAGTCACACACAGTCCTGATGTCCTGGGGTCTCACCTCACTCATATCAGGGTTCATTACGTAAGCCAAGTAAGCCTGACACCCTGAACTTAACAATCTCTGAGCTTCCAAAGTCGAAACCACATTAGTCAAGAACTTAACGTTCGCCCCAACTACCACAACCTCAAAGTCATCAGCAAGCCTCAAAGAGACTCTCTTAGTCTCAAAGTCAACCCTAGCTTTATGCTCTACAAGCCAATCCATGCCCAAAATCACATCAAAGCCATAAAAGGGTAGCTCCATCATGTCGACTGGAAATATGTGGCCCTGAATCATCAAGGGACACCTCCTATAGACTTTCCTAACAACCACTGTATCACCAAAGGAGCTAGTGACATTTACTCCTACTTCTAAACAATCACAAGGTAGTCCTAATGACTTTGCATGTTCACCCAGAATATACGAATGTGTTGATCCCGAATCTATGAGAGAAAGCAAACTCAAAGACTGTAATGTGAAATTACCTGCAATGACATCAGTGTCATTTCCAGCCTCTCGCTGAGCGTACACTCTAGCCGGTCCTCCTCCCTCGGGCTGGACTGCTACCACATGAGCCAAGTTCCTCTGACCCTCATTCCTTGGCTGGAAGTTCCCACGGCCGCGCCCACGACCTCTCTGATGCTCAAAACCCCTCGCTGGAGCCGGTCCTCCTCTGACTGGGTGTGGACAATCACGTCTCAAATGATCTCGGGAGCTACAGTTCCAACACGCCCCAAACATACCCATACACTCACCTGGGTGGCGTCTCCCGCACCTGGTGCACTCCGGAATATGCCCAACAGCCCCTTGGCCCTGACGGCCCTGACCATGGTTACCACCCCTAGGCCTCGTATCCGGCTGATACCTCCTATCCCTATGCCTCTTGGCATGATCTCTATCCCAGTTCGCATGTCTCTTCCCGGAGTCAGACCCACCAGCACGTGCTCTAGAGCTTAAGTTTTGCTCTACATCCTTAGCTCTAGATACCAAAACATCGAACTCAGTGTAGTCGGTGGCCAACAGGTAGGTCTTCACATCAGTAGTCAACCCATATCTGAAGCGTTCACATCGTTCCTTCTCATTTGGAATCAACTCTGGCGTATACTGGCTCAACCTCACAAATTGGATCTCATACTCGGTCACGGTCCTATGGCCTTGAACCAAAGCCATGAACTCCCTTTTCTTTTCATCTAAGTACCGGACCCCGAGGTACTTCCTCTTGAAAGCACTCCTGAAAAACTCCCATGTGACATCCACCTCGGCCATACCAGAGATAGCAGTGGTCCACCAGGTATAAGCGTCTCCCTGGAGCAATGAGACAGTGCACCCCAACTTACGGGCGTCCGAACACTCCATCTGACCCAAGATGCGAGTAGTGCTCTCAAGCCACCCTTCTGAACCCTCCGGAGATAACCCACGAAACTCAACTGCCCCCAAATTACGAAGCCTCTCTAGGGTTAATCCTGTCCCCGCACCCTGAGGTGGTGCTGCAGCTTGCATACCAGCCAAAGCTGTCTGGAAAGCTCCGGCTATAATCTGAATCAAATGAGCCACATCTGGGCCTGCCTGACCTTGGCCCGCTTGAGCCCCATTACCTCCCACATTAGCCCCAGCTTGAGGCCCATTACCATCACCTCCAACGTTCCCTCCGTTACCACCCGGAGCATTAAGAGCAGGAGGCGCGTTCTCGGGTGCCTGGTCACCCGCTCTAGGCCGTCCCCTCGGTCTCACCATAGCAATTAGTATAATCTAAAACAACAAACACACAACAACAAGAAACGTTAGGTTAGCAAGGGGCAAAGGACTCCGGTTCTCAAGCTCTTTAAACCAAAACAATTTTCCTTTTTATTTTGACAACAATGCCTAACAATGGGGACTCAAACCAACTCTCAAACAACGGAAAAAACCATCATAGCATGCATACATACACCGTGCTAAAAACAAAATTTAGACATACATGGCAAAACACTCATAACATCTTAACTTACCTCACTTACCTACCTGAGGTCTCGGAAACCTCAGGCTCTGATACCAATAAATGTAACCCCCTTGTCCCGGTCTGGCCGGATGACCGGTCCAAAAGGGCTACACGGGGAAAACCGAGTGAAAACCCCTAAAGGATTCCCCCTCGGTTAGCAACCCTATTTTTTTTTCATTTTAAATCTCGTCTAGATGAGTAATTAACCCTACGTGATCGAACAGCGGAATAACATAACCAAAACAATCTAACGAACCTAGAACCACATCCAAAAGGCAAATTTTCAAGTTTAATTGCAGGGGTATCGATACACCTAAGGGGTGTATCGATACGCCTTGACTAAGTCAAAGGTCAGAGTCAACCCGTGGAGACCGTATCGATACACCTTGGGAGGGTATCGATACCCTCGTCAAAGGTTGACTTCCCACGGTCAACGCTAGTTGACCGTACCGATACGCTTGAGGCCGGTATCGATACCAAGATGGACAGTGGCTCCAGTGGCCAAAATGGTATCGATACGGCACCCCGCGTATCGAAACGGAAGGCCTGAAAAGGGAAGGCCGTATCGATACGGGTCTAACCGTATCGATACCCCTGCCCTGCAACGTCTCCTTTCATAAATTGGTAACAACATGCAAGGTTCTAGATGCATACTTAGACACCCCTAAGCACACACAAGCATACATACATCAACCATAATCAGGACTTAACATGAGGGCATTTAATCCAACGATAACATACCAATCAAGGCTACATACAAGTCTACAAGAAGCATACTTAGCAAGCATAAGACATCCTTCACAAAGTAGTCAACATAAGGCCTACCTAGGCCAACATCATACAAGTTCAGGCATAAGCAATTAAACCACATAAGAAGCATAGATCATAATCCAAGTAGCAAAAGCATAACACACAACATAAGTTTAGCAATTTCAAACATAACCTCCTAAGGAGTTTGACCCCAACTCCTAACACTCTATTCCCCATTGTCTAGACATTATTACAAAAGTAAACCATACTTAAACTTGCCTGAGAACTCCCAAAAGCTCCTCCTTCGCCCTCTCACCTCCCGAACTCTAACGATCTGCACGTTGAAAACAAAGAGCATAAGCAACTAGCTTAGTGAGAGAGGCTCTATAATTCACAACATGTAGTTTTCCAAAACATGATTTATATGCAAGAAAACAATGGATGCATAAGGGTCTATCTCAACCACAACTTTTGGTTTGCACAAGCACAACCAACATACACTTACGGTGGGACTACACATCACCGTTTCGACTAGTGGGTGTCCAATGGGACTACACATCAAAGCACTACCCTACTAGTCACTACCGGTGGGACTACACATCACCGTAGTTTAGACCACCATCACGTGAGGCATGAACTCAACACGACTACAACATTGACAACTTAAAATGCATTCAATGGTCACAATGTATATACAATCAATTTGTCACAACAACTTATGAGTGGGGAGACTTACACACGGGTTTAGGCAACCATTCAAGGTGCTACCCAAACCCCAAAGGAGTCCATATCAAGTTCAATGCAATAACCAATGATCCTACTCACCGTTGCTACCCAAGAGAAGATTGAAGAACGAGCTCAAGACTCCGAATTCCCCGGATTTGCCCCTGAAGCTTCACCAACAAAATTCCTTGCTTCTAAGCATTCCAACACCAAGCAAACAATCTCAAGTCAGTCCATGTTCTAAAATACTCAACCCGAATTACAAACCATTTACAAGATATCAATTTTCTCATGGAGTACAAGCCTAAAATTCCAAAATCCGAGCAGCCCTCAAGCACCCCTTAGAACCAATGATTTCAACCTCCAAACTACTCTCTAAAGCTCCCAAAACAAAGCTTACATATACCCTAACCATTGGCCCTATCATTTCCACATAGAACACCCCCATATTTCAATCCTAAACCTCCCAAAAACCTCCCCAAAACTCCATTTCGGGAATTAGCATAAAATTCTTTAAAAATCATATATAGTGAGTCTCATGGACTACAAACAACCCCCATACTAACAATAAACCAAAATCTTTAGTCAAAGGCCATAAAGGCAACATTTTTATCCAAATTCCTCAAATTTCCAAATCTCAAAAACATGCATAAAAATGAATATAAAAGGTGTCAACACGTAGAGAATAATGTGGGTAAGTCAAAAACGAAGTTACCTTTGCAAAACCTTCAAAGATGAGTAAGATATTGAATGGAATAGTATTTAGGAGGGGTGGGGTTCATGTTGTCGTTGGGAAGGGGAGGATAGGGAGAGGGAAGAAGATGACTCAAAAGTTTTATTTTAGGTTAGTTTAAAATCAAAGGTCCAAAGACCTAAATGCCCTTAATGAATTAAGGGAATTACAATGGATGACACCCATGGCTATGTGGGCTTGTTTAAAATGTAGTCCAACTAAATAAAACCCGAGGCCCAAGTCATTATTTTATTATTTAAAATTTGAAATCGAAACCCGAACTATTTTTAAATTAATATTTTCACCCGACCCCTAAACCGGGGCGTTACAGAAATAAAATATAAACAAAATTTGTTTATGGCGAAAATAATTATGGCGTTATTGGTCCAACTCAATTGGATATTGTTAATTTTCTCATAACCCTTGAAGGGAATAATTTACCATTTATTTTATTTCCCTTATAACCTCTAACAGGAATAATTATTTTTTATTTTTTTTATTATTTTTTTTAATGTTAATTCGTTTTATTTATTATTTATTTATGTTAGTTTGCTTTATCTTTATTTATTTCACATATTATTTATTTACGTTTTATGTTAATTTATTATTTGAAGAATATGATTACTTCCGGAATAAAATATACAATGAATTGTGGCTATTTATGCCTAGAATTGTGGCTATTTATGCCTAGCAGATAATGCAAGTACTCATATTGTACTTAAGCATAAGAAATATTTTTCCCATTTAAATGCAAGGGGGAATATGAGTAGTATTTCTCAAAGTACTAAAATATCAATACTCCGGAAGAGCACTTGAAAGTTTATCTCTGATAGATAATCGACTTGATATGATGTGCTATATTTTATATTTTTCATTCCTCGAAGTGAATGATACAAAGTACATATTTTCATTACCTGAAGTAAATGAAACAAAGCACATTTTGAAAGGTGCACAATTATGCATTTCTCGATTAAAATGCAAGGGAATAATGTGAGTACTATATCCGGAAGTACTAATATCACAAAAGGCTCTGGTTGAGCAAATATGTTATTGTCAAATGGAACTTTATTCCATATTCACAGTGTGTTATACTCGTCAAAGTCATAAAGAGAGCAATATGAGTTCGCAAACTATCCCTTTGGGAATTATAGATAACATATGTTATTAATTGGCATTTGAAATAAGCCAATATTGATATAAGTTTTGGTAGCCAAAAAGTCAGTTGAAAGCTCTAGAAGAGCTATATATTACTACCAAAAGATAATTTCAATTGAAAGCTCCGAAAGAGCTAAATATATTCCTATTTAAAAGAACAATTTTGATGGCCGTACTAGACATGTACGAGTGAGATTGAATTACATGTTATGGTAAACAAGGAGTTTTACAAATTCAGAGATATATACACACATATATATAGTTGGCATGATCGGTTAGACCATCCTAATCAATGGTGTAGAAATTATTGAGATTTACATGCACATGTATTAAAAGAACCTGTAGTTCTTGTGGTGCTTATTCTCAAAGGAATGGATTAAATTCCACTTATTAAAGAACGTGAAGTTCTTGTGTTGCTTAAAGGAATTGATTAAATTCCACTTACTAAAAGAACCTGAAGTTCTTGTGTTGTTTGTTCTCAAAGGATATAGATGATCCCACTTACCAAAAGAATTAGAACTTAAAGTTCTTGTATTGAAGTTGAGATTGTATGTCTTGCATATCTGAACGAAATATGGGCCCATATATCCACAAATGTGGAAAGTTTTATATGATTTTAGTAGATGCATCTACATTGTTTTATCGACTTACAACCAGAAGTTTGTGAGATTGATTCTAAAAATATTCAGATTATGCAGTTAGACTATTCGTCTTGAAAAGCTAGTGGGTTTATATTTTAGGCTATATCAGTTGTTACAAAGCCTATTGATTATGAAAAATATAGTTTAGCAAAATTTCAATTGGATGCCTCCTATTTAATAGCTAAACTATGAGAATAAAAGAGTTATTATTTATATGGTGTTTCCATATAGCAACACTTATACGCATCAAGCCAACGAGTTATAATAAACTCCCCGTTATGATTGGTTTTTGGTCAGAAACCATACATTTTCCATTTTATGATTTTTGAATGTGCAATATGAATTGCTCCACCACAACACACAAAATGGGTAAATAAAAAGGGTTGAGAATATATATTGAGTACGAGTCTCCTTTTATGTTTAAATTCTTAAACATTAATTGGAGAATCATTTATGACATGATTTTTCTCAACATCAGGGGGAGATAATAATCAGCTGGATAGAGGATAATGAATTATCATTATCTAGATCCTCGTATATGAACTAGAAGTTCATAAGATAATTCATGTTATTACATGTCAACTGCCAGACATATTTACTGACCCAATGAGAGTAATTAAGTCTCATATACCAGCTGAAATGCTCTAAGTTTAAATTACATGTTAGAGCGAGAGAATGTAAATCATGCCTGAAGCATGATAGTTGAAATGGTTCCAATGATCAAAATTCTCGTAAATAATATGAGATAGTCATATATTGGAGGCGGGTGCCCCTGAAGAGACCCAAGACATAACAAATAATAAAACTCTTGAAGAGTTTCAGGTACCTGGAATAAAGATTGAAATCCTGAAGAGATCTCGATGAGTGATGTCATTACGAGAATGGAACTAGAAAAATTGGAAAGTTGTCGACAACGATTTTACAAACAATCTTACATAAAATACTTCTATAGAAGTAAAGAAAGAAATCGAGGATCTTGTATAAAATCTATCCAGAAGTATAGATATTGAATTGGCCAATGTTGAAAGACGCTTTGAACTTCTAAAATAGAAGTATTTGGACCACCAGTCCAAACACCTAAAGGTGTAATGCAAGTGAGGCACAAATAAGTAGTCGTAAATACGACTTGAACTGTGATTTATGAAAAGTTTTAATTACTTCATGGTGGATGCAATTACTTTGGCAGTTTTGAAAATTTTACATGCGTCTAATTATTTGTGGATCCATATTTATCCTTGAGGGATCTAAAATGCTATAAGCATTTGGAAATTTCTGAGGAAATTTATTTAGACATGTCTCATGAATATTTTTGGCGCATTTGGTATAATCGCCTTAGTGAATACTAATTGAGAAAATACTATAAGAATGATCAGATTTTCTTATGTATTTTATAAAGGAATTTGGATCAAGATCCATTATGATAATTTTAGAACTCCTAAAGAGCTTCAAATTGGAAACTCATGAAGTACTTTCAATACAAGTACTTGAATCTTGACATCAAGTTTATCTCGACCTGAAGATCGAGCATTTTTATATATTTCTTTTGTCTATGAATAGACATAAGCTGAAAGAATCTTAAAGAAGATTCAATATGAATAGAGCATATCTATTGAGTATCCCAATAGTTGTAAGATTGTTGGATGTGAATAAAGATAATTATATCTTTTCTTGGTCTTGAAGCACTATATATTAGTTGGTCAAGAAATATCTATGAATATACAAAGATCATTACATTTAGATCTTCAAACATTCGTTGATGCCTCCTCAAATGTCGTAGAAATAATTGTTATGCACGAGGCAAGCCAAAAAAAATGTGTTTGGCTAAGATTATTGACCCAACATATCTAAAAGATATGTGGATTTACTTTTACAAGATATGATAAAAGCTATCTTGTGTGAAGATAAAGCAAGATGTATATCTCAGTTTGAAAGTTGATACATCATTTTACATATTACTCCAAAGTTTCATCCCTCGCGATCTTTAGAAAAATGATATTCAAGATTAAATTATAAAGATTCAAAGATCTTCTGTGATGTTTTCATGAGGGGGAGTAAATACGCGTTGCACTCTTTTTCCCTTAACCGAGGTTTTGTCCCAATGGGTTTTCCTGGTAAGGTTTTTAATGAGGCAACAAGTTATGTGTATCAAAGATGTGTGTACTCTTTTTCCTTCACTAAAGAATTTTTTTCCCACTGGGTTTTTATCTTAGTAAGGTTTTAACGAGGCACATTATCTTCATAGACATCCAAGGGGGAGTGTTATGAATATTTATCTATGTGGATGTCTATCATGATTAGAACTTTATCAAAGGAGTTTGATTTATTTATTATTAGGAATATTATCTCTATAAATTAGAGTTTAATGTATTATGTACTTCTTATGCCTATAAATAGATGATTCATTGAAGGCATTGTATACATTTTATATATTTTGAGAATAATACAAATCTCCCTCTTCCTCTCATCTATTTGTTCTTCTTTATTTTATTCACAACAAATAACTAATAATAAAAACACTATTAATTTTTTTAAAAAAATCATGGAAAATATAGATTATTAAAAAACTGAACACTTTCATTGGTAAAGCCTTTGAGTATCTCGTTAATTTGAGTATGTTGCTATTGTTTGCATATATGTTTAGTAAAATTAACATTCTATTCGAGTAACAATGATTTTTTATGTTTCTTCTTATAATTTAAAAGTGATGGATAGAGTTTGCTCTAAAACAATATTATTGGGTTAATACCATGAATCGTCATATTTTACTTTTTTTTTACATCGGTCAAATTTGAGATCTAGAATAAAATTAACGTGATCCAAAATATAATTGGATGGTAACAAAACTATATATTTTTAATTGGAGCAACAAAAAGAATTAATATTCATGTAATCCTTATGAGCAAAAAAGAAAGGAAATAAAATACATGATTGAAATCTCGAATCAATTTAACAATGAGGATTGATGAGGTAAATGTGACCCCCCCAACAAGAATGAACAATCTTAAAACATGCACGTTGCTTGTTTCCAGCTCACCCTCTATGTCCCACTCTATCAGTCCCACCTGTCCAATATATTTTTACCAGATTCTGGTTATTATAATATATACACCGGGTCAATTACATTACACAACCTAAACTGTTATCTAAATCTTAAATTGATATCTAGACTTCAAAACATTTTAATCAAGTCTACAAAGTATTCATTTCATATCAATCGAGTGGAAACATCAAGTCGGTTTAAGAATTAAATGTCATCTCAGATCTAATATCGAGCGTATCCAAAATATACAATCAAATTTAAACACGTGTATATCTATTACATGGATATTTTAATATAACACGTTAAAAAAAACATACGTTATCATTAAAGTTTAGGAGAGTTATTTATTTTCTAACATGCTAGATCCAAATTATCAATGTGATAAGTACATTCACATTCAAAATTTGATTCAAGTGTTTTAGATATACACCCCCATCAAATCCGAGCTAACATTTAATGTCTAGATTGGCAGTTGTATTGATAGAAGGACTTGATCGACACAAGATTAAAACTTTAAGGGCCCAATTAAAACATTTTAGGACTTAATATAGAATCTCAACTATAGTTTTAGGATGCCCAGTGGAATTAACCATATAATATATTGTTTACAAATGAGAACACTCACCTCCCGCCTAACTAACCCCAAAACTTTTGGATCTCTTCCTTGTCTATAAATCATTGG
Organism: Hibiscus tridactylites; assembly: GCA_958450335.1. NCBI lineage: Eukaryota > Viridiplantae > Streptophyta > Magnoliopsida > Malvales > Malvaceae > Hibiscus > Hibiscus tridactylites. The sequence goes on along the minus strand of OY288272.1, from coordinate 6,094,606 downwards.
TCTAAAATATTAAAATTTCCTTATGGATTTTGATATGTGCATACAACGGAGACACCCTATTAATGGGAGGGGGATCTAGCTTCCACCCAATCCATTTTTTTTTATTTTACTTTTAATTTGTATAAAAATTTGTGAAATAATTATGAATTATAATAAGTATATTTTATCCTCTAGAGATTGTATTTTGACGCGGTTTCTATACATATATACATACATACATACACGACTCTAATCCTTAACTCATCTTTAAGAATGTAAATGAACAAAGCGTTTTATGAACCATTACTTCAAATAGCATTCATTTATGTTTGATTTTTAAGCTAAATAAACAAGTGTGGACGAATTTTTTATGTTCATTTAATATACAAACGAACACGAACGTAGATGTGTTCGGTTTGTTTATGTTCACGAACAAACTCGTTTACTGATTCATTTATCAACTTGTTTATAAGCTCGTTTACATGGTTCCCATTTTCTTATATTTTTTAAAATTTTAAATATTGGTGAATGTGTTGACTAAATTAAACACATGGTGAACTTTGAAGTTCAAACTGTGAAGCATAAGGAGCTTAAAAATAAGTTGTGCAATTTTGTCATTTTGGCGAACATATAAACGAACACTAAACAAACGTACATAAACACTTTAAAAAAAATAAACAAACGAACATAAACAGAACATCATTTATTCAAACTCGGTTTATTTATATCACTATTCATATTTAATATTTTGATGGTGGTGGGCTGGACTGAACTGGTTTTACAAGAGCTCAAATGTGACATTTGAGTGACTTTATTTAATCCGATAATGCTTACGTTAACAAATATTATTTAAGGTTTCCATTAGAAAAGTTTTGTTTTTCTTTTCTTCTAACATTTTTTATGCTCCCGATCTGAAAAAAAAAATTAAAACAGGGTTCAATACTACAAGGCAAGGACCAAGACTTCGACAGAAACATAGTTAAACTTGCTCCCTTGCTTGCTCATCAACTTCACTTAGGTCCTGCAAACATGATATTTTTCTTTGTTTTTTTAGATTAAAGATATAAGTTTGCAGGAAGATGGCTTTAAGTTCTTAAAATAATGTTTAAAGTTCGAATCTTTGACCTTATAAATGAATTAAATTAGAATATAAAATTATCTCATAATAAACATATAATTCTTGATTTGAATTAATTAATAACACAATTAATATCAGTGATTATTAAAAGTTTTTCAATTGGGGGATAGAGAATGGCGTAGGTTTGGGCAGACATTGAAGTTAATTATACATATGATGCTCCTAAAATAAATACAAATTGGCAGACAACACAACTCCGTGACTACTGCCCAAATTAGCCAATCAAAATGTTATGAACACTGAAAAAATAAAAAATGCACTCAGCCCTCACTTCCATCAATAATTCCATGTACTTCTATACTACCTTAATTACATACTATGCCATTGAAAAAATTAAATTCGTATATTATTTAGAAAATTTTTATATATTTTTTATTAAAAGAATTTTATCCTTTAAAATTTTATAGTTTCGTCTTTCTAACCTAAAGTCTTTTGTCCGTCCCTGATCATCCAATAAATTTTATTTAAACTTTTACCCAATTCAACTTATGAATATCTTCACGAAATGTGTGTTGCGTATGTGATTAAAAGAAATAATAAAAAATAAAGGGGTCTTTTCTTTAATAAACTGCATAATTGCATTAAGTGAATGAATGTGATTATTATATTTTAGATATGAAAACAAATTGATATGCGGAGTATTAAGGTCAAATTCTATATAAAAAAGTCTCTATATTATGTATTTTTGGCGTATAATCTACTACAGTTTTAACTCTCTCTTTTTCTTGGTAAAACCGTTTAGTGCAGGGACCTTCTATTGAATTTGACCCAAAGAACTGAACTTCAAACGACATGTAGAATCTTCAGAAAGACAGAATAAATCACAAAAGAAATAAACGGCATGAACTGCAAAGAGTTCATTGAACCCACCATTACCAAAGTGGTCTCATTTATTTAATTATCTATGCATTAATTTAAGGGTAAACTACATGAAAGGTTACTAAACTTTAATTTTTATATCAAATATATTATTTAATTAAAATTTGATATTATTATATCACTAAACTATCGTAAATTACATAAAATGTCACTCGGCCGTTAAAATTACAATGGACCCGTTAAATGTAAAACAACATCATTTTAGTATAGTTGCTTTGATACCTAAGTTATGCCAAAACGACGTCGTTTTGTTAGAAAAATTAAGTAAACACTACATTTAAGAAGGCTTGAACCAAGGATCTTTAGGATGAAAGATTTACACCAAACTATCACGACAACTTTAAGACTTGATATGATTTTAACGAAAATAGTATAAAAATAATATTGTAGTTAAACTTAATTTCATTTATCTCATGTTATAATTTTATAATATTTATTATATAATTTTATAAATAAATATTATTTATAATTTATATTACAAAACTAAAATATTATTTATAATATATACAACTAAACCTTAAACTCCAAACCCTAAATCACATGTAAATAACTAAACTACAAGCCCTAAATATATATAATTAAATCAAAAATCCTAAACCCTAAACTCTAAATATACAACTAAATCTTAAATCTCAAAACCTCAAATATTATTTATAATTTATATTACAAATCCTAATATATTATAAATAATATTTTAATTTTAGAGTTTTGGGTTTGTGATTTAGGATTTAGTCATATATTTAGGGTTTTGGGTTTGGGATTTAGTTATATATTTAGAGTTTGGGGTTTGAAATTTCATATTTAGTTATATATATTTAGGGTTTAAGGCTTTAGTTTAGTTGGTTTACATGTATGGTTTAAGGTTTTGAGATTTAGGATTTAGTTATATATTTTTAGAGTTTGGGGTTTCAAATTTAATTATATATTTAGGCTCTAGGGTTTGTAGTTTAGTTAGGCACTTGTATGGTTTAGGGTTTAGTTGTATATATTATAAATAATATTTTAGTTTTATAATATAAATTATAAATAATATTTATTTATAAAGTTAATATATTTATAAAATGATATTATAAATATTATAAAATTATATCATGATATAAATGAAATTAAGTTCAACTGCAACAATATGTGTATATTATTTTCGTTAGTATTATATTAAGTCTTTAAGTTGGCTTAGTGGTTTTGTCGTTTTGGCCTATCTTAGGCATCAAATCGACGTTGTTTTGCATTTAACGGTCTGTTACAATTTAACAGTTGAGTGACATTTCGTGTAGTTTACGATAGTTCAGTGGTATAATAATATCAATTTTTAGTTCAATGGTATGTTTGATACAAAGGTTAAAGTTTAGTGGCATAACGTGTAGTTTACCCTTAATTTAAAAACATGAATCCAGAAAGCTAAAGCCAATGAGCTTATCTTTACAAACATGTCAGAAGGATCCAAGATCTTGCCTTTTAAGCTATCAAACTGAGAATATTATCCATGATTACACTTGATGTTTGTAAAGATTTGAAGGAATATTTGAAGCTAAAACAAAACTTCCCACTGTGATTTACGAAGAGCATGAGAATCCGTGGCCATGTGCGTTGCCATAATCACCTAAAGTTTTGAGTAACACAAAGCCTTCAACTTTATCAACTGCAAATAAATTATTTTCTTTTCGGTTACAACAATGGCAGTTGGACAAACACACAGATTTGCTCCTTTAGGTTGAATATCTGTCATTGGTCCCCTCTTTCAAGTAGGGAATTTCTTAGAAACTGAAATAAATATGAAAATAATAAATTTGATTATTAATTTAATCAAATTTTATATAATATATAGCAAACAATACATTGATGGACGGGTCGTTATCTTAGTGGCAAACACTAAACAGGGGATTGTTATCATCTCAGACCACTCTAAAAGCAAGTGAAAGTCAGTTTGTATTTTGAGAAAGGGAGCACAAAAATTGTTCTTGTCAGAATTGGCATGCATTTTCTTTCTAACAATTTTGACTGTAAAACTAAATATAAAAAATTGAAGAAGAGAGAGAGAGATTGAAATTCATAACTTTAATTGATTAGTTTTTTTAAAACGTTATATAGAGTGAGCTGAAGCACTTGTTGGCAAGGAAACTCTCTTTATCTTTCACAAAGTTTCTTGCTTTATAGAGGTGAATTACTAAAAGTTTACATTTTTTTTCGCAAATGCCTAAAAAGAAGTGTAGTCAAGTTTGGGCTTTTATTTATAGTATTAAAAAAAGTTTGGGTTTTTTTTTCATTTAAAATTTTAGTTAAGAAGTGGGAAGTTTTTTGTGGGAAATGTTAAAGAGGGGGGAAGTGAGGGCTGTCAAAAGATGGGGATCAGCCAACTTTTTTGATGGTATATTGGGTTGGGTAGTTTTTCTGCTATATGGGGCTTCTTTTATTTTATTTTTTATTTGATTTGCTGTTTCTTTGGTGTTCCTGGCTTAAAACTGAGATACAAACACATATATAGTAGCTGTTTTATGCACTGAACATTTTAAGGCTCCTTTTCTAGTGACCCTTCCTAGGTATGCTCAGATTCCAGTGCTTCACATCTGTTTTTCTTCTTTATGTTTTTGAATCGACCACTTTGTTTCATGGTGAGGTGGATATCTCAGTGCTTTGACTGGTTTTCTTCTATGTTCTTTACCATTCAGGCATTCACAATGAAACATATGATGATCTTGTTGACGTGATGCCATTGTTTGTGTTATTGGGTTTCATTGTTTTAGTCTTAAAACCATGTGTTCTTTTGTGCTGAGCATGAATTCTTGTGGTTCAGTTGTTTGTTAGTGCTTTATTTAGGTGATAAGAACATGGGTATGTTCCTGGATTGATATTTGTGTCACATTTCTAAATCTACTATTGGGATTAAATTTACCAGTTTTCTCATCTCTACTACTTTGGAGCAATTTCATTGGAACTGATGATTTCGTGAGTAAACCCTTTTTGTTGGTTTATTTAACTCAAACCAAGACACTCTTCATTTTCTTGCAAAATTTCTACCTTTGAGTTAAAAAAGTGAAATGAATATTCATTCTGGGTTTTGGGGTTCAGGGATTTTTGTGGACTTCAAAAGTTCTTGGTAATGTTGTAGGTGAGAGAGAGATCCATTGAGAATAGGAAAAAAAAGACAACAAGCTAAACAAATAAGGGGAGTTGGTCTCACTCTATTTGGTGTCGAGAATATATGTTTCTGACTGTGCATTCCCATTTCCCAGTCAAGGCATTTGCGGTGGCTATATTTTGTTTGATCATACTAAGAAATATACATGTTTTTCCTTTGATCCATCCCTTCCTAGTGTTGAAACTGAAATATATTTGACATTGAGGAGCTCAGTTAGTGTTTTTGGTACTGATTTTTACCTTTTGAATGTTTGTAGATTTAACAGGAGGTGAACTTTTCGAGTACTAAAAGAAATACAAGAGACTTTCAACCTTTCTTCATCAAGATGAAGTTCATGAAACTGGGATCTAAGCCTGATTCATTTCAGACTGATGGAGACAATGTTAGGTGAGTTCAATCTTTTCTTTGTTAATTCCCTCTCTGTATGCTGGAAAGATGTTCAAAATATTATGTTGGGTTACAGAGTATATCAATAGACTATGTTGCATTTTTATCTTACAGTGCTTTCGAGGCATGTGTTAAACTTTTTCGTGTGTATTCGAGTGTGATCAAACATGTTTCTTAAACTTCAACTTAAACCACTGATATTTTGTTGATGTAACTAGCCAAACATTTTTAATAACAGGTATGTTGCAACTGAGTTGGAAACTGACATGATCGTTAACATCGGGGACGTGAAGTTCTATCTGCATAAGGTATGAACTATGAACCCACCATCAGTCTGTCATCATACAAAGAATAGGTGCTTTGATTGTCATAGGAGATATAAATGGTTACATACTAAATTTTCATCCTTTTGTGTCTGTTAATGGTCGAAAGTCGAAACATCATGGTTTCTGACATTAATAACCATAATGTTTCTGTAGTTTCCCTTGTTATCCAAAAGCGCATGCTTGCAGAAGCTGGTGGCAATATCAAATGATGAGAACATCGAAGAAATCCACATTCAGGAAATGCCTGGTGGACCTGCTGCTTTCGAAATATGTGCCAAGTTTTGCTATGGTATGACAGTCACTCTCAATGCATACAATGTCGTTGCAGCTCGATGTGCGGCTGAGTACCTTGAGATGTACGAAACCATTGAGAAAGGAAATCTTATCTATAAGATCGATGTCTTCCTGAATTCAAGTATATTCAGGAGCTGGAAAGATTCTATCATCGTTCTTAAAACAACAAAATCTCTACATCCATGGTGCGAGAAACTAAAGGTGGTTAGCCATTGCCTTGATTCCATAGCTTCCAAGGCTTCAATAGATGCTTCCAAGGTAGAGTGGTCTTACACTTATAATAGGAAAAAGCTCCCATCGAAGAACGGAAATAGTTCGCAATGGAATGGTGCAAGGGAACCGCAAACGGTCCCAAAGGACTGGTGGGTAGAAGATCTCTGTGAGCTTCATATTGATTTATACAAGCAATTGATAACAACAATTAAAGCAAAAGGCAAAGTTCCAGGTGATGTAATCGGAGAATCCTTAAATGCATACACCTCGAGAAGATTGCCATGTCTTAGCAAGGGTATGATCTGGAATAATGATTTCTTGAAGTATAAGTCATTGGTGGTGACCATTGTGCAGCTGTTGCCTGCTGAAATAAAAAAAAGGCACAGTTTCTTGTAGCTTCTTGCTTAGATTATTAAGAGCAGCCATTCTATTGGATTGTGGAGAAACAGAGAGAAATGAGTTGACAAGGAGAATCAGTCAGCAGCTTCCCGAGGCAACAGTGACCGATCTTCTATTTCGAGCTCCAGCTGGAAAAGCTACAGTATATGATGTTGACATAGTTCACAACTTAGTTAAGGAGTTTGCAACTCACAGTTCTAGAATTGACCCCATCGAAATGAGTTTGAGGAGAGTCAAAAGCCCAAGTTTGGGACAGATGGTTCTAAGGTTTTGGTAGCAAAGCTAATTGAGGGTTACCTAGCTGAAATTGCACGAGATCCGAATTTACCTCTTTCGAAATTCGTTAATCTTGCTGCTACTATAGCAAGCTTTTCAAGACCTTCACATGATGGACTTTACCGCGCCATTGACATGTATCTGAAGGTAATTTCAAACCTTTTCTTCTCTGGTTTTTAAGGTTGGCCATCCAATCTTCTTTCTTTTCCATAATTCATGTTTATTGATTTCAACTATTTCGGCAACAAAATGCAGTTTAAACTTATAAAAATGTGTTTGATAAGAGATATACTATAATTGCAAGCTAACCATTTCTTCTTAATACAGGAACACCGTGGGATCAGTAAGAGTGAAAGAAAGAGAATATGCAGGTTGATGGACTGCAGGAAGCTATCGGCCGAAGCGTGCATGCATGCTATGCAAAACGAGAGGCTCCCATTGCGTGTTGTTTTGCAGGTCCTCTTCTTCGAACAAGCAAGAGCTACAACATATGCTGGCAGTAGCACATCTGATCTTCCAGGTTCCATTAGAGCCCTTCTTCCTGGAGGATCTCAAAGTAGCTCAAGGTCCACTACGACCAACACCGAAGATGATTGGGATTCTGTGCCAACAGCTGAAGACATCAAGGCTTTGAAAGGGGAGCTTGCTACTCTAAGATTAGGCAGCAACAGAAGCGGAAACGATGCCGTTAAAAGTGTTGCCGCTAG